>CM050168.1:11403935-11903935 GCA_027410445.1 Discoglossus pictus
AGAGATGGGGAGAAAGAAGGAGAGAGATGGGGAGAAAGAAGGAGAGAGAGAGAGAGAGATGGGGAGAAAGAAGGAGAGAGAGAGATGGGGAGAAAAAAGGAGAGAGAGAGAGATGGGGAGAAGGAAGGAGAGATATAGATGGGGAGAAATAAGGAGAGATAGATGGGGAGAAAGAAGGAGAGATAGATGGGGAGAAAGAAGGAGAGATAGATGGGGAGAAAGAAGGAGAGATAGATGGGGAGAAAGAAGGAGAGAGAGATGGGGAGAAAGAAGGAGAGAGAGATGGGAAGAAGAAGGAGAGATAGATGGGGAGAAAGAAGAAGGGGGAGAGAGAATGAGAGAGGGGGAAAGAAGAAGAAAATGGGAAAAGAAGAAAATGGGAAAAGAATGAGAGAGAGGGGAGAAAGAAGGAGAGTTGGGGCTAAAGAAGGAGAGATGGGGGAGAAAGAGAGAACTGTGAAGATGGTATTCACTTTAACAGAGATGGAATTATGCCCCAACCAATATGGCGGCCCTCTAAGGTCACACATGTGCCGAATATGTACTTGTATTTCTGCTTTAATCCCTATAACCAAGCTATCAAATTCCTCACCATTTGTAGCTGCGTTCCAGTTGCATATTCTGCCGCTGCTCCACTAACACAGCGGCCGAGGTGGAGCGAGCACAAAGCCCTTAACGTGAGCATGCTTCTGTCCGGCGACCGGTATATGCTACTTCCGGTGCCGGTGATGGGAGTACCAAGATGGCTCCAATTTGTTTCCGCTGACGTCACGCAGCAAAATAATAGACTTCCGGTATTATTGATTATAGTGCTAAACTGATACCCAGAAAATATTTATTTTACTGCCATGCAAAAATATGGCAATTATGTTCATATTAAGCAGATGTATCTATATTCCAATAAATCTGAAATTAATTTTGATTGAATACTAAGTTTTGGAGCTCAGTCATAATATAAGTGAATGCGATAAATTATATATATATATATATATATATATATATTATATATATATATAGTAGTGATATATAAATTACTTCTCTCACACACTTGATATGTGCACAATGTTCTATACAGATATATATTCCGTAGATCCAACAAGGGTCTGCCTCCTATATTTGACACAAACAACAGAATAACCCAAAGACAATGGGCCATGATCAGGGCTGTTCACTACTTCTTAAAAGAAGAGTTAAAGCTGTATCAAAGTTTATAATAAACGTCATTTTAGGTGGAACTTGCCCTTTAAGACGCTGGTATTGTTTCATTATTTCTCTGTTTATATACTCCTCATTTTTTCTGTGGATCAATCCATATATATTTATTAAAGGAAGTGAACCCCAAAATATTTTTTCTTATGTATTTATTAGGTGATTTTTTTTAAATGTTGATTGCCTTGTGTACGGTATTCCATGTAGAACTTTATTTCCTTCCTCTTGAGTGGCGCCACTTTGTAGCTGCAACCTCCATTTTGTAACTCGTATTGGGTTTTATTACTTTAATTTGTTTAAATTTGTTTATTTTGATTGCATGAAACTACTAACTAAAATACATTTCCAAATAAGCTCTGTCCAAGCTAAAGTTTATTATTTAGGTTTACTGCCCCTTTTGTTCCAAAATATGTTGTTGAGTAATTGATAATAATGTCTTGTTAATAGAGGGAATTAATAATGTTTTTTTTATTTTTTATTGATTCTAGTCACCAATTTATAATCAATTTATATATATATATATATATATATATATATATATTCACATTAATATAGCTTCTGTAACAATATAATCCATTTTATCAAAGAACTATAGTTGATTTGTTTTTATATATTTGATCAAGTTATATAAACTAGTCATTTGACGTCAGTAGTTTGCAACTTGTTTTTGACCGTTCACACAAATAGTTGCCGCCTCCTGACCACTAATAAAGACGTCAATCTAACATTTGTGAATGACCATATTTGGGCTCATGTCTGATTCCTTGCTAAAACCCATATAATCATTGGTTTTCTATTGTAATTCAGTGCATTTTGCTGTTCTCCTGTGTGTGACACAGAGACGCCATCTTGAGCTCCAAGCTTGTAAATAAAGAAACCTGATAACGACGTCCTAGTTTTGCTCCTTTCATTGAGTGCTGGTTGTGAGAGAGGCACTAATAGGGATTATTACCTGCTTTCTGTATCTGCCCTACCTTATTTGCTGGATTAGGGTGTGGAGACTTTGTTTTGAGGGTCACACATGCCCCATACCCAAATATTTGCAGTAAGTGTTCCTTTATTTGTGAACAACTGCAACATACGTCTATACGAAGTTAGCTCACCCTAAGTAACTCTATGCACACCTCATAGAAGTGTCATTTATAATATAGATTGATATACAAAAACTGATAAATAGTTACATAGTAATTGAGGTTGAAAAAATACTTTTAGTCCATCAAGTTTAACCTTTTACATCTCATATGATCTACGGTATTCGGATTAGTTGCTACCTGATCAAGAGGAATCAAACAGAAAAATGCTAATTGTCTCAAAAGGGGGAAACAAAATCCTTCCTGACCCTGGGTTCTGGCAATCGGATTCCTCCCTGGATCAATACTCCTTCTCTAGTTATCCAGGATAACCCTGAATGCCATTTTATTAAAAAAGTACTCAACCTCTTTTTAAAGTTACGGTATCTATCAAATCGTTTGGTAGAGGATTCCACAGTTTGACCGCCTTTACTGCGAAGAACTCTTTTCTTTCTTTAAGGTGGAATCATTTTACTTCTAACCTCAAGGGATGTCCTCTTGTCAGGTGAAAACCATAGTTACATAGTAATTGAGGTTGAAAAAATAATTTTAGTCCAAAAAATGAAATGTATGCAATCTGTTTATAGCGTAAATATATTGAGTTAAACTTCATTTAAGTCTCTAACAATAAAAAATATAAAAATTTGCAACGGGAAGTTATTTAGGAAATTCAGTTAATTACTAAATCTGGCTATCACCCCTCTAAAAAGATATCCCCAGCAGAGTATACTTGTTTTCAGTATCTAATTACCTCATTACTGAATTAATTTTGCATGAAGCTTCTGTGGTAACAGTGGAGGCTGACTGTGCACTGATTGACACCTTGACACCTCAGAAGCCATATGCGAAAGGAAGTCATTCATCTTGAGCCGTTAATTAATAGCAAGGGAAATTACTAATAATAATAATACCTGATAAGAAGGCCAGTCTAATAGGAGAGTTTGTGAGCTGAGTGACAACCAAAATTTAGTAAATTCAGTGCTACTCTTCTTTTACTAGAAGTACTAGATGAAATTTGTTAGTATTTTCTAATTGCAAATATTCATATTTTCATGGTACATTACTATCTTCCCATAATTAAGACCCTTGTGGTGTTGCTTGAAGCCCCTGTTTTGCCATTGCATTGTCCCTTGTAATTCATGGCTTCAAAGGCCCATTAAAAGTACACAAAAGAGGTTCCAAATATAGTATAATTAAACACAATAATCTGCATTTTATATACTGAATGTTGTTTTAAAATGCATTTCTTACAGTAATTGGCCTTTCTTATCCACCAGCCAAGCACAATCTATTATTTCTTTCTTATGGGTGATTATTGCCAGTAATTGCTTCTTATCCAGAATCTCTCTGTCTTGTTTTCAGGCTAAAACCTTAAAGGGATATGGAATGTTCTTTTTTAATATTAAAATAAACTACCTAAGTGTTTGTTTGCTTATCCCAACATCATTTATTAACAAGTGCTTAAAATCTTGTTTTTACTTACTGAAACCTTCCAAATGGTCCCTCTAAAGCTCCTCCCCCCGGAGCTCATGCACACAGTGTCTCTATTGTTATGAGATGTACTAGCCAATCAGACTGTTTCTCAACAGTATATTTTGAAATGTGGTTAGTACATCTAGTACTACAGAGACACTGTATGCATGAGCTGTTGGGGGCGGACCTTTATGGGGACTGTTTGGAAGGTTTCAGTGATATAAAACAGAGCTGTTAAGAACTTGTTAATAAAATGATATTTAGATACTTAAACAAGCACTTAGGTGGTTTATTATAATCAGGCCAGTTACTCCATGGAGTCTGCACGTATCTTTTCAATGTCATATGGCTTTAGACAAAACAATACATCTAGTCCCCTAAGCCCTCATCACCCTTATCTCTTGTTTTGATACCAATCTGCTTGTAATTTTGTCCTTTTCATTGTGAAGTTAGATATCTGGGCTAGTGATTGCCCTCACTTCAGCCATTTTGGTAGGTACCTGTGGATGCCTATATACCACTTTACTCTTTCAGGCAACATTTGTCAATGGAAATGCGAATACAACTAGTGGCTAATGCAACGTGGTCAGGACTGGATTTATCCAACGCAGCAGCTATCAAGGTTTGACCATGAGGCTGACGCTCAAATATCTTGACCATATCATAAGAAGGCAGGATTCCCTAAAGAAGACTATGATGGTGGGAAAGATAGAAGGGGACGACAGATGAGGTAATTGAAGCAATGAACATGAGTTTAAGGGAGCTCAGAGGGATAGTGGCTGCCAGATGTGACTGGCCATAGGGTCCCCGAGAATGACAACAAGCTGTTTTGACCCTTTTGCCTGTATATTGTGCATGTGACTCGGCTACTTTACAGTGTAATGCAAACCCTTATAGTGTGATGGAGGCGAATCAGTGTTCATAGGCGGTTGCCCTTCAGCATATTTAATCTGAAATTGTGCATATTAGCAGAATAAGAGTGGGATGTGTCAGTCACGGTCACTTTTTCCGTCAGGGGAATATATCCTTTGGCTTCCACCTGCAACACAAACAAGGAACATGGTGAGTTAGAGGACACAAACAAGGTGGTTAATTAGAGGACACAAAAAAGGTGGTGAATTATAGGGCATGGGGTCAATATCCTAAGATCACAGTGTTGGTTTACAGTAGATCATACAAACGCAGTATTTGATCTCTTTGCTGTGAGTCACTCTGAATGACCAAGTAGTGGCTGAGCCATCTGTGCACAGCAGGGAAATACTGAAATCTATCTTGTATTTCTTCTATCATGTAATCACCCCCTTTGTTATGAAGCCCATAAAAAGCTCTGGTGCAGCCAATTACCTTCAGAAGTCACATAATTAGTGAAAGCCGTACGCTCCATAGAGTTGGGCTTTAGGGCAGAGTGGCCAGAAGAAAGCCATTACTTTCAGCAAAAAACAAAATGGCACTTTTTGAGTTTGCGAAAAGGCACGTGGGAGACTCCCAAAATGTATGGAGGAAGGTGCTCTGGTCTGATGTGTTGGAATGGCCTAGTCACAGCCCAGACCTCAATCCAATAGACAACCTGTGGTCAGACTTAAAGATTGCTGTTCACAAGCGCAAACCATCCAACTTGAAGGAGCTGTGGTAAGATGTGGCAAGCTCATAGAGACTTATCCAAAGCGACTTGGAGCTGTGATTGCCGCAAAAGGTGGCTCTACAAAATATTGACTTTAGGGGGGAATAGTTATGCACATTTGTTTTCCTATTTGTTGTTTGCTTCACATTAAAAAAAAAAAAAACATCTTCCAAGTTGTGGGCATGTTCTGTAAATTAAATGGTGCAAATCCTCAAACAATCCATGTTAATTCCAGGTTGTGAGGCAACAAAACACGACAAATGCCAAGGGGGTGAATACTTTTGCAAGGCACTTTATATTATTTCTAGAGGAATCACTGTGGAAAAAACCTTGGATACAGATAAGGATTTAGGTGCCTCTTCAAAACTTGCATTCCTGTATCAAAAGATCTCTCACAGGTATCCAGGCAGACTGTAGTGACCATCTATCTGCAACATCTGCTTAGACATGGTCCCTGATAGGCTAGGACACTACACTGCAAATCCAGCCCTACAGAGTCTGTGTCTGCACACGCTGCAGAGGGCAGACCCATACAGGGACTATGTGTTTGATTTTAGGAAGTAAAAAGTGATCTTATAAGCCCTTCTTAATAAATTAAAGTACATAAAAGTAAATAGATACCCAGGGATATTATAGACCAGGAACCTTCCATATCCCTTTAAGTGACAATATACACAGGCATCTAAACTAAAATAATGCAACAGCTGAACCTGCTATGTGATAATATACCAATATGTACAATTAATGAGCCTCGTCACTCACATAAAATGTGTACACGCCAGGCAGCAGAATCCTATAGAACTCTCCATAGCTGTTTGTCCTGTAGGGATATCTCTCGTATTCTCCTGTGATGTGAATGACCGCATTGGGTATGGCATTTTCTGCGGTGTCCAGCACTCTGCCTTTAATACCTGCAGGAGCCAACATTATACAGTGTGGTTAGTATATGCTATGAATGGTCAGCACTAATACGTAAGCAATAATCAGGTGTAAGTGTCAGTAGCTTTGTAGGCTGCATTGTAACCGCAGCTTATATGTATCTATCAATGAGGAGAGGGCTGGTGGGCCCCGATGCAAAACACAATTTTGGTATTAACCCCCTCCCTCCCCTGATAACTTCTGCAGGGGTGCCATGGGCAGCCCTCAAGACGGGGGTTGAGGCTAGGTGGGTTATGGGCTGTGGGGGCTACACTATATAACACAAGATATTATGTAATGTTGCTTTAATATTCGATCTAGAACAGTGATTGCAGCCAGTTTTTTTCAGCCACCATCTGAGTATAATTTCCAGTCTCCCTTTCCCGCATGGGCCTCCTCAGCCACCAGAGAGCCCGCAGATCTAGACAACATACATCTTAAATCTTTGTTCGCAAAGCCAAGCCGTTTATTTATTATATTCATAGTGTAGATTAATCTGGGCTTAATAGATAAACCACTCCCTGGGATGTCTCAGACCCCTTTTCCAGTTCCTGGATCTTATCCCATTGAGCCACCATAAAGGACATACTGCTTGGCTCCAGCATAAACACCACCATTGTATTGTAATCTGTCTTGTCCCATTGTTTTGCCAGATACAGTTAATGTACTCTATTTGAGGTCTGGACCACTAGACATGGAGACAGCATTGTGTGTATTTGGAGGTTGGCCTATTGCCAGACAGGAGGCCAGACTATTAGACCCCATGTGGAGTCAATCTCCTGTGTTTGCCTCTCCCCTCACTTACCTGCTTGTGCTCCAGCCTCCCTCCATGACCCGGTGCCGGCGCGCATGTGACGTCACATGTGTGCCGCGTCATAAGCATATACCGGTTGCCGGCACCCTGTGACGTCACATGCGCGCCGGGTCAAGGAGCGGAGGCCGGAGCACAAGCAGGTAAGTGAGGGGAGAGGGGGAAGTATTTAGGGTGGTTTAGGTGGAGGAGGGGGGTTGAGGGGGGTTTAGGTTGAGGAGCAGGGTTGAGGAGGGGGGTTGGGGTTAAGGGGGATTGAGGGGGGAGGTTGAGGGGGGTTTAGGTTGAGGAGGTGGGTTGGGGTTGAGGTTGAGGAGGGAGGTTGAGGATGGGGGATTGAGGATGAGGATGGGGGTGTTGAGGAGGGGGTTGAGGAGGGAGGTTGAGGAGGGGGTTGAGGATGAGGAGGGAGGTTGAGGATGGGGGTTAAGGATGAGGATGGGGGTGTTGAGGAGGGTGTTGAGGAGGGAGGTTGAGGAGGGGGTTGAGGAGGGAGGTTGAGGAGGGGTTTGAGGATGAGTAGGGAGGTTGAGGAGGGGGTTGAGGATGGGGGGTTGCGGATGAGGAGGGGGGTTGAGGATGGGGGGTTGAGGAGAGAGGATGAGGATGAGGATGGGGGGTTGAGGATGGGGTGGTTGAGGAGGGAGGTTGAGGAGGGTGGGTTGAGGAGGGGGGTTGGGGTTGAGGAGGGTTGAGGTTGAGGGAGGGTTGAGGTTGAGGAGGGTTGAGGTTGAGGAGGGTTGAGGCTGAGGAGGGGGTTGAGGATGAGGATGGGGGGTTGAGGATGGGGGGTTGAGGAGGGAGGTTGAGGAAGGGGTTGAGGATGAGGAGGGAGGTTGAGGATGGGGGTTAAGGATGATGATGGGGGTGTTGAGGAGGGTGTTGAGGAGGGAGGTTGAGGAGGGGGTTGAGGAGGGAGGTTGAGGAGGGGTTTGAGGATGAGGAGGGAGGTTGAGGAGGGGGTTGAGGATGGGGGGTTGAGGATGAGGAGGGGGGTTGAGGATGGGGGGTTGAGGAGAGAGGATGAGGATGAGGATGGGGGGTTGAGGATGGGGTGGTTGAGGAGGGAGGTTGAGGAGGGTGGGTTGAGGAGGGGGGTTGGGGTTGAGGAGGGTTGAGGTTGAGGGAGGGTTGAGGTTGAGGAGGGTTGAGGTTGAGGAGGGTTGAGGCTGAGGAGGGGGTTGAGGATGAGGATGGGGGGTTGAGGATGGGGGGGTTGAGGAGGGAGGTTGAGGAAGGGGTTGAGGAGGGAGGTTGAGGTGAGGAGGGAGGTTGAGGATGAGGCGGAGGGGTTGAGGAGGGGGGTTGAGGAGGGGGGCTGAGGATGGGGGCTGAGGATGGGGGGTTGAGGAGAGAGGATGAGGATGGGGGGTTGAGGAGGGGGATTGAGGATGGGGGGTTGAGGAGAAAGGATGAGGATGGGGGGTTTGAGGAGGAGGATTGAGGATGGGCAGGTTGAGGAGGGGGTTGAGGATGAGGAGGGAGGTTGAGGAGGGGGTTAAGGATGAGGAGGGGGTTGAGGATGAGGAGGGAGGTTGAGGTTGAGGAGGGAGGTTGAGGATGAGAAGGGAGGTTGAGGAGTGTGATAAGGGAGGGGGGGAGACACAGGGAAGGGAGAGGTTGGAAGAGACACAGGGAAGGGAGAGGGGAGAAGAGACATGGAGAGAGAGGGGGACACAGAGGGCACATGAGGGACACGGGGGCAGCACATTTCCCACCCTCGGCTTATACTGGAGTCACTCATTTTACCCAGTATTTTGTGGTAAAATGGGTGCCTCGGCTTATACTCGGGTTGGCTTATACTCGAGTATATACGGTAGTTTTGAATGATACTATATTTGGAACCACCTCACTCACCTTTGTGCACCTGTTTCATTAAGGCAAGCAGTGCTTTTTTATTTTCACCCCACAGCATCTGAAGCTCCTCAGCTGGAGGGTACTTACAACAAGAGACCTCCAGAGTTAGCTCAATGCATTGATTCTGCAGGTAGTTATAATCCTGCAGACATCCTGGGTGGGGAAGAAATAAGAATCAGTCCAGCAGTTAGAATAGATAACAGAGTTTATCAATAATTTGTAAATAGACATATGAAATACATTAAAGGTACATGGAAGTTTCCTGGATTATGAAGCATCTGACAGAGGAGAATCATCTCAAAATAAAGATGAATAAACTTACCCTAAAATGTCTTCAATTGATTTTGAGAAGAAACATCAAATTAATAACTATATGTGGCAAATCAGAGGCAGGTATAACAATGTATCTGTTTCCCTCTCACTGGCTGAGACAAAGCTGCAGCCATGATACAGACAGCTGATTTGCTAGGACACAACTCAGCACATTGGTTAGGACGCTCTGCCTACATAGGTGCTTTGGGGGTGGAGCTCACACAAGAAATTTCAAATGTACAGAATTTCTCCCAAAAAAAAAATGATTTGATATGAGATGCCCAATCAGAATCATCTTATATAATTCAGGACATTACAGAAAAATGTAGGAATCCCTCTTCAAGTTACTACTCGTATATTCAAATATCACATTTTATTACTTCTCTAGTAAAAGATAATAATTTGAATCCTGTAACACGTTGCCTCTCTTTAATCTTAACACTAGAGGTAGCATTAGCCTTACTTACGGTCTGGGACAGGGGCCCCAGGGCTGGGGGGCCCCAGTGTTGTCTATTTTTTTTTTTTATGTTGTATTAATTTTTTCTGTATTTCTGTATTGGGTTTTTTCTCCTCCAGACCCCCCTTGGCGCACAGTACCCCTCTCCTTACTGTGGACATATTTGGGGGGATCCAAGGAATCATTGGTGGTTCTTGGCTATCCTTCCGACTGATGTCACATGCCACGTAGAGAAGATGTGTAGGTAGGGGAAGGAAAACTCCACGATAAAGGGGGGGGGGGGGGGGGCTGGTGCGCCAAGGGGGTCGGGGGCTGATGCTGTGATGGGGCTAGGAGGGGGTGCACCACACTACAGAATAAAAGAAAAGTTGAAATACATATTCTATTTACTAGCTACGGGGAACCAGTTTGATATTTCTTCCTTAAAAAAAAAAAGAATAAAAAAAGCCTGGGAAAAAGAATTCCAATAATAGACAATAATAATCGGCCCATGGCTCTGAATTCTATTGGGCATACAGTAGGAATAACACAATACTCAAAACCACCTTGAAGGTTTTTTTTATAAGATGTATTTAATGCCGGATAAACGTGATAGATTTTAACGAGCCCACCCAAACACCAGTTTCAGAGGCTGCATGAATATAGGCGCCCAGCCCGATATTTGGTTGTTTTGCCAAACAGTAAAGTGTATCTATTTTGGTATGGTAGACTGTTTACTTTTACACCACAAATCTGTCTGATGGGTATTATTTTGTAGGTAAATTCTGAAAACGGCCAGTAAAAAACGAATATTTACTATTTTTGGAGTAGTTAACCTACCTGGAAAAACTTACACCTATACTGTCTCATATCACTAGAACGATTGATGAAATTTCTTATTTGGGAAACGAACTTACACACTTGAAAAGTGATATCTTATTATAAGAAAAATGGGCACTGTGGAACAAAAGAAACTTATAACAAAATGTAAGATAATTTCTAGTAATTTTAGGTATTTATTTTTATCTTATCATCGCCCCCCTTTACAAAGTCACTTTCCCATTAAGGATTCCATCATTATCCTTTTCTTTCCCTTATTTTTTATTTAATGGTTATCTTTGATGGTCCAATTTTGTTGAATTAACCAAGTTAGTATTCAAACAGATCTCCTTACCCATTAAAGGGACCTGTAACACTGTTACTTATGCATTTAAAAGAGCACACTTTAAGCATAACTGAGAGCACTGTAGTGTATTGACAGTCACAGTCACTCATTCCCCTGACAAATTCAATCAACTTTTCTTTTTTTTCACCATCTGCACTGCAGAGACTGTGGCCCCTATTTTATTGTCCAAATCACAATTACATGAGCCCATAATGGAGCCCGTAATTGTTAATGATATTCAAATGCATTACAGTCATGAGTTACAGGCTCAAAATCCCTGCGTTTCTCAAAAAATAACTCTGTCCTATCTCCTCCTTTCATTTTTCAAGACCCCTAAATGATACCAGTGCTAAAGACGCAAAACCCATATTCAATTACAGGAATTCAACAAGCCCGCAAATTGCCTTCAAACCTTTAAATGGCAAATGTATAAAATAATTATACTAGTACTAGATAGGACTCACAAGTGGGTTAAACATCTGTTCGTAACACAGTAAAAGCAAATAAACACATACTACTGTACTTAAAAATACTGGGGAAGCAATGGAAGGCATTAGAATTAATTGCACAACAGCCTCAAGCTCGCAAATCTGCAATCAAAAAATATTCTTTTAATGTTTTATTTCCATGTTATATCAGCCCTGGGAAGGAGTTAATACATATCATGGACTAGAACAGTTGATTTATTGATTTTTATTGATTTCTACATTGCCGGATTGCGAGTACAATTGCATATCAGACTTCTAAACACTAATTGATTTTAGTTTAAGCTCCATCTTTTACTGACGCCATGATGACGGTCTCATTTACTATTGGCTCTGTCTAAAATGTACCTTACGGGCTTGCTTAATTGATCATGATCATGCCCTGAAATGATACTTACGGGTTCATGGTATGCGTGTTCAGGCTGGGAGCCTGTAATTGTGGGCTTGATTAATTTGAATACATCTATATATGTAAAAATGCTGTAACCCGCAGCCAAAAGTTCAGTTTGAAGGTAATTTCGGGCTTGCAATTAAATAGGGGCCTGTGTCTTTAAAATCACTATAAAACCCATGCACGACAGTACAGTTTATAGCTAATTTATCCTGTGAACTAAAAAAAAACAATTATTAAAAAAGGGAACTGTTGCAATTTTCGATTTGCCCCTGAGCCCCCACTCTAACTTGCAGGCCTCGCAATGGGTGCCTTCGGCGCTCATTGCAAGCCTCTCCTCCCCCTCTACTTTACGGGCATCGCGATTACCGGCTTTGCCGCTCATTGCAGGCCTTGGCAAACCTGCAACTTGCGGGCCTCGCAATGAGCGCCTTTAGCGCTCATTTCAAGCCACTCCCCCCTCTACTATACGTACCTCTATTTTACGTACCTCCACCCCTCTACTTTACGCGGCTTCGGCGCTCGTCGCAGGCCTCGCAATGAGCGGCTTTGCTCAATTGCCTCCCATGTCCCTTTGCCCTCCTCTCCCTGCCCTGTGTTTTTTCCCCTTATCTCCCTAACCCTGTGTCTCTTCCCCCCCTCTCCCTCCCCTTTGTCTCTTCCCCCTCTCTCCCTCCCCTGTGTTTCTTTCCCACCCTCTCCCTCCCCTGTCTCTCTTTGGCCCCCTCTCACAGCTTTGAAAACAGTTGATGGCTTGGCTGCGCTTAAACCTGTAACTTTTTTTCAAGCCTGAAATCACTATCACATACATCACTATTGCTCCAAGCCTTGCAGGCTTGAAAAAAAATTTACGGGTTTAACGCCGCCATTTTTTTTCAAGGCCGTAACTGGGCAGCCGCTGGGAGGCCGCCAATTGAGTAGCAAATTAGCTTTCAACCTCACTTATGCACTCCTTTGCCTCAGGAGAAGGCAGGGAGCCCATAAGTGAGGTTGGTAGCTAATTTTCTATTCATTTTGCGTCTTATGGCGGCATCCCAAAAGCTTCCGAGTTACGGGTTTGAAAAAAAAATGGCAGAGTTCAAGCCCATAACTAGGAAGCTGTTCGGAGCCTCTCTTGCGAGCCTTGCGATGAGCGCCTTTGGCGCTCATTGCGAGCCTCTCCCTTTGGCGCTCATCACGGGCCTTGCAATAAGCGTCTTTGGCGCTCATTGCAAGCCTTTTGCCTCCTCTACTATACAGGCCTCATGAAGAGCGCTTTTGGTACTCATTGCAGACCTCGGCAAACCCGCAACTTTCGGACCTCGAAAGCATGCGCAACCCATAACTTTTAACATTGCGTTACCGAGAAACTCGCAATTACAACAACTATTATATGTGATAATCCCATCAATTCATTAGAAATTAAAAAACAAATTAAACACCTTTTCCACATATTTCAAGGGACATTGTAATGATTACCAATAAAATTTGTATTTGAAGAAAATTAATTTTATGTAGATTTCAAACTTACATTTGAACTTTAGTGTTTAGGGACTAGCAACTAACTCTTTAGAAGAGATTAGTGCTAAAACAGCATTTCCATGGACTTTTAACTGAACAAACAATATTTTACACATATGATGTATGTACCCTACCCTATTCTACAGATGTTATATATACACCAGTGTGAATGCGTCTCTTACCTATGATAGAATACCACGCTGCTGCATTAGTTATCCCACCCTTAAATGTCTCGTTGCAGACGTTGCCCTTGTGCATAGTTGAGTGTTTTTCTGCATAAAGGTTTGTTAAGAATTTATACACATCATTATCCAGTGTTGGAGATTCGCCTGTAACACCTAGACAAGGAAAAGGACAAAGTGAGTCAAAGGGCATATTTAGTAAGTAATTCCCAGGAGGGAACAATGGTCAAAGGCATATACATACCTGGCTTGTTGTAGCTATAAGGATACACTGCAACCAGTGCTCCACCATGAAAAGTGGCTCCGAGTACAAAGGTCTCGGTCTCAAACCACTGCATGGCGGCAATCGTCTCCCGCTGGGGTATGGCTAAGGACGGGACGAAGAAAGACGGGAAATCTCTGTTTAGATCCACTTTGTTGAAGTTTGATCTGAAAAGGCAAACAAACAAATGAGAAATTAGACAGTACTCTGTGAATAGGCAGAGATGCTGTAATATATATATGATACAAAATCACATTCACATATTCGTCCATATATATGGCTTAAAGGACCACTGAAAGGCCATAGCAAGAAGTGCTAGTTATTTTATGTATGCATCATTTATACAATTCTTATTTAATAATAGCAGTATTCTGTATTAAATGTATTAAATTAATTTTCAAAAATTAGAGCCTCAGCCTCCAGCAGAGTAATTATCTCCAGCCTGATAAGGTGATTAAGGGGAGGATGTACAACAGGTTTGCTGAGGAAGATGTTTAAAGTATTTTAAGAACATTCAGATTTGGTAAACAATTATTGATAGGCTGCTTCCAACGCAAAAGTTTGCTCCAAGAAAATCTTAAACACAGTATGTCTCCAGACAATGGAAAGCACTATGTTATTATTATTATAATTAATTTATAATGCACCGACATATTCCGTAGCGCTGTACATAAGTTAAGTTCAGACAAAGATAAATACAAATGAACATATAGCAGAGCAAGGAGGGCCCTGTCTTTGAGCTGGGAATCCAATGCCCACGGTGCATGCCGAAAGTACTTAGGATAGAAACTCGCAGACTTACAGTCTAAGGTATAGTGAGTGGTAAAAGAGGCAAACAGAGGTGATAAGCATGTAAGGGTGGAAGGGGATACGCTTCTTTAAAGAGATGCGTTTTCAGTGAGGTTTTAAATGTTTTGAGGCAGGAGGATAATCTGGTGGAGCGAGGCAAGGAGTTCCAGAGACTAGGGGCAGCACAAGAAAAGTCCTGGAGGCGGGAGTGAGAGGAGGTGACGAGAGTTGTAGAAAGAAGAAGGTCATTAGGAGAACGAAGAGTGCGGGTGGGGGAGTATTTGTAAGTTAGGGTCATGATTTTAAATTTTATTCTTGAGACTAAGGGAAGCCAGTGGAGTGATTGACAGAGAGGTGATGCCGACACTGAACGTTGTGTACGGAAGATGAGTCTAGCAGAGGCATTCATAATGGATTGAAGTGGAGATAGTTGAGTGGTGGGTAGAACAAGAAGCGAGTTACAGTAGTCTAGTCAAGAGATGATAAGAGAGTGTATTAGGATTTTAGTTGTGTCTTGTGGAAGATAGTGGTGAATTCTGGAAATGTTTTTTAGATGGAGAAGACAAGATTTAGTTAGTGATTGTACGTGAGGGATGAAAGACAGAGCAGGGTCCAGTAGAACTCCAAGACAACGGGCCTGGGAGGTGGGGGTGATGATGTCGTCGTTGACAGTGAGAGAGATGTGAGGAATTGACGCTGTGGGAGAGGGCGGGAAGATTAGGAGTTCAGTCTTAGACATGATGAGTTTGAGATGGTGGGTGGACATCCAAGAGGATATACTAGAGAGGCAGTTGGAAAAGTGTGTTAGAAGAAAGGGGGATAGATGTGGTGCGGAGAGGTAAATGTGGGTGTCATCTGCATAGAGATGATAATGAAGCCCAAAAGAGTTTATTAGGGTACCAAGTGAGGATATGTTGATGGAGAAGAGGAGGGGGCCTAGGACTGATCCTTGGGGTACGCCAACAGACAGGGGGTGAGGAGAAGAAGAGGTGTCGGAGAAGGAGATACTGAATGATCGATTTTGTAGGTATGATGAGAACCACGAGAGAGCAGTGGCTCGAATACAGAGGGAGAAGAGGATATGGAGTAGAAGTGGATGGTCAACTGTGTCAAAGGCAGCAGAGAGATCTAGAAGAAGAAGAATTGAAAAGTGACCTTTTGACTTGGCAGTAAGCAGGCCATTGATGACTTTAGTGAGAGCTGTCTCAGTGGGGTGTTGGGGCCGAAAGCCGTATTGGAAGGTGTCAAGAAGGGAGTTAGAGGAAATAAAACTGGTAAGGCGGTTATAGACGAGCCGCTCCAGCAGTTTGGAAGCCAGGGGAAGCAGAGAGATAGGGCGGTAGTTAGATACGACATCAGAGTTAGATGATGGTCAGATAGAGGGAGTGGAGGGATGACTGGGTAGGAGGTTCTGCTGAGATTGGTGAAGATAAAGTCAAGAGAATGTCCAGCATGATGAGTAGAAGAATCTGTTTGTTGTGAGAGGCCAAGGAAAGAGGTGAGTGCAAGCAGTTTGGCTGCTGCTGGGGAGGTGGGAGTGTCAATAGCAATGTTAAAATCTCCAAGTACCAGTGAAGGAACATTGGAGGAGAGAAAGTGAGGGAGCCAGGCAGAAAAGTAATCAAGAAATTGAGAGGGAGTGTCTGGGGGGGTGGTGGGGGGGGGGGGGCGATAGAACATAGCTACATGTAGAGAGATAGGTGAGAAGAGGCGGATTGTATGAACTTCAAAGGATGAGAATTGGAGGGATGGGACAGGGCCCAGGGGTATGAGGTGAAATGTACAGCGAGTGGAAAGCAAAACACCCACACCACCACCTTGTTTGTTCCCAGGTCTAGGTGTGTGGCTGAGGTGAAAACCACCATAAGAGAGTGCTGCAGCGGAGGCAGTATCAGAAGAGGAGAGCCAGGTTTCAGTGAGAGCCAGTAGATTGATGGAGTTGGTAGTGAATAGGTCATGAATGAATGTGTGTATATTGCAGATAGATCGTGCGTTCCAGAGGGCGCAGGAGAAAGGTAGAGTTGAAGGTTTGTGACGTGTGATGGATATCAGATTCTGGGTGTTACGGGTGTTTGCTGGCCTTGAACCAGAGCGTGGCTGACAGCTAGTGGAGATGAGTGAGGGGCCTGGGTTAGGGGATATATCTCCCGCAGCCAGGAGAAGGAGTGAAAGGGAGAGAAGGTAGGACGGGGACTTACAGTGCTGTTTCTGCTTGTGAGTGTTAGGGAGGGGATAATCTTGTGACTGGAGGAGGGAGAGGAGCTCATGGGAGCAGAGAAGAGGAGAGGAGAGCAGAAAGGTGAGATGGTAATATTGTTGGGGACGTGATATGGAGAGGTTACAAATGAGAGTCTAAGAGAGAGGCAGTAGATTATAAGAAAGAAGAAAGAATGAGAGAGCATTGTGACAGTGTGTAAGATTAGGAAAATAGATTAGACGATTGTGCGGGGGGAGAATTATTATCTTAAGATATGATAGTAGTAGTAATATAGATTCAGGAGCAGGGAAAAGAGTGTGATAAGGTTTATCAGAATGGCCCTGGTAGGTAAGTAGCTAAGATGTAGCTGTGTTGGTATACTTTGTGTCTGAAAATTTAGCAGCTGCTTGCTAGACAAAGCCAACCCCAGCACTGACCTCTTAATAGGTGGAGACAAACAGCTGCTGATTCTGAATTTGAGCACTTAAGTAAGTTTTAAGCAGTTTTAAAAATATTTTGGGGCAGGGCACAGCACACTCCTGTCTCATACTGAGACGTCTGAGCCCATACATTTCTTTTTAGTTCAACATTAAATAAAAATATATGTTCAAATAGTAGCAAAGAAAGACTTTAGCAAGAAAATATAATTTCAAAATATAGCTCCCCTCGGTTGTGGCCGCTCCTTGTCCTGGACACTACTGAATACAGTCAGCGTAGATTGTTTTTATTATGGAGGCCAGATTACCTCTAAATAAGCATGCTCCAGGTTTTCTGACATGCATAACTAATGCAATCTACGGTGATTGTGTTTGTCTAGGACAAGTGGAGAGGCAGAGGTGTTGATGGATGGATAAACAAGGAGAACTACATTTTTTTATTATATTTTCTTGCTAAACCCTGTCTGTGCTGCTGTTTGCACATGGGTTTTTAATGTTAAATAATAGTGAACTAAAAAATGTATTTAACTGGAGAGGGCTTACACTGGCACTTTAAAGATCTCCAGTTGAAGATCTCTTGAAGCTGTCAAACCCAAGTAAATCCATCACACAAGTTAACAGAAGGGTTCACCAAGACTTCTTTAGCACTTCACTCTTTATCTTGCTCAGTCCTTATTGAGAATTACCTCCCGACTTCTCCCTGGCAGTCGCCTGGTGTAGCTTTGCTGAAGCCATCTGGGTTCAGTGATGGCAGAAAGTGGATCCGGGTGCTTTTTATGAGTGCTGTGACATTCTCATCATGTCCATAATTATCCACCAGGTACAAAATTAAATGAATTAGCAGCTCACGTCCTACTGGCTGCAGAAAAAAAGACTGGTGAGTCACGTCATCATGATCATTTTCAATTAACAACCTATTGAAAACATCACAACTATTTATAACAGGTCCTGAAGGGGTAAATCTAATTTGTAATTATTATGGGAATCTAAAGTTTAAAGGAAAATTGACCAATTAACACACTTATAAAATAAATGTGGTTCTAAATGTTAAGGAAAAAACTAACATTTAAACACACTTCCTATTTAATGAATGTGTCTCATATTTATTTTTTAAATGTTTATATTTCCCTTCTGGCTACACATCTTTTTACCAAGAAGTAGATTGATCCAGGGGAAAAGCTACTGCTTGTGTGTAGAATGATTGCAGGGTCATGTTTGGTTCTGGTAGAGTTTGTAGAGTCCAGTGTCTCAGTTCGCTTCCTATCATATATATATACCACTGCTTACATCCCAAATAAAGATTACGTTGTGATCTAAGAGGGGAATGAAGGGGTTAACATATTCTGCTGATGAAGGGGTTAACATATTTTGCTTACACATAGCCTAACCATAATATCATGTGCCTATCCTTGGGATGTTTTTCGACCTTACTAAAACACAAAACATTTCTAGTTGTTCTAGAAACAGACAAACACCTGATTATTTGTCCTTGTACCAACTAACATGACCCGTAAAGATGCTGCTAATATCCGCCTTCTTTTGCAAGTATAAATTCTATGCAATGACGTAGCAATAAACGGAATTAGTACTGAGACTGATTGTGTGTGTGTTACATCCAGTACGAGTTCCACAGAATTCTGTTTGGGCCCTGTGTTTCCAAGCCGCCAACTACTGATTAGGATGTCCCAACATAGAGTACGTGTGGTCAAGGGTGTAAGAATTGAAAAAAATCTGGGGGGATAGAATTTTAAAAAGACGAAGATCCAGGCATTGACTATATATAGGTCCACATATTCATATATATATATATATATATATATATATTAGCTTATGTTGAGCACTGTATAGTCATATATATATTCACAGCAGCACCTCCTCCTCCATCCTTATCCCTAAAGTCTAGTAGGAGGTAAGAGATCACAATGTGCATCTTCCTCTCCCTCCCCAGGAGTTGTCCTCACCTCTTGTCCCTTCAGCTCCCCAGTATGGCTGATAGCCACGTGATCTTGTAAGACCCGGTTATAACTGTAATTCAGGGCAACCAAAAGGGGAGGGGTAATGGTAAATGCTGGAGAGAAAGACATTGCAGGGAGCTAATGTGCATTGTGATCCCTTACCTCATAGTAGACACCATGTATAAGGTACCTTATATAAAACCTGGTTTAGTCCCCCCATCCCTAGCCCCCAACCGGTTCCTAGGCCACTGGGTGTGGTGCCCATATTTGTTACATGTGTACATGATGAAGTCCAGCTTGAATTAGACAGTTACAACAGCATAGTGCCTGTAAGAGCTGCTGCAGTACAGCAAATCCATAGGAATGCGCAACCTCAGAATATGGTCATCCATTTTATTATGACTTGATGAGGTGATTATTAAATGCATATGTCTATGGTCTTTTAATAGTGAACAAAATATACATATACATATTATTAGTTTCTAAATCTCTTACACTTGCTTTAAAGTTTGTACCTCATTTCCATGTATATTTGCAATATACTTCATTTCTGGAATTCCTACGGTATGGACTGCAGGGAAGTAGCCTATAGTCAGGACCCAGAGAGGCGTCCCTAAATGGAAAGAAACACAAATTCATCACTTAAATATTATTATTTCATGATTTATTATAGCAATATTCAATATAAAATTTTGAGTGGAAGTTTAATATAACACATTAGGTATTTTAAGTATATACAGGACCTCCCATACTAAATCTCCATTAATTAACTGACAGTGGGGTTGATAAAGAAGAGAATGCTCAATTGGCTAATTAGTCAAAGAGTCATATGATTGTTAACGCTGTATCATTATATATACTTATACAAACTGGGCATGCTGCTCTTTATTATCAATCTCTACTGTAAGAATTAATAAATGTCCCATGATAAGATAAGGGGATGTCCTGTATAGATAATGTATGCGTAAAATATATAATTATCAAAAGAGATTACTAAAAAAAAACAATAATTTACTTTTTATTAACAACAAATATTAATTCTATTTATTTGCTTACTTTTCTGCAATAAATGGGACCGTTACTAATGATCTGAGATAAGACATCTACCCGGGATGCTTATGTGAAAAGTAACTTCTGCCAAAATTGCAATATTCAGTTATTTAACCTTAACTGACAGTACTGAAAATATAATTATTTATAGGATGATGATTTTGCTTCTAGCATAATTGTGATAATGTCCTTTGTAAGATATTTTTCTATATATCAGTTGGATAAATATTATTTGGTATATGTGTTGAGTTTTGTATGGTAGAGCCATTGATGTTCCTTTCTGAGATCTAGATGCCCCAGTACCTAGAACTGAAGTCCCGATGGAGTAGAGGCGTGTGATGGATGAGTGTTTTTCGTTGACCTCTTTCAGCATTGCCTCCAGCTCCTCTCCATCGTGGTATTTGAACTCCAGACTCCTGACCATCAGAACGTGGCTCAGGATGGAGAAGAGTAAAACAAACCAAGGTGCAGCAGCCATCCTGGAAAATGGAAGATTGAATTAACAAGTGCATTGGTTTCCTTCACACATTCGCCAAACAGTGGAGTCTATAACATGATTACATGAATATTTAAGTACAAAACCAATTAAATTAATTAATGTAATGATGTGTTGCAACATAATTTTAAATGGAACACTGAAGTCCCAAATTATAATCAAATATTTATAAAGGCCATGCTTGAAGGGACACTGTCGCCACAATAAGTTGTCATCGTAAAGAGCATCACATATATATTTGTCAGTGCAAAAACGTAGGTCACGTTTGCGGGGTTGTCACGCTTTGCGAGCCTTGCAAACCGAGGTGAGCCGTTGACTGAGAGCCTCGTGAAGCGAGGCGAGCCATTAAAGCACGCGGGACAGGTGAGCAGTTCAGGAACGCAGGACTTAGTTGCAATAAGCGCCAAAGGCGCTCATCGCGAGGCCCCTGGACTTAACGACGCCCACAAAATTATGGCCCGTTGAAGCGAGCTGTTGAAGCACGCAGGACTTAGGCTGCCAAAGGCGCTCATCGCGAGGCCCCAGGACTTAGCAACGCACGCAAAATTATGGCCCGTATTACTTAGGACCCAAAGCACGTAGATAGACTGCGGGGCTCGCAAAAATAAGACTTTAACAGCCGAACCACCAAACTGAAAAGACCTGCAAAAACACACAAATATGCCCCAAATTAACTTACATACAGCACAAGGGGTGAGCCAGGGAGCCTGTGAGTGAGGTTGCAAGTTAATTTGAGGCATATTTTGCCTTTTTTCATAGTCGAAAATAGCCGAAGCGAGAACAAAAATGGCTGCCGCAAAACCATAAACAAGACGAAAAAGAGGCCAAAAGACGTAAATACGAGTCGTAAGCACTAAGACTTAACGCAAACCACTAACACTTAACCCAAGGCAGTAACATTTAACCCAAGACAATAACTCTTAACCCAAGGTAGAACAAGAGGGAAAAGGCTCGCAATGAGCACCAAAGGAGCTCATTACAAGCCAGGCGATGAGCGCCGAAGGGGCTCGCAGTGAGCGCCGAAGGGGTTCAGAGGGCCCATATCCTTGCATTGTGTGGCAAACAGCATTGCCAGCCTTACAATTTTGAGTTAAGTACAAGGCAACAACAATTTTGACACATTGCAAAGAGTGGAGGGCCTGTCTTTGAGCTTAGAATCAAGTGTGCATAGTGCTTTCCCTAAAGCACCTTGCAAGATTGAAAACTCACAAACTTACAACGTCATATAAAATTATTTTTAAGACAGCTCATAAAAATATCTACATTCTGTAATATTAATAATCACTTCACATACAGTGCCTTGCAAAAGTATTCACCCCCTTTGACTTTTTACTTATTTTGTTACATTACAATGTTTTGTTAATCTGAATTTTATGTGATGATCAGAACACAATAGTCTAAGTTGGTGAAGTGAAATGAGAAGCATATATACATAAAACTATTTTTTAGAAATCGAAAACAGAAAATTGGCATGTGCGTATGTATTCACCTCCTTTGTTATGAAGCCCATAAAAGCTCTGGTGCAACCAATTATCTTCAGAAGTCACATAATTAGTGAAATGATGTCCACCTGTGTGCAATCTAAGTGTCACATGATCTGTCATTACATATACACACCTTTTTTGAAAGGCCCCAGAGGCTGCAACACCTAAGCAAGAGGCACCACTAACCAAACACTGCCATGATGACCAAGGAACTCTCCAAACAAGTAAGGGACAATGTTGTTGAAAAGTACAAGTCAGGGTTAGGTTATAAAAAAAATATCCAAATCCTTGATGATCCCTAGGAGCACCCTCAAATCTATCATAACCAAATGGAAAGAACCTGGCACAACAGCAAACCTGCCAAGAGACGGCCGCCGACCAAAACTCACGGACCGAGCAAGGAGGGCATTAATCAGAGCGGCAGCACAGAGACCCAAGGTAACCCTGGAGGAGCTGCAGAGTTCCACAGCAGAGACTGGAGTATCCGTACATAGGACGACAATAAGCCGTACGCTCCATAGTGTTGGGCTTTATGGCAGAGTGGCCAGAAGAAAGCCATTACTTTCAGCAAAAAACTAAATGGCACGTTTTGAGTTTGCCAAAAGGCATGTGGGAGACTCCCAAAATGTATGGCGGAAGGTGCTCTGGTCTGATAAGACTAAAATTGAACTTTTCGGCCATCAAAGAAAACGCTATATCTGCATCAAATCTGTCTCTGCCTCCACTTCTTCCCTATTTATTTGACAGAAACAGAGATTGCTATTTGCCTTTGCCTTCATCAGTTAATCTTGGCAGCAGGCCAGCTTTTGCACTCTCTCTTGCACCCTTATCAGTAGGTCCTTCAGTTCCCCCTCACTTTCAGTCAACAGAGTAATATCCGCGTATCTGAGGTTGTTGATATTTCTTTCAGCAATATTGATTCTGTCTTTGGATTCATCCAGTCTGGCCGTACACATGATGTAGTATGTGTATAAGTTAAATAAATACGGTTATAATATACAACCTTGTTGCAAACCTTTTGCTATTTGAACTTTTCTGTTGTTCCATGTTTGGTTCTGACCATGGCCCACATACAGATTCCTCCAGAGGCGGATGAGATGGTCTGGTACCCCCATAGCTTTAGGAACTTGACACATTTTGTTGTAATCCACACAGCCAAAGGCTTTAGAATAGCCTGTGAAGCAGAGGTAAATGTTTTCTGACAATGCTCTTGCTTTGTCTATTATCCATCGGACATTGGCAATTTAATCTCCTGTGCTTCTGCCACTGTGAAACATGGCTTGCTAGTAGTTTTCGATCCATATATTGTCAGAATGTAGCTTGCAGGGTCTTAAGCATTACCTTGCCGGCATGTCAAATTAGTGCAATTATTAAATAATTGGAGCACTCTTTGGCACGGCCTATTTTGGTGGATTGGGATATACACTGTCCTTTTCCAGTCTACTGGCCACTGTTTAGTTTTTCAAATATGTTGGCAAAAGGCAAGCAACACTTTCACAGCATCATCTTGTAGGATTTTGCACAGTTATTATTATTATTGTTTATTTGTAATTCACCAACGTATTCCATAGCACTATATATAAGTTGTGATCAAGGCACAACAATATTAACACATTACAAAGATGGAGGGCCCTGTCTTTGAGCTTAGAATCCGGTGTCCATAGTGCTCTCCCCAAAGCATCTTACAAGATTGAAAACTCAGACTTACAATCTGAAGGTTTTGGGTGTGGTACAGGAAGGCGAGAAATGCAGTGTGCACGTTAAGGAGGCAGGTTATAGGTGTATTTTTAGTGAGGTTTTGAAGAATTTGAAGCAGGAGGATAGTCTAGTTGATCGAGGCAAGGAGTTCCAGAGAATAGGGGCAGCGCGAGAAAAGTCCTGAAGGCGGGAGGGAGAGGAGGTGATGAGAGAGGAGGAAAGAAGAAGGTCATTAGCAGAGCGAAGAGGGCGGGTGGGGGTATATTTGGAGATGAGAGCAGCGATATAAAGGGGTGCAGTGTTGTTGAGGGCTTTGTAATTTAGGATCACGGTTTAAAATGTTATTCTCTAAGCTACAGGAAGCCAGTGGAGTGACTGAGACAGAGGTGCTGCAGACACTGAGTGTTTAGTACGGTAGATGAGTCTAGCGGATACATTTAATATGGATTGAAGGGGGGAAAGACGGGTGGTGGGTAGGCCAGCCAAAAGTGACTTGTTGTTGTCAAGACGGGATATGATGAGGGAATGTATTAGAATCTTAGTTGTGTCTTGTGTAAGGTAGTGACGTATTTTGGAAATGTATTTTAAATTGAAAAGACAAGAATTTGTTAGTGTCTGTATGTGAGGAATGAAAGAGATGGCAGGGTCCAGTAGAACCCCCAGACAACAGGCTTGGGATGTGGGAGTGATAGTGGCGTTGTTGACAGTGAGAGAGATGTGAGGGATTGATGCTATAGTAGATAGTGGGAAGATTAAGAGTTCGGCCTTGGACAAGTTGAGTTTGAGATGGTGGGCGGACATCCAGGAGGATATGCTTGAG
The DNA here is from genome assembly GCA_027410445.1 of Discoglossus pictus. Taxonomy (NCBI): domain Eukaryota; kingdom Metazoa; phylum Chordata; class Amphibia; order Anura; family Alytidae; genus Discoglossus; species Discoglossus pictus. The sequence continues at coordinate 11,428,554 of CM050168.1, forward strand.
AGGCAGTTGGAAATATATGCTAGAAGAGAGAGGGATAAACCAGGTGCTGAGAGGTGGATTTGTGTGTCATCTGCATAGAGATGATACTGAAGTCCAAAATATTTTATTAGGGTGCTAAGTGAGAATGTATAGATGGAGAATAGGAGGGGGCCTAGGACTGAACCTTGGGGTACACCAACAGACAGAGGGTGAGGAAAAGAAGAGGTGCCAGAGAAGGAGAAACTAAATGTTCAATCTTGTAGGTATGATGTGCACCATGAGAGAGCAGTATCTCTGATTCCAAGGGAGTGGAGAATTCTGCAGGGATTCAATCAACTCCTACAGCCCTGTTATTAGCAGGAATTCCTAGGGCCCATCTCACTTCACTCTAAAAGATGTCTGGTTCCAGCTCAGTTGATAAACTACTGAGGTTATTAATGCTGTTAAGATCCTTCCTGTATAGATATCCAGTGTATTCCTGCTACCTCTTCTTTATCTGATCTGCTTTTAAGTCCCTGCCATGTTTGTCTTTTTTCACAGCCACTTTGGTATGAAAGGTTCCTTTGAGATCCCAAATTTGGTCAAAGAGATCTCTTCACTTTTGCATTCTGTTATCTTTTTCTACCTATTTACATCTCTCATTGTAGAATGTCTCCTTGTCTCTTCCTGCTATCCTCTGGAATTCTGCATTCAGCTGTACAAATCTTTTCCTATCTCCATTACACCTTGCTTTCCTTATTTTCTGGGCTACTTTCAAAGCCTCATCTGACAGCCAGTCTGGATCCCTTCTGGATCGCTACTTTGTCATGGCGAAGGAGCTTGTGTATTGTAATGAAGCTGTGAGCTATACCACGTAGGGTAAAAAGCTTGTTTACTTTAATGAACTTGTGAGCTGTACCATGTAGGGTCACCCAAGATGGGTAGGTCATAGCAAAGAGGTAAGACAAATTGTGGTCTACTGGAGAAAAGAAACTGGTAACCCACTCCAGTATCTTTGCCAAGATAACCTTATGGATAAAAACAACAAGACATAATTATATGGCACCAGAAGATGTGCCCCTCAGGTCAGAAAGTGCCTACCACATTACTGGGAAAGAGCACAGGGTCAGTAAAAGTAGCACCAGATCTAATGAAGTGGTTGGGCCAAAGTAGAGAGATCACCCTGTTGCGGATGCATCTGGAAGGGAAAGGAAAGTCTGCTGCTGCAAAGAACAATTCAGCATAGGAACCTGGAACGTTAGAACTATGAACCAAGGCAAACTAGACATGGTCAAACATGAGATGACAAGATTAAACATTGATATCCTGGGAATCAGTGAACTCAAATGGTCTGGAATATGACATGTCATATCAGACAACCACCACCCTGTGGTCAGAATCCTGCAGAAGAAATGGAGTAGCCATCATAGTGAATTAAAGGGTGGCCAAATAAGTGCTTGGTTACAACCCAATAAATGACAGAATAATTTCAATTCAAATTCAAGGCAAGCCATTTAACATCACAGTGATCCAAGTTATGCTCCAGCCATTAATGCTGAAGAGTCTAAAGTTGTATGAATCTATGAGGATATCCAACACCTCATAGATCATATAGATATAACGCCAAGAAAAGATGTTACGCTTACCCTAGGAGATAGTAATGCTAAAGTAGACAACCAAAAGATACCTGGAATAACAGGCACATTTGGCCATAGCCAGCATCCTCTTCCAACAGCCTGAGAGACAACTCTACACATGGACATCACCAGATGGTTGATATAGAAATCATATTGACTATTTAATTTGTAGTCAAAGATGGAGGCGCTCTATACTTTTCAGCAAAAAGAAGACCGGTAGCTGACTGCGGCTCAGACCATGAGCTTCAAAGTTCAGAATTAAATGGAAAAGAGAGAACTCATAAGACAAGCAGATACAAAATAAATAATATCTACAGTGAATATGCATCAGAGGCAAAGAATAGATCTGAGGGACTAGACATGATAGATAGAATGCCTGAAGAACGTTGGACAGAAGTTTGAGATATTATCCAGAAAACAGCAAGTATATCCCCAAAATGTACATTAGATTCCAAGTGAAATCAATGGCCCTTTAATCCCTTCCCCAGAAAACCAACAATTGCCTCATTGTTCAGAAATAAACCACAATTTCCAGTTGGAATCCATGACTACACATAATGGGTCTCCATGGCTCCACGGAATACTATTTGGAAGACACTAGAAGAAGGTGAGGACTTAATTGATGGAGGGTGAGGGGTTAGCATGAGAGGGAGAGATGAAAGATGGAGGAACTTTTCTATCACTTGGTCTATCTCTGGGCTCAGTAACCTAAGAGCCAAATGTGGTTCAGTACAGTTCAGCATGTGGCTTTTCTATCAGTCCCAAATTTACCAGGATACATTTAAACTGTTAACTGTGAATTCACTGATCACTAAAACAAGCAAGATCATACAATTTGACCATGTGTCAGAGTCGGCACACCGTCCTTTGGACGCACCAGATGTGCGCGCCCTCATCTGCGCGCAGTCAAAAGCACAGACCAACCACAGCACGCTTGATAAAAGGAAGCAGTGACACCAGGGCGTCCCACAGATCACTGACAGGTAAAGAGCTTGTGTGGACGGGTTTGTGGATGGCCAGGTGATAGAAGTGTGGATGGGCAGGGGGATGGATGTGGGGATAGTTATGGGATGGATGTGTATGTTCTTTCAATATGAAAAACGTTATGTGTGACACCTACCTCTGCAGCCACTAATGACTTGCAGATATATTTGGCTTGTCGTACACATCCATCCCCTAACTATCCCCCTGCCCATCCACACATCTATCCGCTGGCCATCCACAATCCCATCCACACATCCCCACACAAGCTCTACCTTTTGTCAAGCGTGCTGCTGTTGATGTGCGCTTTTGACGGCGCACGTGTGGTGCGCCCAAAGGTTGTGCCACCATCAGAGTCATATTTCATAGGAGATAATCTAATTTATGGGGATCTTTCCTCTTGTAAGCACATGAGACTTTCTTCAATTTGTTCTTAGGGTGAGTGTTACATATAGGTATTAGTGGTTATGGCTAAATGTTACAGGCTTCAGCCTCGTATTGATCGTCTTTTCAGTTACGTCTTTGCAGTTACGTCTTTACAGCCGCCATTTTTTTCTATCACTCACTCACAGGATTCCTGCCCCTCCCCCTGTGCTGTGTGTGAGTTTGTAAGTTATTATTTTTAATTCATTTGTTTGTTTTCAGAGTTACGTGCATGAAAAAATATCATCTGTTAAAGTAGTAATTTATGGAAAGTCTTGCGTGCCTCGCGATCAGCAGCAAAGTGCTACAGGATTCGTCGCTGATCGCATGTATCACTATGTGCGCCTGCAATCTGTTTTCATCCTCCATTGGTGGAGCGTCCTCGGGCAAATAACAGGCATGACAGGACATCTGACACATAGAGGGACCCTGAAAGGCAACAATTTCTTGCACCAAGTCCTGCTGCACCTTCGGCGCTCATTGCAGCAAAGTCGTACAGACTTCGCAATGATTGTCGCAGTGCCCTGCAATGAGCGTTTTTGCCGGACCTCACGATGAGCGACTTTGGCGCTCACTGCGTAACTTTTAGCATTGCGTGACCAACATTCATAACGACAACAACTTTTATATGTGATTGATCAAAGTCTTGGTGAGCCATTGTAGCGTCACCTACTGGCGTCTGCATGCCACTATTGGCGGGCACGAAAAAAAGGGAAGGCCCATCTCTTACATACGGCTCTTTTGATCTCATTGTATCCCATTATAATGCTGACATTTCTAAGCATTTAATAAAATAAAAAAAAATAAATAAACAAATGTGTGCCTGAGAATTGTTGCAGTTGTATGTTATTCTTTGCAGCCTTTGGAGAGTTATCTTGAGCATTTAGTGGGTATGATTCATAGAATATCATAGGAATTGCTATAGTGAGAGTCATCTTATCTTTATACTGCAAGACAACTCATCACCCCACAATATCAGGCCCTGAGCTCTATATATCCCAGTACAGTACCTATATTCTATCTGAGTGCATGTATTTGCAGGCCGGGGGTATTCTCCTCTGTGTGTATACACATTACACCCCCTGGCAGGCGGATCCTCTCGTGCTCCGTGTGTTGGGGCTCCTGAGGGCCCCGCAGCATCTACTCGCGCTAATGCCTGAGCAGCTTGTGATCCATTAAGGACAGCGGTAAATGGTTACTATGGCAACGGAGCCCCAGAATCTCTTGAACAACAGAACGCAGCATTCCATAGCAACAGGATGCAGAGATTCCATAGCAACGGGACGCTCAGTCTCCAGATACGTCATATCAGCGCGACTTACGGCAGGACCCTCCGTAACTCACGCTCATAGGTTGTTTCAGCCACCTACGTCATAGCAAAGGGACTCCTTAACAACCCGATACACGGTTCCAGGCTCTCCATAGCAACGCTTCTTTAGAATATAGTATTTTAAGCTGCTAGTGTGCTCTAGTTATAGAACGGGCTGTTTATTACATTAAGGTGGCATGGAGAGGAATATGGAGTCTGGATATAAACCCTAATGTGCTGCAGAGACTAGAGGTATATGACAAATCAATACAATAGAAGATCTTGATTCAGACTGGTTGCGTTTGAATTTAAAGGATCACTATATCCCTTTGTTAAAAATGCATTATTATGAGGATCTACACCTGAAAATAGGCAACACGTTTTTGGATATAAAAAAGTACAGACTGCAGTGGGATCTTATTTTCTGCTGATCAACTTCCTGAGGTGGGAGGAGATTCTGAATGCAGGGGAGGTTTCTATCTTATCAATGAGAATGTGGTATCTACAACTTCCAACCAGGCTAGTGAGAAGCCTTTTCTGCGAATGTGATAAACGAAAATGGATCCACGCCGTGAAGAATAATTGGCGTATAATATATTGTCAAATAACCTTATAGAAAACATTTAAAGGACCAATAGAGTCTCATTTTACCTTACACTCATTTGAAGAAATATACAAATAGTGAGCTAAGATTTTCATTTTTAGGAAAAAGAATTGTAGCGCTTCATAACTCTAAAATATGCCGTAGTCCACAATAGGATAAACAACTTTTGATAAAGATAAGTACAACATAAATCTAGGTTTCATTTATGGTAAAGAGCGCCCCTAGAGAAGGGTATCTATGCAAATTGTGGAATTTGCCTAGTTTGACTTTTTATTATTTTTAGTTAATATTTTTTCTTTTATTATAATAATATTTAATTATCATAACTCGCAGTAAAGATAAAGGCCACCATGGATTAGTCCAGAGTAATGTCTCTACACACTGCCAGCAACTAGAACAACTCTGTAAAATATTAGAGGAGGGACAGATTCGCAGTGAGATAAAATTGGATATTTTCTTTGTAATTTGGATATTATAGATATGAAATTTTATTAACAAAAATATTTTTTTTGACAAAAATGAATCTTGCGCTTTATGAATTAGGAAATTCAAGACATCATAGTTTTTCTTTGTATAAACCTAATCTTTTTTTTTTTTTTTTGTCTTCTGCAACCCTAAAATTAAGACTAAAAAAAAGAGAATATCTATAGGGATTCTGTCGGGTCGGGCATACTTTCATGGCATTTTAGGTATAGCATAAATACTTTTGTGGATTGAAAGTGTGGCCCAAGACCCTGACTTCGATCATGGAGGACACAGAAATGCAACCACACTTATCAGTTTCTGTCTTTTTTATAGCACACTTAATGGCTGAGGAAGCACCAGGAGCAGACTTCCCAGTAGTGGAGGAGGTAAGATCCATGATAACATAATCATGTTATGTATATTCCTAAGTGTACAGCAGTCTAAGCCTCACAGTATAGACAAAATAGGCAGTGTCCTAAGGCACAAGTGAAGAGCTACCACTGGGGCAGGGCATAGAGGATGTTACTAGAAAGTGGAGTGAAGGTGAGTTAGGGGAAGGGGAGAAGCTTTGGAAAAGGGTCTTTGTGGAGGAAGCAGCTATGGAAAACGGTCTTGGGAATGGGAGCTGCTATGGAAATCGGTCCTGAGAAGGGGATCTTAGGGAGGGGACCAGTTATGGGAAGGGGTCTTAGGGAGGGCGGCTGTTATAGGAAGGGGTCTTAGGGAGGGAAGCTGTTATAGGAAGGCGTCTTAGGGAGGGAAGCTGTTATGGGAAGGCGTCTTAGGGAGGGGAGCTGTTATGGGAAGGGGTCTTAGGGAGGGAAGCTGTTATTGGAACGGGTCTTAGGGAAGGGAGCTGTTATAGGAAGGGGTCTTGGTGAGCTACCACTGAGGCAGGGTACAGAGGATGTCACTGTAAAGTGAAGAACAAGTATGAGGTAAGGGGAGCTGTTATGGGAAGGTTTCTTGGGGAAGGGCACTGAGTTGACACCAGGGGAGGTGAGGGTCAGTGCAAAACAGCGTGCAAATAACCCCCCACGGTGGGGGTAGGGGGGGGGGGGGTAATTTGTCTTTTGCACTGAGGCACCCTCCACCACTGCTAGGGTAGCATGCTTTATGCTGTTCAGTCATATTGATTCATTAATATTTTAGCTTTATACTAAAATTGCTGATCTTTACTGTCATTTTTCTCTGCTTCTCTGTAACTGAAAGTTAGTGCAAGTTGTAACAAAATATCAACCTCAAAACAAATAAAGTGTTTAATTTTACATTGATTAAACCATCCATGTGTGTTTGTGAAGTATCTAACAAACTAGTAACATTAGATGATTTCATTCATAATTGCATCTAATTGAATTTGACACCTATCCACTTCCCCCGCATATGCAGAGAAGCATGCAGGCAGATGCAAGCCCTGTCCTCCAGATATATATAAACACCCTCTCACATCCACAGCTTTCACCAAAGTAGATTCCTCCAGGTTTTAGGACATTTATCTGCCTAAATGTACAGACTAAGACTCAGTTTTCAAATCTATTTTTTTGTTAGTAGCACAGTGGTCCTTATATTTTGACAAAATTAAAGATAAATGTTCATTCTTTACGTCCTATTTTCCTCTTTATTGAATGTGGAGAGGGGGCACGAAAGTATTAGTTTTCCTGTAGGTGCCAAGTGCCCATGATCATGGTAATTACTGTTCTGTTCGCTCCTTGTCCCTCCATCCTGCAGGTTACAACAGAGCTCTTCTCCACAGCAGTGAGTGAAGAAAAGCTTGAGGAGGCTCGGCTGAAATCCCACAGGAGGTTATTTGGCTCTAGTAACGTCTTCCTGCACCTGGTTGACAGACAATGCCAGCAAAAACCAAGCTCACTTCAAGATATTGTGCAAGAAAAGATTACTAAACTGTAAGAAAACTTCCTGTGCTCCAAACTAAAATGCATTACAAGTGGCATAAATTAGGTAAAATCGACATTACCTGAATAACGTGAACTTTATCTGCAACTAGAAAGTGGGTCATATTTCCGACTCTCTCCACACCTTATATTAGCCTCTCTGGATAATTTAAGCTTAATATGATATTGTCAGCTTTGTGTACTTTTTGCCTAGTTTTTAATATTGTATTTTTTTTTACTTAACCTCTGTATAGCTGGTAACAGAGAGCACCATCAAAAATCAAGTTTTCTTTTATTTAAATATAGCTGTAGCTAATCATTCTTTCTATAAATACAAGATTTGTGATGGAAATATATATAATATATATGTTTTGCCCGCCATATTATAAATGATTGCTGTGGTGAACTACCTACTAATAAGGTTCACAACACAAGCTGGGATCCCGCTCCATGCTGATGATAGCCAGTAAGCTTGAAACAGCTGTACATGGATAGGATACTCAGCCTGTGTTTAATCCATCCTTTTTGTATTAAAGCTGTGTAATACACCATGCATAAGCTTAAAGGAAGCCATGTTTGATAATGGCTATGGATTGAAGAGCAAGGCATTTGTGGGCACATTTGCAAGTCCCAGCTCCGCTTCCCAGAATGCAGTGCAATAACTTTTTTTCTATAGAGAGATTTATCTATCTGTCTATCTGTATATCATAAAGTGAAGTGTTCTCTCTCCATCTCCTGTCATTGTACAGACCATATTTTTCAAGTTGCATAGTAATTGGAGAGATTTGTGAATGATTACAAGTTACTTATTGATTAAAACAAAATACCATTCCTAGATTCTATCAATAGCCTGATACAAGCCACATCATTGGTATTTAGTTTTATCTAGGATAATGCTCAGCTTTTTTTTCCTCTTGCAGTTATGAACATGGCCTCAATTCATTGTCTCGGGAAGAATGGGAAGGAGCTGTTATCACCTTTTCAAAAGCCATAGCCCTGGACCCAGAAAGAGTAAGAACCCACCTTTAAATATATACACAGGTCACTGCTCTCATTAGGAATAATACAAAGCTCATTCGTTTACATCCTGTTGAGACGGAATCTGCAAAAAGCAGCCCAGTAAAGAAAAATTAAAACCTTCAGAATAGATTAGCTGCATATGAAAGCGAACATTTTAGCCATGATGAGGCTTAATTATTTAAAATACTGTATAGAAGAAATTGATCACAGTGGCCCTTTAACCGCATAGACAAGTTTAGGGGCATATCCTAGGGATTTACAGTAAGGTGGGAAGCAGGAAACAGAGAAAAAGTGGAAACATAAGATAAGGCAATAAAAATACAGTTGAAAGAGGTCAAGAGAAAAGAAAAGAGAAAGGGGAGGAGGGCTGGAGATGAGGTGCAAGATTTGGAGAAAAGAAAAAAGCATGAAAAATGAATTGGAGACAAGAAAGAGGAGATAGATATGAATGAAAGATGGTGAGGAGAGACAAAGGATTGAAATGGGAAAAGGATATGGCAGAAAGATGGAAGGTGGTAAAGGGATAGAGAGAAGATGGAAAGGGAAGAGCATTGATGAGAAAGGATTGAATTATAAGAAAGCGGAGGAGTCCAATTGTTATAACCAGACTTGTCTGTCTCTGCAGGGAGACCTGTATGTAAAGAGAGCTGAAGCCTTTCTCCACCTGTGTGACTTCCAGTCTGCAGTACTGAACCTACAGAAGGCTCTCTCCATCACTCCAGGCCAGGCGGAGGTGGAGGCGCTGCTGGCCTTCACACTTTACCTTCAGGTGAGAGCAAGGTAGCCATAGGTCATATACAGATGTGTTTTCTTTGTAGTTCACCTGCACAGCACAATATATTCAGTTTATGGGGACAAGGCCATGCTCACTCCAAATGCTTGCAGTAATACATTTCATCTTATTTATTTTGGGTTAGAGTATCTGAAGAAACCAAAAGAGAAACAGAGCATATTGCCATTTGCAGGTTTATATAAAAACTTACAAAACAATGAAATGTGCAACAGTTTTGAAAAAAATCAAACTTTTCTTTCATTTTCAGTGTTCTGTTTGATGATATAGAGCGGCATTTATAAATTCGGTGTTTCCTTACATTGCCTGTAACAACTTTGCAATATATATTTTTAGAAAATGCTTTTTTTCTTGTTTGTTGCATCTCATAACCCAGACGAGTTCTACCTTTGCCTATTAGGGTCAGTGCCTATATGAACAGGGCAGATATCTGGATGCGCTGGAATCCTTTACTCAGGGGGCAGAGCTCCAGCCTGGAAACTCACACTTTGTCATTCGCAGGTGAGAGGCTACAATTATAAGAAAATTAATGGTATGTGATTTTGTAAATCGTCAGGGTTAATACAAGGGTAGATTTACTTACATATCACAGTTTACACATATAATAGTTGTTGAACTACGAGACGTCGTCACGCTTTGCGTAGTGCCTACGACTTGGGCGATAAGCGCCAAAGGTGCTCATCACTTGAGAGCCTCGCATAGCGAGGTGAGCTGTTTAGGCACTAAAACTCGCAGCACTTGAGCATAGCGAGGCGAGCCATTAACTTGCAGCACATAGGCAATGAGCGCCAAAGGCGCTCATCGCCTGCGAGCCTTGAAAAGCGAGCAGTGGAGGCAATGAAACACGCAGGACTTAGCCTCCAAACACGTAGGAAACGCGGGATCGCCTTAGGCTGCAAGCACTTGACGAACGCGGGACTTAGAAAAAAACATAAACATCACACACAGCACGGGAGGACAGGCTATTGATTGTTACATATATTATTAGAAAAAGGTAAACTATATTAATTTATTATTCAATTAATTCATTAATTAGTATTTAAAAAAATAGAGAGAGAGGAGCCAAAGGACACACAAGGAGAGGCTTGCAACGAGGGCCAAAGGCGCTCAGTGCAAGGCTCGCAATGAGCACCAAAGGTCCTTAGAGTATAAAAAGCTTAACATTGTGTGCCAAACAGCATTGCCATGGCTTCAAATTTTATTGACCGCCACTTTTTGATGGGCAAGTCGCTAGTATATACAGTATATATATAAATATATATATAGGCAACAAGTAATACATTTCTAAGCCCATTCATTTCTAACAGGCAGGGACATGCAAAGGAGAAGACAATGTATCTCACTCTTTCTATCCAAAAATAACCATTTAATACATTGTTCCCTTAAAGCATATGCTCGCTGTATTAAACATATTTTATATATATATATATATATATATATATATATATATATATATATATATATATACATTTTATTTATTTTAAGCTTTATAAATTATTTTCTCATGTCTTGGGTACATGACAGCATCTATTTAAAATACATTGTTAATATTTGCTTTTTAATATATTAGTGTGTCTAATATCTCTTCTGTTTGTTTTTGTCACAATCTGCAATTTACATGTCACTTCTCTGCTAATGATTCCTCTGCCTGGCAGTATCTCATGTCTCTCTGCCCTGGGGAGGCCTGAAGATTGCATCCGCTTGGTCAATAAACAGCTGGAAGAGGACAGACAGAATCCTGACCTGTACGTGCTGCGTGCCAGGCTGTATGATCATCTGAATAAGGTAACCATTGCTCTTTGCTGGATAATCCACTTTGCCGGACCAACGGTGGTTTCTCAAATAGGGTCAGAATGACAAATAGGCTTATAATGTCCTCCAAATAGGCTCATAATTTTAAATAGGCTCAGAATGTGCTCATAAAAGGGCTCCGATGTTACTACTTGCTCAGAATGGGCTCCAAACAGGTTGTGAAGAACCAAATTGGTACAGAATACCAAACAGCAAGCGGAGTGCATGGAAACTTAGTGAGCGAGTCAACACGCATAACTATTTCCTGCGCATACTTTTTGTCCGGATTAAAGGAGGTTCCAGATTATCCGATGATATCCAAGATACTTTGGTGAATGCTGTGAGACAGGGGCACTTACATTTCTACAGGAGCAAGGCTTGCATTTATTGTTGCACGTTGTCTAGTTCTGAGTAAGTGATGGGTAAGGGGGTTGGTGTTAATTAGTATAAGATCCAATTTTTTAACACATCCACCCCTCTCTCCCTCCACTGTTCGTTAATAATAAGCACATTCTGGTTTCAAGTCATCAGGAAGTGATGGAACCAGACAAAATGGAACATTCTTTATATAAAGTTTTCAAGTATTTTAACTAAAATGTTTTTTTTTGTTATAGCTTACGCAGCATTTAATTTTGTTCATTTGTTACCTAATTCAGGGGCCCTTTAATAACTTGTTCACTTTGCCTATGTGGCTGTTTTAGTGTATTGGAGCCACTTAGTAACTTTTGAAATCTCACTGCAGATTAGGGGCCTCATTCAATTGCGATTTGACCAATTGAATAGGGCTCTAAATAGGCACAAAGCATATATTTTTTAAATAAGTTTTTAGTTAGTGAAAACCTTGCTTTTGGATACATGCTTACTAACTAAAAACTTATTTAAAAAATATATGTTATGTGCTTATTTAGGGCCCTATTCAATTGGCCAAATTGCAATTAAATGAGGGCCTAGGAGTTTATAAGGAACCAAAAGCAACCAAATAATTTAATAATCATTCTATTAAACAATGATTATGAGATACAAATAATATAAAATACATATAGAAATACCTGAATAACGGCTTTTCTGCATTTATTACTTTTTTGTGTGACCCCCAGGCCACTTTGTGCTATCAAGATGTACAGAGGGCTCTGGCTCTGGATCCTCCGCACCATGAAGCTCACGCCTTACTGGAGAAACTGGCATCAAGAGCAGAGGAGGCAAAAGCTAAAGCAATCAATTCTGCAGTTCAAGGAGCGCTAGATGATGCTCTGAGCAGAATCTGCTTCGCCATTGAGAACAATCCGTCTTTAGCTGAGTATTATATTTTCAGGTACCGTATTTACATATTTCTGTAGCGTCGACACAAAATGATAAGTTTTCAGATATCACTAATAGTTATAGAACTAACAAGATCAACTCAATAGCAATAGGGGCCTAACACGATATTCAAGGGGCCTCCTCTGTTTGGAGAACCATACAGTATTTGACCAAATATTGTTTCAAGATTTCATCAAATTACACAAGACACAACTAAAATTCTAGTACATTCTCTCATCATATCTCATCTCAACCGCTGCAAATCTCTCCTTGCCGGCCTCCCCATCCCCTGCTTGTCACCACTCCACTAGACTCATCTGCCATATTCAAGTGTCTGCAGTCACTCCACTCGCTTGCTATAGCCTACAGAATAACATTTAAAATCATGACCCTAAAATATAAAGCTCTCAACAACACTGCACCCCCTTATATCTCTACTTTTGTCTCAAAATACTCTGCCAACCACCCTCTTCACTCTGCTAATTATCTTCTTCTTTCCCCCCTCTCTTATCACCTCCACTCACTCCAAATTTTGTGACTTTTCTTGTGCTGCCCCTATTCTCTGGAGACTCCTTGCCTCGCTCCACTAGACTATCCACCTGCCTCAAAATCTAAAAAAAAATCATCTTTAGCTTTAATATGTACAATGCCTCTATCACCCTCCTGTACCACACCCAAGCTCTTTAGATTGTAAGTTTGCACGTTTTTAAACTTGAAAATTGTTTGTATTCCAGATTCTAAGCTCGAAAACAGGGCCCTTTATTAGTTTGCAATGTGTTAAAGTTGTTTTTGCTTTGTACATAACCCCTGTACAGCGCTGCAGAATATGTTGGCACATTACAAATAAAGGATAATACTAATAATAGAGACTGAACATTATATAATGCTACATACTATATCTCACTTATGTCTAATCCTGAACTTTACCCTCTCTCTCAACATCCATCCAGTATCCTCTCCTTTGCCATACCCATTTAGCTCTACATCCTCTCTCTTTCCTCATTAGGCATTGACCTCCATTGTCTCTTTTTTAACATATCTCCATATAATATACCTGTGTATATATTTACTTTTTGTTTATTATGTATTTTATTAAGAAGTGCTTATAAAGTCTGTTTTTACTGACAAAAAACAAACAAATAGTCCCTGTATGGGTCTGCCCACTGCAGTGTATGCAGACACAGACTCTCTAGGGCTGATTTTGCAGTGTTATGTCCTAGCCAATCAGGGACCATGTCTCAGCAGCATGTTGCAAAATGTTGCTGAGAGATGGGTCACTAATTAGTTAGTATGAGACACAGCACAGCAAGTACAGCAGACTCTGTGTCTGCATATGCTGCAGTGGGCAGACTCATACAGGGACTATTCATTTGATTTTAGGCAGCAAAAACAGCGCTTATAACCACTTCTTAATAAAATAAAGTATATAAAAGTACAGAGGGATATTATATACCCAGTAAAATCCAGGAACATTCAATATCCCTTTTATGGTTTGTAAAGTAGGGACTTATGGCGGAGGGTCATATTCTAGTGAGGGGGGAGCCTCTAATACTATTTTAGGATTTTAGGTATTTGTTTCTCACTGCTGATTTATACTATTGCACAAAATATACAATACTGTGAGTCATACTAGTGGAACATGGAAGTGCAAGGGGAGATTTTGACAATGTATGAAAACAGCGTTATCTTTCATTTCTCCCACAGAGGCACCGTCTACAAGAGGTTGAAGAATTACAGTATGGCTGTGGATGACTTTGTGCTGGCGATGCAACTGTGCAATACTCAGAGTGAGGAGGGGCAGCGGGCGTATGAGGATGCAGAGTACCAGCTGATCCTCACTTATAATGACTTTGCTGTGCACTGTTACATGAAAGGCTTCTATGAGGAGGGGATACAGCTTCTCAAGAAGGCTCTGAAGGGAGAAAAGAACAAAAAAGAGCTGTATATGAACCGGGGAGGTGAGTGAAGATTACACGGTTAGAGAATGTTCGTCTGTAAATTAATATCCCAGAACACAGAAAAGACATAGGTGTATTAATGGTTTAGAAAGAGAGATCTACTTGCTCGATTTTTAAGCCATTTCCAAAAGATGTGCATTTCCAACCCTAACTACTTTGTCCATGAAAGTGATTATTAAAGCGACATGAAAGGTTTCTAGATTTCACTAGGAATATAATATACTACTGACTTGCCCGTCAAAAAATGACAGCAATAAGATTGTAAGGCAGGTAATGTTGTTTGTGTGCAAAATTAATTTTGTTGGTGTTTTAAGATCCTTGGGCGCTGATTGCGAGCCTTGCACTGAGCGCCTTCGGGTGTCTAAACTCAGAAATTTGGACTTAAATTGAGGTGTAACTGCACTTGCAGAGGTCCTGGGTGCCCCCCCCCCCCCTCCTTGCTGTGGGTAAGCTTTTTATCTGTTTGTTGTGTTTATTTATTGTGTTTGTAATGTTTTTGGGGTCGCACGGGTTGCATCCTTGTTTTTGGATCTCGTACGTATTTTTCGGAAAAAGACGTAGGTGTTTGGTGGTGTTTTGCGTGTTTAGGGTCCTGTAGCCTCGTTTTCGTTTTTTTCGGCTGCAATTTTTTCTCTTGCTTAGGGTATTTTCGGGTGTCTAAACTCTTTTATTTCAAGTTAGATTGAGGTGTAACTTTAGTTTTCGAGGTCCTGGGTGCCCCCCCCCCCTTGCTGTAGGTAAGCTTTTTATGTATTTGTTGTGTGTATTTATTGTGTTACGGCCCCCTTGCTCACAACTATATATGTGATCTATGTGTCTGTTACTTTTATGCATTTTTTTTATTAAGAAGTGCTTAAAAGCTCTGTTTTTCTGTCTAAAATCACAAAATGTATACATGTCTGGATCTGCCCTCTGTAACTCATAAATACACAGACTGTGAAGTGCAGTATTTCAAATTTGCCACTCAGTGACCATCTCTCAGTATCATGTTGCAGAATATTGCCACTGATTATTTACTGTGAGACAGTGCAACGCCTATAATTTGTAAGATTTTAGGCAGAAAAGCAGAGCTTTAAAGCAGTAGCGGAGTTAGTGCATGGGGGGCCCCGGTGCAAAAAAAAAATATGCAACCTCACCCCCCCCCCCATCAAGAAGGGGGTGGGCACAATTTTATAATGTGGTAGATTAGCCTGCTACCCTATAGATTAACAGCAAGGCCATCATGTATTATTTTATTCTTTTTATTTAAAGTCCCAAGATTGCACCAAACAAAAGCTTACCTCAGTCAAAGGTATATCAAACTTGCTACTTGCTCATCAAAGATGACAGCATTAAAATGTTGAGCCTGGCAATGCTGTTTGCCACACAATATAAGCATCATTGCAAGCCTCTGCCCCTGTCTTCTTTACGGGCCTTGCGATGAGCGCCTTTGGTGTTCATCGCAAGAACCGCAATGAGTGCCTTTGCCGCAAATTGCAATTTTTAACATGACCAACATTCGTAAGATCCACAACTATTATATGTGATAACACACAGTTCTCTTGGTAATATCTTCACCAGTAGAAAAACGGAGCATTTGGCCCGCCCGTCTCTGCGAAATGCTCCAAACTCCAAGGACCCTTAATATGCCTTTTAGCAAAAGTGCTGTCAAATCCTCAGTTCTACTGCTGCCTTCTCCCTGGGGTTAATTTTACACAGTCTTTAAACATGATGTAATGGGCAAAGTCCGAAGTCGCCAAAAGAAAGAGTATATAAAATTTATTTTATCGTCTGCTTGAAAAATACAGACATTAAAGGAGATGCTCTGAAAACTGTAGTATGATTTTATGTAACACTTAAAAATATAATGTTCATTATTTAAACATTGTTGGGGAAATATCCCTTTTCCGGCCTGTTCCACAAACCTCACTCAATCAAGGAGTCGAAATTAGCAATGTCAATCAGGTTCCTTTATTTTACAAGCTCGGAGGTCAAAATAAAGTCTCACACAGGAGAATCAACAAAGTGGTCTGAATTACAATGTTACATTACTGTTTATATGGACTATCAAAAGCGGATGCGGAACCTAATATGGTTGTAAGCTCTTCCTGCACATACATGCATAGGAAAATTACTAGAAAATGATGACGAAAAATGGTTTGTTATGCATCTAGAAACAACAAAAGAGACATAACACATATCATGTTATTGCATTCAATTTGTAAGGTCTCTTCTTTTAGACAGGCTCCAGTCACCTCTACATATGCCAAAGACGTTTAGTAATTTCATTTTATGCAAGCTGAGTAGTATCATTATAAAGACAAAGAAACCTATTATTCGTAACAAAAGTACAAAATGGATGATATAACTACAACTTTTTATATTTTAAACAGATTGCTTCTTCCAGCTGGGGAACCTGGACTTTGCTCTGGCAGATTATCAGCAGGCTCTAGAGCTGGATACTACCGACTGGAGCCTACGGACCCGTGTTGCTAAAATCCATGATCACCATGGGCTGGAAGCTCAACAAGCAAGGTTGGCATATATGACCCGCTGAGGGAAGCTGACTTATGGAGAATGTTTTAACATGTCAAACGTAATAACTAAACAAGACGTCTCAAAAGTGATTTTATATATATATATATATATATATATATACATACAGTGTATATATTTTTTTTTTTTAAGATGAACTATTATGTTAAGTGGCCCTTATAACCAGCAATATGTTACACCATAAAGTTAATAGGTCTGTATTCTGTTTATTCTCCTATTAGTTGTTAACTGCTTCTCTGCCATTAGACTGTTTGATGTTTGGGCAAAATGTTTTAGAAATGAAAAAATACTTTATACTTTGCTGTGGGCAGCCATTATCTTGAATTAGCTGATTTCTGTAGGGTGTGTGTATTTTGAATTATTTGGACCAAAAATGGTTGTTGATCGAGACCTCACTTCTAGCTCCCTTCAGTTCCTCTGGCTTAATATGGCTCCCACAACAGACCCAAACTTTTTGCCTTTTACCTCACAATTTAAAATACACACTCCATCTGGGACATGCTCAAGATCAAGAATGACTTGGCCCAGGCATCACAACTATAATTCCCTGCATGCAACTGAATGCTTTATTTCTAACTTTTCCTTAGAGTGAAAGAGAACGGCATATCATGAATTTGTCACATTTTCAGGGTGGCTCAATGCTTACATATTTAGATTTACAAAGGAAGTATGGTTTCCTCATTAGGGACTTTTATAAATATCTCCAGCTCACTAGCAAAACTGCTCTTCACTCCTTATATATGTTTGAAACTGCATTATGCCAGGCGTATTTCACTCCATTTCCTCCTGTTACAGCATGCTCCTAAGCCTCATCTCCAGAAAAATTACCCCATGTGCAGATATAAATTGGGTGAATGACACAATATCAGTTTAACTGAGTTATTTTATAAGTTACACCATAGATGCCCCTAACTTTGGTGCAAGAAACACAAATTTTCCCTGGGACAGATAACAGGAGCTGGAGATAAAGAACATTATGGATATAACACCCAGCCTTCATCCTTCCCTACTCCCACAGTCACTATGCACTGCTTTGACCCTGTAACAGAGGACAAAGTTTCCAGTCTACTATCAACCTCTCGCATTACTACCTGTCCTCTGGATCCTGTTCCATCACAGTGTCTCCCTCCCCTCTCTACCACAATAATCCCAGCTCTCACGCACCTCTTCAACCCTTCCCTAAATAGTGGCAAGTTTCAATCTTCTCTAAAACACACCACAATTACACCCATTCCTAAGAAACCCTCATCTGACTCTGATTCTGTATCTAACTGTCGCCCTACCTCTCTACTTCCCCTTTCTGCCAAACTACTGAAGCGGATTGTCTACAATCCTTACCCTCCCTTCTTGACACCTTCCAATCCAGCTTCTGGCCCCAACAATCCACAGAGACAGTTCTCTCAAAAGTCACTAATGACTTGCCCACAGCCAAGTCAAAAGGTCACTTTTCTAATCTACTTCTTCTGGATCGCTCTGTCTTTGACACAGTTGACCACCCTCTTCTACTCCATATCCTCCGGTCCCTCTGCATCCGAGACACTGCTCTCTCATGGTTCACATCATACCTACAAGATCTAACTTTTAGCGTCTCCTACTCTGGCACTGCTTCTTCTCCTCACCCTCTGCTGGCGTACCCCAAGGTGCAGTTCTAGGCCTCTTCCTCTTCTCCATCTATACATCCTCCCTTGGTACCCTAATAATCTCTGGGATTTCAGTATCATCTCTATGCAGATGACACTCAAATCTATCTCTCAGCACCAGATCTCATCCCCTGTCTTCTAACACATGTTTCTTAAATATATCCTCCTGGATCTCCGCCCACCATCTCAAACTCAACAAGACCAAACTCCTAATCTTCCCTCCCTCTACTACTGCTTCAATTTCTCACATCTCTCTCACTGTCAACAACGCCATCATCACTCCCACATCCCAGGCATCATTGTTTGGGGGTTCTACTGGACTCCGACCTCTCTTTCATCCCTTACATACAGTCACTAACAAAATCTTGCCTTCTCCCTCTAAAAAACATTTCCAAAATATGTCACTACCTTACACAAGAGACAACAAAGATTCTAATACATTCTCTCATAATATCTCGTCTTGACTACTGAAACTCACTTATTGCTGGCCTACCCATCACCCGTCTATCCCCACTCCAATCCATAATTAATGCCTCCGCTAGACTCGACTACCGTACACAACGTTTAGTGTCAGCAGCCTATCGCCTTCCATCCTAACATGCACCCTCCTGTACCACACCCAAAACCTTTAGACTGTAAGTTTGCAAGTTCTCAATCTTGCCCGGTGCTTTGGGGAAAGCTCTTTGGACACCGGATTCAAAGCCCATAGACAGAGCCCTCCATCTTTTGCAATATGTTTATCTTGTAATTGTCTTTTGCCTTGAACTTAACCCACGTATAGAGCTACAGAATATGTTGTTGCTTTACAAATAAACAATAATAACAATATTTGGTTAAGTTGCCCTCGTATACAAAGGATTCGGCTCAACACTATGCAAGTAATACAAAACATAACAAAATGATCAATTCCAAACTTAGCTGAGGTATTAATGTTGCATTAAAATATACAACATATACCCAAATTCAATGTTCTGCTCTTACTTAACGTGGTCACCTGTTTTCTCCATTATAGAATAGACATGTGGGTCTGGATAAAGGGACCTGTTTAATAGTGAAACAAATGTCCGATGCAAAGCATTATCTTTGTCTAATTATTTAAAAAAATATTGTATCTCTTATTTGTATTTTGGAAAACCAAGAAAAAAATAGATTTTAGCTGCAGCTGAATACAGTAAGTTAGAAAGTGCCAGGTACACTTACAGAATATTCTCTGCACATTTCTATGCATACTCCATGGCACTGCATAGGCAACTCGGCCTAGGTCTTATGGGTATAGGCTAAAACAGACCCATGACAGCACCTCATGATGCCTTTTAAACCATACACTATTTTAGCCGGGAATCCAACACATAAAGAGTCTAAACGGACCATAGGGGTTCTTTAATTTTTACATTTCTAAATATTTTCTACAAGTATAATATATATGTAAGAGTGCACACTCTATAATGGCTACTACAATTTCTGTCTGACTCTTGAAAGTATATAGCCGACATCTACATTTTATATATATTTGTCCACCCTGTGTATATATGTGGATGGATGGATAGATGGATGGATGGATAGATAGATAGATAGATGGATAGATAGATGGATAGATAGATGGATAGATAGATGGATAGATAGATGGATAGATAGATAGATAGATGGATAGATAGATGGGTAGATAGATGTATAGACAGATGTATAGATAGATGGATAGATAGATGGATAGATGGATGATAGATAGATAGATAGATAGATGGATAGATAGATAGATAGATAGATAGATGGATGGATAGATAGATAGATAGATGGATAGATGGATAGATAGATGGATAGATAGATAGATATATGGATGGATAGATGGATGGATGGATAGATGGATGGATAGATGGATAGATAGATAGATAGATCTATCTTTTGGTTCTTATATCCAGCCAAATCTATCTACCCTGACTATTTTATCTACCTATAATGTATGGCTTAATGCTCAGGATGGCCTTATGCTGACGCCATGCATGCTTGCATTCTTCTATTGTGTTTGTCTTTACCACTTCTGTTGGAAGGTTGTTTCCTTTATCTACTACCTTCTATGTACAGTATATGTATGACTGCAGTCATGTACAAGCACACATATCCCTAAGTTGTTTTTTTTCTGCTTTGTGACCCCCAGGCAATACCATAATGCTGAGCTTCACTTCACCAAAGCAATCGACGAACAGCCCCTCCTACCCCAGCCGTTCCTGCACCGGGCCCAGGCGAGGCGATGCCTGCAGAAGTCAGTGGAAGCTCAGCAGGACGCAGTGATCTCCATTCTGCTGAATCCCAAGAGTGAAGAGGTAACACATGGACCCAATGAGTGGACACCATCGTACCGCTAGGAATGAGCATTAGTGTATCGTAGCAAACATAGCATTTAAAGCTCACGGAAATGTTATATATATATATATATGAATAATCAGAGTATTGCAGTATATATTGATACCTTTTTTATTCGACAAACATACTCATAAATATAAGACTAGCTTTCGAGAGCTTCCTCTGATTCGGTGACAGAGATTGAAATGAACGAGAGATGATTGCCATTAATTACTGACTAGCCGCTGAGACATTGGGTCCATTGTCTTCATTACAATCGCTTATACAAAAAGAAGATTAGGCATGCTTAGATCGAGATCCTTGGACTTGATATTACCTAAAGTGTTAAATGCTGCCATATTTGGATCCTCTGCTGTGTCACATTTATTAGAGCTGCAGGCAATAGCACCAGATGCACTGCAGCCAAAGTGGCTGCCCTTGGCTTCAAGATGGATTAAAGCACCTATGCATATGCTGCAGTGCATCTAAACATGCAACAACAAGCAGCATAGCTTTATGTGCAGTGCACATTTAGAAAACATTATTTGATTAAATTAATTAATGAATCGAAAAATATGTATTGTCTTATTGCCAATAATTACACGCTATGATGGAGATGGATAGATTAGGTCATTGGAGCAATGAACAAGAGCTTGAGGAAGCTCAGAGGGTCAGTGGCTGATAGATGTGCCGGGCGTGCTGCAGTCCATAGGATCACAGAGAGTTAGTTACAGAGAATATACAGGTGTATTATCAATGTAAAGGTAATTAGTGTTAGTGTGTATATATTAGTTAGTGTGTATATATTTATATATATATATATAATACATTAGCAGCTATGAAATTCATAGGCCTAAAAAATACATTTGCAAAAAAATCTTACTTTTAGCAGACTGTGGCCTCCGTTCAATTGAGTGATTGCTGTTACAAGAGCCCGTAATGGAGCCCGTAAACTAATTTGCTATTCATTTGGCGTCTTTTAGCTACCAGCAATTGGTTTGCGGGTTAGAAGCTCAAAAGTTGACAAAATTGTAACTTCCAACCCATCGAAGCCTTCTTGATCTTTCAAGCTCGTAAATGTTACAATCGCAAATCGCTATTCCATTGCTACAATTCCTCAAGCCCGCAATTGCCTTCAAACCTGTAAATAGCAAATGTAGCCAAAAATTCTACGAGTACCAGATAAGACTCGCAAGGGGGTTAAACACCTGATCCTAGCACTGTAAATGCAAATAAAAAATAAATACTGCACTTTAAAAGACGGGGAAAGCGATGTAAGACATTAGAATTAATTGCACAACAGTCTCAAGCTCGCAAATATGCAATAAAAAATTATAATTTTACATTTTATTTCCGTGTTATATCTATCTCGATAATCAAGGAGTTTATACATTTTAGGCCACCCACATGGACTAGAACAGTATCGTCATTCATTTTTATTATTTTGTACATTGCCGGATTGCGAGTCCGATCGCATGTGGGACCTCTAAACACTAATTGATTGACATTTAACCTCCATGTTTTACTGACGTCATGATGGCGACCTCATTTACTATTGGCTGTTTCTAAATCAGTAGTTACAACCTTGCTTAGTTGATCTGGAGTACGCTCTGAAATTCGTCTTACGGGTGTATGGTTTACGGTTTAGGCTTTCGGGCCAGGTAGTTACGGCCTTGATCAATTGAATCGCTCTGTAACTGTTGCAATTTTTAAGCCCGCAGACTTACGGCCGGTATAAAGACAACTGCGTGCAATTGAATGGAGGCCTGTGTTAGGGCATGGAGGCTGCCATGATAGTCATATATGAGGCTACAAGTAAGGCTTGTAAGCAGTCTGTACTGAGCCTATAGGAGGGAGGGGAGGTATCCTCTGCCTAAATCTTGTGACTCCACCAATTAATCAACAAATCCCCTTACCTTGAGTTGTATCTTTGCCTCTGCCTTCCCCTTTTTTGTGTGCCTTCAATCTTTCCCAGCATCAGAGTCTTCTCTAGCGAATCCTATCTTCTCATGATATGGACAAAATATTTGAGCTTTATCCTCATACTGTCTTGATTTCCTGTAGTATTGACTGATTGGATCTTCTTGCAATCCAAGGAACTCTAAGCAGCTTTCTCCAAAACCACAATTCAAAGGCGTCAGTTCTCGGGCGCTCAGCCTTCTTAATGGTCTCTCACATTGTATGTTACTACTGGGAATACCATAGATCTAACTATGCGGACCTTTATTATTAATGTAATATATTTACTTTTTAATAGCTTGTCCAACCTTGCCATAGCTTTTTTAGTAGCAAATGTATTTTAATTTCATGGCTGCAGTCCCATCTGCTACTTCCAGATTAAAGGTGCAGTGTGTTTATAACAGGCTTTAGAGAACCTCTCCCATTGTTGGTCCATACAGGCTTCTACTACTGCAATGAGTTTCTTTCCTGGTAAAAACCTGGGGGAGATTATGAGCAGCCAACTGGCAGAGACCGCTCGACGTCTTCTGGAGAAGAGCGTGGGAGAACTTCCTGTTGGGTGGAAAGACATGTAAGTGACTTCATGTGTATATGGAACAATACAAGGGCAGAGCCTGGGACTGACACTTCTTTTTTGTTCTCATGCAGCCATTCCTTCCATCAACATAAAGGAGTTGAGAAATCAGCAGAAACTGCTGGGAAGAAAGCCGGGATTGCTGTGTGTGTAACTGATCAGCAGCTGTTAGTGGAGATGGTTCAAATCCGCAAGAAAGTAAGTTGTGACTTAAGTTACTACAGGAAAAATGATGGTATAATGTTTAATTATTCTCTCCCTCCGCACCCCTTTCCTGTGTCTCTCTCCCCCCTCCCCTGGGTCTCTTCCCCCCTTCCATCCCCTGTGTCTCTTCCCCCCCTCTCGTGTCTCTTTCCCCCTCTCCCCTCTCCTGTGTCTCTCCCCTCCCCTCTGTCTCTTCCCGTCTCCCCCCCACCTGTCCCCTTCCATGTCTCTTTCCCCCCTCTCCGCTCCTGTGTCTCTTACCCCCCCTCTGCTGTGTCTTTCTCCCCCTCTCCCCTCCCCTGTGTCTTTCTCCCCCTCTCCCCTCCCCTGTGTCTTTCTCCCCTGAGTTTTCCTCCCCCCTCTCCCCTCCCTTGTGTCTCTTCCTCCCCTTTGTCTCTTCCCCCCACCTCTTACCTACCCGGTGTCTCTTCCTCCCCTCTGTCTCTTCCCCCCACCTCTTACCTCCCCTGTGTCTCCCCCCCCCCCCCCGTGTCTTTCCTCCCCCTCTCTCCTGTGTCTATCTCCCCCTCCCCTCCTCTGTGCCTTTTCCCCCGCATCCCGTGTCTCTTCCCCCTCTCCCCTGTGTCTTCCCCCCTCCCCTTTTCCCCCCTCTCTCCTGTGTCTTCCTCCCCCTCTCCTCTGTGTCTTCCTCCCCTTCATGGCCAAAACCTCCCTGAAAGACCTATTTCATCTATTGACTTTGCATTGGGTGGTGGGTGCCTCTGGAGGTGGCCTTGTGACTTCCTTCCCCTTACACCTTCCTGGGTTGTGGTCAGTTGCTGTTTCTCCTCCCTGGTCTCCTCCATTCCAGTCCCTTTAAAAAAAAAAATGTGAACAATGTACTGTGTATCTTGATAACAACCTGCCTAATGGGATTATCGAGCTGTGGACAGGTAATTCAAAAGGTTTAAGTGAGATAACTAGTTTAGAAGGGAACTTTGAACGTGTTTGTGATGTAATTACCAGCTCACCCTGTGATGTCATGTGATTAACTCCTACACCCCTTCATTGGCCAGTGAGGTATTACAGAGGACTTATTGAGTTAGCTGATTAAGGGCAGGTAATTTAATTATGTTTGTTGGTTATACCAAAGTTGTATTGTTCTGTTTGTCTATAAATGCTCCAACTTATAAACATCCATCAAGCAGTCCTCTCACCTCACTACTCTACCACCCTTATTACATAATAGATTGTCAGCTCTCAAGACAAGGCACTCATCTCCTCCTGGACCAATCTATTTGTATCTGTCCTTATTTGTACTTTCTTCAACTGTATGTCAAATGTTATCCTTGTGTTAATTGTGACCCCAGAGCCACAGTAGAGCATGCTGGTTCTATATATTATATTTTACTAGCGACGTGCCCGTCAAAAAATGACGGCAATAGAATTGTAAGTCAGGGAATGCTGTTTGGCACACAAAGTAAGTGTTTTGGTTGTGTGAGTACCTTCGGCGCTCATTGCGAGCCTCTGGGTTGGTGTATTTTTTGTTGTCAGAGGCCCTTTGGTGCTGATTGCAAGGTCCATGCTTATTGGTTTTTGGCGCTCATTGTGAGGCTCTCCCCTGGTTTAGTTTTGCTCCTCTGAGCACCCTTGGCGCTCCTTGTGAGGCGTGCGGTGAACGGCTTTTGTGTGATGTTTTGTAATTTATTCTGTATATGTATTTTTGTACTTATAATTAATTAATTCATGAAATCCTAAATGAATATACTTTACCTATTTGTAATTAATATATGCAGCAAGCAATGGTCTGAAGAGCTGACAATCTGTTTTGATGTTCCTGCAGCATCCAATATCGGTTTGCACGGTTGTGGAGCTGAGGTGTAAGTGTCAGCAATGTGTGCAGTGTGTAGTGTAAATAGGCTGCGTGCGCAAGGGGAAGCCGTTAGTGTAGCGGTGTACTTCCGCATTGTGTAAGTTAGTGTTGTAAAATGGCGGCGATTGTGTAGGTGGTACGCGGGTGTGGATGATTTGGCGTCCTTCCTAATTGTGTATTTTGTAGCTCGTACGGGGTTGTGTAAAAGTTGTATGTGCCTGGCGGTGTTTTGCAAGTTTAGGGGTCGTGTAGCATTGTTTTGTTTTTTTCAGGCGGCCATTTTTTCGAGTGTCTAAACTCCTGAAATTGGGCTTAAATTGACGTGTAACCTCACTTCCAGACGTCCTGGGGGTCCCCTCTTACTGTATGTGATGTTTTTTTTGTTTTTTTGTTTGTATTGTATGTGTTTTTTGGTGTGCGCAGTTCGACCGTTAAGTTCGTATTTTTTTGCTGCTTTTTTTTTCTCTTAGTCGCGGTTTCCTTTTGCAAGTGTTAGGTGCCGAATTTTTTTTGCTGCAATTTTTTTTCAAATCGCTATGGGTGTCGCACCAGCGCAGTGAGCGCCTTCGGTGCTCCCTGCCTAAGTGCTATGGGGTTGTAGGGATGAGCGCTCATCTCCATCAACGCAGTGAGCGCCTTCGGCGCTCCCTGCCTAAGTTGTACGGGGTCGTATGGATGAGCACCTACGGCGCTCATCTCCAGCAGCGCAAGAAGCGCCTTTGTCGCTCCTTGCCTGGCCGCAACTGCGGCCCTCCCTTTGCGAGGGCCGCAGTTGCTGTGAGCTTGCTTCGAGCCCGCAGTTTCCCTGTTGCGTTACCAACAGATTTTGGCAAGCCCGGCTGCTGAGAACTATATATGTGATTTGTAAGGTTTTTATGAACAGAGATTTAATGTATAACAAAGTAATATGGACATTTTCTTTGTTTTACTAGGTATATAATAATAAGCCTGTGTATCTATTTACTTGTATGTGTTTTATTCAGAAGTGCTTATAAGCTGTTTTTAAAATCAAACAAATAGTGC
This sequence comes from Discoglossus pictus, assembly GCA_027410445.1. NCBI lineage: Eukaryota > Metazoa > Chordata > Amphibia > Anura > Alytidae > Discoglossus > Discoglossus pictus. Next base: position 11,454,766 of record CM050168.1, read on the forward strand.
CTGTATGGGTCTGCCCACTGCAGTGTATGCAGATACAGCCTGTGTAGGGCTAAATGTGCAGTGTAGTGTCCTAGCCTATAAGGGACCACGTCTCATCAGCATGTTGCTGAGAGATGGTCACTGGATAGTATGAGACACAGTATAGCAAGCAATTCAGAGTCTGTGCCTTCATGAGCTGCAGAGCGCAGACCCATACAGGGACTATTTGTCTGATTTTAGGCAGTAAATACAGAGCTTATAAGCGCTTCGTAATAAAATAAAGTACATAAAAGTAAATAAATACAAAAACTATAAGTGTTCACTGTTATTAAATTATGAAATGTATTGCAGATTAATACAGAGATCAAGACGTCCCTGAACAGAAGAGGCCAGCTGAAGTCCACAGCCCCACGGATCAGCAGACCACCTCCACCTGATGAGGACCCGCCGGACCCTGAGGCCCCCTATCACTGGAGGACGTTTGGTTTGGGACTGACACAGCCTGAATAACTATAGAAAACATACATTGCAACATATGGCAAGTGTTATAGGGACACAGAAAAGGTTCCAGTTATTGCAGAAATGAAAAGTAAATCCCAGAAAGCAAGTCAAACATTAATAATTCAAGTTTTATTGAGCATAAAAAACATTATTACTCATTGTGCAATGGGAAGGTGATGCTGGGAGTACAGTGAACAATACATATATATTCCCATTATACATCAGTAATGAGTAACACACAGTCCTATCTGCTTGTGTTACTCGTGGCTCGGCTATGATCTGGGCTTTGGTACAAGAAGCCAAAACGGAGACAAATGTAAAAAAATAAAACTTTAGTTTAAGCCCATAATGCATTGCTTACACGTGTGTTGGCTCCACCTACAGCGCTTTCTTTTGCTTTGCATCCAGTGGGTTCCAGGCTACGGGTTATTACAGGACACCATATTGGAAATCTGCTTCATATTTCTGGACTTACCAAAGTTCCCATAAATAAATAAAATGAATAATTGTAAAATTCAGCTATATAACCCTGACCTTCATCTCTCAAAGTCTCCTTATCAAGGGTCATTAATTAATTATCACAGTGGGTGATGATAAAGAAGAGCATGCCCAGTTTGATAAATATTAATAGTCAAGCTATTTTTGTTTTATTTTTAAAGTATGAAAATCTGATTATAAAATTGTAATAGATATGTATTCTAATGAAAATCATTCCTGAGATATTTGTATTGCATGTACAATGCAAATTAACAGCTCCGGATTACTAATTAGCTGCATATATGTGCCAATTAGTAACACAGCTTGTTTGGTGGCAAAAACAATGTGCTTCGGTGTTATTATTTATTATCATCACCATGCAGTTTGATCCTCTTCCCCACCCTTATCAAGTGCTCTGACCTACAGATTTGCATGATGGAGCCTCACAAACAAGGCTGGACCTCTCAGGAATGTTTTACTGTAGAGCAAACCAGCTAGTACAATGCAGACAGATGTTCCAAAAACAACTTGTTGCTGCGGGGACAGACTCCCTTGGAAATTTATACAATTTTGATTAAATAAGCAAAAATGATTTTGTCAATTTTAATTATTAAAATATTAAGTGCCATCTACACCAGTAATAGTGACAGTGAGTTATAACCTCTTCTGAAGTCAGAGGGTTTTGTTTTTTCAACTGTTCCAGTGTAAGATTTTCAGCCAATCTGTGTACGGATCGATAAATAAATGGAAGTGCCTTTTTATTTTTTCTTTAGTACTTTGATAAAGTCAAACACATCATAACTACCTTCTGTACCCGGTCCGACAGTCCAACCCTCATCATATCAAGTATAAAGATAAGCTGTAATTATTGGGCCAGTACTGCTCTACATCATACTTCACAGTTTTATAAATATGACATTGTAAACTTTGGTCCTTTAAGGACCTGAAGGAATGTACCTGGAGGATCAATGAATGCTGCCATGCAAAGGGGCATGTTAAATAAACAGTTTGAGAGCCATCACAATTTTTAAACAACTACCGTATATACTCGAGTATAAGCAGAGTTTTTCAGCCCTTTTTTTTTAAGTCTAAAAAGGGCCGCCTCGGCTTATACTCAAGTCACTCCCCTTAGTGTTTCTCTAACCCCCCCCCCGTGTCTCTTTCCCTCCCCCCTCCTCCTCCTCATCAACCCCCTCCTCACTATCTCCCCTCTAAATACCTCCCCCTCACTTACCTGCATCTTCTCCGGCCTCTGCTCCGTCTTGATCCCGGCACCCATGTGACGTAACATGCGCGCCGCGTCATTAGCATATACCTGGTGCCGGCACCTGGTATATGCTAATGACGCGGCGCGCATGACACGTCAAATTTGCGCCGGGGTCAAGACGGAGCAGAGGCCGGAGAAGAAGCAGGTAAGTGAGGGGGAGGTATTTAGAGGGGAGAAAGTGAGGAGGAGGGAGGTTGATGATGAGGGGGGGGATGAGGATGGGGATTGAGGATGGGGGGTTGATGAGGAGGAGGATGGGGTTTGAGGGGGGAGGATGAGGATGGGGGGGGTCGAGGAGTGAGGTTGAGGAGGAGGAGGGAGGGTGAGGAGGGAGGTTGAGGATGATGAGAAGGGTTGAGGAGGGAGGTTGAGAATGATGAGAAGGGTTGAGGAGGGAGGTTGAGAATGAGGAGGGGGTTTAGGATGAGGAGGGAGGTTGAGGATGATGAGAAGGGTTGAGGAGGGAGGTTGAGAATGATGAGAAGGGTTGAGGAGGGAGGTTGAGAATGAGGAGGGGGGTTGAGGAGGGAGGTTGAGGAGGGTTATAAAAATAAGGGAGGGGGGAAGAGACACAGGGAAGGGAGAGGGGAGAAGAGACACGGGAGAGAGAGGGGGACACAGGGGGCAGCACATTTCCCACCCTCGGCTTATACTCGAGTCACTCATTTTACCCAGTATTTTGTGGTAAAATAGGTGCCTCGGTTTATACTCAGGTTGGCTTATACTCGAGTATATACGGTATATAAATGTGAAAAGAGCTTGGAAAAAAAAAGTGTTTAAAAAAGGTATGTGGAAGATGCATCTGATAGAGGAGAATCAGTCGTGTATGAAAACATTTTTTTTTTACATGAAAATATCCCAAAATAGCATATAATTATTTGTGGCCAATCAGAGGCAGGTAAAACAATGTATCCGTTTCTCTTTTACTGGCTGAGACAAAGCTGCTGGAGAGGCAGCCATGATACTGACAGCTGATTCGCTAGGACACAATTCCACACAGCTCATTGGCTAGGATGCTTTGCCTTTACAGGTGACAAATATACAGAAATCCTCAATAAAATGATTTGATATGAGACAAACTTACACACAGGATATCCACACACGTCCATATCCCTTTAAATCAAACAGAACATTGGTAACCTGCTCTACATGATGGTGCAGAGCGCTTTTAATGACGTCAGTGGCCCTTTATCGGATTGGCATGGTGTCTACGAGACAGTTCTGAGGAAGGAGACATTTCCAGACATGGCACGTAAGTCTTTTAATATTCCTGAGTTTGCTTTAGGTCTGCTTGGAGTTCATCTGCAGCTTTAGGAAAGTCACAAATAGTAATGTAGCCGAGATAAGACGGTTTTGCAGCCGGTGGAGGAGAAGACGTTCTCACCCTCAGGGAAGTACACAAGGCTGCCTGCGATGGCTCGGACCACGTCGTCCTGCGGCTCCATCCCCTGCTGTCTCATCTCACTGCGGACGCACTGCCGGACGTGGCTCGGGCGCAGCGGCAGGAAAGGCACCATGACGTCTATCAGATGATATTGGATGATTTCAGACTCCCAAAAACCATCTGCCATGGGAGGAAAATATAAATAAATACCCACCACTTTTTACTTAGGACACAGATACGTGGTCTTATAAAAAGGTAAAGCACATTTTTTTTGCAATTTTTTTATTATAATCAGGACTCCCAAAATCATGAAAAACTCACTATACATTGTACTAGCCATTTTGTAAGAGAAAGAAATAATCTATCAATTTGGTGCACTAAGAAAAAAATAAAAAAAATAAAACATAACTTTTAATATAAACATATTTTTAAATATTTATAATAAAAACAAAAAAGCTGTAGGGAAAATAGTAATTTCTTAAAGCCAAGCAATATATAGTAATTATGGATAGTAGTAATTACCTCCTCACTAGCCAAGTAATACATAGTAATTATAGATAGTGGTAATTACATATCAAAATCTTTGCCCATTAAATGTTTAAATATTTCACCAACTGAATTAAAAATAATAGTATGCAAGTAGTCAATTCCTTTTTTTTTACAATTTCTTATTATAAATGGGACTCCCAAAATCATGAAAACCGGACTATACAATGTACTAATTTTGTTAGAAATAATCTTTCAATTTGGTGCCCGTGATGAAAATAATAAAACATAACTTTTTATTTAAATATATTTTAAAATATGTAAGCACCATAATAAAAACAGGTGCTGTAGATGTTGTAGGGAAAGTAGTGATTTCTTGAGCTATTTTCCCAAAAAATATATTTAATATTAAACCCCCTCACTAGCAAAGTAATATAGTTATTATGGATAGTGGTAATGCCATATCAAAATCTTTGCCTATTAGATGTTAAGATAAGTCACCAAAGGAATTAATAATAATAGTATGTAATTTGCCATCTAATTTAATGTTAAGGAAATGAATAAATCGGGTTGCCCCATGCTGTCACTTTAAGAGCTGTAAGTTTGGGGGTAATAATGAATAAATAAGCTCAACCACAGTGACAAAGATCCCATTGAGCTACAAATGTAGTTCCTACAGCGCGTTTTGCGCAGTCGTTATCTCAATAGATGTACACTGTAACTAGCCATTTTGTCAAATAAAGCATTCTTGAGACATTCAGCATTGTTTGTGAAGCATTGTTATGCAAATTAGCAGCTCCCATAAAGTAATTATATGCTTTGATGTGCTAATCAGTACCACAATATGCTTGTTTATTTCTCTGGCCAAAATGCTATCACGCAGTTATATCCTCCCACCCATCATTATCAAGCAATCTGAGCTGCTAATTAGCATAACGAGTCATACAAGCTGCTGAAATATCAGGAACAATCTACTTAAGATGAAACTAACTTGTTTTAAGGGGACAGCGTTCCCATAAACGTTGTCTACCAGTGTGTTTAGGGTAAGTTTTTCTTATAAATATTATAACATATTCTTATAAGCTAATGAGCTTTTTGTTAAGGCCATTGAAAGCACTGGCAGTTTTATCTGTCACATTCCCATAGTACATCTGCACTTCAGCTGAACAGAGCTCTATCAGGTCCTGTCCACAAATATAAACTAACCCCCAAAAACTCAAGATATAGTGGGTTCTCATTGAGCCTTACGCTTGGGGTTTGAGATGACAGCCTTGGAGATGGCGGCTTCCACATCACTCAGCTGAATTTCTTCTCTGTCTTTTCGGTCCCTCCAGAAATCCACGGCCACCTTATTTATATCCTCCCCACCAGCATTGCTACAGAGCGAAGGAAAAACAATCACCTCTCCTATACAGGTATACGGGAACCAGAAATGAATTGGCTTAAAGGTACAGTATATTGAAGTTTCTCACTGCTTGTATTAGAAACATACATTACATAGGCACCTGGTACTAACCAATAGGAAAACTGCATTCAGGTACTTTAACCCTCCAACCAAAGGCAGCACAGTGCAGAGGTCCAGAGCAGCTGCTGCATTTCAGTGGGAGAGAGGCGTTTAATGGGAACAAAAGACTACACATCCCATGATGCTTTGCTACAGAAACTGACTCGCCCGGGGTCCTGGAAGGTAGCCAGCCACTTCCAAGATTTAAATATAAAGATTGCAAACTGCCACTTAGAGCAGTGATGGGCACCTTGGTACTACAAGGGCCAGGATTTGGATATCTGTATCTGCTTAAGCTCACAAATAGTCCCTCTACAGCTCATGAAGACACAGGCAATGCTGTGCTGTGTCTCATAATAAGCAAGTAGGCACCATCTCTCTGCAACATTTTGCAACATGCTGCAAAGACATGGTCCCTGATAGGCTAGGACACAACATGCACAACTAGCCCGTACAGACTCTGTGTCTGCATGCACTGCAGAGGGCAGGCCCATACAGGGACTATTTGTTTAATTTAGGCAGTAAAACAGAGCTTATAAGCACTTCTTAATAAAATAAAGTACATAAAAGTAAATGGATACCCAGGGATATTATATACCTAATAACATCCAGGAACCTTCCTTATCCATTTAAAGACACAAGACCAACCTGAAGACAGTTCCCGGAGAAGTAATAGATTTACCTTATAAATATAAATATAGCTTTCCTATAGTTTGTTCCAAACACAACCCAGGAAGGTCCAAGGAACGGTACAATGACATCGATCATCCCGGGATGCATCTTATCCATCTCCTCAAACACAAAGATGGATCGCCCGCAGGTGGTGAGGTTGCCCTGGATCCATTGCTTCAGATCCTCCTGTACAATGCAAACAAGAAATAAAAAAAGTTTAGTCTGACTTGGAGCATACGAAGGCAGAAAAATGTCATACAGTTCATTTTAAATTAAAAAAAATAATTGACACTTGGAGGCATCCATGATATTTTGGTGCAGGTTGTTTGTGTAAGAGCAGTGTTTATGTCTGTGAAGGAGCAGACGGGCACTTATAGTTGCACAAGCAAGGGAAGATCCAATGATTTATCATCCCCTCCACCCAATAGGTGAGATAAACACATCCACTCGGGCTCTAAGCTAGCAGCAAATGCTGAAGTCAGGCAAGATGGAAGCTTGTGAGACTGTGTACTCGAAGCTCATGGGATACACTACTGCTAGGGAGGTTAGTTTGTTACATACCTTTAAATTTATATTTATTTCATGTAAGTGCATAATTGCAGTTGGTTGTAATTAGAAACTCCAAGTAGAAATTTCTTAAAGTGATACAGATGTTCTGTGCAGTGTAGTGTTCTAGCCTATCAGGGACCACGTCTAAGCAGCAGGTTGCTGAGAGATGGTCACTGATTGGTTCATATAGGGCACAGCACAGCAGAGTCTGCATATGCTGCAGTGGGCAGACCCATACAGGGACTATTTGTGTGATTTTAGGCACAGCTTGTACCTTGTACTGTTTTATGCTCTGCACATGAGGGAAGTGCAGGATGGGCGAGAAGTGATGGACAAACGGGCTCCGGGTGCCCTCTCGGAAGAGATGCTTCACCAGCAGGGAGCTCACAAACGTCTTCCCGGTGCCGCTCCATCCATGGAAGGATAACACCAGCGGCTTGGAGGGCTCCTCGGTCCCCACAAAGTCAGTCAGAGCCTGGACTAGGAGCTCCCGGGCCAACTGCTGCCCAAAGACATTGCGGGCGAGGTCACATTCCAGAGCTAGGGGTGAAGAAAGGGGTTACAGTGGGGATCACCCTAAAAAATACCTGCTGTATTATGCTCTATCACACTGAACAACCCGGCTTCAACCTGAGGTCATGATGTAAGCTCTCACAGCAGAGTAATCCTACACAGCTGTCTCAGTATAATAATGTCCTGACCTGTCTCTCAGTATAGCTGTCTCTGTATATAAGATGTCTCATAGTCTATGTGCTGCCTCTCTGGTTATTAGTGGTCTCTTAAAGCTCTCTCAGCACAGTGTAGTTCTTCTCTCCCAGTCCCCAGCAGTTTAGTTCTTTCCAGCACAGTTTAGTCCTGCTCCCCAGTCCCTGGTAGTTTAGTTATTCTCTCCCAGTCCCTCGCAGTTTAGTTCTTCTGTCCCAGTCTCCTAGTTGTTCTTCCCTAGTAGTTTAGTTCTTCTCGCCAGTCACTCACAGTTTAGTTCTTCTGTCCCAGTCTCCTAGTTGTTCTTCCCTAGTAGTTTAGTTCTTCTCGCCAGTCACTCACAGTTTAGTTCTTCTGTCCCAGTCTCCTAGTTGTTCTTCCCTAATAGTTTAGTTCTTCTCCCCAATCCCAACCCAGTTTAATTGTTCTGTCCCAGTCTCCTAGTGGTTCTTCCCTAGTAGTTTAGTTCTTCTCCCCAGTCTCTTACAGTTTAGTTGTTCTGTCCCAGTCTCCTAGTGGTTCTTCCCTAGTAGTTTAGTTCTTCTCCCCAGTCCCTCACAGTTTAGTTGTTCTGTCCCAGTCTCCTAGTGGTTCTTCCCTAGTAGTTTAGTTCCTCTCTCCCCAGCCCAGATTAGTTATTCTCTACCCAGTCCCTTACGGTTTAGTTCTCCACCCCAGTAGTTTAGTTCTTCTGTCCCAGTCCACCAGTTGTTCTTCCCTAGTAGTTTAGTCTGTCTCCCCAGTCCATATCACAGATAAGTTCTTCTCCCAGCCCCAACCTAGTTTAGTTCTTCTGTCTCAGTCCCCAGTTTATCTGTTGTGTCCCCGTCCCCTAGTTGTTCTTCCCCAGTAGTTTAGTTCTTCTGTCCCAGTCCCTCACAATTTAGTTCTCCTGTCCCAGTCCTAGTTGTTCTTCCCTAGTAGTTTAGTTCTTCTGTCCCAGTCGTTCTTCCCTAGTAGTTTAGTTCTTCTGTCCCAGTCCCCTAGTAGTTTAGTTCTTCTCCCCAGTCCCCTAGTTGTTCTTCCCTAGTACTTTAGTTCTTCTGTCCTAGTCCCCTAGTAGTTTAGTTCTTCTCTCCCAGTCCCCTAGTTGTTCTTCCCTAGTAGTTTAGTTCTTCTGTCCCAGTCCCCTAGTTGTTCTTCCCTAGTAGTTTAGTTCTTCTGTCCCAGTCCCCTAGTTGTTCTTCCCTAGTAGTTTAGTTCTTCTGTCCCAGTCCCCTAGTTGTTCTTCCCTAGTAGTTTAGTTCTTCTGTCCCAGTCCCCTAGTTGTTCTTCCCTAGGAGTTTAGTTCTTCTTCCCAGTCCATATCACAGTTCCAGACCAGTTTAGTTCTTCTCTCCCCAGCACAGTTTAGTAGCTCTGCCCCACACTTACCCTCCAGCTGCGGCCTGAAGTCGCACTCACAGAAGTTATACAGGTTGCAGTGCAGAGGGGCCAGATCCCACAACCTCACGGGGCACAAACCCACAGACAGAACAAGCAACAGCAGCCACCAGCCGGCCGCCATGCTCAGCCAGCCCGGAGCATCACGGGAAGTGTAGTCCGCTAATTCTGCGTGACGTCACTAACGCTACCGTCCAATAAGCGGCGAGTCAACACGTAAACTGACGATGAGCGTGAGACGGACATGTTTGATGTGGGAATTATTCCAGTATCCATAATAGTGCAAATATAGATTTAGGCTCATGGCTACTAGAAAAGAATATTAGGATCTTGCGTGTTTGGCTTGCGCAAGTCGTATGCGCGCACTGCGATCGCTCGCGTCTATTCAGCTCCATCTAGTGGACAAGATCCCTCTATTCTCTCTTTAATGAAGTGTCAGCTTCTATACCCTGTGTGCATTATCATCTATTCACTAGAGAGTCAGTTCCTGTGACTAGCTCACCATTCCCTCTCCTTTACACAGTGCCAGCTCATGTGCGCAGCTTTCTCTCTCTCCTGTAGAGTGCCAGCTCCTCTACCCACCCTCTTCTCTCCAGTACAGAGAGCTAGCCCCTTAACCCACCATCTCTCCTCCCTTATAGAGAGCTAGCCCCTTAACCCACCATCTCTCCTCCCTTATAGAGTGCTAGCCCCTCAACCCACCCTCTCCCCTCCCTTATAGAGTGCTAGCCCCTCTACCCACCCTTTCATCTCCCTTTATAGAGTGCTAGCCCCTCAACCCACCATCTCTCCTCCCTTATAGAGTGCTAGCCCCTGTGCCCACTCTCTTCTCTCCCCTATAGAGTGCTAGCTGCTGTGCCCATCATCTTCTCTCTGCTGTAGAGTGCTAGCTCCTATACCCACCCTTTCATCTCCCTTATAGAGTGCTAGCCCCTCAACCCACCCTCTCCCCTCCCTTATAGAGTGCTAGCCCCTCTACCCACCCTTTCATCTCCCTTTATAGAGTGCTAGCCCCTCAACCCACCATCTCTCCTCCCTTATAGAGTGCTAGCCCCTGTGCCCACTCTCTTCTCTCCCCTATAGAGTGCTAGCTGCTGTGCCCATCATCTTCTCTCTGCTGTAGAGTGCTAGCTCCTATACCCACCCTCGTACATCTCCTATAGAGTGTCAGCTCCTCTATCCACCCTCTTCCCTCTCCTGTAGAGTGCTAGCTTCTCTACCCACCATCTCTTCTCTCTGCTGTAGAGTGCTAGCTCCTATGCCCACCCTCTTCCATCTCCTATAGAGTGTCAGCTCCTCTACTCACCCTACTCTCTCCCCTATAGAGTGTCAGCTCCTCTACACACCCTATCCTCTCCCCTATAGAGTGCTAGCTTTTCTACCCACCATCTCTCCTGTAGAGTGCTAGCTCCTATGCCCACCCTCTTCCATCTCCTATAGAGTGTCAGCTCCTCTACTCACCCTACTCTCTCCCTATAGAGTGTCAGCTCCTCTACCCACCCTATCCTCTCCCCTATAAAGTGCTAGCTTCTCTACCCACCATCTCTCCTGTAGAGTGCTAGCTCCTATGCCCACCCTATTCCCTCTCCTATAGTGTGTCAGCTCCTCTACTCACCCTACTCTCTCCCCTATACAGTGTCAGCTCCTCTACCCACCCTAACCTCTCCCCATTCTGATCTCCTACACACACACCCCAGGATGAATGTAGGATATTTCTGTGAAGGTATAGCCTTATCCTTAAAGGTTAATACATTGTTCAGCTATTTTCACTTTAATTGTTGTTAGCATTGATTTTATACAGTGTCTTATTCCTTATTAACCATACTAGAGAATTGCCCGTCAGAAAATGACGCCAATCAAATTGTAAGTCAGCTAATGCTGTTTGGTGTATGGTAATCAAATAAATAATACATTAATAAATGAATATACTTTACCTATTTGGATGATATATATTACAGGAAGCATTGTGCTGAAGAGCTGACAATCTGTTTTGATGTTCCTGCAGCATACAATGTCGGTTTGCACTGTTGTGGAGCTGATGTGTAAGTGTCAGCAATGTGTGTAGTGTAAATAGGCTGCGTGCGCGAGGGGAAGCCGTTAGTGTAGCTGTGTACTTCTGCATTGTGTAAGTCAGTGTTGTAAAATGGCGGCAAATGTGTATGTGGTACGCGGGTGTGGCTGATGTAGCGTCCTTGCTAATGGTGTATCTTGTAGCTCGTACAGGTTTTTTGAAAATGCGTATGTGCTTGGTGGTGTTTTGCGTGTTTAGGGTCCTGTAGCCTCGTTTTCGTTTTTTTCGGCTCCCATTTTTTCTCTCGCTTAGGTGATTTTCGTGTCTAAACTCAATTTGGACTTAAATGGAGGTGTAACTTCACTTGCAGAGGTCCTGGGTGCCCCCCCTTGCTGTGGGTATGTTTTTTATGTATCTTTTGTGTGTATTTATTGTGTTTCTAATGCTTTCTGGTCCGCGTGGGACGGCTGTTAAAGTCGTATTTTTGCGAGGTTGTAATGTTTTTGCGTCTCATATTTGTTTCTTGTAAGTCTATATATGTGATTCTTATCCTTAAGATTTAGTTGGTATATGTATTATCTGAGTTTATCCTTCTAGAAATCTATACCAAATTCTTCCTTCAATTTGTGTTGTAATCTATTCTGAGATACGGGCGATATCACCGTATCCAAGTATCAAGTGCCTTTTTTTGGATTGAACACCGTTTATATGGTTAAATAGTTAGATCAAAAGATGATACATTCCTACATCAGGCTGAATACCTATAAACTCATAATTTCTTGGTATTCAAGTTGCTAAATGCCACTATACTTTATTGCTAAGTATATACATTAGATACTAGGAAGCGCAGCTATCTATTCTCGCTTCAAAACACACACTCCGGCGTCTGACGTCAGACGCGGAAGTACTGCCCCAACGTACGTTTCTCCGCCCTGACGACATCTTTTTCAAAGGGGGGAAGGTGTAAACACTCCGATGTCCAATTATTTATAATTTTGTGTTTTCATAGTAACCTTCAAGTTGTTGGCTAGTTAACCATGTATTGTCTGGTGTGGTAGGTGTTTGAATCTTGTGTCTCTTTTACGCCAACATTTTAAGGAAAGCCTATTCAAATAAGGGTCTTATAATTGGGGTGTTTGAGTGTAAGTAACTGATATATTTGTTAAAGGTATGTGTCCATATTATACTGGATTTTACAGACTAAGCTTAGAGGGTAGAGATCTATTTGTCTTTTCAAGATCATACCGTTGTACTTATTACAAAAAGATCTGAACCTGTTTATCAAGAAAATAGCACTTTATAAATATCATAAGATAAAGAAAGAGAAAGGATTTCCCAACTTAGGCGTTGGGAAGGATGATATTGAGAGCCTTAATGTACTGATATAATTATTGGAGGAAAATGATTGTGAAAGGAAAGGAATGAAGAATCAGTTCTCTAAGATTTTTAAAAACAAAAGCAAGTTTACCCCCAAACAAAAGATTACGCAAATATTACTGTATTTATGCAACAAGTAACTAATGATCTGGAAAAATTATATGATGGTAAAACAAAGAGAACATTCAACATGAACGAGACTATAGCCTTAAGGGAATTGAAGACATGCAGCTCCATTAGATAAAACCAGCCAACAAAGGAGGCAACATTGTCTTGTTTTATATTGTATATTCTTGACCATATTAAATCTGATCGAGGATCTAAGTGCCTCCCCCCTGAGGACGTCACGATACACCGACGAAACGCGCGTCGGAAAATGTTCAACTGACCACACATTGTTTGCTTTCCTAACTGGGGGAATATAAAGCAGGAAGACTGGTGCCATTATTGCAGTAAACCATCAAAGGGTAATGTTAAATGAGATAACCAGCATTTCCCATTACATGCAAATTGTGATTAGGCATTGGTTAATTTTTTCAGTTATCACTGTTGCACAGTTATATATAGGGCAATTTAAAGTGGTATTACCCACATTGTTACCATTTTTACAGTTAACCATTGAAGGGTACTGATAAATGTGATTACCAGCATTTCCTATTGCACGCCAATTGTGTTCAGGCATTGTTTAATCTTTCCTGTTGTTACTGCTGTATGGTTACATATGGGATAATTTAAAGTGGTATTACCCACATTGTTTGTTGCTAGAGCTGGGGGTTACATACAGCAGGCATATTGGTGCAATTGAAAGTAAGTATTTTAGGGGTATTACACAGCGGGATTAAACGCATCCCCCTTCGTATGCCCATTAGGGTTAGGCATAGTTCAACTATTTTTGCTTTTATTGCTGTACAAGCATATGCAAGTTCAGTGTAGATAGGGTGAGGCACACAGGCTCCAGTCACAGGGATGTACCCGGAGGGACTCTAGTCCGCCATTTTCCCCACATAGTCTTCCATCATTTCAAAATGCAATTAGTTAGACTTTGACATTTGCTATAGAGTCTATTATATAGCCAGATGTCTTCCCCTGCCTCTACCATTTAGTTACATGAACTCATCAGGATAGGCTATCTGTACGCACCTTGCCAGCAACTGTGGACCTTGCAAAATTTACGGACTTACGAGAAACAAATACGAGACGCAGAACTTAGAAAAAAAAAACATTACAACCTCGCAAAAATACGACCTTACCGCCCGAAACCTGCGCACATGAAAACATTAAAAACACAATACACACAATAAATACATAAAAAGCTTACCTACAGCAAGGAGGGGCACTCAGGACCTCGGAAACTCGAAATACAAGAGTTAATTCGAGAAAATCATCTAAGCGAGAGAAAAAATGGCTGCCGAAAAAAAAGGAAACGAGGCTACAGCACTCTAAAGAGGCAAAACACCACCAAATACATATGGATTTTCCCAAAAAGACGGACGCGATCCAAGAACAAGCACGCCAAATCAGCAACAGCTGCGTACCCCACATTAGGCGCCATTTTACACACTAACTTACACAATGCAGAAGTACACAGCTATCCTAACGGATTTTCACACTATTTACACTACACACTGCACACAGTGCTGACACTTACACAGCAGCTCCACAGCACTCAAAACACACATTGTATGCTGCAGCAACATCCAAACAGATTGCCAGCTCTTCTGCACAATGCTTCCTGCATGTATTACTTCAAAATAGGTAAAGTATATTGATGTATTATTTTATTAATTATTTCATTAGCATTAGCAAAAAAAAAACAATGCTCAGCACGAGGCTCGCAATGAGCGCCGAAGCATCTTGGAACACCAACAAAATTTACCGCCATTACAATCTTATTGCTGTCATTTTTTGACGGGCAAGTCGCTAGTACATGACATAATGGAGAGATCTTACACATGGTTCACAACATGGGATTAAGACTCTGTGTTGCATTTTTCTAAAATATATACAAGATGCATTATCAGGATATTATGGCACATTATCTCAAGTGTTGTGGTATCACCACATGTTAATAATGGGAAGTATATTTATTTTTCCAAAATTGCACCATACTAATATTATAGAGCATTATTTATCACTGTTAGGGCACTTTATTTATTATTTATTTATTACTTACTGTATGTTGCTCATGCTTACCTTCTAATTAAATAAAGCATATTTGCACTCCTATTTATAAGCACTTTCACTCCATTTTTTACATCATCACACCTCAGATTTTCCACGCACCAAGTGCACTAATTCAATGTGGCTCACTATATAATGAATAAAAAAAAAAAGCTGATATGGCATTATCCACTATATATTGTTAGCGATATATAATATAAACTCACATAATAACACCTTCTGCATATAACATCATCCTTCCCAAAATTCTCATAATAATATCGACTTTATATAATAATCTCATTTGCATCTCAGTGTACAAAAAATAAGAAGAGGCTGTAAAATATTATAAATATCATAATTTTAAATACTATAAAACATTATATTTTGGAAATAAGTACAACGGTATGCTCTTGAAAAGATAAATAGATCATTATCCTCTGATCTTAGTCTGTAAAATTCAGTATAATATGGACACATACCTTTAACAAATATATCAGTTACTTACACTCTAAACACCACAATTATAAGACTCTAATTTGAATAGGCTTTCCTTAAAATGTTGGCATAAAAGAGACACAAGATTCAAACACCTACCACACCAGACAATAAATAGTTAACTAGCCAACAACTTGGAGGTTACTATGGCAACACTAAATTATAAATAGTTGGACATCGGAGTATTTACACCTCCCCCTTTGAAAAAGACACCGTCAGGGCGGAGGAACGTACGTTAGGACAGTACTTTCCGGGTCTGACGTCAGACGCCAGACTGTGGCCCTCATTCAATTGCAATTTGGCCAATTGAATAGGGCTCTAAATAAGCACATAACATATATTTTTGAAAAAAGTTTTTAGTTAGTAAACCTCTATCCAAAAGCAAAGTTTTGACTAACTAAAAACTTCTTTAAAAAAATTATGCTGTGTGCTTATTTAGAGCCCTATTCAATTGGCCAAATCGCAATTGAATGAGGCCCTGTGTGTTTTGAAGCGCGAATAGATAGCTGCACTTGCTAGCATCTAATGTATATACTTAGCAATAAAGAATAGCGGCATTTAGCAACTTGAATACCAAGAAATTATGTAAAATTGGTATAGATTTCTAAAAGGATAAACTCAGATAATACATATACCAACTAAATCTTAAGGATAAGAATATGGTTAATAAGGAATAAGACACTGTATAAAATCAATGCTATACAGAGTAACAACAATTAAGATGAAAATAGTTGAACAACGTATTAATCTTTAAGGATAAGGCTATACCTTCACAGAAATATCAAGATGTTGTAAAATATCCTACATTCATCCTATACATCATTGAAGGATAACCTAAAACCCTTGGTAATATTTTCTCAACAATATGTTGCCTGCTTTAATTATATTTTTTTCAATCTTCTGATCACACATAAGAAAAAATATATAAAGCAAAATACATATAAAGAGTGTAATATTCTAATTCAAATAAATTAATTCAATAAAAGAGAAGTCACTTCACTTGTATGAAAAAAGTAACATAGGGTGATTCAGTTTTTAAAAGTTTTTTAATTATTTTTTATTATCTCGCCGCTATTATCCAACATAATAAAATATTAAATTATAGTCCCAATTATTCTGTTATAGTACTTAAGTCTATGTTATTAAAAGTGTTATGCACTTTTTTGGGGAAATTACATTTCCTATAAGTTAGTCATTTTATTTTTTGCGCCTTAAATCTTGAAATCTCCGTCCTGGACCGGTCCTTTCCTCTTGGTTGGCTGCCAGCAGTACTGGTGAGTGGCCACTAGGTGGTGCGGACAACATTTTCATGAATTCCTGCCAAATTTTCCTCCATTTCCTAGTGTTGGGGTTTAGTGTTAGGTGTTAGGGTTAGGGGTTTAGAGTTAGGTTAGGAATTGACTCAAATGAGCTTTATTTAGTGCCAATGAGAGCAGTGACAATGGCATATGCCAGGTTTCTAACCTGGCAGACATAAACTTCCTGTGTATTGGTACAAGTCCTCTGGGTTTGTGCCCGTGTTGCAGTCACTTTGATTAAGGACACAATACAAGAGGTTGTTTTGCAATTTTTATTAAAATGTACCCAGTAACACAAAACAAGTCAAATAAAATAATAGGCCTATCTCCCACTGAAGCACTAACTTATTAATAAACACACTCCTCACTAACCAGCTCTCCAGCTAAACCTGGGTAGAGCAAAAACAAACAGTACAATAGTTTTTTAACAATCACCGGTCTGTATATCTTTTCAGATTTCAAGGCCTCTACTCTGCTCCAAACAGTCATAAGCCACAGGCTGCCGTCTCACTGTGTTTTTCAAGGTCAGACAGACTCCAATCGCTCAGTCCATAAGCAGCCCCTCCCATACTTCAAGAGCTATCTTAAATCAGGTTTCTCCAGTTGCATCTAATCAACTGCTCAGGGAAGTTAACCCCTGCAGTCCTACTGGGTAAATAGAGTTTGTGGCTCACACAAACCCCTTGGATAACTCTGTCACTGTGTTTAAAGTCACCTCCCACTTCAGTTGATTGAATGAAAACCATATGGTAGATTCCAGTGTAGCATAATTGTGCAGAAAAAGTAATGTTAGAGACGGTATTATTTATTTTTAGATTCTAAAAACTTGCTGCCTATTTTTAAGGGTTGTTCTTCTAAATTGTAAAGTTTAAAAAATGTCTTTTAAAGAAAACACAGATTTAGACAAGTGCTTGATCTGCCTGAAATAAAGCAGATTAGTAAAGTGTCAAATGATGGCAATAAAACACCACTCATACATTACATCATTTTCTATTGTACATTTAAAGGAGCATGTTTTATACATTGTGAACATTTTTGTAGCATGGAAATAAATTAATTTAGGAATAATAAGACAGAAAGCAACACAGATCCGTGTCTGCACATGCTCAGATTCATTTTAGCAACTGCTTTTTGGCTAAAGTAATGAGCAAATATTGTGTTATAGGTGAAATATAAAAGCTAGGGCTAATGACTGTATAACATACAAACACTTCAAAATGCAATGTAAGTTTAGTGGAACAAAACTTAATGTTATTTTCAATTTACAATTATTTGTTACCTAAGCAGCCTCATTAAATTTTGGCAACGTTGTAGAACGTAGCACGTAACTCCAATTTTACATGTGACCTCTATTAATTTAGCCCCGTAACATTGCTTGGCGCGGCTTTGCGTGTTAACACAAAAAATGGCTACGTGCTGAGCAACGTTGAACTTTGCACAACTAAGTAGTTTGATCTGTCCAGCCCGTAACCGCTACTTCAGCTATTAAATTAACTCGCAAGCAAGCACGTAACACGCAAATGGGGCCCAATGGCCAACGTGTGCTCGAGAGCACCCGCAAGGGGGCTAAGTCCAATATGTAGCAATAAAAACTCACTACTGTACATGTATAGAATTAATAGCACAAGCCCGCAAATCGGCCAGAAAATACTTTATTTCATGATTATTTTTTGTGTTATATCGATCCTGGCATTCAGTGTGTTACAACATATACTGTAACTCGCATGTAATAAAATATCATATTTACTGCTTTATTAATATTGCATTATATCTGGAATGTGCGGCCGTTCGCAAACTGGGTTTGAAGCACGCGGGACTTTGAAATCTACTCTCCCCTTTTTCAGTGACGTAGCTCTAAAAATCTATTTTTCCATTGGCTCCATCTGAACCCGTAACTACGTGCTTGCTTAATTGTTTGCGTTCGAGCACGCAACCCGACGGCCGCAAACTGGTTTACGAGATAGCCTCTTTCGCTCGTAGCTCGCAGCCCTTTATAATTTAATAGCAATGTAAGTAGGGCAAATTTCGACCCCGCAGCCGTTACGTGCTTGACGTTGGACTTACGAGGCTGGAATATAATATGGCTAATAGTTTTAATTTATTCTATATTTGGCACCTCTACTGCGTCACATTAAAAGATCACTGTAGTCAGTTTTTTTTCTGTTTCGCTTTTTTTTTTATAACTAAATATAATAATGGGAAAAATGTTTAAAGACAGCAAAGAAAGGTAAATAAACGCAAACGTTATCATTTTCAAGTTTATATGCAATTATCTTTTAATGAATGTTTCCATCTTGCTTTCTTCCCTGCTTCTGTCTGGTACTTCTTCAGGTGAGTGTGTCCTTTGGAACGAATGACTTTGAGGTTGATTCAATTGAGCTTTCGCAAGCTTCTGTAGTCCGTAAGTGAGGTCGCAAGTTATTTTGCTATTCATTTGGCGTCTTTTTGCTGTCTTCGAACAGGTTACGAGTTACGGCTTGAAAAATTGCGATGGTTAAACTTAGAGCCTCCAGAAGCCTTTAAACTTTCACTAAAAACAATGGCTAAAATCGCAAATTGCTATTCAATTGCTCAATTTCTCCAAGCCCGCAAATGTTTTCACGCCCGTAAATGGCAAAAGAAGAAGCAAATCCTACGAGTGCTAGAGAGGACCCACAAGGGGTTAAACACCTATTCGTAGCACTGTAAATGCAAATAAAACCTCAATACTGCACTGTAAATAATGGGGAAAGTGATGATAGACATTAGAATTATTGCACAACAGTCTTAAGCCCGTAAATCGGGCAGGAAATAAGATTAATTTTACTGTGTCATTTTGGGGTTTAATTTATCTCAGGTATCAATGAGTTAATACATATCCGGCCACCCACATGGACTACAACAGTATTGGCATTCATTTTCGTAATTCTTTATTTTGCCGGTTTGCGGGTCTGATCGCATGTCGGACTCCCAAACCTAATTGATTGACATGTAACCTCCATATTTTACTGCCGTTATAACGAAGGTCTAATTTTCTATTGGCTGATTATGTTTCCGCCCTGAACTGCTACGACCCAGTGCATGGTTTAAAGAGTCGGCTTTGGGCCCGCAACTTGCAGCCTTGAGAAATTGATTAGCATCCCAATCGGAGACGAACGGGAGCTCGTAACACACCCGCAGACTCACGTCCTACAGCGATCGGGTTGCGGGCTTGGTATTGAATCGGGCCCTTCCTGTTTAGTCGCGCTGAGAGCACTGGCAGATCTAACTATCACATTTCAGTTGTCCAGACAGATACTTCATGTGTATTTAAAGTCTCCTCCCATCTCAGGAAGTTGATCTGCTGAAGTGAAAATGGCAGATTCCACAGCAGAATAAATACATATAAATGATGATAATGAGATGTTGTTTTATGACAGACGCTGCCTGTTCTGTAGTATAGAGAAAGGGGCTAAGGGTGGGTTTGTGGGGCAGTGGCGGAGCTAATGAAAAAGGGGGGTCCTGATGCAAAAAAAAGAAAGAAAGTTGGGGCCCCCTTGCCAACTCACTCATTCTCCCCCACTTCTCCCCCACTCCTGGAGCCATGTGCAAAAGACCCCTTCATAAAGCAGCTTCCCTTCCCTCCAAGACTCCCTTCCCCCAGTCACTGGTCGTTCATAATTTTCTCCCGCTCCCCCCCCAACCCAAGACCTTTTCACAAAGCAACTCCTTTCTCAAGATCCCCTCCTTCAGCCATTAAGTCCTCTAAATCCCCCCCCCCCCCCCCCTTAAGATGCCTACCTAAAGAAGCTCTCTTATCCAGTCCTTCTTCCCTTCTTAATACCACTGGGACCCCTTCTAATTGCAGCTACCTTCTCAAGATCCCTCCACTAGCCACTGGCCCCTATAATATCACACAAAACCCTTTCCCAAAAGTTTCCTTCTCAAGCCCTCCTCTCCCAGCCACTGCCCATCATAATACCCCATAATACTCTCCATCTCAAGACCCCTTCCTTAACCAGCTTTCTTTTCCTTAATCCCTCCCCAAGACCCTTTGCCAAAGCATCTCCTTTTACAAGATCCTCCAGCCGCTGGCTCCTATAATACCACCAAAGATCCCCTCCCCCAGCCACTGGCCCCTCATAATACCCCACAGCCCTGTCCTAAAGCAGGTCCCATTTCAAGATCCCCTTCCCAAGCCACTGGCCCCTATTAATACCCACATAAGACCCACTCCCAAAAGCAGCTCCCCTTAACTTCACTGATTCTCCTGCCTCCATGACCAGGCCCAGAAACGCTCCCTCCACAGCCTCCCCATAAATAAATGTCCCCCCAAAAAAGCTGGACAGTGCAGCCCCCAAGTTGAGGGCCCCAGTGCACTGTCTGCACCAGCTGTAGCTCCTCCTTTGCACATGTCTATAGAGAGTGGCCAGGGGGGGGAGGGGGTCGGGGTATATCAGAATACAGAGAAAAGCTGGAGTTTGTGCTCTGAAAAAAATTATATTGTATCAAGACAAGATGGAACATTCTATACACATAGCTCCAAATATTTCAAATGGCCAAAGTGCGGCACGTATTCTTGACAAATGGCGGGCTGTTTTGTATATCATCATTGTGTGCAGCATGTAAAATACGTTTACAATATACACTTAATATGTGCAAGAAAAAACAACAGGAGGAACCAGAGAACACGGGACATGGTCAGGGCTGGAAACAGGGACCTGCCCTTTGGACAGCAGAGAGGGATAGATGAAGTCATTGAAGCAATTAACATGAGCTTGAGGGAGGACAGAAGGACAGTGGCTGACAGTTGTGCCTGGTGTGCTGCTGTCCACAGGGTAACAGAGAGTTGGTCACGACTGAATGATTAAATAAATATTTGTATAGAGAGAGGCCAGATTATATAAACAGAGCAAAAAGTAGAATGTGTATTTTTTTGCACATTATAAGCCAGAATTTGGTATTTTCTGTCTTATATGTCCAAAGTATATATTTTCTGCAACTCATGTGTATGTAAAAAAGGGCCATGCGTGTGTCAGAATCCTGTCTGTGCATGTATAGAGAGGTTATTAGTGTGCATGTTTTGTAATAGATACGTGTATTTTATATATATATCTATCCCAGTCTATCTGTCTATCTATCTATCTATCTATCTATCTATCTATCTATCTATCTATCTATATATATATATATATAAACATACAAACACACCTATGTATATCTATACATATTACATTTGTGTTCACATTTGTTAAGTTATAACACTTGTTCCATGCTAAGAATAGTTATTACACCTAATTCTGGGAACCTGGGCAGGGACATGCAAATGTGCCCACAAAGGCTTTGCTCTTTAATCCAAATAACATTTCAAACATGGCTCCTTTTAAGCATATGCCTGATGTATTACACAGCTTCAAGCAAAGCCCAAGATGATTTAAGTAAAAGCTAGAAAACTTACCCGCTGACTGCTGTTTCCAGGTTACTGCCTCGCATCAGCGTGGGGTCGGTTCCCAGCTTGTGTAGTAGATTTTATGAGGAGATATTTTACCACAGCAATCATTTAATTTATTGTGGGCAAAAGAGCGATAGAAGCCCTCCACCGTACAGTAATATAGTATATAGATACATTTATATAATGTAAATATAAGTAAGTGTTCACATTTGAACGTCTAAAACAAGTAAAAAAAAACGTATTTCCTGCTAAGAATTCCAAAAAATACAGTTAGTGCGCTGCATTCTGGGAACCTTGGCAGGGACATGCAAATGTGTCCACATAGATGTATTTTATCTATTTCTACATCTATCTATCTAATTTCTACATTATTATTATTATTATTATTATTATTATAGTTCATTTATAACGCACCAACATATTCCGTAGCTCTGTAAATAAAATAAGTTCAGACAAAGATAAATACAAAATTACAAAAAGCAAAGCAAGGAGGGCCCTGTCTTTGAGCCGGGAATCGAATGCCCATGGTGCATGCCTAAATTACTTAGGATAGAAACTTGCAGACTTACAGTCTAAGGTATAGTGAGTGAGTGGTAAAAGAGGCAGAGAGAGGTGATAAGCGTGTTAGGGTGGAAGGGGATACCCTTCCTTAAAGAGATGAGTTTTTAGTGAGGTTTTAAATGTTTTGAGGCAAGTATAATTTTGAGGATAATCTGGTGGAGCGAGGCAAGGAGTTCCAGAGACTAGGGGCAGCACGAGAAAAGTCCTGGAGGCAGTATTGAGAGGAGGTGACAAGAGTTTTAGAAAGAGTAGCAGAACAAAATAGGGCGGGTGGGGGAGTATTTGGAGATGAGAGCGGAGATGTACAGGAGAGCGTTATTGTTCAGGGCTTTGTAAGTTAGGGTCAAGATTTTACATTTTATTCTGTAGGCTATGCGAAGCCAGTGGAGTGATTGACAGAGAGGTGATGCCGACACTGAACGTTGTGTACGGAAGATGAGTCTAGCAGAGGCGTTCATAATGGATTGAAGTGGAGATAGCTGGGTGGTGGGTAGGCCAGCAAGAAGCGAGTTGCAGTAGTCTAGTCAAGATGATGAGAGAATGTATAAGGATTTTAGTTGTGTCTTGTGTAAGATAGTGACAAATTCTGGAGATGTTTTTTAGATGGAGAAGACAAGAGAGGTTGAAAATATGTTTGAGAGCTGGGATTAGTGTGGTAGAGAGAGGAGGGATGAGCTGAGATGGAATAGGATCCTGAGGACAGGTAGTGAGCCGAGTGGATGATAGCTGGCTGGAGACTTCATCCTCTGTAGCTGGGTCAAAGCAGTTCAAAGTGGCTGTGGTATTGGAGAAGGGAGAAGACTGGGTGTTGTTGGCTGGTTTAGCGGGTGGAGTGTGAGAGCCACTATGAGATGAGAGTTCATTGCGGATGTTTTGAATTTTATGAATAAAATGGTTGGCGAAGTCTTCAGCTGTGAGAAAGGAAGGGATGGGAGGAGGTGATGGGCGAAGGAGAGTATTGATAGTGGTGAACAGATGCTTGGGGTTAGAAGACAGAGTTGATATTAGTGTTGTAAAGTACTTCTGTTTGGCAAGGTTGAGTGCGGAGGAACAGGAGCGTAGCATAAATTTGTAGTGGAGGAAATCTGCTGAAGTGTGTGATTCCCTCCATAGTCGTTCAGCAGTGCCGGAGCACCTCTGGATGTATCGTGTTTGTGTAGTGTGCCATGGTTGCAGATGAGAGTGAGGGTGTCTGCGTGTGGATATGTGGGTCAGAGTGTCAACGGTGGAAGAGAGAGTAGAGTTGTATCACACCTAAACCCTTAGATTGTAAGTTTACGAGTTTTCAATTGTGTGTCCGTGTCTTGGAAACGAGCACTATGTACATTTGATTATATGCTCAAGAACAGGGCCCTCCATTCTTTATAAGGTGTTAAGTTTGTTTTTTGCCATGTACTAAACCCCTGTACAGCGCTACGGAATATGTTGGTGCGATATAAATAAAGATAATAATAATAATAATAATAATAATAGAGTGAGGTGGCAGTGTCAGGGTAGTTGAGGTTGGTGATTGAGCTGAGAAGGGGATACATCTATCTATCTATCTATCTATCTATTTCTACATCTATCCATCTATCTATCCTTCTATCTATCTATCTATTTCTACATCTATTTCTACATCGATCTATCTATCTATTGCTATATCCATCTACCTATTTTTACATCTATCCATCTATCTATCTATCCATCTATCTATTTCTACATCTATCCTTCTATCTATTTCTACATCAATCTATCTATCTATTTCTACATCTATCTATCTATTTCTACATCTATCTATCTATCTATCTATCTATCTATTTCTGCATCTATCTATCTATCTATCTATCTATCTATCTATCTATCTATCTATCTATTTCTGCATCTATCCTTCTATCTATCTATCTATCTATCTATCTATCTATCTATCTATTTCTACATCAATTTCCACATCGATCTATCTATTTCTACATCCATCTATCCATCTATCTATCTATTTCTACATCCATCTATCTATCTATTTCTACATCCATCTATCTATCTATTTCTACATCCATCTATCTGTCCCTCTATCTATCTATCTATCTATCTATCTATCTATCTATTTCTACATCTATCTATCTATCTATCTATCTATCTATCTATCTATCTATCTATCTATCTATCTGTCTGTCTGTCTATCTATCTCTCCCTCTATCTATCTATCTATCTATCTATCTATATATATATTGTATCTATCTATCTATGTGTCTATCTATCTATCTGTCCCTCTATCTATCTATCTATCTATCTATCTATCTATCTATCTATCTATCTATCTATCTATCTATCTATCTATCTATCTATTTCTACATCTATCTATCTATCTATTTCTACATCTATCTTTCTATCTATCTATCTATTTCTACATCTATCTATGTGTCTATCTATCTATCTGTCCCTCTATCTATCTATCTATCTATCTATCTATCTATCTATCTATCTATCTATCTATCTATCTATCTATCTATCTATCCATCTATTTCTACATCTATCTATCTATCTATCTATCTATCTATCTATCTATCTATCTATCTATCCATCTATCTATCTATCCATCTATCTATCTATTTCTACATCTATCTATCTATCTATTTCTACATCTATCTTTCTATCTATCTATCTATTTCTACATCTATCTATCTATGTGTCTATCTATCTATCTGTCCCTCTATCTATCTATCTATCTATCTATCTATCTATCTATCTATCTATCTATTTCTACATCTATCTATCTATCTATCTATCTATCTATCTATCTATCTATCTATCTATCTATCTATTTCTACATCTATCTATCTATCTATCTATCTATCTATTTCTTCATCTATCTTTCTATCTATCTATCTATCTATTTCTACATCTATCTATCTATGTTTCTATCTATCTATCTGTCCCTCTATCTATCTATCTATCTATCTATCTATCTATCTATCTATCTATCTATCTATCTATCCATCTATTTCTACATCTATCTATCTATCTATCTATCTATCTATCTATCTATCCATCTATCTATCTATCTATCTATTTCTACATCTATCTATCTATCCATCTAAGCAACAACAAAAATATCCCGTAGAATAGAGTGAGCCAGCCCTGACGTATGAGGCAAGTGTACACTATCTGACAGGGGCAAGCCCCTCAGTGCAGTTTAAGATTTGAATCTGTTTATTGTGCGCTGAGAGCATTTATATGCAGCAAACAATTAAATACACCCTCTTTCAGATGCAGCACAGCCCTTTCCTGCGTCAGACCTAGTATAGGAAGCCATGACAGATACTCCTTGTTTACATCAATACATTTATTTACAGGTAAACCCTTTACACACAGTTCTATACATAGGACGGGCAGGAGACTGTACATCACAGCGAGGGCGAGAACCTATTTACAGAGACGTGTTACATTATTTACACATTGAAATGTCCTCTCATTACAGACAGGAAGTGAGATAAATCAATGGACGTGTAACATCCAGGCGGGGCAGAGCCGTGTACTTTCAGACGTTACATCCATTTCCAGGATGGGATTACAGATCCAGTTACCGTCTGAGCATTAAATGCATTCTGTAAGTTGTGGCTCTGGAATGAGCTAACGACGGAAGCTGGGGCTTTTAATTATGCATTGATCGTTAAAGGGATATGGAAGGTTCCTGGATTTTACTAGGCATATAATATCCCTGTGTATCTATTTACTTTTATGTACTGTATTTTTATTAGGAAGTGCTTATAAACTCTTGTTTTATGGCATAAAATTATATAAATAGTCCCTGTATGAGTCTGCCATCTCCAGCATATGTAGACACAGAGTCTGTAGGGCTGGATTTGCATTGTCGTGTCATAGCCTATCAGGGACCACGTTTCAGCAACATGTTGCTGAGATGGTCACTGATTGGTTAATATGAGACACTGCACAGCAGTGCCTGTGTATGTGTCTTCATGAGCTGCAGAGGGCAGACCCATGCAGGGACTATTTGTTTGATTTTTAGGCTGTAAAAACAGATCTTATAAGCACTTCTTAATAAAATAAAGTACATAAAAGTAATTAGATATTTAGGTATATTATATATAACTAGTAAAATCCAGAAAAACCTCCATATCCCTTTAATAAAATCCATATTCAATAGTTTTAAAAAGCAATATTCGATATAAAAGTTATTTTTAAAGATCAAGCTGCTGCTCCTGCTAAGGCCAATGGGGAATGCAGCCTTGTCTAGAAGGGAGCACTAAATTTTCAGACACAAGATTAGAGAGTACAATCCTATACATTGGCTGGTTAAAATGGTCTCCCTTGGCAACACGTTTTTTGCTGTGGGGGCAGCGTATACATGATTATTTATATATTTTCTAATCAGATATAGCCATGATGACCTCAACAAGGTGGAGAAAATCAGCCAACACACCAATCTTTTAAAAGGATTTTGATATTCAATATTGCTAATATAAATAATTAATTATGAATCTAATCAATGCATAATTAAAATAATTAACTCTTCTTGTTACGGCATTACAGTAGTCTTTTCAAGAACAATGTTATGATGTACTCTTTCAGTGCTGGAATGGCTGGCAATATATATACAATTGTGCAAACATGTCTTTATTTACACCCTCCCCCCCCCCCCCCCCCCCCCCCCCCCCGGGCTCTGCAGTGTCCGATATAGATATGTTATAAGAAAATACAAAGGTATGTGTGGAACCTTATTTGGAATTATGGGATATATTCGCTACCATACAGAGAGAAACCTATAATATTCACTAAAGCGCGGAGAGGTCTCGGTCTTGAAAAATAGGTTTGAGTGAATAAAATAGGAATTGGAGAATTTCTCTTATCGGTGTGGGAGACTGTGGTTGTAGAAATATAGAATTTGAAAAGGCAAGATTGAAATCCAACCTTATTTATAGGAAAGACTTTTATGTATTCAATAAAATAATCATAATAAATCCTACCACCTCTGCTGTATGGCTGCTCAGGAAGCCATTATCCTTTCTATCAAGTATACAATAACTTGCCAATATGTTTCAGTGGTGATTAGCTGCCTGTCTTTCCCTTTATAACCACTTGATGGGGTCTTGAGTCCATTTTTGGGCATTTGCATTCTGCTGTTCTGCACCTCTTGGGCAACCATGCAGGGCAAAGAAGTGCAAGCTCCTCTACAGCAGAGAAGAGGTTAATCCATGGTGTCCATTGTGTTTACATACAGGTCATCAATTGTATTTTAATGGAAAAGTGCTGAATTTTTTAGTAGTCTGTAAAAATGACGTCTATCTTTCATCCATTAGGCGGCCGGCGGATCTTATTCCATTAACCCTTTACAGGGCACTGCTGTCCCTTTTCTTGTCCTTCAATTTCTTGGCTATTGGTTATAACTCGCTGAAGCGCACGGAGGGTTCTAGTTTATATGACAAGGCAGTGAGCACTTTGTCAAACTTGTCGTATCGCTCAACCTGGCTACCCGAGGCTCCGCGGCACCCCCACAGCATCCGCATCTGGAACTCTGTGCTGGACACCTCCATGAGATCTGTTCGCGGGTGGAACCCTAGAGAGGAGAAAGCAGAATGGGTTAATAAGAGTAGTACTTATATACATGAGAGAAAGAGTTAAAATAATATATATATATATATATATATATATATATATACACGCACACACAGACACACACCTGGTGTACATTGTGCATTCAGGATATTTTTTACAACACCCCTAAGTCCACAGTTTTCTCTCGCTCTCCTTACCTTGCAATCTCATCTCGGCATTAGTGCGGTAAAGCCCTCCATGATGTGCCACCATCCTGGCAGCCTCCAGATGCGCCATCACCACCTCTACTCCACTGTCCACGCTGTCCCAGGGCTCCCCTCCGTCTGCCATTGGGACGTCTCGCTCCAAGAGGGTGATGAGAGGAATGATATGAGGGAACGTGGTGTTACTGAGCGGGAGGCTTTCTGCCGGGAGACCAAGAGAATTCATATTATAGAAATATTATAGACAGTTATTAATTATCCAAAATATATTACTATCAATTTTTCTACTAAGCATCAAAAAAACTTAGATTTATATTTTTTCAGGATATACTTAAAGAGATATGGAAGGATCCTGGGTGTTACTAGGTATATAATATCCCTGTGTATCTATTTACTTTTATTTACTTTATTTTATTAAGAGTTGCTTGTAAGTTTTTATTGCCAACAATCAAACAACTAGTCCCTGTATGGGTCTGCCCTCTGCAGCGTATGAAGACACATAATCTGTAGTATTGGGGGTGCAGGGTCTCATATTAACCAATCAGTGACGAGCTCTCAGTAACATTCTGTAACATGATGTTGAGATGTGGTCACTGATAGGCTAGGACACTGCACATCAAGCACTACAGAGTCTAGCAGCCTTATTAAATTGTGATTTGGCCAATTGAATAGGGCTCTATATAAGCACAGAGCATGTTTATTTTACAGAAGTTTTTAGTTAGTGAAGACCTTGCTTTTGGATAGAAGATCACTAACTAAAAACTCCTATAAAAAAACATATGCTTTGTGCTTATATAGAGCCCTATTCAATTGGCCAAATCACAATTTAATAAGGCTATATGTGTCTGCATACGCTTTGAAAAACTAACCTTACGTTATTCTAGTCATTGTATTCTAACATAAATCATTTTTGCAGATATCAGTATTGTTTGTGCTGTATTGTGCAAAAGGAGCCACTCCTAAATATTAAATGAAAACAGATTAGTGTGCCAATTATAGTAGACAGTTTCCTTGTTTATTTCCCTGTTGTAATCATGTTCAGTTGCCTTGAATCTTGTGCATGGCCTTGCAACGTATCCAGACGTCTTACCTTTGCCCTCGTTCAGACTCTTCAGGAAAGGTTTCAGTTTCTTCTCATACAATATGGCGCCCTCCGTGTGCCGCTGCCTCAGGCCCATCCACGTCTGCTCCAGGCGGGAGATCTGAGTGGGAGAGACAAGCCGTGTCATTCTGTGTAATTGGGATACATTAAATGCAGGCAGCCATCCCTCTGAGGCCAGAATAAATCAGGCAAGGAGAGACCCCACTGAGCACCGCTGAGATGATGCCTCTCGCCTCACTGGGATACAAAAATGGCTGCAGGGCCAGCAGAGAAAGGGAACCCCCCATACTGAGCCCGCTATCTCTTGGCCATTAATTGACTTATTTTCAAATCTTACGTTTTAACGTACTTGTTCTTATAAGTACTCACATTTATATGAAGATATTACCTTCCTGTTGAAGGCCCTGCTTGTGTTTCAGCTGTCAGACCAAACCACAGCAAGATGATCAACAGGAAGATAGAGGCTTCACATAAGTTTGAATATTCTAGGAAATACAGGCCATCAGGTAGGATAAACGTCCTCTATATATGACTATAAATATAAATCATTTCAATAAGCTTAAGATCTTTAGATGGTGGCACTGGCCCGTCTCTTACCTGTGACATCTCCAATGCGTTCATAACAGCCGCAAAGCTGAACATATTTCCCATGGTGCCTTTCAGCTCAGCCGCCAGCTGAATAGTTTTGTGGAGCAATGCAGCTCGTTCCTCGGTACTTCCCGTGCATCCCAGGATGTCAACAGCAATTGTGATTGACATGGTGTGGAATCTGCAAAGTGAGGGAGACGTCATGAGACCGAGACAGGGCGCCAGCGGGTCTAATATATAATATTACAGTAATGCCAATTTGTAATAGAAAATATTATATGATTCTAATAATTATATTCCCAGCACTCACCTTTCTAGGAGGTCGAGGCGCAGCTGATGGCCGTGCGGTAGCGTCAGGAGCTCCATGCCTGAGCTAACCCCCATGCTCCTCTGCATCTCCTTGGTAACGTTGAGTATCCTGGCAACCTGGGAATGATGGAGGGACGGAGATTAATGTTTGCTAATTGGAACTAGATTGCAGCCCAATATTGCGGGACTTTGCCCCAAAGGGGGGTTATAATAGCTTCTGAATGGCAATTATGTTAACTCCTTCTCTGCTTGAGCAGCCAGCAGCTCTCCCCAAAGGGCTACAGAAAGACCCAAAACTAGTGCCAAGAGCAATAAGGACAACTTATCAAAGTGATATATGAGAAACACAACAAATATTTTAAGAAGATTTATTAACTTTATCCTCCTCATTATTTCTAAGAAGAGCAACAGTTTCTCAGCTTCTGTGGCCTTTCCCTTTTTTTTGTCAGACAGGCTGCCATGTTTCACATCTGTGACATAAGAACAATTCTTCACAGTACCGGTGTTTCCTGCTGCACGAAACACTAGCAGTGTCAAGCCCCTTCCTCTTGGGCATGGCCTTAGGTCACAGTTGTGAAACATGGCATCCTACATGAGATAGAACTAGAAGGAAATAGTTTTCAGAAGGTTAGAACCTATTAATCTCGGGGCTTCTTAGAAGTATATATATATATATATATATATATATATGATAATTACTGATAAAATATTAAAATCAATGAAAGGGCCACTGAAGTCATCCAAATTGCTCATCAGATAGAGATAGAGCCATGGACAATTCTTTAAAATTATCCCCTTTTCACTTATATATGTATATATTTGTTTTTGGGCTTGTGATGCTCCTGCCTGTGTGTTCTGCATTAGTAATGAACACGGGTATGTAGCAACTATAGCCAATAGACTGTGCACCACACATTGCTTTGGAGTCTATGGAGCTGGCTGTGACTAACAACTCTGTCAGTCTGCTCAAAATAGTGGTGATGTCATTGATGCAAGTTGTATTAGCCTCTCATTCCCCAGAGACGAATTGGTGGGAGGCATTGAGCTGGTTGTAGTTGAAAGCTCAGTTATATGCTTCCCAGCAGAAATGCTTTCCTTGCTGTGCCTTATAGTATGCTGTGTCCTGCTTTCACCAACAGGCTCACCTTACTGTGTATATTCCTGCCTGTGCCCTACACAACGACTTTTGCTGAAGGTAATAGGGAAAAGCAAGTGAAGTTTTTTAAACAAAATAAAATGCTTATATGAGCATTTACATAGCACTGTGTATTTAGAGCAGTTTGATAGAATTCATAGGTCAAGGATGGTGTGACTATACTCGGATAAAGTTGTGTAGGACACAGGCAGATCTAGAAGAACAAGATGGCGCAGTTGGAATGTATTTTATGCGCAGAGGGCAATTATCCATGCCAAAAAGGGTAACAGATAAGTGTAAGAGTTTTCCAGTAGACAAGGTATGGACAAAAACAATAAAGTAATTGTAGCGTATAGACTTAAGGCTTTATGCTAAAATTATTTTATTGTGTTTGTTCTTACAACATAAGGCTATCCCAATGATTAATTGAGCCAAACATTTTAGGTAGACCCAATAGGCAGACTAGATGGTAATTTCAGTCCCTATCTGCTGTTAAATCACACTCAGATATCCAGCTCTTACCTCACAGTCTGTTTTGGTGATGTGCTTGGCAATAATCTTGGCATCTATTTCAGAAAACAACTCCTTCACCTTCTTCAGGATGGACATTTCCAGAGGCTTATTGTCTGGAGGGATAAGAGTGGACTTGAACATTGAAGGACAGAAGGAAGACTTATCGTCCATGCTTGGGATCGAGAAACTTCCTTTGTCTCTCTCTGCTTCCTCCACTCCACGGATGCCGATGGCCCTGGCACCCTCGTCTACTTTTAATCTTTCCACATAGCTCTTTGGGGGCAGTGATTTGTTGTGAATGTCCTGTGTTGGGGATGCTGGGCGCAGCTGGCAGTAATATCCATTGTCTGGGTCACTGTAACTGTTTATGGAGGGTGAAGGTGAGATTTGTGGGTACCCGTGACTTGGCGTGGAGTGGGCACTGTCCGCCATATTTAATGCAGCTTTTCCATTTGCTGAGCATACATAGGGCTCACTAGATCTTCTCAGGACTGGAGAAGCAGGTATGGCTCCGTGCGGCTTTATCCTGACGACTGTATAAATATAGAAACAGGAATATAGAAGTTAACGACCACTGTAGATTTGTAATTACCTCACATTCATATGTAACAAACTAACAGCAGTAAGCACCCTGTAAATCAAGCGCATAAGCACATTTTTACAAAAATTCTTAATTTTGACAGACTCACTGCATATAATGCTCAATGTACTGGATTCAAAACTTCTGTAGACCGTGGAGCCTGAAGTCCTGTGTATATATTGCCTATCATCTAATAGAGGAGTGAGAGGGGGGAAGGGAGGGAGCCTAGTTTTATCATTGGAGTTTTTAGTATTTGGTACCTACCCCCTTTTCCCAGCACAAACTCTACTTGTATCTTGGTCGTTCCATATTCTCTTTCTGAATTGCTACCTTGTTGTGTGTACTTCAATGAAGCTGTGAGCTATACCATAAAGGGTTAGCCAAGATGGGCCGGTCATAGTAGAGAGGTCAGCCCACTGCATTGTTTGCCAAGGAAGCCTTATGTATAAGAACAACCAGAGACATAACGATAGATGTGCCTGGCGTGCTACGGTCCATAGGGTCATGGCAAGTGGGACACGACTGAACAACTGAACAAAACAAGTTTTATACTGGACCTCCAGAGCACTGCTTGTTGACCTGCAGAATGAAAATGTGAACCCTGCCAAAATTTTTTCTATTCAGCAGTGTAGGGAAAGGACGGAGATTTGTATCATCATCTCACCATTGTTTTTTGCATTGCTATTTTTTTAAACACACTTGGTATTTTTTTCTCCCGTTGTTACCAAGGAGCTTAGAAGAAATGACTAAAAGCGAATACAAATGCACGAGGTAGCTTAATTATTCCACTCATAATTTTGCAATCAGTGTTTAATTACAATTGTAATAAAGCTTGGGAGTTAATTTAATCCTCATGTGATAGACAAGGGATAATTAATTTACATCATGGAGCTGGCATAGAGTTTAGATGCTAAATCAGCTCATTGTTTCTATTAAATAGATACATTATAGTTATACTATTTCTTTGCTTTCTATGCTGAGCAGTGTTTAAAGTTTTTGTGTGGTGAAATGCGCGTTAGGCAGGTGTCTAAAGTCAGACGCCAGTCACAGAGACAGTTCCTGGCTTATACAAGTCAAACATAAAGTTAACAGCTTAGCTGCTATATTGAAACAAAGTTACTGATAGCTGAAGTGAATTTCTGAGGGTAATAATACAGCATGTAATAAAACAAGGTAGTTTATAACTAAAATAAGTTTATTCATTCTTTTGAGCCAATATTGATTGAAACATTGTTAATTAATCAATAAGTAATAATGGCTAAGCCATATTGGAGGAATTCATTTGGGGGCCATAAGACATTGATAATTATCCTACTGAGTATTGAAAAAACAAAGGGTGAATTCTAAGTTTTTAAATATTTTTAGATGTTTTTAACTATGCACCATTAGATAAATAAAACTTTATTATTTTCTTTTTTTTTTCCTCTATCCTAATGGCTTTATCTCACAATATTAATTAAATAATTACCTGTACTATATGCAGGGGATCCAGGGGTCTCCGAGATGGGCGACATTGGCGAGTGCAGGTCCTGGATTTGGTCCACGCTGACTGCACAGTTCCTGATCACATCTCTGTGATGTGGGGAGGAAGAACTAGCAAAGGAAGACAGGAATCTATTAGATCTCTTTGGCATCTGCTAATCAACTTCCTAAGGTGGGAGGGGACTGTTAATGCAGAGCATCTATCTATATAGTGAGAATGTGGCATCTAAAACTGCCACTTTTTTCAGAAGAATTAAGAGAAGGTGTCTCACAGGGGTGTTAACTAATGGAAACCACCACAGAAGGTGGACAATTAAGTGGTAATATGAGAAAACACGCTACTTTACAGAGCAGAGCAGATAAGTGGAACAACTTTGGAAGTTGTAAAAAGGTTCACCCACCTAGGTTATATGGCACCTACCTAGGCTCACCCACCATGGTGATTTGACACCTGTCTACGCTTCAACGTCTAAGTAATATGACACCTACCTAGGCTGACTCACCTAAGTCGTGAGCACCATCATTGTTCTAGAAGTGATTCTGTATAGGTCATGAACCCACCACAGCTCCTACAGTGTGGTCAATGTATTGGGGGGGGTCTACCATTCATACCCACTCACACAGTGTTAGTTTTACCTGTTTGGGCACCCATTGCTTTTGGTGATCTTGTCTGCTGTGAGTCCATCAGTCATGGTAATACTCCGTCTCTTCATGTGGCCCTTCTGTGGGCTCCGAGACCCTCCCTGCCTCCCAGGAGATAGTCCATAGCTGGCTTCCAAGTATCGCAGTGGGAATGTGCGGTTGATGGGGCAGTAAATAAGGGCACAGCTCTGCTCTGATACCACCCTCCTGCTGCCCACATAGTAACGCACCAGGGAGGGGATATTATCAAAACTCTCCTGTTCGAACAAGTACTGTATACGAGTGTAGCTGTCGCTGGTCTTCACCATTACTTTATTAATTTTGAAGTGCAGAGACTCATTCTTCCATCGACAGGTCAGTACATAATCCCCCAGGCTGGTCAGGGAGTCCCTGATCAAGAATTCTCCATTTCTCTGAACCAAGCTCTCCGAGACCTGAACATCAAAAATAGTTTGAGAATTTATAAGCACTCTTACAATATAACATAAGGAAAGAAAAAAACATTCTAAGTACAGCATTTGTGTATATATATATATCTATATATATATATATATATATATATATATATATATATATATAGGTCAAGTGAATTAAAAATGCATTTGTATTTGGTATAAACTCCCCTAAAATCAAACAAATAGTCCCTGTATAGGTCTGCCCACTTCAGCTCATGAAGACAGACTCTGCTGTGCTTGCTTTGCTGGGTCTTGTACTAACCAATTAGTGACCATCTCTCAGCAACATGCTGCTGAGACGTGGCCCCTGATAAGTTGTTGTTTTTTGGCTATAAGTTGTGTTATTCATTTTTTTCCTGGGAAATATAGATAAATTACATGTTAATTAGCTGTTTTGATGTACTTTTTAGGATTACGGTCTGTATCTTTAGTGACCAAAATAAAGATCCCAAATGTTATCTGGCAGTTAGATCCCCTTTCCCACCCATATCAAGCACGCATATTTGCATGTATATATAAAAAAGTCTGCTGTTTTATCAGGGGGGTGGGAGAGGATCTTCCCAGGGCCTTATTGTTTGACCTTACAGTGACTCTTTAACCTCAGCTAGTGTGAAAGAGATGTCAACCTATGCCTTAGATGCATTATACAGATAAACATTTAAAGAAAAGATGACATTATTTTACAAGATGATCAGCCAGATAACTAACATTAATGCTCTGTTTGATATGTGTAACCCCTTGTGTTAGAGTAAGTGGGCCACTGATTAGAGACACAATGCCCCTGTACCTCTCGTGGGATGCGTCCGTGGTACCAGGCGTGGCTCCGCAGGTCAGAGCTGTTGAGTTTCAGTTCCTCTTCCAACTCTTTGTGTAGTTTCTCGGGTGGGGTGTCCAAGATGTATTTCTCCTTGGAAAACTAGTGGCAAAAAATAGTTATTTAATAATGTCATATTTCTGACCATTTTCTTCCCTCCTCTCTACACATAATGCAATATTTCCATGTGAAATAACAAGATTCTGCTCATTTACAACATAACCTGCTTAATTTTTCCCTGTACTTCCAGATTTACTGCCTTAAGACACAACTAATGCTTAGATATGGTTTACACTAGGCCAACATTTTCAAGATACACCTGTGTGAGCACAGGAAGTAAATGAAAATGATTGAGACGATATCCTGAATATCCAGACCTTGAGGACGGGGTCAAACGACCCCATACTTTCACCAAGGACAGTAAAACATACCTGACAATTGTATATTCATTTCAAACTTTTTACATTCTACCATATCTACTGGGAAGCAGTGCCGTGACACTACCTCTTGTTCTAGAATGTATTCTAAACAATACTAAATAATATTATCTGACAAAGCTGCACATGCGGCGAAACGCCTATCTGGCTTCCTTCACAAATGTGAGATATATGTATTGGAGCCTTATGTGTGTATCTAATTACTACATTGTTTCCGAGAACATTTGTATTATAACACAGTTTACATTGCAGCCCAATCCAGATCTGCGCTATATTACTAAAGTGGATTTAACTCTTTAGGCATTATCTATTTTAGACATTATTACAGAGTTTACTGCCAGATTGGGGGCTTTGTTAAGCCTTCCAGATAGGAAGTATCCCCTTGAGCATCATAGATTGGTTATTTTACCCTATCTTTTGTCATGCGTCACAGTCCCTTACTTAATATTTTAGCTCTAAAAGGGACGTTATTTTTCTAACTCATAAATAAAGATATTTTCTTTTTTCTTTAATTCATATGGAATTAAAAAGCACATGAAAAATAGGCTAATTTTATATCTACTAAAAATAAATATTAACCCAATTCATATAGTATGTTTACTGTATTTGGCAAGGAATACACAGCAGCCAACCACTCACCATTATCTACATAATTATTTTGACCATTATGAGTCTTTAAATCATCAAAACTGTTTAAATTATTTAATGACGTTTAATCACCTTTTTCCTATTTAATGCGCCTTTTTTGTACCTGATTTATAATCTCAACCTCTGTATGATCCCTGCCCAGCTGAGCACCCTGTCCCTAGAGATGTATAGCACAGGATTAGTGCTTATAGTGAGATGTAGCAGCAGTGGCAGAGCTATTGCTGGTGCAGTCGGTGCAAAGCAGCAGAGACCACAAAAGGGAAGGGGCCCTCTGCTACTGGCATTAAATGAGGAATCTTAATTTATTAGATGAGGACAGCACATAATTAATTTGTAGAAAGGTGATCTGATCACCATAGGGGTGATCTGATAATCTAGATATATTTCTTGCTTTTTTTCTTGACTCCCACTGCTTGAAGGAGAAGTTACATATTATTTTGCACGGGGGCCCTTCACTCACTAGCTCCGACACTGTGCAGCAGGATGGCTATACAGCCAAGGAGGGATCAAGCTCCAGACTTTCCTATTCAATTATATTTGCATCAGCCGTGCCATTTTTGTACCAAAAGTGCCATCTGTGAAGTGGCACAAAAACACCATCTTTCCAGGGTACGTCTATGAAAAAATGTATTTGCTGCATCTCAGAGATTATTTGATAATGTATCAAAATGTGTTTCTTCTTTTTTTTAATAAAGGTCCTGGAGCAGAATAATCTGATTTGAATGTGTAATTGCCCTCTGGGACTTGTCCCACAAGCCAGTGTATAGGAATATGTACGAGCCATACTTGTCTGCTAATGATATTTTCATGGAAAAAGGAACTTTTCTAATCTAAAATACATGAATAACTGGTCTTTCCTTACCCTGAACCCCCTACTGATACCTCTAATACTGTATAGACTAGGAAGGCAGCAAACCTTATTTGATGAACAATTCTACTATCCTGACAGTTATAAACCAGACAGAATATTTCTACATATATATAACATGTATATCCATCTCCGCTGTGATAGTGATTCATGTATTTGTGTGGGCTGCAATGCTATTCCTGTGATTGATTGCTCTGTCCATTTGATGTTTTTCTTGATAATGAGGAGATCAGACAGAATATTCCTTGCTAGAGGGGCGTGAAATGCCTTGTGGCCACTGGACTGGAAACAGTGGCTGGTGCAAAATAATGTGGGACCCTCTTTGCAAATTCTCTATCTAACCCTTAGGGTCAATAAAAAAGCAAAAAAAAAAAAAAAAGCCATCCACATGTAATAATTGAATATTACTCATTTACTGCAATATCAGAGGGCTCCGGTGCTTTGCAACTGCTGCACCAGCAATAGCTCCACCAATGACTGGAACCACAGCCAGCCCTGCACATGAAGGTTTCCTTGATATCTCCCCCCCTCCATCCCAGATCACTCTTCTTATAAGGTCGACATCTGACCCCAGTATAACAGGATCAGTCTGAGCCATTTAAATCTTTGCTTATGGCGGATAAGGATATTTAGACCTTTCACTGCCAATGCATAGACAAGGCTTTGTGTGATAATTTAGCCAGGTGGCACACGCTTTCTCTCTCCAGCATGAGATAATCCCTCTGCTCGTACAATCATATCAACGAGGGCCGGGGGTTTTAATAATACAGACAGTTAAGAGGCGTTGTCTGCATAGTAATGAACTGGTTTTGCAGCAGGAACACCTGAGCCGATAGACCTCGCGCAGCTCCTGCCTCCACCGCCATAGCCATGATGTAATGTCCTGAGCCAGC
Source organism: Discoglossus pictus (assembly GCA_027410445.1). Taxonomy (NCBI): domain Eukaryota; kingdom Metazoa; phylum Chordata; class Amphibia; order Anura; family Alytidae; genus Discoglossus; species Discoglossus pictus. The sequence continues at coordinate 11,493,210 of CM050168.1, forward strand.
TGGGGCCCTCAGAGACATATAGTGAGATTGTAAGCTCCCCGGGCCAGGCACAATCTTCCCAATGCCTACTGAATTTATTGTATAAAAAATATACATTTATATACTTGCCTATTAACATTTTAATTTCCTGCTTTATTCATTTTTCATTAAACCTCTTTTTATAGCAATTTGCAATGCATTGCATGCATTACTCTGTTATAGTGCCACAGTAGTCCTATATCTGTATACTATATATATATATATATATATATATATATATATATATATATATATATATATACATAGGATTTTAAATTCAAAGATATATCTAGAATACAGTGTTTTGCGGCAGCAGTTGCCGCAAGCAGCTTCTAGATGGCGTTGCCGATATTTTACAGCAATGACGATATTTTTTGAGACGTTCTAACCTTAGAATGTTACCCTAACCCTTAAACTAACCCTAACACTCACCCTGACCCTAACAGTTTACCTTAGCCTATTGCTATGATATCGGCACTAAAATATCAGCAGCGCCACCTAGCGGTTGGTCGCCGTCATTGCTACTGACACTGCTGGCAGACTGCTGCCGTAACTATAACAGGAAAGGACCTGTGTTTTCTATGTGCTTAACCCCTGTATAGCGCTACAGAATATGTTGGTGCGTTACAAATAAAGGATAATATATATACTCTTTTGAATAACTAATTAACTACATGTGAAAATAAGCTAAATGTGTTTACAATGCAAAAAAAAAATAACATTGCCTCAATTTTTTTGCATTTTATATATAATTATGTTACAATATAATGTAATCTGCCCTTTTGGTTTATACTGACAAAGGAAGCTAATATGTGCACAACGGCAATGTGCCACATAAAACTGCAATTACTTTCAATAAGGATAATGGAAAGTGCATTCGTTTCAAGAATAGAAGTAACTGAAAAGAGAAGAATGGAACCCTGCAATAAATATTGGCAGATAAAAGTTCCACATTTTACATTTTCACTTGTGTTTGTTTTCTTTCTAAGATCATTTTGCCTGTTATAAAGCTTATTTATAATACTGTATAGAAAAAATACGTACGGTGGTCCTTTAATTAGGCATCTTTTTTCTATATTGTTGTCATCGGATGACATGTTTGCACTTTGCACAATTTCTATTGTATTTATTTTTGTTTTTTAATACTACTTTTTGCCTGTAACCTCTTTTTCTATTATACTTCATTTGTTTGTTTATTCGTGTAAATTTTTCACTAAACTTTTCTGGTTAAAACATTTTTAAAGGAAATTAATAATACCCCTCATATCTCCGGATATTTAAAGTGGCCAAAGAGGATTGATTAAGAAGGATATTTTAGGAAAGCAGAGGAAGCTTATTTTTTTATTAAAAAAAAGAGGGACAGTTATTAGGTCTTCTACTTTATTAGCACATATATAAAATAAACCAACTTTCATACTTAGCTCAATGTTATCTATGCCTAAAGTTCCTATCTGAATCCTTACTCTACTGCACCTCCTGGGTGACAAATCAACTAATCAACTAAATATCGCTTAATAATATAATTATGTCGTAGGGATATAATCACTATGGTGAGCGCTTTCTCACTAGCGACAATATCCTCCCCAGTGTCTATATTATTCTATGGAGCTTCCCACAACTAGATTTCCCAGTATCACATAGGCATTGTGTAAATTTAAACAAAATGTGCGGCCATGTTGGATATATGTACAGCCTCACTATTATGGTTTTTATTAATTATTTACTAAGTTAATTACTCCCATTTTCACAGAAATCAGTGTATATTAAACATATTTAAATGTATCATTTGCCTGGTTTTGTAGCCCCCGCACAGACACCATTTTGGGCCTTTCAAATGTGCCCTCCTTTTTTAAATATTCCAAGAAATGACAAGAATGGCATAAATATTCAGCATTTCCTGTCATGTATTAGGGGCAGAGAGAGGTGTTGGTCTAATTACTGGTGGGGGACGCAGCCTAAATATCCCCAGGAGGGTCTGGGGGCCTAAGTAGGAGATGGTTGCCATGACAACCCTCCCATGTCAAAGCTGCATGTCTGACAACTTCCCTGTTATATTGTTTGGCCAGTGCCACAAACCACACGAGGCTCTTCATTGATTCCTGCTCCTTTGGTGTAGAGAAGACTCATTCCTTAAATGATGATGTCACACTATCTACCAAGCCCAGCCTGTCTTGACCATGGTGCAGCCATTTTGAATTATATAATCAACCTGGTATATTTATCACCCCATGCTGTCACTAATAATTACAGCACAACATAATATCCATTCCACAAGGTCACAGAGAGGCGAACACAACTTAACGACTAAACACCCACTTAATATTACCATAGAAATCGAAACATGACCGGTTTATTGCGCTTTTAGCTGAACTATCCTATTTCTTGGATATGCTGCAGAAACCACAATTCCTTTTTATTAATAATTTAATTAAATGCAATAAATTAACTACTATATCTAGGTTAATGGTAATTATCACTTTTACTGTATGGTGTCCCATTGGTCACCCTTCTCCTGTGTGCCTTTTTTGTAAAAAAATGGCTAATACATCCTATGTCTGCCTATACAAAATCTATCAGTGGGGGGCACTATTAGTGTGAGAGGGGCTTTGCATTTAATTAATTCACACCCCACATGACAGAACACACACATGCCATGCATCAATTAATTACTGGAGGTGACCTGTCACCATTAACCCAGTTCTGCAAATGCCAGACATGCATTCTGGAATGACAAATTATTTTTTATTATTGTTTTAAATCATCAAATTGTGCACAATTACCCTAAATCCCATTATACGTGTGCACCCCTATTTTTATTTAAGGGATAGGGGTAGGAGATTCTCCCTTTGCCAGTGTACTGCATCTCCTCCCTGGGCTGCTATTGGATAAAAATGATGTCATTGCTCCCAGAGCTAGGTGGCTCTTATTGGTGGAGGTGCAGAGATGCTGCCGTCACCGGAGCAACACCCAGTCATTCATATATTGCTCCATCACCCATCCTCAATAACCCTTACAGTGCCACAGTGCTGCAATGGACTCCACTACAAACCAATCACCAATTACTATCTATCTAAGGACCGCCAATGCTTGCAGTAGGGTTACCAGTGACTGACATCTATCACACCTATCCTGCAGAGCTTACAATCACTCTGTCAGCTTGTATCGTCTATAATACTAGAAGTTGTCCAAATCTAACAGTATTTTAACCATGTGACTGATTCTTCTTGTTTGGAAATAGTTAAATAAAATAAAAAAACACAAATTGGCTTTTTATCTCTTAATATTTAAATCTTTATATCCTGAAAAATCAGCAATGTATTAAAAATTCCTCCTACTTGACCTTATGCTGCCATTCCCCTCAACTCTTGCCTTCTTTACCAGTTGTATATATATATATATATATATTTGTATTATTATTCTTTATTTGTAACGCATGTTACAAATAAACAATAATATATATATATATATATATATATATATACATATATTATTGTTTATTTGTAACGTGTGTTACAAATAAAGAATAATATATATATATATATATATATATATATATAAATATATATATATACACACACGCACATATATATATATGTATAAATATGCATTATATATGTTAAAGGTGCAACACATGTACAGTTATGCAGCTAATTAGGGGTTAATGCACTCATACAATGTACTCTGCAACTACTGATGTATGACTGGGACAATTACACATATCCTGGGGGTACTGAAGCACACATCCCCCATGGTGTATGTATATGTTCATGTACACATGTGTATATACTATAGAGCCATGTCTGCAGGTATATGTCCACCATGGTGTCTAGTAATCTGCACTGACCGCAGCCCGGACAGCATTGACCAGTACTGCCTACCATGGTGGGCTACCTTAATATTCCTAGTCTAGTCATTCTCTGTTACTTATACCACAGTGGTCTATCTCTGCAGACATGTAAATACATTTTAGTTGTAGTATTAATCTGTGATGGTCTCCACATGCTCTCCAATTCTTGCTTGTTGTAGCCACACTTAATTATGAAATACTATATTTTTTCCAAAACACCAACACACCAAAACCAAATTCCATTGCCTACATGTTTCACTAACAATTTGCAATGTTTGCTACCATAGTGTGAATGACACCAAACGTTGCTAATGGAACTAGATGTATTCCAGACTTAATCATGCACAATGTTTCGGGGGATGTGTCCCCCTTACTCAAAACGATACCCCATTACTAGCCAGTAAAGAGTTGATAGTGTCGGACAAGCCTTGCCTTAAGTCATTCTTTTGCAGATAGGTGAATGGTTTAAACACTGTTCCAATAAGTACAGGAGAGTGGGCATACAAGTCATGCCAGGGCATGGCTCTAACCTGTCCTTACCTGCACTTGCATGAAGGACCCCCGATAAAAGCAGCATGCGGCTGCAGACAGAGCACTCCACAAACTGCATCTCTCAGTCATGGCGATGGGTAATCCTCCATCCAATGTATAAAGAAACAGAAGCCCCCAACGTGTCCCCTTTCCTGCTAGTCCTGTGCCGGTGCTGCTTGTGGTCCTGATGCTGAGCTGCAGGCTGATGCTACATGCATTACCTCATCCCTTGTCAAGAGAGCATCATGGGAGGAGCACAGTGGTACAATTCTCCCCCTCCTCACCTCTCCGCCTCTCCTCCCTCCCTGCTCTTATATCCCAATTCTCTCCTGGCTTTTCATGCTTACGCCTCCCCCTTTCCTTGGGTTTGGGGCAGGGAGGGAGGGGTGTCTGAGTATGAATGAAGTCAGCCTCTGCTGCAGGGGTAGTGGGGGCAGGGACTGGACGTGAGGTCAATGGGAGCATCTGAGCTCCAGGTGAGGTAATCAAGGCAATCACATTTTTTCACTGTGTTTCAATTGGCCAGAAGCAAAAAGATGCTTACAGGCCATTACCCAGACTCCTTTGCTGCTGCAGCAGCAAGCCACTACCCAGAATCCTTAGCTGTAGTGATAGCTCTGTTTATTGAGTAGTTTTGTGTAAAAGCAGAATTTTTGACTTGCAAGAATTATTTAGATTTTGTCTTAATTAGCCTGTTTTTCATTGTTAATATCATCATTTATTCTTGGCATAAAAATGTGTATGTCTCTCTCTCCTGTGTGTGCGTCTCTCTCTCTCTGTCCTGTGTGTGCGTCTCTCTCTGTGCCCTGTGTGTGCGTCTCTCTCTGTCCTGTGTGTGTGCGTCTCTCTCTGTCCTGTGTGTGCGTCTCTCTCTCTGTCCTGTGTGTGCGTCTCTCTCTCTGTGCCCTGTGTGTGCGTCTCTCTCCCTGTCCTGTGTGTGCGTCTCTCTCTCTGTGCCCTGTGTGTGCGTCTCTCTCTGTCCTGTGTGTGTGTCTCTCCCTGTCCTGTGTGTGCGTCTCTCCCTGTCCTGTGTGTGTGTCTCTCCCTGTCCTGTGTGTGCGTCTCTCTCTGTCCTGTGTGTGCGTCTCTCTCTGTCCTGTGTGTGCGTCTCTCTCTCTCTCTCTGTCCTGTGTGTGCGTCTCTCTCTCTGTGCCCTGTGTGTGCGTCTCTCTCTGTCCTGTGTGTGTGTCTCTCCCTGTCCTGTGTGTGCGTCTCTCCCTGTCCTGTGTGTGTGTCTCTCCCTGTCCTGTGTGTGCGTCTCTCTCTGTCCTGTGTGTGCGTCTCTCTCTGTGCCCTGTGTGTGCGTCTCTCTCTGTCCTGTGTGTGTGTCTCTCCCTGTCCTGTGTGTGCGTCTCTCCCTGTCCTGTGTGTGTGTCTCTCCCTGTCCTGTGTGTGCGTCTCTCTCTGTCCTGTGTGTGCGTCTCTCTCTGTGCCCTGTGTGTGCGTCTCTCTCTGTCCTGTGTGTGCGTCTCTCTCTGTCCTGTGTGTGCGTCTCTCCCTGTCCTGTGTGTGCGTCTCTCTCTGTCCTGTGTGTGCGTCTCTCTCTGTCCTGTGTGTGCGTCTCTCTCTGTCCTGTGTGTGCGTCTCTCTCTCTGTCCTGTGTGTGCGTCTCTCTCTCTCTCTGTCCTGTGTGTGCGTCTCTCTCTGTCCTGTGTGTGCGTCTCTCTCTGTCCTGTGTGTGCGTCTCTCTCTGTCCTGTGTGTGCGTCTCTCTCTGTGCCCTGTGTGTGCGTCTCTCTCTGTCCTGTGTGTGTGCGTCTCTCTCTGTCCTGTGTGTGCGTCTCTCTCTCTGTCCTGTGTGTGCATCTCTCTGTGCCCTGTGTGTCTCTCTCTCTGTGCCCTGTGTGTCTCTCTCTCTGTGTCCTGTGTGTGTGTGTGTCTCTCTCTCTCTGTGTCCTGTGTCTGTCTCTCTATCTATACTGTGTGCGTCTCTCTCTGTGCCCTGTATGTGCGTCTCTCTCTGTCCTGTGTGCGCGTCTCTCTCTCTCTGTGCCCTGTGTGTGCGTCTCTCTCTGTCCTGTGTGTGTGCGTCTCTCTCTGTCCTGTGTGTGCGTCTCTCTCTCTCTGTCCTGTGTGTGTGCGTCTCTCTCTGTCCTGTGTGTGCGTCTCTCTCTGTCCTGTGTGTGCGTCTCTCTCTGTCCTGTGTGTGCGTCTCTCTCTGTCCTGTGTGTGCGTCTCTCTCTCCCTGTCCTGTGTGTGCGTCTCTCTCTGTGCCCTGTGTGTGTGCGTCTCTCTCTGTCCTGTGTGTTCGTCTCTCTCTGTCCTGTGTGTGCGTCTCTCTCTGTCCTGTGTGTGCATCTCTCTCTGTCGTGCGTGTGCGTCACTCTCTCTCTCTGTCCTGTGTGTGCGTCTCTCTCTCTGTCCTGTGTGTGCGTCTCTCTCTCTCTCTGTCCTGTGTGTGTGTCTCTCACTGTCCTGTGTGTGCGTCTCTCTCTGTGCCCTGTGTGTGTGCGTCTCTCTCTGTCCTGTGTGTGCGTCTCTCTCTGTCCTGTGTGTGCGTCTCTCTCTGTCCTGTGTGTGCGTCTCTCTCTGTCCTGTGTGTGTGTCTCTCTCTGTCCTGTGTGTGCGTCTCTCTCTGTCCCGTGTGTGCGTCTCTCTCTCTCTGTCCTGTGTGTGCGTCTCTCTCTCTCTGTCCTGTGTGTGTGCGTCTCTCTCTGTCCTGTGTGTGCGTCTCTCTCTGTCCTGTGTGTGCGTCTCTCTCTCTGTCCTGTGTGTGCGTCTCTCTCTCTGTGCCCTATGTGTGCGTCTCTCTCTCTGTGCCCTGTGTGTGCGTCTCTCTCTGTCCTGTGTGTGCGTCTCTCTCTGTCCTGTGTGTGCGTCTCTCTCTGTGCCCTGTGTGTGCGTCTCTCTCTGTCCTGTGTGTGCGTCTCTCCCTGTCCTGTGTGTGCGTCTCTCTCTCTCTCTGTCCTGTGTGTGCGTCTCTCTCTCTCTCTGTCCTGTGTGTGCGTCTCTCTCTGTCCTGTGTGTGCGTCTCTCTCTGTCGTGCGTGTGCGTCACTCTCTCTCTGTCCTGTGTGTGCGTCTCTCTCTGTCCTGTGTGTGCGTCTCTCTCTGTCCTGTGTGTGCGTCTCTCTCTGTCGTGTGTGTGCGTCACTCTCTCTCTCTGTCCTGTGTGTGCGTCTCTCTCTCTGTCCTGTGTGTGCGTCTCTCTCTCTCTCTGTCCTGTGTGTGTGTCTCTCCCTGTCCTGTGTGTGCGTCTCTCTCTGTGCCCTGTGTGTGTGCGTCTCTCTCTGTCCTGTGTGTGTGCGTCTCTCTCTCTCCTGTGTGTGCGTCTCTCTCTGTCCTGTGTGTGCGTCTCTCTCTCCCTGTCCTGTGTGTGCGTCTCTCTCTGTCCTGTGTGTGCGTCTCTCTCTCCCTGTCCTGTGTGTGCGTCTCTCTCTGTGCCCTGTGTGTGTGCGTCTCTCTCTGTCCTGTGTGTTCGTCTCTCTCTGTCCTGTGTGTGCGTCTCTCTCTGTCCTGTGTGTGCATCTCTCTCTGTCGTGCGTGTGCATCACTCTCTCTCTCTGTCCTGTGTGTGCGTCTCTCTCTCTGTCCTGTGTGTGCGTCTCTCTCTCTCTCTGTCCTGTGTGTGTGTCTCTCACTGTCCTGTGTGTGCGTCTCTCTCTGTGCCCTGTGTGTGTGCGTCTCTCTCTGTCCTGTGTGTGCGTCTCTCTCTGTCCTGTGTGTGCGTCTCTCTCTGTCCTGTGTGTGCGTCTCTCTCTGTCCTGTGTGTGTGTCTCTCTCTGTCCTGTGTGTGCGTCTCTCTCTGTCCCGTGTGTGCGTCTCTCTCTCTCTGTCCTGTGTGTGCGTCTCTCTCTCTCTGTCCTGTGTGTGTGCGTCTCTCTCTGTCCTGTGTGTGCGTCTCTCTCTGTCCTGTGTGTGCGTCTCTCTCTCTGTCCTGTGTGTGCGTCTCTCTCTCTGTGCCCTATGTGTGCGTCTCTCTCTCTGTGCCCTGTGTGTGCGTCTCTCTCTGTCCTGTGTGTGCGTCTCTCTCTGTCCTGTGTGTGCGTCTCTCTCTGTGCCCTGTGTGTGCGTCTCTCTCTGTCCTGTGTGTGCGTCTCTCTCTGTCCTGTGTGTGCGTCTCTCTCTGTCCTGTGTGTGCGTCTCTCTCTGTCCTGTGTGTGCGTCTCTCTCTGTCGTGTGTGTGCGTCACTCTCTCTCTCTGTCCTGTGTGTGCGTCTCTCTCTCTGTCCTGTGTGTGCGTCTCTCTCTCTCTCTGTCCTGTGTGTGTGTCTCTCCCTGTCCTGTGTGTGCGTCTCTCTCTGTGCCCTGTGTGTGTGCGTCTCTCTCTGTCCTGTGTGTGTGCGTCTCTCTCTCTCCTGTGTGTGCGTCTCTCTCTGTCCTGTGTGTGCGTCTCTCTCTGTCCCGTGTGTGCGTCTCTCTCTGTCCCGTGTGTGCGTCTCTCTCTGTCCCGTGTGTGCGTCTCTCTCTCTCTCTGTCCTGTGTGTGCGTCTCTCTCTCTCTCTGTCGGGCGTCTCTCTCTCTGTCCTGTCTCTTTTTATCTCTGTCCTCTCTTTCTTTCCTGTCTATCTCTCTGCACTCCATGTGATAGCAGTGGTAAGCGGGGTACTGCGCATACCCCAACTTTATAGGAAATGTGATGCTTGCGCAGAAGACACTACACACGCGTTACCGGCAGAGTGCCAGATATTATAGGTTATTATTATTATTACTGATACCAAAAGAGAGGAAAGATCCTTTTGTTGGGCACACCTGAAAATCCTAATCTCAGAAGAAGAGAATGAACTAAAAAATAAAACTTAACTTTTAATAATAGTTAAAATCCACTTAAAATACATAAACGTAGGTAGCAGAGAGATAGCGAATATATAAGGTTTTCTGTAATAATTCCACAATTGGGCAAAATGCCACTATGAAGTAGACCATATAAAGTGCTACGTGCTGATATAGTCACAAATAAAGTGGCTAGTGGATAAAGTAAAGTGCTATATAATAATAAAGTGCCAAGTGCTATGACACATATAGTAAAATATTTAACTATATGTGAGTGAAACAAGTAAAGAAATAGTTGGTATGATTTATATGGTAACCTATAAGGTGCAAAAAAAGTTTATATTGGGCAGCTGATTGCTGATCTTTAACCAGAAAACAATATTCTTAAGGGAATGGCTTCTAGCATGGGATTGTGGATTGAGGTAATGACTATTGAGAAATAAATGCCCCCAAATTGCTTGTCTCCAGTTAGGTAATGTTCCCAATATCCCAAATTCCCGCTCCTACGTGCACCCGACGCACGTTTCTTGAATTTCATTAAGGGTTACGGTGCTCCGTGCCAGCAACTGAGGCCCTCGCCCGCGGCCCTCGCTATGCAAGCGTGAGCTCACAACTATATATGTGATCCCTGTGTATCTATTTACTTTTATGTGCTTTATTTTATTAAGAAGTGCTTATAAGTCCTGCATGCAGGCACAGTAGGGCTGGATGTGCAATGTACTGTCCTAGCCTATCAGGGACCATGTCTGAACAGAATGTTGCTGAGAGACGGTGACTGATTGGTTGGTATGACACCCAGAGGAGGGCCCCAATACATTGCATCTCCTGCACCTGTGGTAATTTCATCCGTTGCCCCAAACATAAGCCCAGCACAAACTGAACCCTAAACCCAACCCAAACATAACTGTAATCCTAGACACATAGGGCCTCATTCAATTGCTACGATTCTGAGCTGCGGGGCCGCAAGATATATAGCTATTCAATTGGCTTACGTTTTGCGAGCCTCAAGCTGCGATCCCTTGCAATTTGCTAAATCACAGCTTACTTCCGTCAAAGCCTTTGATTTTGCGCAGCCGCGGGAGTTGCGGCCGCAAGAAATCCCAATCTGCTATTCAATTGCTACGATCACCCTTCAGTCAAGCCCGTAAATCGCTAAAATCAAGCCACAGCTTACTTACACCAAAGAGGTCCCGCAACGCTCTGACTTACAAAATGTAGCACTAATTAAGCAAATAAAATTATGTTCCCCCTCATTTGCAGTGCATTACAGCGCTGTCTTGAATTTATATTTGCATTTACAGTTTTCAGACTTTGTGGCCTTGAAACACGACTTACGGGCTCGCTGCAAATGCATACGGACGATAGCCTTGTTTGCGATCGGCCGTAACAGGGATCTCCTTGCGACGCCGCCCAATTGAATTCCAGCGTACTCAGGGCTGTAAGCCTGTTGCAAGGAATCGCAGATTTGTGGCCATTTTACGGCCCTTAATTGAATGAGGCCCATAGATCTGATGACATATAAGCACCACAAGGTAAATCTATCCTGCCAATTCTATGTAACTGTGATAAAGGCCCATTAAAGCGCCAACGCTGAGGTTCCAAATATGGCGGCATTTTAAATTATAAGCACTAACCAATTCAATGTTATTATAAATAATGCATTTTCCTACAGCAAACTAACATTGAAGCTTGCAATATTTGGCTGTCAGTTAGCCTTTCTGATCCACTCGTACACCAATATTCCAATCTTTTGCTAATGAGAGTTCATTGCCTTAATTACTAGATTAGCCACTGAGGTATTGGATCCATTGTCTTCAGTGCAGTCACCTGGATCTCAGCATGCTTAGACTAATTTTATGCCGGCAACTGGATTCAAAACATTGATGCCTCGAGGGTCACGACTTACTATAAACTGCAATTCTGGGTTATCATAAATTATAGCCAGAATTGTACTCACCTTGACGTAATCGCCCCCGGGATCCTGGCTGTTATATGGGCTGCAAGAGAGAGAAAGAGACAGTAAGACAGATGGTACCACCCATACCAGGAGATAGGAACTCACTACTCATGTAGATAGACTATTTACCAGTAAGTATAATATAATAGGATTTATATCTATATATGTATCTATTTACTTCTTTATGTACTTCATTTTATTAAGAAATGCTTATAAGCTTGGGTCTGCCCTCTAAAGCTCACGAAGACAACGGCTCTGCTGTATTTGCTGTGCTGCGTCCCATACTAACCAATCAGTGACCATCTCTCAGCAGCATTCTGCAGCATACAGCTGATTCGTGGTCCCTGATAGGCTAGGATACTACACTGCACATTTGGCCCTACAGAGCCTCATATGCTACAGTGGGCAGACCCATACATGGACTATTTGTTTGATTTAGGCAGCAAAAACAACTTATAGTACAGGAAATGTGCCTTTTTCTGTTTGGGGACTCTGTGCTCCCCCCTATTTGTTTTTGGCTCTTCCCAGAGGACAGCATGTTCCCAGTAAGGTTTCCTGGCCGGGGTGAATCATTAGCAGGTCTAGAGGGGTCAAGTAGCAGGGTGTGAGTGCTCCCGGCCTGAGGCGCAGGGCAGGAAGCAGCTTGTTGTATCCCTAACTCCGGACACCATCAGGCTTCCTCTGTGCCCTCCCTGCATCCTCTGACGGCAAGAAGGGGAAAACCCTAGATCCAGACAACATGTCCAACATGATTCATGGTCCAATGGAGTCTCCCAACAATGGATTGTAAAAATAATTTTAGAAATTAAAAAAATAGTAAACATACCTCCACATTTTTTTTTAACTTTTATATGCAAATATTTTTTTCTTGCAAGCTTCCATTTTCTTTACTGGACTGTTTATTGCAGCTCCTGTCTCAACAGTGCACTGAATTAGTCCTGCTGATAGCAGTGGTAGTTGCAGATGCCACATTCCCACTTTTTGTAGACAGAAACTTTCTCTCTCTATTATAAGTCTCATCTAACTTCAGGAAAGAGATAGCTGGAAACTAAAATGGTAGATTTGAGACTATATTAACTTTTACATACTAAAACCATGTTGTAGATTTGTAGATCTTCAAGTGATGTTCTTCAGTTTTGAGGTAACTGGATTTTTGGTTTATTTAAAAAAAAAAGATTTGAATAATTATGTGAACTAGTTATTTTAGAATATATATATATATGTATATATATATATATATATATATATATATATATATATATATATATATATATATATATATAATAGCTTTAATCAACTAGTTCACATCATTGTTCTATATATATATATATATATATATATATATATATATATATATATATATATATATATACAGAGAGAGAGAGAGATAGCTAGATAGATAGATAGATAGATATGTGTTGCAGAAAATACATACTTTGGACATATAAGGCAGAAAAGACCAAATTTAGCATATGGTTGGCAAAAGAGTGATATAAATATATACATGTAACTAACATACTAAGTACCTTTCTAAAGGACCAGTAGTAGTAATCATCAGTATAAACAACTTTTCCATACTGTGACTCTTTCTTACGTTGATGTTTTGTGAAAATACTTGTACTGAAAATAGCTTGTTTTTGGTCATCTTTAGATCCTCTTGAGGTTTCAATGAGGAGGCATCTTTGGGGAAGTGATAGTGCACTCTGCCTGGACTCTTTAATGGCAGACATCCTTTAAGGGACTATGAACTCATGAATAAATTCTGCTGCTCACCATCATGCAGAGCGGTCAAAATCAAGTAGAAAAATGTATAAAAAAAAGAAAAAACTCTTTACACTGTTTTATAATGTATTTATTTAGTTTTATCTTTTGCAGCACTGAATCATTTTTATTTTTGTTTGTTTTTTACTAGGATTCTTAGCCGGAGTCGAGAAGATAAAAGGGTACCTGGGGTGGGCACTGGATATAGACTGGCATTGGGGTCTCCCAGGATGCATTGCTTCCCAGGGATGGAGACATGCAGAGCCTGGTGCTGCTGCACTGTAAATCCCCCAGCCCAGACATCAAGGGGGGAGAGGGGCAAGGTCACACAGCCATGGTCCAGTCTGTGACCCTTCTATAAATGATCTGAGATACTAACTGAAACCAGATGATTGTGAGAAATAGCCTGACACAGAAAAATGTGCATGGATAGTAAGAGAGTGTGGGAATCACATAGAGAGGAGGTCAGATATGTCAGGAGGGAAAAGGGGTGAAGAGAAAGGAAGAACGAAAAAAATAAATTACTGAAAGAATAAAAAATCTATCATTGATCATAATTTAAAATGTAAAAATACACATTTTATTTTTTATTATATTAGGAAACTTAAAGGACTACTGATGTTTTAGAGTGTTCTTGGGATACATTGTTTATAACATTTAAATTAAATAAAGACATCATAGTATTACATAGTATTTACATAGTATTTGAGGTTGAATAAAGAGTTAGTCCATCAAGTTCAACCTTTTTAGATCTCCTCTGATCTTTTTAATATATGGACTATTTGATAATAATTGTTAATTGATCCAGAGGAAGGCAAACAGAAAAAAAAACATTGAAACTTTGCCAATTGTCTCACAAGGGGAAAAACAAAAAGCAAAATTCCTTCCTGACCCGAGACTGGCAATCAAATTTCTCCCTGGATCAATATTCCTTTGCTAGTTATTTAGGATAACCTTGAATGCCCTCTTTATTTAATCATTTATCTAACCCCTTTTTAGAGTTATCTATCGAGTTTGCTGTCACCACCTCATTTGGTAGAGAATTCCACAGGTTAACCACCCTAACTGTAAAGAACCCTTTTCTTTCTTTAAGGTGAAATATTTTTGCTTCTAACCTCAAGGGATGTGCTCGTGCCAGATGAAAATCTCTTGGCACAAACATTTCACTTGACAAAGCCTTATATTGACCCTGGATATATTTAAATAAGGTAATCATATCCCCTCGTAGACGCCTTTTTTCTAGGGAAAATAAGTTTAATTTGGTTATTCTTTCTACATAACTTAGCCCCTTCATTCCCCTTATTAGTTTTGTAGCCCTTCTCTATACTTTGTCCAGCTCTAAAAAATCCTTTTTATGAAGTGGCGCCCAAAATTGCACCCCATATTCCAAATGAGGGCGTACTAGGGATTTGTATAGTGACATAATTATATTTGCTTCCCTGGCTTCTATACCCTTCCTAATACATGCTAATATTTTACTTGCCTTTGCAGCTGCTGCTTGGCATTGAGCACTGCTACCTAGGTGGTTGTCCACAGGCACTTCCAAATCCCTTTCAATATCAAATAACTATAGATTTGCTCCATTAAGATTATAAATTGCATGGCTATTTTTCTTCCCAAATGCATAACGTTACATTTGTTTATATTAAATCTCATCTGCCATTTAGCCACCCATTTCTCTAATTTATACAAATCCCTTTGGAGGGAAAGTACATCGTTATCGGATTTAATTACCTTGGACAACTTTGTGTCATTAGCAAAAATTGAGACACTACTTTCGAGTCCTACTTCTACGTCATTAATAAATATGTTAAAAAGGAGAGGACCTAATACTGAGCCCTGAGGAACCCCACTTACCACATTAGTCCAATCGGAGTATGTTCCATTTACAACAACCCTTTGCTTCCTGTCTTTTAGCCAGCTCTCAATCCATGTGCATATATTTTCTGGAATTCCTGTATCTCTAAGTTTGCTCAATAGTCTTCCATGTGGCACTGTATCAAATGCCTTTGAAAAATCCAAAAAGACTACATCCACTGAGTTGCCGTGATCCAAGTTCCTACTAACCTCCTCATAGAAACTAATTAGATTGGTCTGATATGACCTATCTTTCATAAATCTGTGTTGACTCCTACTTATGATCTTGTTCAAATAGACATATTCTTGTATATGGTCCATTATTAACCCTTCTAAAAGCTTCCCAACTACAGATGTGAGGCTTACAGGTCTATAGTTCCCTGGATTTTCTCTTGCTCCCTTCTAAAATATAGGTATCACCTCTGCTTTCTGCCAGTCATCTGGTAGTGACCCTGTTGTGAGTGAGTCTTGAACAATTAGATATAATGGTTTAGTTATTACAGAACCGAGTTCCCTCAGTACCCTTGGATGTATTCCATCAGGACCCGGGACTTTATTAACATTTATTTTTTCAAACCTCTTTTGGATTTCTGCCTGCGTTAACCAATTATTTGGTTTAGCCCCATTATGTTGCAGTGTCCCAACCAGTGGTACCTCCCTTGTGTATACCGATGAAAATAACCTATTTAGCTCATCTGCCTTTTCCTGGTCACTAATTATCAGATGGCCTGTGTCACATTGTAATGCTCCTATAGCTTCCTTCCTCACCTTCTTCCCATTAATATATTTAAAAAATATTTTAGGGTTAGTCTTACTCTCTCTTGTTAACTGACTTCTCGTTTTCTGTAATATCCCTTTTGCAAGCCTTGTTGATTTCCTTATATTCACATAAAGCTGCCTCTGTTCCCTCCTTCTTGTATAATTTAAATGTTTAAGTCTTTAAGCCATTGTTAAGCCACATGGGATGTGATTTACTCCTATTCATTTTATTTCCACATGGTACATGCCGATGTGTATGTATATTTAGTAAGGATTTGAATGTTGTCCATTTATTTTCAGTATCTTTGTCCCAGTCTATACATTGTATTGCTGTCCTTAGCCCATTAAAGTTAGCACTTTGAAAATTAAGTTTTTGTTGGCCCCTTACAACTGCGACTGTGTTGTGATCACTGTTCCCCAAGGGTTCGCTTAAATTAACATTTGATATTATATCAATATTACATGTGATGACTTAATCCAAGATGGCCCCATTTCTAGTAGGCTCTTGTATAACCTGGGCCAGATAATCCTTTAAGTTAACCAAAGGAACCATGAAATTATAAGATCTCTCTCTTCCTTTCTACTGATATAGCCACTTGACAACAGAACTCAAAATAAGAGTAAGCCCCAGTTGGATAGTTTGGCCCTTACAACTACAGACAGAGTAGCAGTCTCAAATGGAAGGCCATGACAAAAGGAAAGTCAGCTAAATAAAAGACTTTCGCTAATAATGCTCCTTTACTCCTGGGTTATGAGTTGCACAGCAAATCCTTACTGGTTCCTCTGGCATTGAAATGGTTAATGATTGCATATACAGTCCAGGACTGGTGTAATAAAGTGCAGATCTCTGAGAATAAGATGCTGAGCAGAGATATATGGATATGTCTAGAAAGACATGTTAACCTCTTGCCTTTTAAGACATCTGCAGGTTTTCAGAGCAAATATGTGGTTAATAACTGAAAAACAAGATCTCTGTGGGTTTACTCATCAGCTTAAAGCAGTGGGTCTCAATTATTGTTTTGCTGCGTGATTCATCTTTGTGAGTCATTTGTGAAATGCATATGGCACCCCAGGGTCTCAATATGTGTAATTTGATAAAGGAAAATATGGCGGATTTATACAACCTCCTGTTATCATGTTATAAGCTCGCAGCACAGGCATATTTACATTGTATGCTGCCCTACGCACGTTCAGATTAGTGTACCCTCCATGACCCAGTTACTACTCCTACTGTCCTCATAAGGTTACCACTCACATATAGAGATCACCTAGCCTCTCTCTTATCACTATCTTAGATAAACATCATCACACATTTAAGATCATCCACCTTCTCCTATCTCCCCTTATAGATCATCTCTCATTTCATATCATCCACCCTCGTTCTGAACACCTCCACGTAGATCCTCACCTCTTACAGATAATACACGCTTGTATTACTCTTACATATCATCTCTTGCAGTGCACATACACTATCTCTGATCAACTCCTGAAAGATTATCACCTTCTTAGGGTTCATCTGCTCTATCTATAACACTCTCACAAATCATCACTCATTTCAGATCGCCCACCTCCCTCGTGTCTCCAAGACCACAATGTCTCAATGTCTATGATCAACCTTTCAAAGAATATCATCTATTAGAGTTCATCTCCCCCTCTCTGATAACCATCTTAATGACCATGACTGATTTCAGATCATCTACCTTTACTCTGATCAACCTCTCATACACCCTTCATCCTCTGATTACCCTTTCACACATCATCCACCCTCTGATCACCCCTATATACGTCATCCAACCCTCTGATTACCCTTTCATACATTATCCATCCTCTGATCACCCCCTATATACGTCATCCATCCTCTGATTACCCTTTCATACATTATCCATCCTCTGATTACCCTTTCATACATTATCCATCCTCTGATCACCCCCTATATACGTCATCCATCCTCTAGTAACCAGTTTTTATGTCATCCATCCTCTTATCAACCTCTCATACATCCTTTGATTACCCTTTCATACATCCTCCATTGTCTGGGTTACCTTTTCATACATTATCCATCCTCTTATCACCCCCTATATACGTAATCCATCGTCTAGTAATCTGTTTTTATGTCATCCATCCTCTGATCACCCTTTCATACATCCTCCATTGTCTGGGTTACCTTTTCATTCATCCTCCATCCTCTGATCACCCTTTCATACATCCTCCGATCACCCTTTCATACATCCTCCGATCACCCTTTCATACATCCTCCATCCTCTGGTTACCCTTCCATACATCCTCTGATCACCCTTTCATACATTCTTCATCCTCTGTCCACCTTTTCATTCATCCTCCATCCTCTGATCACCCTTTCATACATCCTCCGATCACCCTTTCATACATTCTTCATCCTCTGTCCACCTTTTCATACATCCTCCATCCTCTGATCACCCTTTCATACATCCTCCATAGTCTGGGTTACCTTTTCATTCATCCTCCATCCTCTGATCACCCTTTCATACATCCTCCGATCACCCTTTCATACATTCTTCATCCTCTGTCCACCGTTTCATACATCCTCCGTCCTCTGGTTACCCTTTCATACATCCACCATTGTCTGGGTTACCTTTTCATATGTCATCCATCCTCTGATCACCCTTTCACACAAATATCCATCCTCTGCTCACCCCCTATTTACGTAATCCATCGTCTAGTAATCTGTTTTTATGTCATCCATCCTCTGATCACCCTTTCATACATCTTCCATTGTCTGGGTTACCTTTTCATACACCCTCCATCCACTTGTTACCATTCCATACATCCTCCATCTTTCGATCAACCTCTCACACATTTTCCATCCTCTGATCACCCTTTCACCCTTTAATACACAATCACCTCTTCCAGTCCACTCTCTTTCTCTGAATTCAAAGATAATCACAACATTAAAGATCATCTGCCATCTTCATCATACTTCCTTGTAAATCACCATCCCTTACAGGTCATCCAGAGTCTCCCCAAGCCCATTTACAGAGGTCATCACCTACTACAGATAATTCACACTCATTATTCCAGTCCTAAGAGACCATTGCCCTTTAACCCTACCTGATAGTCCACTTTCACAGACGACCCCTAACTTCCTATGAGCACAAGTTAAGAACCAGATGTTTAGACCAGGAGTTGGAGATCTTCATTTATTATTCTAGGGCAGTGATTCGGATCTAGGACTAGTGCCTATCTCTGGGACCTGATCTGCTAGTCCTCCCTCAAGTGGGATGAGGAGAGCCTAACACTTTAAACATACCACTACCATTAATTACAGTTATAAATATGTAATTGATTCATTTATCTGCAGTTAAAATGTACTCTATTCAAATCCGTGCAAACCTAAATAAAAAATGTAGTGTGTCTCATGCAGTTAAATATCTTCTAAATTCTAAGGAGGGAAGCATCTTCCAGAAAAAGAGGAATGTAAGAACAAGAGGTCATGATGATTAATGTGTAAAAGTACTACTTTAAAGAAAAGGTAGTAAAATAGACATCCAGTGCAAGTGGTAATGACAAACACGTTAAAGGAATTCAAGTCTACCTGGGTGTAGCAAAAGATCAATTAGGAAAAAGCCTATTATAATTGAAAACACAAAGATTTAATCAGGAAGGCACAATATATCCTTTAGATCACCCCTAAAAAAATCAAACCCTGAGGAAGTTTATTCATGAAACACGTAGGTTAGGAGAGGGTCCTTAGCAAATATAATATGCGTAGCAGCGCTGCCATTACAGTATTTTTATTATTGTTTTATAACATTAGCGGATTAAGAAATATGTGTTTTTAGAGTGAATTTTAGGACCCAATATATATTATATATATTTTTTATGTTTATCTCATCTACTTTTTCTCTATAATGATTGTGCATATACCATCAACAGTTGTCTTATTTTTTGCTATTTTTGTCCTACTTTTCCTGTGATTGTTGGGATTATGATATATATATATATATTTTTTATAAGAGAATATTCTTAATGTACGGCCCTGGTAATATGAAGATATCCAAACAGTAATGTTGTATTTTTAATAAACCGTTGTTTTTAAATACCAACGTGCTAGTTAATTAAGCCAAGCTTGTAGGTAGATATAATAGGTCAATTATATGAGCCTGTCAATGGGACCATTTATTCTATGTTTCTGTTTTTTCCTACTCATCGATCCAAACCCAAAAAACCACCAACGCACACCAACCTTCTTGAGTCTAAAGATGCTGCCTCGACGCTGCCAGCCGAACACACCCACCCAGATAATAACCCACAATACAATTTTAGACTCATAAAGAAATTCATCTTGTCGCCTATATAATTACACACATTTATAGCTTATTCTGTTCCATGAGACGCTCTGGCTCCTGTATAATTAAACTATAATGTTGTCAGGGGCATCTTTCTACAGCCTCCCTTTATGAGGACTAGCAAGAATAATAGACAATGGACACATGTCCAAATCCTATGTTATTCTGCACAGCCTCTTTTCAAACTGTAGAGATGACTTTGCAATTTAGTGAAATGGCTAAATAAGATATCTTGGGAACTCAAGAGGTCTAATCTCACAAGTGAGAAACCTTGGTGAATATAGTCCTTAATGTTATAGCTGGTCTCTTACCGGTAACTCATAGGATAGAATGATGTCCCCACTGGTCTAAAATCCAAATTCATGTTGGAGAGAAAAGTTGTCAGCTCCTGAGCGTTAGTGAAGTTGGGAAGCTCTGAGCTGGACCCCAGCAGCCTCCCTCCTTCTGTCCTCTGTCCCTCCCTCTCTCTGCCCTGTATGGAATGTGGAGCTGAGGAAGGGGAAGGCTCCTCTTGGCTCTGGCAACTGATGGAATTCCAGGTCATTAAAATGCTCCTGGCATCCCGGGGGCCTCCTCCCCATCTCATGGAGGAGAGAGAGGACAAGTAACCTCTGGGGAGAAGGTCCAAACTTATGACATGTTACAGAACAAAAAAATAACGGGACGGTTACAGAACAAGAGAATAACAGGACTCTGACTTATAGGTCCAGAGAATAACAGGACTCTGATTTGTATGGAATAAAGGAAGAACTAGACTTTTACTGTAATAGAACAAGAGAATAACAGGTCCAAAGAATAATAGGTCTTGTTACAGAATAAGAACTGGACTCTGACTGTTACGGAACCAGAGAATAAAAGTAATAATTAGAAAAAAAGAGATTCCTCTTCTGGACTCTGAAGGCATCCATGATTCTTTGCTGTGCGTGAGAAAGGTATTTGAATTTCTGCAGGAGCAAAGCTTGCAGTTATTGTTGCAAGCTTTCTGCTTCTCCGCATGGCCAGGTGAAGTAAATTTAATAAATCAATTATAATCTTTATCTTTTCTCATCCATAACCACTTCCTCTACTAATAAAGTGATGAAACCAGACAAGAAGGAAAATCCTACATTTAAACAGTGTTGAATAATAGTGATTTTTTTCTAAAATGTTTTATGCTCATGGCTGCTAATGCTGGTATTTTGTTACATACAACTAAAATATTTTCCCATAACCTTATTCAAAAGAGAATGCTTTAATATTACTTTCAACGGACAATAGTTACAGAGAACAATGGATTCAAGTCCTTCTTTAAAGGTATATGCAAGTGAGCTGGGTTATGAATGCATATGATAGAGGAGAATTAGTAGTGTATGATGACATTTATTTGCATGAACTATGTTTTTTTTTAGCTTTGCATTAAAGCAACAAAAAAAAACTGTTGCAGGTGATGTTTACACCCCCAGGATTGAGCTAGGCTTCTCAGGGTTCGATTTTGTAAAAATTAACCCTGTCTGTGAGCATGCCCAGCTTTGCAGTCAATCAGCAATGCTGCATGCAGCCAGCTAGATGAGGCTGCTACACTCCTTAGAACTAAAGATCCTGAAAGGACCATAAATCGACATTCAAGTAAAAATGCTTGAGCGGTTACATACACCCCCTCCTTGATTCTGACAAATTATAATTGTACAGAAACCAAACATTTCAGCTTTTTCTTCCTATTCTATTTTGTCTTTTAGGCGAATGAGCATTTATGCTTGATTTATGGTCCTGTATTGACCTGCAAAGATTGGGGAAGAGAGGTGTGCATGTGTCTCTGTGTGAGTGAGTGCATGCAATTCACTGGGGCTGGGAGAGACCTCAGGGGCAATTCACTGGGGCTTGGGGAGGTGATGGAGTAATTCACTGGGGCTGGGAGAGACCTCAGGGGCAATTCACTGAGGCTTGGGGAGGTGATGTAGTAATTCACTGGGGCTGGGAGAGATCACAGGGGCAATATACTGGGGGTGGGGGGTGATGGGCTAAATCACTGGGGCTGGCGGGGGTTACAGGGGCAAATCACTGGGGCTGGGGGAAGTATCACCTGGGACATAGGTAAAACAATCAGTGAATGATGGTACACAGACCTTGTTCTGGTTATTACAGAAATCTAAAGGAAAGCTGCAGCTCAACCCCTAGGCCAATGTATTATGTATGCTAATTTTCCCTGGGATTTTCAGGGGGTGTCAACATTGATGGAAAACAGTTTGCAAATGCAAGAAATTCAGCAAACTTTAAGGTAACTGTTTAAATGTTTATTTTATTTTTTCATGCAAGCAATTTTGTTCATACACTACTAATTCTCCTCTATCAGATCCATTTATAATCCAGCTCACTTGCATATACCTTTCTTTAAGCACCATTGCAATGCTCTATCAAGATTTAAGGCACACGAAGAAGGGGAAGGCAGAGATGGATAGATATGGGGCATTGGCTGCTGTGGTTCATAGAGAGTGGGACTCGACTGAACGACTAAGCAACAAATGCTCTAGCAAGAGGAACTAGTTATTTGAATTATGTATTGATCATTCATAAAATTCCTACTTAATAATCTATAATAGCAAAATTCAGTATTCAATTAAAATGTGAAATTTTCAAGTATCTGCTTCCAGTTAAACAAGCACTGAGAGGCTGCCCCAACAGCAAACACTTATTGCCAAGGGAAGCCTCTAATACAATTAAGTCTCCAGCCAATATTGATCATTGTGTTGGTGGTAAACCTTATGTTTTAAAATGTAATAGCTCACGCTAGACAAATCCATCTCCCCTCTTTGACCTTATAGTGGGTGGATACCAGCAGCTGCTGTGACTGGTCTCTGCCATTCAATTTAATATTAAATAGTGTTTTTATATAATTAAAAATGAATCTATGAATGATCAATGTCTAATAGGAGCATTGAGATCATGTTGTTAGGGCACTACAGTGGCTCTTTAAAGGGATATTGTAGGTTTCTGGATTTTACAAGGTATATATTCTGCCTAAAATCAATCAAATAGTCCCTGTATGGGTCTGCCCTCTGCACAGATACAGACTTTGCAGTACTTGGAGTGCATCGTCTCATACTAACCAATCAATTACGATCTCTCAGCAACATGCTGTAACATGCTGCTGAGATGTGGTCCTTAGGACACTACACTGCACATCCAGCCCTACAGGGTCTGTGTCTGCATATGCTGCAGTGGGCAGACCCATAAAAAGGACTATGTGTTTGAATTTTGGCAGTAAAAATAGAGCTTAGAAGCACT
This sequence comes from Discoglossus pictus, assembly GCA_027410445.1. Classification (NCBI taxonomy): domain Eukaryota; kingdom Metazoa; phylum Chordata; class Amphibia; order Anura; family Alytidae; genus Discoglossus; species Discoglossus pictus. Next base: position 11,516,237 of record CM050168.1, read on the forward strand.
TCTTAATAAAAGTAATTAGATCGACAATTATATACCTAGTAAAATCCAGAAGACTTCCATATCCCTTTAATAAACTACATACCATATTGTTCAACACTTGATCACTGAATGTTCCTTGAATCCCTCTAACATTGCAAGTTGTCTTACCTCTCTTCACAATTTTCCCAGTTCCCTCCATTATCCCGGTCACTCCCCGTTGCATCTTGTTCCTCTTGGTGTGTAGGATCTGTTACAGGCGAGCTAGTAGTGATGGGTCTGGTCCCACCGTTTTCGTCTGTTGGCTCCTCTCCTAGTCTATCCCTTGGCTTACATATCCCAGGAGCCTCTGCAATGCTTACTTTTGGACTTGGGGTCACATATATATTCGGGGTTGCAACTTTACTTGCAGCTTTTAGTGAAGGTACCACAATGATATCGTCTGCATCATCGGACAAGAGGTCAGCGGCATGCTGTGATGCCATTGCGGCTGGCACTCCATTGCTATTGTGGCTCCCTTTCTCTTTTTTGGATTTTGACACACGCTTGCTGCTGAATCTGGGCATGGTTCCCATGTGGCTGTACATGTCACATGACCTGGCATAGGACGGGCTCTTGGGCATTGCCGTGAGGTCATCCTGTGTCTTCTCAATGATGCTGCCCACTCCGACCCCATTGGATTGCTGCAGCTCTGCCTCTCGGGAGCTCCCTCTTCGGAAGGCACGGGGGAGGCTGCTCAGGCTGCCAAAAACATTGAATTTAAAGAGCTCTGCAAAGTAAATATAAGATAAATATAAATATAAAAAGTACCAAACTTTATATATTAAACAAATATGGAAGTTTCCCTGTTTTAGTATTAAAATAAACTACTTAAGTATCTGTTTGCATATCTAAAGCACTTGAAAGCTCTATTTTCACTCACTGAAACTTTCCAAATAGTCCCTACAAAGGTCTGCCCCCAGCAGCTCATGCACACAGTGTTTCTATTGGTACTAGATATACTAGCTAATGACAGACTGTTTCTCAATAGCATATTTTGAAAGACATTCTGTGATTGGTTAGTACATCTAGTACTACACACACTGTGTGCATGAGCTGCTGGGATTGGAACAATTTCAAAGGTTTCAGTGAGTAAAAACAGAGCTTTTCAGCACTTTTTAATAAAATTATATTTAGATCTGCAAAACACAGTTATTTTAAAAACAGAGAACCTTCCATGTCCCTGGTTGGAGTCTGAGCACTAAACTGTCACCATAAGGTTAGAAAGCATTGTGAAACTCCACTGATCTTTAGGGGAGATTCACTAAGCCATTGCATGGGTTGAGATGGGATGTGATGCATCCTAAATTTGCATTGCAGACCTTCACAGTATTCATTGAGATCAGTTTTCAAAAAAGCAAGTAGCCCAAGCGATATTGCATGCTTCTGGATTTTACTAGGGGCCTCATTCTATTATCGGCCGTAAATCGGCCGTAAGGCTGCGATTCCTTGCGGGGGTTCAGTTAACTCGCGATTCTATTATACGGCCCCGCAAGGATCTCCTTTTACGGCCGGCCGCATATCTTGGAACCGGCCGTAATCTGTGAAATATAAAAACTCAAAAATAAATTCAAGCCTGCACTGTACAGCTCTGTAAATGCCAGGGATCATATTGGGGGACATGAGGATTAAAAGTAACCCACTCTCAAGCTTGCACATCTGCCCAAACCCGAGTTCAAATTAACTGTTTATTTGCCGGCTGCGGCGTGGGCGGGTCTGAGGTGCTCCAAGCACTCTGGACTTTTTACATGTATATTTTACGGATATTAAAAATGAAATATTTTACGGATTTGAGTACAGGATAATTATGTGCTATTTTTTCTAACACCTAAAATCCCTTTATAGTCTTCTCAAAGTGCAGGATGGCTTTATTTGAGCTATTTTATGTGCTTAATTGGTGCTAGCGAGACCTTTTTCCTGCAAGTAACTGCGGCTCGTTTTTAGCCTTGCAGAGAGGTTTCCCGGAGCAATTGAATTGCAAATCTCTTGCGGCCGTTTTAGATCAAAGGCTTTCCTCCGGCGCGATCGGCCGCAAGAGATAGCAAGGCACCGGCCGCAAGCCTGCCGGAGCCTACGGCCGTAAGGGAATAGAATAGCAGAATAGCTTGCGGCCGGTCCTTGCGGCCCCGCAGCGGCTGCGGCCGATAATAGAATGAGGCCCTAGGTATGTAATGTACATATGCATGTATATAGTTGTATGTATTTTGTTTTATTAAGAAGCAGACACAGACTCTGTAGGGCTGGACGTGCAGTGTAGTGTCCAAACCTATCAGGGACCACGTATCAGCAGCATGTTTTCTGAGACATTGTCCCTGATAGGCTAGTACACTATACAGAGTCTGTGTCTGTATACTCTGAGGGCAGACTCATACAGGGACTATTTGTTTGATTATAGGCAGCCAAAACAGAGCTTTTAAGCCCTTCTTAATAAAACAAAGTACATAAAAGTAAAAAAAATACATAGATATATTACATACCTAGTAAAATCAAACCCTCCCTTTAATGATCACCATCACCGTATTTACTAAAGCATTTCTCAGTTCTCAACCCACTAATGTACTCCGCAGAATTCTGTACTATTTTAGATCACTCCCAATTAAAGTCCCCATCAAAGACCTGGATAATCTACAAAGGCAAATTATGAGGTTCATATGGAGATTTAAAACTCCCAGAATCCCCAAACTCACTATGTTTAGGCATAAAAATAACTGCAGACTTTCATGTCCCCATCTTAAACTCTACTACAGGGCAGCCCAGATCTCCTTTCTTCCCCAAGCGCACTCAGTGGTACACCAACCCATCTGGGTAGCAATAGAAAACCAACAGCTATACTCAGGGGTGGGACACGGTAGAATGGCTTCCAAAGTCCCACCGCCAGCCGCTCACTTACTCCAACCCCATGATTAGACTATCCCTGGGATGCTGGGACTGGGCGAACTCGAAAAGGCGCCTGACTCCTGACCTCTCTCCGCTCCTATCGATTACCACTTCCCCCCTCTTTGCGAAAGATCTCCCGAGGGACTCAGTAGCTTGGTGGACCTCCAATGGGTTGGACAGGGTAGGGGCTTGGTTCAAAGAGGGCCAACCCATTAACTTAGAATACCTTAGAGACAACTTTAATCTCCCCCTAAAGGAACACTTTGTTTTTTGTAAATTTAGTCATTTTCTATAGACTCTTGGGAAGTCACTAGGCCAACCCAAAGCAAACTGGATGACACGCATGTGCTCGAACGCCCCGCTATCTAAAGGTACACTAGGCATATTATACGAGAAATTTAACAACCCGCAAAGCAATAGTAAGCCTAAGGGGAGGAGGACCTGGGTCAGACATGGGATCTGAAGAAATGGGGACAAATTAGTCAGAGACTAGCGAAAGGCTCCTACAATTATAGCCTGATGGAAACTTCACTAAAAGTGCTCCATAGGACTTACATTACCCCAGCTAGGCTCCACAAGATGAACCCCCAAGAGCCCGACACTTGTTTCAGGGGATGTCCTGAGAAGGGGACCTTTATCCACATATGGTGGACGTGCCCGAAGGCCCAGGACATCTGGTCCGAGACAACACAAATAGCCTCAAAACTCTGTCTCACCCAAATAACCCCCACCATTGAAACTTGTCTCTTGGGACAAAGACCCCTCACACTGTCCAGGTCCCAAGATAGGTTACTCCAGTCCATATTCTTAGCGGTAAAAAACCACATAGCCAGTAAGTGGAAAAATTCTAACCTAAACCTAAGAGAGATCATAAACAAAATAAACTTTATTATGATTAATGAGAAACTCATCCACCTAGTCTCAGACACTTACACCAGCTTTCTAGATATCTGGGAACCCTGGATAGCCTCCAATTACAGCATAGATCCGGGATAGAGTGTCACTGGGCAGGATATAGAATAAAGGTGGCTGGAGAGAGCACGTCGGGCATCCTCACTGGAGACCGGGATCAAACGTAAGTTGACGGGGGCCGAGTCTGTGGGGGTCCTCGGGGGGCTGGGGACGAAACGGGGGTCCTAGAGGGGCATCTAACTCCAACATTGTAAGATTCTGAAATAACCCACCTTACCCCATATTGGGGCGTAGACATCTTTAGAAGGGAGGAACTATGTATCCTAAACTAAATACCCTGTGCATAGTTAGCTTTAATATGTAAACCATAACTAATGTTAACTGGTTTGTGGTTTCTGTTGTTCTTTACCCTTGTTTTTTTACTTTTCTTGTTTTTAATTGTTTTTTGAAAATGGAAAACTGTTGTTGGTGTGACACAGGACAACCAATATTAAGGTCTATGTTCCTAGCAGGTGCACCTTGTATTTGCCTCTAAGTATTGTTTCCTCGAACTGTACCAGCACTACATATACTTGGTTGTAACTTTCTCTGTTTCTCTTAAAATAAATTTTGTGTGTCAATAAAAATTATTGAATAAAAAAAAAAAATATGGGTCCTATCCTCTTACGGTAGCGCAGCACAAGGCAACAGCCGCGGCGGGGAGCATCTGCTACATGGTGCTGCCGAAATTCCGCTGCCATATCATAGAGTGAAGGCTTAGGTAAACTGTTCGGGTGAGGGTTGGGGTTAGGGTGAGGGTTAGTTCAAGGGTTAGGCTAACATTATAAGCTTAGAACTTCTCTCACATATCGGCAGCGCTGTAGAATATCGGCAGCGCCATCCAGTGGTTGTAGACAGCACTGTCCCGACACCATAACAGGATAGATCCAAAATATGAAAAGGAGAACCGAGCTCCATGTCCTTTTAGTGAATGTCGTGAGCGGGTGTCCTAAATTAATCGAATGAGTGCATATTGGTTACAATCCAATAAAACTATTTGGGGTTTAATTTGTAAATGAACCTGACTAATCCAAGGTGGCATTTGCTAGTAACATCACTTTTAATAGGATTTTTAAAACTGGGACAGCTTTTGATAAATTGTCATCCAGACTAAACCAGGAATTACACAATATTTTTGATACAAACGAACATAATGTGGTGGAGTAAAGGCTGCATAAAGTAGTAGAAAAAAGCAATTTTCATAACAAAATTAGATTTTTTTTTTTTTTAGAAATACATTTCCTGTTTATGTCCCCTGTGAAAACCAGATTGGCTTATTTTTTCAGTTCTAAAGTATATGTAAACATTTCACTGGCATGGCGGCCTGAACAAGACTATGGAGACAAATATCCCCCCGGCAGAACTTTAGTTATTCCATTGTACTCTCCCACAGGGGCATCACACAACAAGATATTTTTATTTAAATAAAAGCCTTTACTTAATCAGAGTCAGTGCGTCTCCTGGGGTCTGATAGTGTCATCTGTATTTCTATGGGCTCCCTGATATATTTATAGGCCTGCGTACTGTGTTTATGCTTGTTTTAGGAGAGTCAAAATGGCTGCTGCCCAAGCCTCACTATCCCCGACCAATAGAAAGCTGCAGTTGCATAGCAACAGAAAATGGCAGACTCCTACATGATGGGTTTATAGAATAAGGATAGAATAAGGACCACTGTAACTAAACACTTGTTTCTGAAGCATGTAACAAACTAACAACATAAAAATAATATATATATATATATAGTAAATAAATAGTACATCTGTGTTCACATTTAAATGTCTAAAACAAGTTAAAGAACCTGCTTCCAGCTCAGAATTCAGAGAAAAACAGTTATTACACTGCATTCTGGGAAGCTGAGATGGGACATGCAAATGTGCCCACAAATGCCTCGCTCTTCAATCTGTAACCATTATCAAACATGGATTACATACACACACACACAGTCAATGTTTAGGCCTTCCCACTCCCCAAAGGCTTTTCCCAAACTCTATCTACAGTGCCTTGCAAAAGTATTCACCCCCCTTGGCATTTTTCGGGTTTTGTTGCCTCACAACCTGGAATTAACATGATTGTTTGAGGCTTTGCATCATTTAATTTACAGAACATGCCCACAACTTTGAAGATGTTTTTTTTTTATTGTGAAGCAAACAACAAATAGGACAAAATAACAGAAAAAGTCAATGTGCATAACTATTCACCCCCCTAAAGTCAATCCTTTGTAGAGCCACTTTTTGCTGCAATCACAGCTCCAAGTCGCATTGGATAAGTCTCTATGAGCTTGCCACATCTTACCACTGGGATTTTTGCCCATTCCTCCTTGCAAAACTGCTCCAGCTCCTTCAGGTTGGATGGTTTGCGCTTGTGAACAGCAATCTTTAAGTCTGACCACAGATTTCCAATTGGATTGAGGTCTGGGCTGTGACTCGGCCATTCCAACACATTTACATTTTTCCCCTTAAACCCCCCAAGTGTTGCTTTAGTAGTGTGTTTGGGGTCATTGTCCTGCTGGAAGGTGACCCTCCGTCCTAGCCTCAAATCACGCACAGAGTGGTCTAGGTTTTGCTCAAGAATATCCCTGTATTTAGCACCATCCATCTTTCCCTCAACTCTGACCAGTTTTCCAGTCCCGGCTGCTGAAAAACATCCCCACAGCATGATGCTGCCACCGCCATGTTTAACTGTGGGGATGGTGCTCTTTGAGTGATGTGATGTGTTGGGTTTGCGCCAGACATAGGGTTTTCTTTTATGGCCCGAAAAGTTCAATATTCCTCTCATCAGACCAGAGCACCTTCCTCCATACATTTTTGGAGTCTCCCACATGCCTTTTCGCAAACTCAAAACATGCCATTTTGTTTTTTGCTTAAAGTAATGGCTTTCTTCAGGCCACTCTGCCATAAAGCCCAACTCTATGGAGCGTACGGCTTATTGTCGTCCTATGTACAGATACTCCAGTCTCTGCTGTGGAACTCTCCAGCTCCTCCAGGGTTACCTTAGGTCTCTGCTGCCTCTCTGATTAATGCCCTCCTTGCTCGTGAGTTTTGGTGCTCGGCCGTCTCTTGCTGTTGTGCCATGTTCTTTCCATTTGGTGATGATAGATTTGATGGTGCTCCTTGGGATCATCAAAGATTTGGATATTTTTTTATAACCTAACCCTGACTTGTACTTCTCAACAACATTGTCCCCTACTTGTTTGGAGAGTTCCTTGGTCATCATGGCAGTGTTTGGTTAGTGGTGCCTCCTGCTTAGGTGTTGCAACCTCTGGTGCCTTTCAAAAAAGGGTGACATCATTTCACTAATTATGTGACTTCTGAAGGTAATTGGTTGCACCAGAGCTTTTTCTGGGCTTCATAACAAAGGGGGAGAATACATACACACATGGCAATTTTCTCTATTTCTAAAAAATAGTTTTATGTATATATTTTTCTCATTTCACTTCACCAACTTAGACTATTGTGTTCTGATCCATCACATATAATTCAGATTAACAAAACATTGATTGAAAAAAAGTGAGTTTGGTGGCTCAAGGTATAAATTCCTATAATGAACTTTGCATAGGGTGCCACTAAGGGTCAGAAAGATATATTTGAAAACTTAGAGAAAAAGAAGTTCCCTTTTATAGTGCACACCTATTAATCCCAATTATTTGAAGAGACACAATTTTAAATAAAACGTAGCTTTTATTAACTTGTTAAAAACTTTGGAATAATAAAATACTAAAATATTAGACGCTGCAATGGAAAACAGGAAACAGGAATTGGTATAGAGATTCTTTCTTAGTGCAATTTATATATAAGGTGCTAGTACTCCTTTAAATACTATCTCAAAAGTGCTATAATAAGGTACTTTTATAAAGTGCCAGTGCTAAACAATAATTCATATGAAGTTGAAGACAATGATATATGACTTCTATTGTACCAAGTTCTATTGTGTTAAATACGTGCTTTACTACAGGAGTGCTATGTCTTCTTATTTTGCTTAGTTAGAGTATCTCTATTATTATCCTTATCCTCTTATAATTAGAGCCTGTTTGAAGGAGCTAGATGATCCACGGGCACTATCTAACTCTATTTTATAGTGATTATTTGGTCACTGTGTCCCTGAAACTCTGCACCGCTCCTTTAGCGTGGAGATCGCGGTTAGGACGCCTCCCGAAGATGTCACTAACACGCGTCTCACGTTGCTGCGTCTATCCTGACGCACGTTTCTCGTGAAGAAATTCAGTTTCTAATGTCTTACAAAAATATTGAGGATATGTGAGGATACAAGTTAGTGGTTCTGACTAAACGCTAAATGAAATGTATTGTAGCTATGTACCTTACTGTAATATATTAGTCACTTTTCTTTTAATCTATAATTTGGAAAATACAGTATAATTGCTGAATTTAGAATATATATATATATATACTGTATATATATATATATATATATATATATATACATAGTAAATAAAAAGTACATCTGTTTTCACATCTGAATGTCCAAAGCAAGTAAAAAAAACTGCTTCCTGCTCAGAATTCCGAGAAAAACAGTTATTACACTGCATTCTGAGAAGCTGAGCTGGGACACGCAAATGTGCCCACAATTGCCTCGCTCTTCAATCCATAGCCATTTTCAAACATGGCTTCCTTTAAGCTTATGCCTGCTGTATTAAACAGCTTTAAAGGTATATGCAAGTGAGGGGGGTTATGAATGCATCCTGTAGAATGCATCATAACCCACCTAGCAAAAAGTGTTGCATGAAAAAAAAAAAAAAAATGTAGACACCCCCAGCAACTGAGATTTGCATATTGGATATCTCATTTTTAATGCGCATGCTGATTGACTAAAGGAGAGGAAAGTGTATGAAATCATGTGACTTTCCATAGTAGGGCAGACTACAGGTGCTAACTGAGCATGTCTGCACAATCCCCAGGCCAAAAAGAAACATTGTATAAGTTATGCTAATTATCCCTGGGAATTTCAGGGGGTGTCAATATAGAGAGAAAACAGTTTGCAAAAGCAAGAAATTCAGCAAACTTCAGGCTAACGGTTTAACTGTTTACTTTGGAATTTTTTCATGCAAACAATTTTTTTCAGACACTAACAATTCTCCTCTATCAGATGCATAAATAACCCAGCTCACTTACATATACTTTTAATGCAAAGCCAATGCTGGATTTTACACAAGCTGAGAATCCTGTCCATGTACAGCTGTTTCAAGCTTACTGGCTATCATCAGCATGGAGCGGGATCTCAGCTTATATCATGCTCTTTATGATGTTGTATAGATGCTGATGGCTTGTTTACAATGGTCACTTCCCTCCTTGAATTGTCTCCAACAATCTACACAATAAACATTTACATTTTGTGTTCCAGCTTATCCAGACAGACTTCTTCCTCTGTAAATGACTATTTTTATACCTGCATAGAAATGTACAGTGAGTGTGTGAAGTTGTCTGTACCCTTCATATATTTATGAAACAATGGACGACTGTAGTTGGGGAAAAACTGCTTATTTGTAAAGTATGTAACAAACTAACAACATCATGTGTAAGCCATGAATATATATATATATATATATATATATATATAAACACACATTTTAGAAAAACACAGAATTTTTGAAAAATCTGTGTATATATAGTGGTACCTTGGTCGTTAATTGGTTCCAGAAGGCACAACGAGTGCCAAACACAAAGAGTACCAAGTTCCCATATGGAGTAATGTAAATCGACTCATACAGGCTACAGCAAATGAGACAAGTGCCAAGAAAGTTTTGGGGTACCAAATTTCCAGAGGACAGAGCTAGACAAGTACCAAGGTACCACTGTGATTCCATCTTGGCTGGTTTTATCTCTTCCTGATAGCTGGAACCTTCGGGGTGTGTTTTATCTATCTATGAAAGGAGGAGGAAAGAAGGAAATTGGGAATTATTTGTTTAATGAAATCCCATTGAATGTGTCGTGTACCTCTTCCCCATTCACATGTTCAGAAGCAGGCAGCTTGCATCAATAAATGCAGCCATTGCCATGCAAAGATGTAGATGCCCCTCTAACACACACAACTTCCGAAGTATTATGGATTAAATGTATATTTTTTATATATTTTTATAATTTCTATTAATAAGACAGACCAAATTATTGCAGTTTTGTAATCTATAATTTTAAGTAAGTTTTTTTAAATTTTTGTTATTAGAAATTGAATTGAGTCTAATGGCACTGTTGTTGGTTAGTCTCTTGTGAGTCAACTTAAGTGGCCATTGTAGATTTTGAAAAAATTCGTGAAGTGTGGAAAAATTAACATTCACAGCGGTGTAAATGCATTTTTAGGTAAAATCTTTAATTTCTCAGACATTGCTTGTGCCTAAACAATGCTGTATCTTCCACATTTGCTGATGTCTTGGAGACTGAGTGGGTGTGGTATGCTAATTGTTATCATGTATTCAAGAGCTGAAGGAAGGAGGATTTGGTGGATTCTGAGGTTTCAGAATTGGACACCTTCCCATACCTCTCACATGCTCAGGAGAAGCCAGTTTGCAAGTATAATTGCAAGCTTTTCTTTCCCTGCTCTGTAACTGCCTCCTTGTGCTTCCAAAAGGAAGTAAGCCTATCGTGGCAGCTTCCATGACCTATCAGAATTTGCTAAAATTAAGATTTTTTTATCGAAATATGTTCATGCCCATAGTTTGCACAGATACTAATGTGGCTAATTTGTTGCGCACTTCACAGGTGTGAAATTATTTCTTACTAGAATATTGCCCGTCAAAAAATTATGGCAATGAAATTGTCAGCAATGTGTGCAGTGTGTAGTGTAAATAGTGTGCGTGCGCGAGTCAAATCCGTTAGTGTAGCTGTGTACTTCTGCATTGTCTAAGTTAGTGTTGTAAAATGGCGCCTAATGTGTGGTACGCGGCTGTGGCTGATTTTGCGTCCTTGTTCTTGGACCTCGTCCGGCTTTTTCGGAAAATCCGTATGTGTTTCGTAGTGTTTTGCGTGTTTAGGGTCCTGTAGCCTAGTTTTCGGGTTTTTTGACGGCCATTTTTCCTCTTGCTTAGGGGATTTTTGGGTGTCTAAACTCTTGAATTTCTACTTAAATGGAGGTGTAACTTCACTTTTAGAGGTGCTGGGTGCCCCCTCTTGCTGTGGGTAAGCTTTTTATGTGTATGTTGTGTGTATTTTTTGTTGTTTTAATGTTTTCATGTGCGCGGGTTTCGTATTTTTGCGAGGTCGTAATATTTTTTTTTCTAAGTCCCGCGGCTCGTATTTGCTGATGCTAAGTCCGTAAATTTAGCGGTTGCGATGGAAGCCTCCACCTACGCTCCCTGTCTCTCCCTTCCTCTCACCCTTCTCTGTCTCTCTTTCTGTTTCCATATCATGTTCCTTCTCTCTCTTCCTCATTTCGAAGGCAGAATTGACTTTTCCTGTAATTGAGGCCTTACACGACAAAAAATAAATAAATAAATATATATATATTATTTTTTATATTCTAAGAGCATATTGCTTATTTTTACGTGCAACACTAAATTTAAAAACAATATAGGTGCACATTAATCCTTTAGTTAGGCCTCATGTGCTGCGATACCCTGTATTTGCATATTCATGTCGTTTTGGACCCTTTTTTGGAAGTGGGTGGACTACTTGTGTTATTTTTGTGTCCCAGATTGTGTGTTGCTGTTTTATTAGCTTCTCTTGGCTGCAGATAACATCCATATTTTCTCTGCCCATTTCCATATCTGTTTCAAAACCTCTAACCTTATTTGTCTCTGGCTTTGCATATAACCTGCATAACAAAGTACGCCCATGGGTGAGCCAACATTCACCCAAATAGGAACCCAAAAATAAATTTAAAAGAGATTGCTTTAAACATTACAAAAGTTGTGTTTGTTTGTAAAAAATACAAGATATGCACTGATCATACAGGTGTATGTTTTCTTATTGGCTGAATTGCAGCAAGGGAAATGTCAGTCAGAAACAGATATAATGATGAGATAATGAGCAGACGAAGAGTTACTGCAGGAGCAGGAGGTGCAATGCACCGGGGGCCCTACTCTTGGAGGGATTCATACTCCTCCGGTCCACCTCGGCCCCCTCTTCCTCATTGACGCATCCATCTTGAGGACTTCTTAGGAGAATTCAGGGGAGTTCATTCGGGATTTCCTGCCCTAGCAAGAAGAAGCACCAGCAGGGGATGCATAGTTACCTGAACCTACAATTAACTCCCCCAATAAGCCCACCTGAGAGGTAAGTTCTGGCAGGACAGATGCCTATGGGTAATTATATATACATTTGTGGTCGAGTCCCTCTCCTAACGATCAAGTGAATTGAACCATTGCTCTCCAGCGATGGAATGCCCTCGCGGACATCTGGGCCCAGGCAAACTAGCTTGCTCATAAATTTGCTGTCGGGCCCCTCTCCTCGTGTAGCTGAGGTGTAGCGGATTGCTACGCACTATCCGGCCTGCAAAGAGGGCTGAGTGATGGTGAGGAGAGGAAGGAAAAGTCACGAAAGCGTGATCGCATTGGAGTCTGGCGAAGGGCTGCAGTAGCATTAGGACTTGTGAGGACTTGAGAAAGTGTGATGGAAGTGAGCCTGTGAAGACTGGTTTTGAGATTTATGGAAGGCGTGAACGAGGTAATGCCAACGTAGACTGGTATTGGTCATATGATAGAGTAGATGTCGTAAGCCTGCAAAGGCTGGTATGGTTCGTATGGAAAGCGTGAATGAGGTGAGGTTGCGAGGCTGGTTTAGGACTTATGGAATGGTGGATGAGGGTCGTAATTTTAGCCAAGTCAGGAAAAACCCACCCCGAAAAGGTACAAGAAAGTTGAAAAACCTGGTAGATTTTCACCAAAATTTGCGAAGAAGACTTAACGAAGCCGGGCAAAGCCTTGGACAAGGGTCGCAACTTGGCGAATTCAGGTCTGAACCGACCCAAGAAGGTATAGGAAAGTCAAGAAACTTGGTGGATAAGGCCAGAACTATGGAGATGCAAGTTGTTTATGTGGATGTATTGTGTGTTCCTGTCTAATTTTTGACCAGCCAGTTGTTTCATCAGGTATAAAATGTTTTTGTTGTTGTTTAGTTGTTCAATCGTGAATGACTCTCTGTGACCCTATGGTCCACAGCACGCCAGGCACAATCATTATGTCTCTGGTTGTGCTTATCCATAAGTTTTTCTTGGCAAAGATACTGGAGTGGGTTGCCATCTTGGGTGATGGTATATGGTATAGCTCACAGCTTCATTGAAGTACACAAGCCGCTTCACCATGACAAGGTAGCAACCAGAAGGGGATACCATGTTTACCCATCCCCAATAAACTGTTCTTTTGTTCAATAGTTACTGTTAGTTCAGGGAAGCTATTTTATAAGATATTTACCGTACTCTATTTTCAAAAGAGGATAGCCATACCCATCTGATACGAGGGCCTAAGCTTTGTGAGTTCCAGAGCATGCTGTATCATGACAGGAGGGTAAAGAAGAAGTGAAGAGTCAGAGGACACAATGAGGCCTTGACTCACTGATGAACAAAATACAAGCCATAAATGAAAGATTGATGGAAGATTCTGTATGATGTACCGGCCTTAATAATTTGTCTCAGACTCGGGACTCACACAGTGTTATTACTGTTCTTTAGCTGACAGGGACAATCCCCAGGGTAATTATATATTCAAAGCGGTTTATTCAGGATTAGGACATAAAATGTAAAAACTAAAAATATTTTCAAATACTCTCCGTGAAATTCAACAAGGGAAAAAAAATGTCATAGCCCAAGAATATTAATCTCTTTATCCAACTTTACCCTACTTAATGTATCCATAACCTGTTTTGTAACCTTCCTATTTCACCTTGTCTTCTTTTTCTATGAAATATGCTAATATCTTGGGGTTAGATATTTGCTTTTTCGAAATTTTCTCATAAACGTAATGCATGTCCCAAAAAGCCAACTAGGCCGCATCCGCCATTTTGCCTTATCACTTGGGCATACAAACCCTGACTAGGATAATCCCAAATCTGTTCCAAACTGTGTTTAAGTGATCTTATTCTCTTCCAAACTATTTATTATACTGTGATATTATCTCTTTTTTATCTTTTTGTTATCTTTTTTTTTTTTTTTTTTTTTTTTTTTACAGTTCAGTATTTTTATTCTTTTTACAAAAACAGTATACAAATACAGTATTTAGCATCATATAGCCAAATAACTTACAATTACAAAGTGATAACGAAAAAAAGAAAAGCACAAGACCAAACTAAATTACATACATACCTTACACATGCGTTCACAATCATTCCAGTATGGCTCTTGGTAATAAATATCCAGTGGGAAAGGAAAAAAAATCTTGAACCTCCATACTGTATATTTAATTTAATATTTTACATGTCTGCCGTCTTGAACAATCAGCTTTATTTGTTTTTATGAACTGTTTCAAATCAGTCCTGACAGTAGAAAAACAAACAAGTAAAATGGCAATGGCAATAATAAGGCAACATTTTGGTAAGAGTCAAATCATCTTATCTAAGCTGCCATTATATCTACCTAAAGTTTGGTTTAAGTAAGACTCATGATGGCATTATGCTCACCAAGGCACGTCCAGGCTGTTCAACTTTTCTACTACATTTTTTGCAAAAAGTAGTACTTTTGCACATTATCCATATAAATGATGAGTTTCTGCTCTATTTGGTGAGGACCGTGAGATATACAACTATTGCAGGTTCGCATGCACATCTCAAATGAAGAAGTGAGAAAATAAACGTTTAGCATCAACACCCAAACCCACAAGTTTAGATTCACAGCGGCGGTGGTCAGAATAGTTTTTTTTTTATAGGATCTCAGCATCTGCGGTTTGCCCCTTTGTTGCCATTTGGGCAGAGCCATTTATACCATGCTAAGATTGTACTGCCACAGTCAAAAGTTCATAACCAAGTAATTGTGCAAAACATCTAAAAGGGAAGTGGAAAGTAGGTGACTCAACGCGGCCCAGTTATTGCAGAAATCACTGTGCACATATAACTATATATATTTACAACTGGTTGTATTTTTGAGTGGGAGTGTTAGATAATTTAACTTGACAGTTGGATATTTTAAATATAAATTAAAAGGTTCTCAGTCTTTCCTTATGACTTTATCTCATGTGATGCATTATCTCTCATGGTGGGTGGGGGGTGATAAGATGCGAAAGCACGTCCAGGTTCGATGAAGAGTCATAGCAGTGAATAACAAATTCGTTCTAGGAGCCAACCTCAAAATTTAGGAGCCAGCAAAATTGTTGCTAATAAAAAGAAAACGTGTTGTGGTATGTATATTTTAGGAGCCTCCATACTACACACAAAAAAAAAAATATGGTACATATATATATATAATGGTATGTCTATACATGATATATGAATACATCTCTCTCTCTTTCTCTCTCTCTATACATATATTTATATATATATATATATATATATATATATATATATATACATATATATAGGAATCCTGGGAGGTAATAAGTTGTTCAACTTATTTTTAGACTTGCAGATGGGCTTCCAAATATATTATTTGGTGGAGGGCTTCTCTTGCTCTTGTTGCTCACCATACACTAAATGGTTGTTGTGAAAAACTCACACAAAATCCATTGCACAAGTCAAAACCAACCTCACACTGATGAGAGCAATTAGCTTGAAACAGTACTGTATGTGAGTGGGTTTATGATTTGTGCAAAATCCAATCCTTTGCTTTGCTTTAAAGCTGTGGTACAGCGGGCATATGCATTTAAAAAAGCTATGTATAAAGTAGCATTTTGGATTTAAGAGCATATATATATATATATATATATATATATATATCTCAATCATTTCACATATGGTGGGCTAAGAATGATAGAAGCCCTCCACCGTATAAAGTACAGTAGTACAAACAATGAATAGTACATTAGTGATTATATTTGAATTTTTAAACAATATAAGTAAATAAACTTATTTCCTGCTCAAATTTCTCATAAATAGTTTATGCACTGCACCCTGGGAAAACCTGGCGGGGACATGCAAATGATACCACAATGCACACTCACTCTGTAAATTCATATTCCGATTTTATACATTGCTCATTTTAAGCATATGCTTACTGTATTTCACAGTTTTAGGCATAGCAATGGATGGATTATTCACAAACCTACAGCCTTATTAAATTGCGATTCAGTAAATTTAAAAGGACTCTATATAAGCACAGAGCATATTTTTTTACAGAAGTTTTTAGTTAGTGAACTTCTATCCTAAAGCAAGGTCTTCAGTAACTAAAAACTTCTGTAAATAAAATATGCTCTGTGCTTAATTAGAGCCCTTTTAAATTGACCGAATCTCAATTTAATAAGGCTGCAGGTCATTAAACCACATACAGCACTGTTTCACAGTTACTGCAAATCAATGTGGTGTGAGGGCCTGGTTTGTGTGGTGGATTTTTGTAGAAGGTAGTTCACTACAGCAATCGTTTTATATATATATATATATATATATATATATAAATATATATATATTATATATATATATATACATATATATATATATATATATATATACATATATATATGTATATATATGTATATATATATATATATGTATATATATATATATATATATATATATATATATATATATATATATATATATATACATATATATATATATTCATATAGAACATTTTAAAACGTATAAACTGCACGCTGAAACATGCGACAATGGCTTGTTCTTGGGAAGCCTGTTGCAAAAGTTGTCTCATGTGTCAGTAAGGAAATAAACATAATATTAAAATAATCTTATTGCGTTGCTTCAGCTGTGTCAGGGTATGATAAATCCAGCCCTTTGCTAAAAGCCTACCGATGAATATTATATATAGCTAGAAATATCTATTTTTTTGTAACATTTATAATAAGGATAAAAATTATGAATTATTTTATTACTCTAATTGCTTTTCAACTATAATATTTATTTTACATTTCTTACCAGTATTTGTATTAGATAAACAGTAAAATAGATATAATCCAGTGGTTCATACACTAAGAGAGACTTCCCAGATAATTATGTTTAACAACACTGATTTGTTGTTGTTTAATTGTTCGGTCGTGTCCAATTCTCCGTCACCCTATGGACGGCAGCATGTCAGGCACATCTTATGTCTGGTTGTGCTCATCCATAAGGTTTTCATGGTAGAGATATTGGAGTGGGTTGCCAATTCCTTCTCCAGTGTACCCGCAATTTATCTGACCTCTCTGCTATGACCTGCCCGTCTTAGGTAACCATACATGATATAGCTCACAGCTTCATTAGGTGCACAAGCCCCTTCACCATGACAAGGTAGCGATCCAGAAGGGGGATTACTTATTTAGATGTTTTAATAACAACCCATTGACCTTATCCTTATATAGCAGTAAAGTCATTTCTAGTATAAGTGTCACGAAGAAAGATTAGAGAGTTGTCTGTTAGCAATGAAAAATATATTTACTGGAAATTAAAAATAAATATTGCATTGCACATAGATACATTATAAAGATAATCCCAGTGGTGGAACTATTAATGGTGCAGCAGGTGCAAAGCACCAGGGCCCACAACAGGTTAGGGGTCCTCTGCTATTGGCAGTAAATGAGAAATATAAATGTATTACAGGATGAAGGCTATATATATATATATATATCATCTGATCGTTTACATATATTTTTGGCTTTTTTATTGACCCCAAGGGATGGATAGAGAAGTTGCAATGGGGGGCCCACATTATTGTGCACCGGGGCCCTCCATTCACTAGCTCTGCCATTGGCTCACCCAAAACTGAGATGTAGGTATACGGCAGCACTGCTTTTCCCAGGACTACCATGTACACACAACATTCACAGTAAGCAGTACAGGTTATTAGTACTCACTGAATTTCCGGGAGTTGCTTTTTTTCGTGTTTTCGCTCATTTTGTCTGTAAAAAATGAATTGTTGCAGCAAAGTTCTGTTTTTTTAGGATTTCTCGCCCCCGTCTTGCTGCCAGCTCTATGCCCCTGTAGTCCCCCTCCTCTCGCTCGTTTCCTCTATCACTGATACTCTAGTAGCTTCTTGCACATCTTCCTGCCCCATGATTGTATCTGTCTATGTGGTTTTAACCATGAGCTTGAGATGTGCGCTGGGGGAGGGGCTTTTTGTAAAAGATCTATTTCAAGAAAGGTATAGTATCTGCTATTTACTGAAAGGCCCTTTAAAGGACAAGTCGGTCTCGGGTGGTGCAGGGTGCTAGTACAGACTTCCTTATACTGCTTCCTATGACACAAAAAACAACAGGTTATAGTTGTGTAGCACCAACACATCTTGCAATCATCTTAATCAGATTGTAAGCTCTTTTTCTATAGGGTATCTGTCTCAACCTTGGCCAATCAAGAGACAAGATGAGTCTATTTGCTTTCATTTGCTGCTTAAATTAATGTTTGTTTTATTATACTGACATATTTTGTATTAAAGGACTTTTGTTGCTGTTGGTGTTGTTTAGTTGTTCAGTCGTGTCCATATGGACTGCATCACTCCAGGCATATCTATCAGCCACTGCCCCTGTGAGCTCCATCAAGCTCATGTTCATTGCTTCAATGACCTCATCTATCCATCTCTGCTTCTGTCATCCCTGTCTGCCTTCAATCAACTGTAATAATATGTTTAAAGTGACACAGAAAATAACCATAATTGCAGTTGGTTGTAATTAAGCACTATAGCTATGCTTATCTCCTTTATCACCTGACTTTATTGTTGTTTAGTTGTTCAGTCGTGTCTGACTCTCCGTGACCTTAGCCACTGCCCCTCTGAGTTCCATCAAGCTTAGTGATGTCATCTATCCATCTCTGCTGTCCCCTTCTTCGTGTGCCTTCAATCATCAATCATCAGTGTCTTCTCTAGGAAATCCTTTCTTCTCATGATATGGCCAAATATCTGAGCTTTTGCCTTATGATCAAACCTTCCAGTGAACATTTTGTCTTTATTTTCTTTAGTACTGATTTATTGGATCTTTTTTGCAGTCCGAGGGACTCTAAGTAGTTTTCACCAACACCACAATTCAAAGGCATCAATTCTCTGGCGCTCAGACTTCTTTATGGTCCAGATCTAACATCCGTATGTTACTACTCGGAATACAACAGTTCTAACTATGCGGATCTTTATTGATAGAATAATATCTTTAATTTTTACTAGCTTGTCCTGACTTGCCATAGCTTTCCTCCCCCGAAGCAAAATAGTGCCATTTTGTTTTCATTATTGTGTCTTCTGGAATAACTCCAGGGAGCATGGTGTCAAATGGATTGTCATTTGTCATTTATAGACAAGAAAAGCTTGTGATAGTTTTCTGTATACGTTTCTCCTTTTTACTCTGTTTTCCTTTGTCAGTTGTTTCCGGCAGTGTTTTCTTTCAGACCTTTTTTTGCATAATTACATTGTTCAGATACATCAACTGAAGCTTCCAAATGCTTAAAGGGATGTGGAAGGATTCTACATTTTACTAGGTATATAATATCCCTGTGTATCTATTTACTTTTATGTACTTTATTTTATTAAGGAGTGCTTATAAGCTCTGTTTTACCGCTTAAAATCATACAGATAGTCCCTGTATGGGTCTGTCCATTGCAGTGTATGCAGACACAGACTCTGTAGGGCTGGATGTGTTGTGTAGCGCCCTAGCCTATCAGGGGTCATGTCTCAGCAACATGTCGCAGAATGAACCTAAGAGCTGCTCACTGATTTGTTATTATGAGACATGGCACAGCAAGTTCATGAGCTGAGAAGGCAGACCCATACAGGGACTATTTTTGATTTTAGGCAGTAAAAAGGAGTTTAGAAAAAAAATGAAAGTAAATAGATACATCTATTATATACCTAGTAAAATCCAGAAACCTTCCTTATCCCTTTAAATAAGCTCTCAGTTAAATGTTATATGTTATTCTTTCTCACTTTACTAAAAATACTATTACATTAAAATATTTGTATTCGTATCCATAAAATATATTGATTCTGGACATTGATGTTATTTTCATATGTTCAGATCTTCGAGAATTTTGTAAATAAATAACAAGCTAGCCCTGCTTTGGAAAATAACACTCAGAAATAGTGAATCTGTTTGCAAAGATATGTAAGGAATGAACTGTTGCGGTTATGTCTTCCATGCCATCGCCAGAAAATACCAACCATTCAACCTTTTATTCATACAAAATTCACCAAAGGTCCAAAAGATTTATTTTTAAAAAGAGAACAAGATCTAGAAACCATAAGCCCTATTCTATTAGAAGCCCACAAATACCCCTAACTCGTAAGTTTGGCTGCGGGTGTTTTTTCTCCAAATGTCTAGATGTATTCTATTAACTCCAGCTTGCAATTTACCTCCTTAAGCATAAACATGTAAACCCTGCCTTTTTAAGTTGGATTTCAGATGGCGTGATAATATGATCTGACAATATTTAAGAAAGCCCGTAATTTCACTTCTTAGACACAGCCAATAGTAAAAGAGAGCGTCATCATGATGTCAGTAAAACATGGAAGTTACACGTAATCTGCAATCGGAGGCTACGAATTAATGAGAGCCAATAAATAGGCTTGCAATTAAGCAATCTATAAAATGCATTAGAGCATCTGTTCTAGTCCATGCGGGTTTCATGATATCTATTAACCTCTTGATATAACTCCGAAAAAAACATTTAAAAAAAAAAATGTAATTGCATATTTGTGGGTTTGAGACTGTTGTGCAATTGATTATAATGTGTTTCTATGCCTTCCGGTGCTTTTATAGTACAGTATTGTGTGTTTAATAGTGGTTGAAAAAGCCCTTGTGAGTCATATTTAGTACTCAATATTTTTGACAGAAACTTGATACTTTTTTTCAGTTGCGGGTCAGACTTTATTTGCGAGATAGAGCTACGGGGCTGATAGAATATCGATTTTGTGTAACTTTAATTATTTAGAGCTCGTAATGTTCGAGCTGTGCTAAAACCAATGGAGTTCTAAGGCTGGTTTTGCGTTTTGGCTGACCCATAGTGATTGTGGGCGGGGAACTTGTAAACTGAACTCCTAATCTTCCCGCCCTCTCCCACTGTGTCAATTCCTCACATCTCTCTCACTGTCAACAACGACATCATCACCCCCTCCTCCCAAGCCCGTTGTCTTGGAGTTCTACTGGACCCCGCTCTGTCTTTCATCCCTCACATACAATCACTAACTAAATCTTGTCTTCTACATCTAAAAAACATCTCCAGAATTCGCCACTTTCTTACACAAGACACAACTAAAATCCTAATACACTCTCATCATCTCTCGACTAGACTACTGTAACTCGCTTCTTGCTGGCCTACCCACCACCCGACTATCTTCACTTCAATCCATAATGAACTCCTCTGCTAGACTCATCTTCCGTACACAACGTTCAGTGTCGGCATCACCCCTCTGTCAATCTCTCCACTGGCTCCCTTAGTCTACAGAATAAAATGTAAAATCATGACCCTAACTTTCAAAGCCCTCAACAATAACGCTCCCCCGTACATTTCTGGTCTAATCTCCAAATATTCCCCCATCCGCCCTCTTCGCTCTGCTAATGACCTTCTTCTTTCCACAACTCGTCACCTCCTCACACACTCGCCTTCAGTACTTTTCTCGTGCTGCCCCTATTCTCTGGAACTCCTTGCCTCGCTCCACCAGATTATCCTCCTGCCTCAAAACATTCAAAACCTCTCTAAAAACACATCTCTTTAAAGAAGCGTATCACCTTCCACCCTAACACGCTTATCACCTCTCTCTCCCTCCTTTTCCTCACACAACACCTTTAGGTTGTAAGACTGTGAGTTTCAATCTCACAAGGTGCTTTAGGGAAAGCGATATGGCGATATGGATTTGAGGCTCAAAGACAGGGCCCTCCTTGCCTTGCTATTTGTTCATTTGTATGTATCTTTGTCTTGGACGTATCTTATGTACAGCGCTACGGAATATGTTGGCGCGTTATAAATAAACGATAATAATAATAATAATCGGATTGCGAGTAGCTAATAGAAAGTGTGGCAATATTAACAGTGATTATAAGTGTGTATAAATGTATGAATTGGGCAGCATAATAGAGCCCCATATATTTTTATTCTTTTTATTATTATTATTCTTGAAATTATACTGGGAAACTCCAGTCCTGTCTTTGAAGAGGCTTTTTTGTGGAATTTATTCTTGTTTTCCTGTCAGTGTTTGGTTAACTGGTAATTATTACATGATAATTGTTGCAAATGGTTAATTTAATTAAAGGAAACTGATTACAGTATTATGAATTACCGTACTTTTATATGTAAGTTATTTATCCACTAACAATGGCCTCTGGTAGGCCTCACTGCTCCTCCTCCCTCTCTCGTCCCTCCCTCGTCCCTCCCTCTTTCTTTCCAGTCCATACTCCCCATGTATGCACCTGAATAGATTGTGGACCTTTTTTCTTTTTAAATTAATGTGATTAGAAAGTGGGATCATTTGACATCTAACACCAAGCGGGTGTATGGACTAGTAAAGAAACACCGGGGCTTTGCGGCCTAGTTGCCGAGGTAAAAACCGCGACATTAGAAGCCTGACTATACTTTTAAAGATGGGTTTCAGAGCATAGAAGCTGGGAAACACCGAGGCTTTGCGGCCTACTTTCCGCGGTAAAGTCTTCAAGCTTGACTATATTTCTGAAGACCGAAGCCTTGGGATCTATGTGTTGGGAAACAACGAGGCTTTACGTCCAAGTGTCAGCAAACTTACTTTCTGAGGTAAATATTGGCCATTTCAGGCGTAACTCGAGTTTTTGAGGCCTAGTCGCGGCTTCGAGGTTTGACCAATAGTAAAACTACCGCAGGCAGCCTGAACTCCTCAGCCCAGCACCGGGAGAGGCCGGGGCCCGGCGGCCTGGTCCCGGATTCGGATGCTCGTGGCCCGTCTGGGTCAGAGCCGCCTCCCTCCACCTCAGCCACGGCCATGTCGAAAAACTACGACGGCGTAGAATTCCCGTTCTGCGATGAGGTGTCCAAGTACGAACGGCTGGCCAAGATCGGACAGGGCACGTTCGGGTGAGTGCGGGGACACCCGGGGCTGTGTGGGATGAATGGAGAATGGTCTTGCACCGTATTGGAAATGGAGCAAATTATCACCTGTAGGGAGTCAGCCAGAAAATATCCAATAACCAGTCTGTTATTAGGAGCCAGGCAAGGAAGCCTCTCATAGATTGATTTTAAACACTGATAAATATTTAGGTGCCAGAAATACACATTTTAGGATCCCTGTCTCCAATAACGTTGCCCAATAAGGGCGGATAAGCAGAATAACATGCTTATATGTTTTAAGACTTAAGCTATCCTGAGGAAGTTATTTTTTATGAAACACGGTGGTGAGAGGGTTAATATATTTTAGCCATATAGAGCAACGCTGCTTTTATTTTTGGTGCTTTCCTGTTTTTTGCTAGCACACGTGCACCTGTTATATGCACGCAAGCTGTCTCCTTGTGGCCTGTAAGTGCTTAGGGGTTTTCGGGTTAGGGTTGGGAAGTGGTGTAGGGACTTAGGTTTAGGGTTAAGCCCGGTAACTGATGTAGGGGGTTAGAGTTAGGGCCGGCAAGGGGTGTAGGGGGTTAGGATTAGGGTTAGGGCCGGCAAGGGGTGTAGCGGGTTAGGGCCGACAAGGGGTGTAGCGGGTTAGGGCCGACAAGGGGTGTAGCGGG
Organism: Discoglossus pictus; assembly: GCA_027410445.1. Taxonomy (NCBI): domain Eukaryota; kingdom Metazoa; phylum Chordata; class Amphibia; order Anura; family Alytidae; genus Discoglossus; species Discoglossus pictus. The sequence continues at coordinate 11,539,758 of CM050168.1, forward strand.
TTAGGGCCGACAAGGGGTGTAGCGGGTTAGGGCCGGCAAGGGGTGTAGCGGGTTAGGGCCGGCAAGGGGTGTAGCGGGTTAGGGCCGGCAAGGGGTGTAGCGGGTTAGGGCCGGCAAGGGGTGTAGCGGGTTAGGGCCGGCAAGGGGTGTAGCGGGTTAGGGCCGGCAAGGGGTGTAGCGGGTTAGGGCCGGCAAGGGGTGTAGCGGGTTAGGGCCGGCAAGGGGTGTAGCGGGTTAGGGCCGGCAAGGGGTGTAGCGGGTTAGGGCCGGCAAGGGGTGTAGCGGGTTAGGGCCGGCAAGGGGTGTAGCGGATTAGGGTTAGGGCCGGCAAGGGGTGTAGCTGATTGGGTTAGGGCCGGCAAGGGGTGTAGCGGATTGGGGTTAGGGCCGGCAATGGGTGTAGCGGGTTAGGGTTAGGGCCGGCAAGGGGTGTAGCGGATTGGGGTTAGGGCCGGCAAGGGGTGTAGCGGATTGGGGTTAGGGCCGGCAAGGGGGTGTAGCGGATTGGGGTTAGGGCCGGCAAGGGGTGTAGCGGATTGGGGTTAGGGCCGGCAAGGGGTGTAGCGGGTTAGGGCCGGCAAGGGGTGTAGCGGTTTGGGGTTAGGGCCGGCAAGGGGTGTAGCGGATTGGGGTTAGGGCCGGCAAGGGGTGTAGCGGATTGGGGTTAGGGCCGGCAAGGGGTGTAGCGGATTGGGGTTAGGGCCGGCAAGGGGTGTAGCGGATTGGGGTTAGGGCCGGCAAGGGGTGTAGCGGATTGGGGTTAGGGCCGGCAAGGGGTGTAGCGGATTGGGGTTAGGGCCGGCAAGGGGTGTAGCGGATTGGGGTTAGGGCCGGCAAGGGGTGTAGCGGATTGGGGTTAGGGCCGGCAAGGGGTGTAGCGGATTGGGGTTAGGGCCGGCAAGGGGTGTAGCGGATTGGGGCCGGCAAGGGGTGTAGCGGATTAGGGTTAGGGCCGGCAAGGGGTGTAGCGGATTAGGGTTAGGGCCGGCAAGGGGTGTAGCGGATTAGGGTTAGGGCCGGCAAGGGGTGTAGCGGATTAGGGTTAGGGCCGGCAATGGGTGTAGCGGATTAGGGTTAGGGCCGGCAATGGGTGTAGCGGATTAGGGTTAGGGCCGGCAATGGGTGTAGCGGATTAGGGTTAGGGCCGGCAATGGGTGTAGCGGATTAGGGTTAGGGCCGGCAATGGGTGTAGCGGATTAGGGTTAGGGCCGGCAATGGGTGTAGCGGGTTAGGGTTAGGGCCGGCAATGGGTGTAGCGGGTTAGGGTTAGGGCCGGCAATGGGTGTAGCGGGTTAGGGTTAGGGCCGGCAATGGGTGTAGCGGTTTAGGGTTAGGGCCGGCAAGGGGTGTAGCGGGTTAGGATTAGGGTTAGGGCCGGCAAGGGGTGTAGCGGGTTAGGGACTTCGGGAGTATGTAGGGACACGAGTGCATTCGGCAACAGAAGGCTTTCAGTGCACGCATGTTGTGTACTAGCAAAAAACAGGAATGGTCCTTATTTTTGTAATATTGTTTAGTTATTATCAGAAAAGGATTATACATACACATTCACATTTTTCATCTATTTTTATGATATCCTTTTTTTTATTAGTAAAGATTTCCCTCTTTATGATATATATAAATTTACTATGTTCTTTTTATTTTTAATTTCTCTTCTCTTCTTCATCATGCCACATTGGATCCTCAGAAAACAATCTGTTATATTACATTATGTTTCTGAATACTTCTCACTATCTGCACTTTCCATGTACAAATTAATTTGGGTAAGAACATCCCACTCATAGTAATAAAATCCAGTACCAATGAAATGTCATCACTTGCCGGTTCATGGGAGCCACTGCTTCTAAAATCTTACTTCTTGCCCATAAATGATTTTTGCTAGGTCTGCATATACTATATAAATAGTAGCCTCAGTCATACTTATTGACTCCCCTGTACCCAGCAGGGGCAGTACTGAAATCCAGGACTGTGTGTGTCAGTCAAGGATCAGTGTTGCCTATCCCTGGCATATGCTACTGAAATGAATCGTCAAAAAAATGATTTAACATTTCCATTTTTTTCCCCACAGGGAGGTGTTCAAGGCCAAACATCGACAGACTGGAAAGAAGGTGGCTTTAAAAAAAGTACTAATGGAAAATGAGAAAGAAGGGGTAAGAGACTTTCCAAATTGTGTAACATCTGGAGATGCAGTTGTTATAACTGTGCATTGATTGTTAATTAATTTCCTACTTAATGATTTATAATAAATATTCAATATTAAATTCACTTTCCAAGAGTATCAGCCATAGGTGCGTATTTGTTTCCACTCTGGTAAGATCATCAATAGAAAAGGGTGCATTTGGTTGGGAAAGGTCTAGCAAATAAGAGGCCAAACAGATATTCGTAGACTGCTCCCACAGCAAAAAAGGTTCTTGCCAATGGAAACTGTCTTAACACAGTTGATATAACCTCCTAGCTGAAACAATCTAGATAAAGCCATCTACTCTGATTGACCTTATAGGGGGGAATATCAGCAGCTGTTCAGTTTCTTTTTTGAAAGGCATTATTTTAATATTGAATATGAATATATATATATATATATAAATATATATATATATATATATATGCGCCCCCCCCCCCCCCCCCAACTCTCCTACTTTAGCTTACAGGACCAATCTCCAGGTTGTGATTTTGTGTTAAGTCTCAGTGCGCAGCATGTCAATTCAGATCAGAACAGTGTTCATGGAGAAGCAGGATAGCAGGCTTATTGTAAACTGTAACTTTAATCCCTAGGATAACACAGAATGCAAGAAATAGGAGCTCTTAGTGCATCAGACACACTGACTCGTTATTCTCCTTACATAGAGATTTTAAAACCTAAAAAAAGAATCCACCCACATGGCCCCCGTCATAATCCTCCTCTCTGTATGAGGGGTCGGAATATTACATGGTAACCCCAACATTCATTATTGTGGCCCCCATTACATTACACATAAAAACAACATGTCATAGTCCTTAAAACAAGTCCCATTGTAATAGCCTTTGATATTAGCATCCAAATAGAGTCCTAAATAGGATTGCTTGTGGGGTTCAGGGGAGTCCAATCCTGGTCCCAAAATCAGTCATGACATGTATTTTTTTTTTTTTATATGAATCTTTATAAAGTTTCTTATTTCCTTCCTCAGTTTCCAATCACGGCTCTGCGAGAAATCAAAATCCTGCAATTACTGAAACACGAGAACGTAGTGAATCTTATAGAGATCTGCCGGACGAAAGGTAAAGAGTTTTCAGTTTCTTGCTGCACACACACACTACATACGGCTAATGAGTAGCTCTACATTAGGGTGCTTGGCAGCTAGCAGGGTGCATGATTATAGAGAAATGACTTCTTCACAGTTAGAGATACTAATCTGTACATACAATTTGCACTCTACACCACATTTTTATGTTGAATTATATGCTGCCAAATTATCCCCATTGGCAGCAAAGGGGTTAAAACAGGTGGTCCTCGGGTTAAGGATGAGATATGTTCCTAAAGGCATATTTATGTTTCCTGGATTATGAATGCATCTAATAGGGGAGAATCAGTAGTGTATGAAAAAATACCAAAATAAACATGAACAAACTCTCCCTGATGTTTGCTAAATCTCTTGACTTTGCAAGCAGTTGCTCTTGTGAGTTGACACCCCTTTTAAATCCCTGCTAAAATTAGCATAAAGTTCATAATTTGTTTTTGCCAACCACAGACAGCTAAAACATTTTCATAACAATTGGTTATGGCAGTTTGTGTAGGAAGGAATCATGGGATCTGTAGTCCCCTGTAAAAGGAAGCAGGAGGAGCCAGACACAGCTCTGTAGATCTAGATCTCTGCATTGAGCTGCTGCTGGCTTGATGGTTAGTAAAAGGTTAACATCTGTACCCAACTGCAGTGTTTTTATTGGGAGGTACACTGTGCCTATGTAAGCAGCAAGTTTTATTTTTAAATAAAATACCTTTTTGTATGTATATAGAATGACTCCATGTAATGTGTGTGTCTGAAATAAGCTGCAGGTATTCGATTTGGGGAAAAAAAGGGTAAAACGGGTAACCTTAGATATAACTTTTTTGTAAGTTGGATCACTGATGTATACTACCAAAACTATAATAGCTCATATTTGGTAAAAGTGTAATAATACCACCCCGGTACTGTAATAAGTTACAGAAACTATTGTACTTATCTTTTAATTCAAACAGAACATAAAAAAAAAAACTCATAGAAAAAGCCTTGGCAGCCTGTTCGTAAAGGGATATCTAAGTTTCATGGATTATTACATTTCTGCACTCTATTGGCAAAAAGCAGCCTATACGTATGCAGCACATCTCATAAAACATTTTATTAATATCTAAAAATCCCTCTAATGATTATGTTGACACCCCCAGGGCGTGTCTACACAACTTCCTGATCCCCACCCAATCGGCATGCCGCATCCAGGGAGCAATATTAACCCACTATTTACCTGCTCTTGCTTGCTCAGCCAATAGGAGAGCTGTGATGTTCGCCTCCCAGTCACTGCTGGGATATGACTACTCCCTGCTTCCTGTCTATGCTGTGAGCTGTTGCAATAGCAACTAACATAGTTCTATGTCTCAAATCTTTCATCTAACCGGATTGTCCAAAACAAATTGGAGGGGGTGTTAACCTTCATGTTAATCTGTCAGAAATTTTAATAGATTTTGCTTACTTCAAGGTAAATGTTTAAAAGGTTTACTTTGGTATTTTTCATGCAAACTTTTTTTTTATTTTTTATACTATTAATTCTTCTCTATCCGATGCATTCATAATCTTACTTATCCCTTTTAAGTATGGGTCATTTGTAACCCGGGGACCGCCTCTGTATACAGGTATATATCATTTTAGTTTATGGTGGGCAAAGAGTGATAGAAGCCGTCCAGCATACAGAAAATGAGAAGTACGTTTGTGTGTCCACTTGAATGTCTAAAAATAAAATAAAAACACTTGGTGTATTTCTGGGAAACCTGAGCAGGAAATACGTTAACCTATTTTTGGCATTCAAATGAGAACAGTAATGTACTATTCATTGTCTAAAATTCTATATATATATATATATATATATATATATATATATATATATATATATATATATATATATAATGCCTGCCTCTTTTAAAGGGATATGGAAGTTTTCTGGATGTTGCTAGGTATATAATATCCCTGTGTATCTAATTCCTTTAATTTACTTTATTTTATTAAGAAGTGCTTATAAACTCTGTTTTTACTGCCTAATATCAAATCTATATTACCTGCTTGGGTCTGTCCTTAAGCTCATAAAGATACAGAATCTGCTGTACTTGCTGTGCTCTCTCATACTAACCAATCAGTGACCGTGTCTCAGCAACATACTGTAGAGGTGTGTCCCCTGATAGGCTATTACACTTCACTGGTGATCCATTCCTGCAGGGTCGGTGTCTGCATACTTTGCAGTGGTCAGACCCAAACCAGAACAGTGTATTTTTAGGCAGTAAAAACCAAGCTTATAAGCGCTTCTTAATAAAGTAAGGTACCTATAAGTAAATACTTTCTTAGATATATTCTATACCTACTAACATCCAGGAACCTTCCATATCTCTTTAAGCGTTATTGTTTTTAGTGTTGTGTTTCAATAAAGATGGATTCCCTTCTAGGAACAGGGTGCCCCCTAAATTTCCCACAATAACAACTTTTGAATTGTAATTTCTGGGTGGCTGCATTTCTGCTGATTGGGCAGTAATTTTCCTTCTTGATATAAAACAAAACTAGTCCAATCTATTTATCTTTCTAATTAGGACAATGAACTGGAAGTCAAAATATCGCAGCTTATGAGCACTTCTTAATATATTGATCCATTTTAAACTCGTAACAAACTTGTGATATTTTGAACTGATAACTTATTCAGGAGGCCAGTTACATTTCTTAGAGAAGTATCGTTTGCATTGTGGGAATTCATCTTTAAAAGGAACATTTTAACCAGGATTAATCATGCTCTGTTACTGGGAAATGATCGATATATTGTGCTGGTAGATGGGCGCCTACTTATTCTAGTAGTCCAAATTACATGATATAGTTGGTCCGTATTGAAGGAGCACTCAAAATAAGTTTTTTTTTTTTTTTTATCCCAACTTTAAAGGACCACTCTACAAAGAAAACCTTTTTATTTTAATTTTATTTTATTTTTTGGTTCTAAAAGCACATTTAGACGGAAAAGTCACCATGTTGGCTTTTTAATTGTAAAACATTATATTGATTCCTCCCGCTGGACCACGGAGGCACCTATATACTTTGAAAATGTGTCATGTTTCTGGGAAGCAGGGCTTGAATTTATATTGCAACATTCCTGCTATTGAGAATGCAAGTGTCTAATTCATTAAGATCCAATAATATTATATATACCCCTCAGTAGTGCTCCAGTTATCAGGAAGTGTTGATATCAGACCAGACATGATCTTACACACACCAAAAAATTAAAACCTTGTGATTTACAATAAACATATTTGTTATAGCTTACATAGCTACTATTGTTAATTACATACTTCACAAACATGCAGTTTTTCTTGAACTACAGTGGTCTTTTTAATAAGTACAGTATGGAAGTTGTGCGTTGTAGTCCTATTACCAAATGGACATAGTGACACAATTTGGATCGGACCTGGTAGCAATAATGTGTGACCAGCGATTCTGTAGATTTATGTAGCATGTTCCTATAATGCAATCTGAATTGTATACGGCTTTCCCCAGTACATATGATTAATCTTGGTGACCGTATATGTTGAAAGCACCTGGGTGGTTGTTTTGCATTGGTGCTGGGAAAGGGATTTTAATTTGAAAGCAGAACCACATATGACCAAAGCAAAAAAACATTTCATTTAAGTAACTTCAATCTTTCATATGTTAAGTCCTGGTTCTTTCAATCAAATTTTTATCATTTTCATGCCAAAAATTGATTATTCCAAGACTGCTTAAATGGCTATGTAAGGTTTCTGGATTTTACTAGGAATATAATATAACTGTGTATTTACTTTTATCTGCTTTATTGTTGTAAGAAGTGCTTATAAGCTTTGTTTTTTACTGCCTACAATCAAACAAATAGTCCCTTGAATCTGCCCTCTAGAGCTCACGAAGACACAGATATTCTGTAGGGATCAATGTACACTGTAGTATCCTAGCCTGTCAGGGGCCATGTGTCAGCAGCACGTTGCTGAGATTGTCACTGATTGGTTAAATGCATCATTATCGATGTCTTCGTGATCTACAGAGGGCAGTCCCAAGCAGGGACTATTGTCTGATTTTAGGCAGTAAAAGCAGAGCTTATAATCACTGCTTAAAAAAATAAAGTATATAAAAGTAAAAAGATACACAGAGATATTTATATACGTAGTAATATCCAGGAACCTTGCAGATAACTTGTATGTATATTAAATACGTAGTAGGGGGAGCCGTTGATTAGGACGAATATACCATATGAATAATTTATATAAAAATCACACCTTAAAGATTTAGACTTCATTTTACTGCCAAACTTTTCCTCTGATATATATATATATATATATATATATATATATATATATATATATATATATATATACCAAACTGCTTCTAGCTCAGAATCCAAAGAAAAATAGTTATTGCACTGCATTCTGGGAAGCTGAGCTGGGACATGCAAATGTGCCCACAAATGCCTCGCTCTTCAATCCATAGCCATTTTCAAACATGGCTTCCATTTTAAGCTTATGCCTGCTGTATTACACAGCTTTAATTCAAAGCCAGGGCTGGATTTTACACAAGCCAAGAATCCTATCCATGTACAGCTGTTTCAAGCTTACTGGCTATATTCATATTCCACAGCTCCTAAAGTTTGCCTGGCTCCTAAGATTCACATGACTTAGCCAACCACTGATACATGTATATTTATACACTGTGAATAAGCTGCCTCATTAAATGTAAATATATATTGCAGCAACGTACTTTACAGGATCTAGGCGTTGCATATCCGCATGTAGCGCTTTACCTCCAGGATCGCTCTTCTTTTAACAAAGCCATTTGGTCCTATGTGGTTTCTACTTTTTTTTTTTTTTTTTCATGAATGTGCCAAATTTAAGCTTCTGCTGTGATTGTCAGAGCCTTTCCGAGACTGTTTTCCCCACCTAGTTTCTCCCACAGCCAACCAGTATAATAGATACAAGGGCAGCATTTTCCTGGTTTTTGATTTCTGCGAACATGACCTGGCCGGCCTGCTTAGCAACGCTCACGTCAAGTTCACTCTCGCTGAGATCAAGAAGGTCATGCAGATGCTTCTCAACGGCCTGTACTACATCCACAGAAACAAGGTGTGTGTCTTCTTACCATCCCTTTCAAGTGGGTGTTGGTGTTCAGGGGCAAACAACTTAAAAGTATATCTGGCTTCCAGTACAGATGGTTACAAAGCCATCATCTGTAATGTCTCTTTAGTACAACGGGTAAATCCTGAAACTTTAACTACAAAGGGCCTCATTCTATTATCGGCCGTAAAACGTCCACAAAGCTGCGATTCCTTGCGGCCGTCTTACGGCCCCGTGTAGAGCTCAGCTCTCATTAACGGTTTATTTTCCGTCCGCAGCCTGGGCGGGTCTGAGGTGCTCCAAGCCCTCGGGACTTTGTCCACGGATATTTGACATGAATTAAAATAAAAATTATTTTCAGATTTTGAGTGTAGGGGAATGTGGTGCTATGAATGCTATGAATGCTAACACCCCCAATCACTTTATCGTCTCATAAGAGTGCAGGATGGCTTTATTATGGCTTTATTATGGCTTTATTATGTGCTTAATTGTGTGCTTGCGGGACCTTTTTGGTGCAAGTAAGCTGCGGCTCGCTTTTAGCCTTGCAGAGAGGGTTCCCGGAGCAATGAATAGCAACCGGGGCTTTCTTGCGGCCGGAACTCTTGCGGCCGTTTAAGATGAAAGGCTTTCCTGCTGCACGTGCGGCCGCAAGGGATAACAAGGCGCTGGCCGCAAGCCTGCCGGAGTCCCCGGCCGGAAGGGAATAGAATAGGCAAATAGCTTGCGGCCGGTCCTTGCGGCCCCGCATCTCCTACAGCCGATAATAGAATGAGGCCCAAAGTATTTATTACAATAAATATTTAACATAATTACCTATTTTGTGCTTCCAAAAAATAAATAGTACATTTGTGTTCACATTTGAATGTCTAAGAATAAGTTAGACTTTTATATTTTGTTCAGAATTTCCAGAAATGGTTATTGCACTGTACTCTGGGACACTGGGTGGGGACAAGAAAATGCGTCTACAATGCATTTTCACTCTTCAATCTACCATTTTCTACATGCCGCCTCTTAGACCTATTCTTGTTGTATTACACAGCTTTATAGCATAGGATGGACCTACTCACAACTAATAGTGTAATACAGCGAGCATAGGCCTAAAAAGGAGCTATTTATTAAGAATGAAAATGCATTATAGACTTGTCTCCATGTCCCTGTCCAGTTTCCCAGAGTGCAGTGCAATTACTGTGTTGTTTTTTTTTCTGGGAATTCTGAGCATAAAATAAGTTGTTAGTGTTTTTTTTATTGTTTTATTTATTTTTAGACATACAAATGTTCAATGAAATTTAGAAGTACAGGATACATGCTGCCTGAAATGAGGCTAATATTGTCAATATCCTTAAACAGGATAAAGATCCGGAAATATACAAGAATTACAGACCTATTTATTTATTAAACACAGTCACAAAAATGTATGCTAAGATATTAGCCAATAGGTTAAATAGATATATCTCCAAACTGATCAATCACGATCAAGTGGGATTTATGCACAAGAGACAAGGCCCAGGGAACACAAGGAGACTTGCCAATTTATTATCAGATGCTAAAAAGAAAGATATCCCTCTACTTACCCTCTCATTGGAGTCAGAGAAGGCTTTTGATGGGGTAAATTGGACATATATCACAGCTGTGTTAAATAAAACAAACAAAGCCGTTATGGCACGTTATAGAAACCCTAGAGCAATAGTTACAGGCGTTGAGTTTGAATCTGAGAAGTTCAGCATATCGAATAGGACTAGGCAGGGATGTCCCTTGTTGCCTTTTAGCTTTATCCTAACTCTGGAACCATTGGCTGAACGAATACGAACTACAGATTTAATTCGGGGGGTAAACATTGGAGGTAATCAATAGAAAATGTTAATGTTCTCAGATGATATGGTGTTAACATTAACAGATCCAGATACATCCCTGTCAGTCCTATTCGATACGCTTGAAAAATATAATAAATTCTGATATTTTAAGATCAATGACATGAAATCAGAAACTAATAGGATTCAAAGACTTTGACCTTTTTTAAAAAAGAAATATATACTTAACTGGAATAGTAAGGGTATAAAACTTACATCAATCTTAAAAGACAATATCATGACAATTTATGGACAGATTAAACAGGCTATATTGGATTGGAAACGAATATTTATCATGGTCAGGTAGGATTGCCCTGATTAGAATGTTGATTATTCCTAAAATAATGTATGTCTTGAGATGCATTCCACAAGCTATATATTTATAAATAGACAAGTTGAAAGAGGAGGCCTAGCTGTACCCTCTGTCTCAGATATACACAATGCTACTTTAATAATAATAAATGATTTATTATAGTTCATTTATAACGCGCCAACATATTCCGTGGCTCTGTACATATGTTAAGTTCAGACAAAGATAAATACAAATTAACATATAGCAAAGCAAGGAGGGCCCAGTCTTTGAGCTGGGAATCCAATAGGTTGGAACTTAGCTGTAAAAGATTTTAAATGGCTCAAATTATAAGAGGACCTTCTAGGGGACTTTGCAAGTGAACTACTATTGTGGCTTCCGAGATTAGGTCTGAACTTAGTTTCAGCTTGCTTTGGAGGCATATGTTCAATGTTAAAATACTGGTATAAGAAAATAAATGTATGGGACTTCGCTAATTATCCATCACCCCAACGAACATGAAAAAAATGAACTCCTCAAACTAAGAAGAATGTTGGAGTGTGGGGAAAAGGGATCTCGCTCCCATATATGGTGGAGTTGTCCAGTGATACAATCCTTCTGGATAATGTGTATAGATCAAATTAAGGCAATCACACACATGAGAGTACCCTTGAACCCAGCATTTCTTTTATACCATATTTTTCAGATTAGCCAATAGTACAACAGAGTAGGCTGATTTCTCATATTCTACTGTCCTGTAAATGGCTTATGGTTAAACTATGAAAGTCAAAAGAAGTTCCAACATGGTTAGATATTAAAAGAACGGTTGAGCGAGACCAGGAATTGGAAAAAGGTCTCATACGCCATAAAATACCAAAAGAAAAGGCCAGTCACAAAATGGTCCAGCTGAGACGAGAATAATCCATATGCCTTCATTTATCTTTCTTTTTTATCTATCTTCTGTTTTTCCTTTTTGTTTTATGTTGTTAGTATGGGAATGTTGGATATTGTCTATGTATGTTTCATATTGTATATTTTCTTTTTGTTTAAAAATAAAAATATTACATGTTTAAAAAAAAACAAAACATGTGTGAACACAAATGTACTATTTATTTACTATATTCTGCAAAGTGGAGGCTTCTATCACTCTTGCTCATCATAAGCTAAATGTTTTTGTGGTAAATGTACCTCCAAAATAAACATACATATGGGCTGCATTGCCATAGATCTATAAACTTTAACAAAAGCAGATTATCTAAGGCTACACAGTTATATCGGAAAGTAATATAAATATCCATATGTGAGAATTATATGCTACAGGAGACTAAACAGAAATGCATAATCTTTTCCAATCCCTTTTTACTATGTGCAGACGTAAGCAAAAATGCCTTCTCCTTCAAAGATTTCATGTCGATGCCATTCCGGACTATCCCGTCTCAATCAAGTAGTCCACTTTCCAGTGGGGAGATATGAGAGGGTATAGGTATTAAAGTGATATGGAAGGTTCCAGGATTGTTCTATGTATACAATATCCCTGTGTATCTACTTGTATGTACTTTTTATTAAGAAGTGTTTATAAGCTCTGTTTTTACTGCCTAGAAACAAACAATAGTCCCTGCTTGGGACTGCCCACTGCAGTGTATTCAGACATAGAATCTGTAGGGCTAGATGTGCAGTGTAGTGACCTAGCCTATCAGGGACCACGTACTAGAAGCTTGTTGTTGAGATGGTCCCTGATTGGTTAGTATGAGGCACAGCAAGTACTACCACTGTGTTTACATGACCTGCAGTGGGCAGGCCCATACAGTGACGATTTGTATGATTTTAGGACGTACAAAGAGAACTTGTTAGCACTTCTTAATAAAGTATAAAAAAGTAAATGGATACACAGGGATATTATATCCCTAGTAACATCCAGGAATCTTACATATCCTTTATAAAAATATATGGTATGCAGTCCCAAGACCATCTCGACCCCTTCTTATGTAATGCAAATACCTCTGATCTACAGAAGCCCTTCAAAGTCTTCATGGATGAAATCTTTTGGTGGTCCCACCTTGCGTATTAATAACTATATAAGGACTAGCGACTTGCCCGTCAAAAATGACCGCAATCAAATTTAAATGCTGGCAATGCTGCTTGCCACCCAATGTGAGCACCTTCGGCGCTTATCGCGAGCCTCTCCCCCTGTCTACTTCCTCACTTGTGTCTCCTTTCCCCCCCTCTACTCCCTCTGTGTCTTTTACCCCTTCTCCCTCCCTCTTCCCTATGTCCCTCTCACTCGCTTTCCCATTATCATCCTTCTCCCTCTCCCCTCACTTACCTTGATCCAGTGAGGGGCAAAGGGATGAGGAGGGAGGCGGATGAGGGGGAGGCGGCACTGGAGGTGATGCGAGCCCTGGATGTCTTGCGATGAGCGTCGGAGGTGCTCATTGCAGCCCCGTCTACTGGCAGGGACCAGGTAGTCCCGCGGGCCACTCGCTTTTACGGCCCTATGGGCCGCAAGCATGGCGACAGCTCTCAATTTGACAAATATATAATAAGTGATAGTTTATATCGGCCTTTTAGATATCTGTCTGCTCTAAGTGTTAGGATAGCGTGATGAGCTGCCTCTTCTCCTTATATGCTGTTGCACATTTCACCTCTGTACTGACTTCTAGGCAACTGTCTGAAAATCTGTTTAACCTTTTCCTTTTTTTTAATAGATTTTACATCGTGACATGAAGGCTGCAAATGTGCTGATCACTAGAGATGGTGTATTGAAACTCGCTGATTTTGGACTGGCCAGAGCATTCAGCCTGGCAAAGAACAGCCAGCCGAATCGATACACCAACCGCGTGGTTACACTGTGGTATAGACCACCGGAGCTTCTCTTAGGTATGGATGGTTGTGAAATGAGCATTTAGATATTGCCGTCTGACTGTATTAATGTGAATAAAACCAAATGGTAATGATTTCATGTCACTTGCGTTTCACTAACCATAATCCTTTGTCACTGGAATTGCCCTTGCATTTTACATGCAATTTTGGACCTGCATGCAAATTGTATCTGTGCTTCAAAAATATTTTTGTTACTGCACAATAAAGCAACTTTGAAATCAATTTATATTGATTTTTGCTACAGATGGTTAACTTGTATAGTCATAACATTTTCTATTTTTATTCTTGAATACAACAAAAATCTAAAGAACTTCGTATTAAAACCATCACATATTGTTTTTTTACATTTTTATACTGTTTTGGGACATTTGCTATGTACCTTCAAAGGGCATTAAAATGTAATGTTGAAAGCTGAATGAATTAATGAATTGTGCAAATTATGTTAATAAATCAGTTTTTTTAATTTCGCATCAAATTTGACACTAGAAAAAGCTTAGTTTGGCTGTGCTGAGTAGACTTTAATTGTGAACTGTTATATATATATATATATATTTATTTATTTTTCTAACTAGCAACTTTTTTTTTATTGTCTTTTAGGAGAACGTGACTATGGCCCTCCCATTGACTTGTGGGGTGCAGGATGCATCATGGCGGAAATGTGGACCAGAAGCCCCATCATGCAAGGCAACACAGAACAGCATCAACTAACGCTCATCAGTCAGCTTTGTGGTTCCATCACACCCGAGGTGAGCAATGGCCGATCAGTTTTATTTTTAGGACTGACGTACTATCGACAGATGCAATACTTTTGACTATTTGCAGTGACTGTCTGGAGAGTACAGAAAATAGCGTATCTGTTTTATAATACAGTTTCCCTGTACTAAGTCCAGTTCTCACATTTGCAATCTTTTACCAGAGCTGATTTTATTGGGAATGGCCAAGCGGTTTTATAGGGGATGGAACAAAAGGGCAGTCTGACATTTAACAGAAAACAAACAACAAATCCACATACCCAACTTAAACCCCCCTTGTTTCTCTCTCGTTGTCCACTAATGCACCAGGCTCGGGATGCTGATATCAGCTGGAGGTGGTGGTGGTGTGGGGGGGGGGTTCCATTGTGTGGCTGTGGTGCCAGCAAGTCTCATCCCTTATCTTAACTTTCCCTGTTTCTAGACTGCATATCTACCACCCATGGTGCAAACATGGGAAAATCATAGGCACTGGGTCAGGTATCATGCCCACTGTTAGCAAATAAAGAAGATACCAATGTATACAACAATATTCCTAATTTTGAATTGCTGAACATTCACGTCTACTCAATCTTCTGACCTATGTAACTGAATTAGATTGGCAGCTGTGTAAGCCTAGTACACAATGATATTTGGAGAAAAGTTTTATTTTAGCAGACTGTACGTATGCAGAAGGGCTTCCCTGGTGCCTGTTTTCAAAATGACATCTTGACTAGAGGCCTATAGGAATTGCCTGTACCACTCCTGTCATGGGCTGGACAAGGCGCATTCCTGTTGTAGAGAAAAAAATATTTTTTAACTTCACTGTATCTTATTATTGCACCATTCTCTCATTTGTATTCAATTATTTTTTTATCCTATATCTATGCATAGCTCAATAAGCATAGGATGCATTTAACATAAAGTGTAAGCTGCAGATATGACCGTAATAATCTAAAGACGTGAAGTTTTTCCCAAAGTGCAGTAGTCCTTAAGCTGCATTGGTGAACTTTCTTTTCTTTTTCTCTACAGGTCTGGCCAAATGTAGACAAGTATGAATTGTACCTCAAGCTGGAACTTCCTAAAGGTCAGAAGAGAAAAGTGAAGGAGAGACTAAAGGCTTATGTAAAAGATCTATACGCTCTAGATCTTATAGACAAGCTTTTAGTCTTGGATCCCACACAGAGAACGGACAGTGATGATGCCCTCAATCATGATTTCTTCTGGTCTGACCCCATGCCCTCTGACCTGAAGAACATGCTTTCAACCCACAACCAGTCCATGTTTGAGTACTTGGCACCACCCAGAAGAAGGGGAGGTCACATGCCACAGCAACCAGCCAATCAGGGCAGGAACCCAGCTGCTACAAACCAATCTGAGTTTGACCGGGTTTTCTGAGGAACGTTTCCTTCTGTATGGGATCAGTACAGGAATACGGACTGCGTTACTGCATCGCGTCGCCTTCAGAAAACATTGAGGGCGGAAATTCGATGCATATTCAACTGAGCCAAAGTTTTTCACCTTTTTTCAGTAGGGTCAACATGAATTTTTTTTTTTCTTTCTTGTGTGTATATATAACTTTTTTTTTTTTTTTTGTTCTCCTTTTTTTAATATAGGGGGCAATTTTCATTACCTTCCACAGGCGCACATTTGCAAATGCTTCCTAAATGTATATAGTATCATTTTATTCTGGATCTACAACATTCTGCAGAAAAGTTTACCGTTTTTTGCAATGGATCTACTGCCGGTGATTAAACTTTTTCACGTTTTATTTTTTTACTACAACTTCCTTAAAAGAAATAATGTTCCTTAAAAGTTTGTGTCATAAGTGTGAGGCAGATGGTTTTCGACCTCTCACTTCCATGTTTCTAACAGGTTTACCGTCCCACGTTACAATAACTGATGTGATTACAAAATGCTTCCTCAATGTATTTGGTACAAACTTGAAATTAAATAATTGTGTTCTTGTTTAATATTTCCTATATTCTAGTGTACATCTTTTGTTCGCTGCACAGCTGGATGTTGGAAAGAAAACGGCATCCCTGTAATCATAGATTTGAATGGTCTGAAGCAGGCAAAAGTCAGAGCTGGATTTTAACCAGGAAAAAAAAAATGTGGATCCTGGATGAATCCGTAATACATAGGTGTGTGGCTTTTACAGTTGCTGGAGAAATATGGTTGCATTTTCTGAAGCATTGAGCCTACTTCTGGGCCAGTGACTTAGAAGGGGTGTGTCTTCTCCAATTATCTTTAAGACTTATTGTCCACCCTTATGATTCAGGTCTCTGGAAGTGATGCAAAAAAATGGATTCCTATACTCCTAAACATAGACTTCAAAACATTCAAATATTCACATATGAGAGGGGCCTTTACATTTTTGAAGGAGCAGGCTCCTAGCTATAGCCCGTGAGCTGCCTGTGTCTGGGTATGTGGGGGAAGAAGTAGGTGTAAAGGTTCCAAACATCCAGTGCCATAATGGCCTCCTTCTTAGCATTACTTCCACTGAAATATAAGATAAACACTCACACTGAAAGATATCAAAGTGCTCAAGTCAGACAAGATGTCTTAAAAAATTTTAACTTCGTAAAGATCAATTTAAACTTTTTTTTTTTTGTCTGAAAGATTGTAGTTGGGTTTAAGATACAACGGTCTGAAGAAATACTCATGGAAACACAGAGACTTTAATGTATAAGTTTGTACTGCAGCGTAAAAATGATTGGTTTCTGCTGCTGCTCCATGTCCTGGAGAGGGGCGAGACTTGATTGTGTCTGCCCAGTGGGAATGATAGTTCTACAACTGCCAGTGTTTTCAATGGAATGCTAATTAGTTTACAAGGACACACTCTGTTGAGAAAGTAGCAGCAGAATCAGCTGGGAAATGATAGTGGAACACTGCTGTGATGATTGTTTGCGTAATCAAAATTAAAAACCTTTTAAAACAAAGAAAATTAATTTTATAGTTGACAAAAGTAAATATAGAAACATTTGACACACAAATCACTGGTTATATCTCGGTGTAGAGTTGGAACGCCCATCTGTTCCAAACTGGCACAGCGTGGAGCACCAACCTGTCCTGGAATATAAGGGTGACTGTGTTTACTTCATTTAAAACTCCTCGATTTCAATTTTCTTACAGAATATACTCTTCACTCTCCATCTATACTTTCCTGCTATCTTGCGCACCTATGACTTGTAGCATTGCATTTTGTTAAATGAGGCAGGGATTCACAATACCAGTGTCATGCTGTTAGACTGCAAGTAGGCAGTAACTAAATTGATAGGATTTTCAATCGAAATCATTTCATGTAATCATTTAACAGTAACACATTGCTGATACAACATGTAGGAAAGGAGCTGTGTCAATAGAACACGCTGTCAGCACGCAGCATCATACAGAACGCACACGTGTCCTTAGGTAGCTCTAAGTCTCAGGTCTACAAGGATACAATGGGACGTTCCTGTTACTTTGTGGTCCTCTTAGAAGCTGGTGTGAAACTTTCATTGTAGGAGGATAAAATGATTAAACATTTAACTAAAACGGATTTTTGCCCAAAAAGCACATTTTATATAAGCGG
Source organism: Discoglossus pictus (assembly GCA_027410445.1). NCBI lineage: Eukaryota > Metazoa > Chordata > Amphibia > Anura > Alytidae > Discoglossus > Discoglossus pictus. The sequence continues at coordinate 11,557,405 of CM050168.1, forward strand.
ATGGGAAGAAACACCCGGGGAAGGGATCAAAAATGAGTTGGTTTATTCCATGTTGGCATGATCATCAAATGGTGATAAATTCCAACAATTCATGTCTTGGTCACGATGCTTCAGTGCAGGTGTAGATTTGCCTGAGACGAAGCTTCTCTTCAAGTATAGTCCACAAGGAGAGACCCTTACCTCACGCCTGTGACTGACCCATAACCTGGCCAAGCAAGTGAGATAGGGAAGGGCCAAAGAACGAAGGGTTAGGAACCACAAACGGTGCCAGGCAGTATGTGCCCAAGATTATTTTATTTATGTTAATGAGAAGTTTAATTTTATTTTTTCTTATGGGGGGGGGGGGATATGTTTCCCCTTCTCTCTCCCCTTCCTTTTCCTCATACCTCCTACCACAACATTACTAAGTTGGCAAACCTAGGGCTCATTTATATGGATCCCGTAGGATCTTCAGCACAGCTGACTTGACTGAGCTATTACATTGGTCTCACATAGGAAACGATGTACTGGTAGCCACCGGTTTCTCACATGAGGGAATGTATCTTATGAGTACTCGCTATTATGCTTAAGGAGTTGAGCTAGTCTCAGAGCCAGCCAAGGGAAGTTCTGATCCCCAGGCATAGTTGGGCTCAAGAGGCCACCAATTACTCCCAGCAGAATTATTATGGATAATAGAGGAGATGCTGGGGCCTCCTGCGACCATGGTGGAATTTGATTCCACAGATTGACACTCTGGGATGTTCCAAAGGACCTTGGGTAGGGGGCCCTGGCAACTTCCTCTCTGCCCCAACACCACTGGCTCCAGTACCAGAACCTGACCCAATAGCTTCCCGTCCGGCAGCATCCTCCATCCCACAGCCACCCTCTCCCATATCGGAGGTGGAAGATCCAGCGGCAGCAATAGGAGTTGGAGAGCGACTGCTATAGGACATGACAACTGGAGTCACCATTGCCAAATGGAACTGGAAGGATAACATCTCCATAACCATCATTTCTGCTGCGTTTGCATATTTGTAATTTCCTTTTGATTTTTGTGGAACTATTTGTCCATTTGTTCCTCCCTAAGTGGAAAGTGACCTAATGGACATCAGAAATATATATACACTTGTGTGTAACGGTCATTTTATATTTTATTGCTAAGCTCTCCGGCCTCTTCCTGTAATGCAGGAAAATCAATAAAGTTATTGATGTTTGTAAGAGACATTAAAAATGGCTGAATCATTGGGTTTTATTTTGTGTATTTATCTCATCATCACAAGCTGGAAGTCATCATCTCTGCCGTATCGAGCACCCACATGGGGCGTGCGGTCCTAAACTATTTATTTTTGTCAATCATTACAAAGAACTTTAAAAGGGCCACTTAAAGGGACATGCCAGCCCATGATTTCAATGCTTAATGTTAATGAACTCAAATAAATAATAGATAAAATGTTTCTAAAAATTAAAAACAAGCTTTAAAAGACCTTCATGCCCTAAAAGCAGGATATGTACATTTTAATTAGTCATTAATTACTAATAAAATTAATATTTAATGATTTACTAAAAAGCAGTATTCAATACTAAACATACTTTCAAAGTTTAGTCAGCTGCTGTTGGTATCCTCCAATTATAAGGTAAATTTGTCTAGCAGACCGCGCTAAATTTTCAGACTCAAAGTGTACAAATGTTTTACATTGGCTGGAGACTTACAGCCATAGGTTTTTCCCCAGTTTTGTTTTAACATGGAGGAATTTCCTTTTTTCAGCATTAAATCAACATGATACAGAGAAGATCTCAATTCATTTCTTAACAAGAGGATTAAATGGAAGTGTAAATTACAGAAGAACCACTCTTCCCCATCGGGGTTCAGACTATTATGGAAGCCCTGGACACGAGCAACTTCTGCCTTTATATTTTTGGATTACACAGCTGCAGATGTTGTTAGTTTGTTACATTCTACACAAATATGTGAAGTTTTTTCCAAAATTCAGTGTCCCTTTAACAGTATAAAATGTTTTTTTTTTTCCTCATAAGTATAAGTTATCTTGTCCCTTCTGGATCACTACCTTGTCGCGGTGAAGGGGCCTGTGTACTTCAATGAAGCTGTGAGCTATACCATGTAGGGTCACCCAAGATGGGCAGAGAGGTCAGACAAATTGCAGTCCACTGGAGAAGGAACTTGCAACCCACTCCAGTATCTTTGCCAAGCAAACCATATGGGTAAGCACAACCAGAAGTACAGACAGATGTGCCTGGCGTTCTGCATCCATATGGTCACTGAGAGTCGGACACAACTGAAGGTTTGGACAACAACAATGTTATCTTGTCTGGAAAAGAACAATGATGTGGCAGAGTCATAAAAGGAAAAGGGATTTGTCATGTTTACATCATTGCATACTTTATTATTAATATGTTGTTATTAAAACAATAATAATAAGAACAATTATTTTATCTTAAAGAGCCACTGCAATGGTCAGGCTATCATGAATTTGCAGATTAGTATAAACAACTTTTCAATGTACCCCCTGATCTTTGTGCTGGCACTCTTCCCCAACTCTGTCTATAATGCTGTGCAGTAAATAGGCAGCTGCAGGCTATGTGCCCTTTAATGTATTATAAAAAACTACAAATGCAAGGACTTGATAAAGATGGGACGGCTGTGCCCAAACTTATACTGAACCCACTCTTTAAAGATAATAATGACAGAAATGTGATAGAATGGAGCCCTCTGGTGGCCATGACTTGATAGTGCAGTATAGAGTGGTCACTGGAGTCTTTTTTTGCTCTTTACTGCAGATTTCCATTTTATTTTATCAGTTGAATCTGTCTGTTAATTTCTCAATTATCTATTAGTCCTAATGAAATCACTGGCAGTTGTATCTGCCATATTCCTTCCCATTGTGATGATAAAAGCTCTATGTGCTTACAAAGGTTTCCCCCACATCAGGAAGTTTATTAGCAAAAACCACCATTGCACATTCCACTGCAGCATAGTTACATAGAAAGATAATATATTAGAGGATGTGCTCTCTTTGTTTATCTAAAACGCGTCATCTTTTTCAGGTTTGGTTATTCAAAGACCACATAAAAAAACAGTAAAAACCATCACTAATATAGTTTTTGTACGTGTGTAACGATCCATAAGGAGCGATGACACTTACGTTCCGTATGCGCAGGGCCTGGTGTGAGCTGCGCGCACGTCAAAGCCGTACGCGCGCGGGGGAGAGACACATGTGGGGGAAGAGGCATGGGGAAAGAGACACAGGGGAGGAGGGAAAAGATAAAGGGGAGAGAGTGGGGGGAAGAGACACAGGGGAGGGAGGAGACATGGGGAAAGATACACAGGGGAGGGGGAAGAGACATGGGAGGGGGGAAAAGATAAAGGGGAGAGAGTGGGGAAGAGACACAGGGGAGGGAGGAGACATGGGGAAAGATACACAGGGGAGGGGGAAGAGACATGGGAGGGGGGAAAAGATAAAGGGGAGAGAGTGGGGAAGAGACACAGGGGAGGGAGGAGACATGGGGAAAGATACACAGGGGAGGGGGAAGAGACATGGGAGGGGGGAAAAGATAAAGGGGAGAGAGTGGGGAAGAGACACAGGGGAGGGAGGAGACATGGGGAAAGATACACAGGGGAGGGGGAAGAGACATGGGAGGGGGGAAAAGATAAAGGGGAGAGAGTGGGGAAGAGACACAGGGGAGGGAGGAGACATGGGGAAAGATACACAGGGGAGGGGGAAGAGACATGGGAGGGGGGAAAAGATAAAGGGGAGAGAGTGGGGAAGAGACACAGGGGAGGGAGGAGACATGGGGAAAGATACACAGGGGAGGGGGAAGAGACATGGGAGGGGGGAGAGAGTGGGGGAGAAAGAGAAACAGGGGAAGGGTGGTGGGGGAAAATATATATATATATTATCCCGTCATTTATGACGACCAAAAGACTAGTCATTAATATATGTTTGCTAGTCAGAACCCAATCACATATAATAGTTGTCGTAATTGCGAGTTTGTTGGTAATGCTATGTTAAAAGTTACGGGCTGCACATACGCAGTGCACCTGAAGGCGCTCATTGTGGACCTCATGATGAGCGCCGAAGGCCCAATATTTACGGGTTTTACGAAGGTGCTCATTGTGAGGCCTATACGTGACTGGCTTGACGGGGCTGCAATGAGTGCCAAAGGCGCTCATTTCGGGGCTTGTGATGATGGCCAACGGCGCTCATCGCAAGGTACGTATCAGAGGGGGAGGCTCAGAGTTACAGGCTTCAAAAAAATGACGGGTTTAACGGCCGCCCGTAACTTGGAAGCCGTTGGGAGACCACCAAAACACGCAAATTAATTAGAAAATGTACTTATAACCTCACGCAGCGCAGGGGGAGAGGCGGGGAGCCTGTAAGGTTGCAAGCAAATTTGCTATTTAATTGGTGTTTTGGGAGATCTCAGAACGCCTAAGCGAGGAAAAAAATGGCGGCCGCAAAGCCGTAATTTTTTTCAAGCCTGTAAATTGGAAACACATTTCGAGCTTGTGAAAATTAACATTTTCCCAAGCCCGCAAATGGTTTCACACCCGTAAATGCAAACAGGAGCATAGGGAGAGGGAGGAGAAAGACACAGCATAGGGAGAGGGTTATGAGAGGGTGAAAAGAGACACGGGGGAGGGAGTGTGGGGGGGGGGGGAGGGTGAAAAGATAAGAGATGAGGGGAAAAAATCCAGGGGAGGTAGAGGGGGCAAAGAGACATGGGAGGGAGAGAGGGGGAAAGAGACACAGGGGTGAGAGAGTGGGGAGAAGCTCGCAATGAGCGCTGAGGACCCGAAAGTTAGATGGGGGAGCGGCTCGCATTGTGTGGCAAACAGCATTGCCAGACTTCAAATTTTATTGCCGTCATTTTTGGCAGCCAAATCGCTAGTCATATATATAACATTATGGTGACCTGCTCTAATGTATTTGCAGAGGAAAAAGAAATAAAACACAAAAAAGAGACCTAACCAGATGAGCATCTTCACGCTTCCCACTACTTCTTATCACATATATAGTTGTGCGCATGCGAGTTGTTGCTAACGCTTGCGGGTTTGCGAAGCGAGGGCCGCTGTTGCTGGCAAGGAGCGCCATCTGCGGACCTTGCAAAAAAGTATGAGACACGTTACGACCAATTACGACCTCGCAAAAATTAAAAACACAATAAATACCCACAACAAACATATAAAAAGCTTACCTACAGCTCGGTGGTGCACCCAGGACCTCTGCAAGTGAAGTTACACCTCGATTTAATTCCAAATTTAGGAGTTTGAACACCCGAAAATCACCTAAGCGAGAGAAAAAATGGCCGCCGAACAAAACAACGAGGTTGCAGGACTCAAAACACCACAAAACAGCTACGGATATTCCGTCACAGCCGCATACCACACATTAGCCGCCATTTTAGAACAATAACTTATACAATGCGGAAGTACACAGCTACGCTAACGGTTTGGTCTCGCGCACGCCCAGTATTACACTGTACACATTCAGCACGCTTACACAGCAGCTCCACACCACTAATGCTGCAGCAACATCAAAACAGATTGCCAGCTCTTCAACACAATGCTTCAAAATAGGTAAAGTATATTAATTTATTAATATATTATTTATTTTATTATTATACACCAAATAGCATTAGCTCATTTACAATTTCATTGCCGCCATTTTTTGACGGGCAATTCGCTAGTGTATAATAAATTCTGTAGCTTGAGGTAATATCTCACACACGATCTGTACGGTACGTGCTGTATCTTATGGAACAATACAAAACATCTTACCCTGAAGGGCTTACCACATTAATTCAAGTTTATTGGCCACATCAAGGAAATGTTAAAGAAAAAAGACAAGGGTGTGTTTCTGCCTTGGCCCAGGCCTATGGCTGCACATCTTCAGGGGCGGCAGGCTGTCTGGAAATGCCGTGCAGTGTATTGAAATACATTTGTACATGCGCCGAGATGTTTATATGCTGGGGTGTCTCCAGGCTCAGAGATTCTCTTTTCTTGGCTCCTCTGGAATTTGACCTTGGCTTATTATTTTACATTTGTCTGCTGCCTGGGCCGATCCCAGGACCGTCTGACCTGCTTTGTCTTTGCCAAGTTGATATCTCTACTTTGAACCCCGAGCTTCTCCTCCTGCAGCCCAACTACCCCAGGCCTTCTACTCCAGATGCCTCCTCCCACCAATGGACCCAGGCCTCCAGCTCTCTTGGCTTACTACCTCCTGACGGCCCTGACCTCCTGCGCTCTTCGCTTCCTACTGCCCTTCTGGCTGGGTGTCCTGCTCCTGTGGCCTGCTGCTTCTTGCCTTGGCCTCCTGCTGCCCGACTGGCCTGACCTCCTTCTCCCCTGCAGTCTGAATACCCAGGGCTCCTGCTCCATTGAACTCTTATCTCCTGTCTGCCTGGTCATCCTGCTCCTGTGTCCTCCTACCGCCAGTCTGCCAAGGCTTCTTGTTCCTGTTCTTGTTCCTGTGGCTTCCTAACGCCAGTCAGCTTGGGCCTTTCTGCTCCTGTGGCTTCCTGCCGCCTGTCTTCCTTGGCTTCCTTCTTCTGTGACACCTAACACCCATCTACCCGGCCTCCAGCTCCTGTGGCTTCCTTCTACCTGTCTTTCCAGGCTTCCTGCTCCTGTGGCCTCTTGTTGCTTGTCTGCTTGGGCCTCCTGCTTCTGTGACCACATGCCACCCATCTGCCCGGCCTCCAGCTCCCGTGGCTTCCTGCCACCTTTCTTCCCAGGTTTACTGCTCCTGTGGCCTCTTGTTGCGAGTCTGCTCGGGTCTCCTGCTCCTTTGACCACCTGACACCCATCTGCCCGGCCTCCAGCTCCTGTGGCTTCCTTCCGCCTGTCTTCCCCGGTTTCCTGCTCCTGTGGCCTCTTGTTGCTTGCTTGCTCGGGCCTCCTGCTCCTTTGACCACCTGCCACCCATCTACCCGGCCTCCAGCTCCTGTGGCTTCCTTCCTCCTGTCTTCCGCGGTTTCCTGCTCCTGTGGCCTCTTGTTGCTAGTCTGCTCGGGCCTCCTGTTCCTTTGACCACCTACCACCCATCTACCCGGCCTCCAGCTCCTGTGGCTTCCTTCCTCCTGTCTTCCCGGTTTCCTGCTCCTGTGGCGTCTTGTTGCTAGTCTGCTCGGGCCGCCACCCATCTACCCAGCCTCCAGCTCCTGTGGCTTCCTTTCTCCTGTCTTTCCAGGCTTCCTGCTCCTGTGGCCTCTTGTTGCTAGTCTGCTCGGGTCTCCTGCTCCTTTGACCACCTACCACCCATCTAACCGGCCTTCAGCTCCTGTGGCTTCCTTCCTCCTGTCTTTCCCGGTTTCCTGCTCCTGTGGCCTCTTGTTGCTAGTCTGCTCGGGCCTCCTGCTCCTTTGACCACCTGACACCCATCTACCCGGCCTCCAGCTCCTGTGGCTTCCTTCCTCCTGTCTTTCCCGGTTTCCTGCTCCTGTGGCCTCTTGTTGCTAGTCTGCTCGGGCCTCCTGCTCCTTTGACCACCTGACACCCATCTACCCGGCCTCCAGCTCCTGTGGCTTCCTTCCTCCTGTCTTCCGCGGTTTCCTGCTCCTGTGGCCTCTTGTTGCTAGTCTGCTCGGGCCTCCTGCTCCTTTGACCACCTACCACCCATCTACCCGGCCTCCAGCTCCTGTGGCTTCCTTCCTCCTGTCTTCCCCGGTTTCCTGCTCCTGTGGCCTCTTGTTGATAGTCTGCTCGGGCCTCCTGCTCCTTTGACCACCTACCACCCATCTACCCGGCCTTCAGCTCCTGAGGCTTCCTTCCTCCTGTCTTCCCAGGTTTCATGCTCCTGTAGTCTCTTGTTGCTTGTCTGCTCGGGCCTCCTGCTCCTTTGACCACCTACCACCCATCTACCCGGCCTCCAGCTCCTGTGGCTTCCTTCCTCCTGTCTTCCCCGGTTTCCCGCTCCTGTGGCCTCTTGTTGCTAGTCTGCTCGGGCCTCCTGCTCCTTTGACCACCTACCACCCATCTACCTGGCCTCCAGCTCCTGTGGATTCCTTCCGCCTGTCTTCCCAGGTTTCATGCTCCTGTAGTCTCTTGTTGCTTGTCTGCTCAGGCCTCTTGCTCCTGTGACCCCCTGCCACCCAAATGCCCGCCTCCGGCTCCCATGGCTTCCTGTCGCATGTCTGCCCGGGCGTCCTGTGGCCTGTTGGTTTCTTGAGCCTTTCTATTGGGCTTCTACTTGCCCTGTCTCTGACTTCCGGGCCCTGCCAGTACTTGGTTATGAAGCACGTAACAAACTAACAATATCATAAGTCATGGAAATAAAATATTTTCTTGGAAACATCAGAATCGTTGAAGAATCTAGTTGTGTAAAGGAATCAGTTATGTGTTCCTGACAGCTGGATCACAAGGGTGTGGTTTTTTACCTAGCAGTGGAGAAAGCAGGAACAGGGAGAAGCCAATGGGCTTTGTTAGATAATTAGATCCGACTGAAAGCAGGACATTTGCATCCTCTCCGCTCTCACACTCATAACATCCAGCAATGTATCATGGATTCCTCCAGGATCCAGCAAAGACTTCAAAATGATTTTATTTTTTTAAATTAAAAACGTAAAAATTACTTTTTCCCAGCTTAATCATGCACTTATTCTGTTTTTATTATCCAGTGGCTCCTTAACTTGTCACGTCAGTAGCGTCACATTGATTCAGTAACCACATTTAAGTAATGGCTTCCGTTTTCAATGTAGGGCAGTAAAAACCTCCTACTACTAGCTTCACATTTGTATCAAAAGTCTTTAATGGGTTATTGCTCTATGGTATTAATTATTATGTATCTAGAGATCATTGATGTCCATGGACAATTCTTATTGGAATCTATGTTGAACTGCAGAGAACTTTGGTGACCTGTTTGTTTTTTCGTTGGAGATGAGACAAGATACCTTGTTATTCAAATTGTCTGCTCGTTTATTAAAGGCTCCTGGATGTTACTAGGTATATCATCTATCTTTGTATCTATTTACTTTTATAGACTTTATTTTATTAAGAAGTGCTTATAAATTTTGTTTTTACTGCCTAAAATCAAAAAAATAGTCTATGTATGGGTCTGCCCTTTGCACAGTATGCAGACACAAACTCTGTAGAGCTGAATGTGCAGTGTAGTGTCCTAGCCTATCAGATAACACGTATCAGCAGCATCTTGCTGAGAGATGCTAACTGATTGGTTATTATGAGAAACAGAACAGCAAGTACAGCAGGGTTTGTGTATTCATGAGCTGCATAGGGGACTTTGGTTTTATGCAGCAAAAAAAAAAAAGAGCCTATAAGCACTTCTTAATAAAATAAAGTAAATAAAGTAAATAGATACACAGGGATATTATATACCCAGAAACCCCCCATATCCCTTTAAATGAATTGCTCTTAAAGGGCCACCTTCCACTTTACATTAACTTTAGGTGTGCGTTGCTAACTCATCATCTGTCCTGATAAGTTACAGAAAAAATTTGCCTTATGTATATTTTAGCTGCAAAAGGTTGTATTTTTTTCCATTGGGTTTAATGTAAATCAGGTAAGAAAACCCAATTAGCCAGGTCTCCGTGAGTTTACCCTTCTTCTTAACTCACTAGTAATATAAAAGTGGGTCACACATATTGATCTTTATCTGCTAATTTTCTTCAATTACTATAATTTATTAACCATGGAGTAAAACAACTTTTGTAGTGGCTAAAACACATTCTTATAAATGCATGGCAGTTTTGGATAACGCTGGCCCTTTAAGGCGATTTCCTTTCTCTTCTCACTGGCTGGTTGGGATGTAGGTGAGAGGCTGTCAGTGAGTCTATAAAGATCTATTGACAGAAGATAAGAAATGGAGTTTACATGCAGGTTACTTACCACTTAAAGCGCCACTGCACAATTAAATAAATGAGTCTGAGAACATAATTAAGCAGGAAAAAGTGATTAAACTTTTTTTTAAATATAAAAAAATAAATAAATGTTGATGCCCCTGCAGGACCCTGGAGGAGTCCATGATAAATTGAAGAGTTGTTCTTGAATAATGCAAAATGGCATTTTTCGTGTCTTGTTGCCTCACAACCTGGAATTAACATGTATTGTTTGAAGATTTGCATCATTTCATTTACAGAACCTGCCCACAACTTTGAAGATGTTTTGCGAAAATCACAGCTCCAAGTCGCTTTGGATAAGTCTATGAGCTTGCCACATCTTACCACTAGGATTTTTGCCCATTCCTCTTTGCAAAACTGCTCCAGCTCCTTCAAGTTGGATGGTTTGCGCTTGTGAGCAGCAATCTTTAAGTCTTACCACAGATTTCCCATTGGATTGAGGTCTGGGCTGTGACTCGGCCATTCCAACACATTTACATGTTTCCCCTTAAACCCCCCAAGTGTTGCTTTAGCAGTGTGTTTGGGGTCATTATCCTGCTGGAAGGTGAACCTCCGTCCTAGTCTCAAATCACGCACAGAGTGGTACAGGTTTTGCTCAACAATATCCCTGTATTTAGCACCATCCATCTCTCCCTCAACTCTGACCAGTTTCCCAGTCCCGGCTGCTGAAAAACCTCCCCACAGCATGATGCTGCCACCACCATGTTTCACTGTGGGGATGGTGTTCTTTGGATGATGTGATGTGTTGGGTTTGCGCCAGACATAGCGTTTTCTTTGATGGCCGAAAAGTTTCAGAGCACCTTCCTCCATACATTTTGGGATTCTCCCACATGCCTTTTCGCAAGCTGGAAACGTGCCATTTTGTTTTTTACTGAAAGTAATGGCTTTCTTCTGGCCACTCTGCCATAAAGCCCAACTCTATGGAGCGTACGGCTTATTGTCGTCCTATGTACAGATACTCCAGTCTCTGCTGTGGATCTCTGCAGCTCCTCCAGGGTTTCCTTAGGTCTCTGTGCTGCCTCTCTGATTAATGCCCTCCTTGCCCGGTCCGTGAGTTTTGGTGCTCGGCCGTCTCTTGGCAGGTTTGCTGTTGTGCCATGTTCTTTCCATTTGGTTATGATAGATTTGATGGTGCTCCTGGGGATCATCAAACATTTGGATAGTTTTTTTTATAACCTAACCCTGACTTGTACTTCTCAACAACATTGTCCCTTACTTGTTTGGAGAGTTCCTTGGTCTTCATGGCAGTGTTTGGTTAGTGGTGCCTCTTGCTTAGGTGTTGCAGCCTCTGGGGCCTTTCAAAAAAGGTGTGTATATGTAATTACCGATCATGTGACTTAGATTGCACACAGGTGGACATCATTTCACTAATTATGTGACTTATGAAGGTAATTGGTTGCACCAGAGCTTTTTATGGGCTTCATAACACGGGGGGTGAATACATACGCACATGACAATTTTCTGTTTTCTATTTCTAAAAAATAGTTTTATGTATATATTTTTCTCATTTCACATCACCAACTTAGACTATTGTGTTCTGATCCATCACATAAAATTCAGATTAACAAAACATTAAGGCTGTAATGTAACAAAATAGGTAAAAAGTCACGGGGGGTGAATACTTTTGCAAGGCACTGTAAATAGATACACAGGGATATTATATACCTAGTAAAATCCAGGGACCTTCCATATGCCTTGTAAGAAATGAATGTATAATTTCCACAAATACTTTATTTTTTGGGCAGGTGAATAATCAAACAGACAAATAAGGTAAAATTAAAAACATATATGGTACATAAATCAAAAGACTGTAACAAGATGGGTGTAACAAGATGAGTTTAAGCAAACAAATAACAAACAATAATCATAAAAACAATACAGGGAGTGCAGAATTATTAGGCAAATGAGTATTTTGACCACATCATCCTCTTTATGCATGTTGTCTTACTCCAAGCTGTATAGGCTCGAAAGCCTACTACCAATTAAGCATATTAGGTGATGTGCATCTCTGTAATGAGAAGGGGTGTGGTCTAATGACATCAACACCCTATATCAGGTGTGCATAATTATTAGGCAACTTCCTTTCCTTTGGCAAAATGGGTCAAAAAAAGGACTTGACAGGCTCCGAAAAGTCAAAAATAGTGAGATATCCTGCAGAGGGATGCAGCACTCTTAAAATTGCAAAGCTTCTGAAGCGTGATCATCGAACAATCAAGCGTTTCATTCAAAATAGTCAACAGGGTCGCAAGAAGCGTGTGGAAAAACCAAGGCGCAAAATAACTGCCCATGAACTGAGAAAAGTCAAGCGTGCAGCTGCCACGATGCCACTTGCCACCAGTTTGGCCATATTTCAGAGCTGCAACATCACTGGAGTGCCCAAAAGCACAAGGTGTGCAATACTCAGAGACATGGCCAAGGTAAGAAAGGCTGAAAGACGACCACCACTGAACAAGACACACAAGCTGAAACGTCAAGACTGGGCCAAGAAATATCTCAAGACTGATTTTTCTAAGGTTTTATGGACTGATGAAATGAGAGTGAGTCTTGATGGGCCAGATGGATGGGCCCGTGGCTGGATTGGTAAAGGGCAGAGGGCTCCAGTCCGACTCAGACGCCAGCAAGGTGGAGGTGGAGTACTGGTTTGGGCTGGTATCATCTAAGATGAGCTTGTGGGGCCTTTTCGGGTTGAGGATGGAGTCAAGCTCAACTCCCAGTCCTACTGCCAGTTCCTGGAATACACCTTCTTCAAGCAGTGGTACAGGAAGAAGTCTGCATCCTTCAAGCAAAACATGATTTTCATGCAGGACAATGCTCCATCACACGCGTCCAAGTACTCCACAGCGTGGCTGGCAAGAAAGGGTATAAAAGAAGAAAATCTAATGACATGGCCTCCTTGTTCACCTGATCTGAACCCCATTGAGAATCTGTGGTCCATCATCAAATGTGAGATTTACAAGGAGGGAAAACAGTAAACCTCTCTGAACAGTGTCTGGGAGGCTGTGGTTGCTGCTGCACGCAATGTTGATGGTGAACAGATCAAAACACTGACAGAATCCATGGATGGCAGGCTTTTGAGTGTCCTTGCAAAGAAAGGTGGCTATATTGGTCACTGATTTGTTTTTGTTTTGTTTTTGAATGTCAGAAATGTATATTTGTGAATGTTGAGATGTTATATTGGTTTCACTGGTAAAAATAAATAATTGAAATGGGTATATATTTGTTTTTTGTTAAGTTGCCTAATAATTATGCACAGTAATAGTCACCTGCACACACAGATATCCCCCTAAAATAGCTAAAACTAAAAAAAAACTAAAAACTACTTCCAATAATATTCAGCTTTGATATTAATGAGTTTTTTGGGTTCATTGAGAACATGGTTGTTGTTCAATAATAAAAGTAATCCTCAAAAATACAACTTGCCTAATAATTCTGCACTCCCTGTATTTACAAGAAGGAAACTTACCGTATTTTTCGCCCTATAAGACGCACCGGCAGATAAGACGCACCTAGTTTTTAGAGGAGGAAAACAAGAAAAAAATCTGAATCAAACACAAATACACTTTACACACAGATACACACCTACATTACACACAAATATATATATATATATATATATATATATATATATATATATATATATAGATACACATACATACATATACATACACACATAAATATACATTACACATACATACATATATACACACACATACACACACATACACATACATATCCATATACTGAAGCATTTGGGAGCCATTGACCCTCCCTGACCCTCCTGATCCTCCCTGACCCTCCTGATCCTCCCTGACCGTCCTGATCCTCCCTGACCCCCCTGATCCTCACCTTTATAGATACACATACATACATATACATACACACATAAATATACATACACATACATACATATATACACACACATACATGCACACATACACACATACATATCCATATACTGCAGCATTTGGGAGCCCTTGACCCTCCCTGACCCTCCTGATCCTCCCTGACCCCCCTGATCCCCCTGATCCTCACCTTTCTTCTGATCTCTGCCATCTTGATCTCACCCCAGCGCTTCCTACCAGCACTCCACGTGTACTGCAGCGTTGCGTGTGTGACGTCACTAGGACGCACCGGCCGACGCGATGCTGGTAGGAAGCGCTGGGGTGAGATCAAGAGGACAGAGGCAGTTTGAAAAGGTATATTCGCCGTATAAGACGCACCAACTTTCCTCCCCCAGTTTTGGGGAAGAAAAAGTGCGTCTTATACGGCGAAAAATACGGTATATGAATTCTACATTATGTTACCCAAAATACATTTTATTATCATATTGCTATATACTACCCCAATAGTCAGTTTCACTGGTGGTCCAGTGGTTAGGATTCAATGCTTTCACAGCTGTAACCTGGGTTTGATTCCAGTCAGGGAACCAAGAGGTCACACCACCCTGAAGCCATGCAGTGTTAGGCCTAGTCAGTACTTGGATGGGATACCACGTAGGAATACCAGGGGGCTGTATGCTATGGCCCACTGGAGAAGGAAATGGCAACCCACTCCAGTATCTCTGCATGGTTTGCTGCAGGCCATGAGATCATGGAGAGTCTAACACGACTGAACGATGCAAACACACCCCAATAGTCAGCAGCTTCTTCAAGATTTAATTTCATCAGGTCCCTTGGCTCTCTAGCATCCTTATCTTGGACTTAACTCTGATAACCTACTCCAGTAGGTCCACAAATACCAGTTTTTCTACTAGCAGATTGATAAATACCCCTCACCCAACAGAGCTCTTCTGCCACTCGGCTTCTTTTACTCCTCCAGAGACACTGCTTATATACAGTAGTTCCTTTATCTTACATCCTGAGGCCAAATGTCTTTTCTTATCTAGTATCAAAACCTCACAGCAAAGGTCTTCTCAGATCTTTGACTTTTTACTTGGAGATTACTTAGTGGCTGAGCTAGTAAATGAAGGGCCCAGGTGCATTGCACCAGGTGCACCGGTGGTAGTTCCGCCCCTGTTCTTACATTTCTCAGGTAGCCAGTTCCTTTTTGAGTTCTAAGATGGGAGTGATTGATCATTATATAAAACTAGTGACTTGCCCGTCAAAATTTTCGGCAATAAAAATTGAAGCCTGGCGATGCTGTTTGCCACACAATGCGAGGTTCTCCCCCCTCTAACTTGCTTTTGGTGCTCATTGCGCATGTGCAAGCCCGTAATTTTTAGCATTGCGCGACCAACACTTGCAATTACGACAACTATATATGTGATACACCATCACAGTGACCTAGTTCTAAGACTATATATAATATAAAATAACTTTTATATTTATAAAATGCATGTATTAAGGTATATTAAGGTATATATAAGTTTCCTGAGTTTCAAATGTTTGGTAAGAAACAGGCAGTGATTATCAGAAAATATGTGTTATATAGATAAGTTCAGTGTATTTACAAAGTTATATGTAGGAAACTAAAATCCAGCTTTGCACACCCACAAGGAGCTTACATAACCTATATAAGCCATATTTTTTACATTTATTTTAAGAGGAAGCTAAGACTAATGTGGACCTACAGAAAACAGAATAATAAATAATATGGAGTTTAAATAATTGAAGACTTTGCCATAATGAATAAGCTTTGTTCACTAATGTAACATAAGGGAGAAGTGAGGGTGGCAAATAGCGGATAATTAGGACCTGGTAATACACTTAGCGGATAGTGGAAATCAAATTATTATTGTGGCCCATATGGATTATAGTACTGTATATGTTACATGTGGAGTGTAAAATACATTTAAGACTTTGTTTCAGTAAATTTGTCAAGCAGTAAGTTTTATGAAAAAACTTTTTATACAATGCTATAATATTGAAGTTCATATTAATTGGAATAAGGATTTAAGAACAATATACTATAGTCTTGGTGATATCAGATTGATCACTTATCAATAATTTGATTCACCTTGATCTAATTTAAATGTATTTATTTCACTTTAACACATTAGCACAGGCGCACAGGGGGAGAGCCAGAGAGCCTGGGAGTGAGGTTGCAAGTTAATTTGAGGCATATTTGGCGTTTTTTCACGCCGAAAAAACGTAACAGGATGAAAATGGGGCCGAAGTCAGTAAAAAAGAGCCCAAAGCCAGTAACACTTAACCCAAGCCAGTAACATTTAACTCAAGGCAGTAACACTTAACCCAAGACAGTAACACTTAATGCAAGCCAGTAACATTTAACTCAAGGCAGTAACACGTAACCCAAGGTAGTAACACTTAACCCAAGACAGTAACACTTAACCCAAGCCAGTAACATTTAACTCAAGGCAGTAACACTTAACCCAAGGCAGTAACACTTAACCCAAGACAGTAACACTTAACACAAGCCAGTAACATTTAACGCAAGGCAGTAACACTTAACCCAAGACAGTAACACTTAACCCAAACCAGTAACCTTTAACGCAAGCCATTAACACTTAACCCAAGGCAGTAACACTTAACCCAAGGCAGTAACACTTAACCAAAGTCAGTAACACTCATTGAAAGACCCCTAAACTACACGGAGGGGAGAGGCTTGCAATGAACGCTGAAGGTGCTCAGAGGGGGCAGAGCCTCGTATTGTGTGGCATACAGCGTTAGTACACGGGGGCAGAGGCTCACAATGAGAGCCAAAGGCGATCAGCGTGGGGCTTGCGATGAGCGCCGAAGGTGCTCAGAGGGGCCATAGCCTCGCATTGTGTGGCAAACAGCATTGCCATGGCTTCAAATTTTATTGCCGTCATTTTTAACAGGCAAATCGCTAGTATTTATATATAATTGTGTGGATATATCCCTGGCTCATTTACAATTTTTTATAATAAATTCTCTTTTGACTCCACAACAATATATATCCTTTTTGTCCAACTTTCCCAAGATTTATATCTACCGATATATAATAATCCATATTTGAGCCTCATCATTTTAAGCTATGGTAATTACAAGAAAGGTTATATTTTATCCAACAATCAATCATTTTCAAGTAGTGAATTTTTTCAACTTATACACAAGTGTCTTTTCAGGAAATTGATTACCAGAAACAAAACTGCAAATAAAAAGCAATATATTACACTATGTGCATTATAATGTTATTTTACATAATTTTGAATGTAGAGCTTCAAAAATTATTTTTTTTAAATACATGACCGCAGTGATCCTTTAAAGGGAAGGTCCTGGAATGTATTTGGTATGTAATAAACCTGATAGGCTAGGACACTACACTGCACATACAGCCCTACAGAGTCTGCATATGCTACAGAGGACAGATCCAAGCAGGTACCATTTTAATGATCTTTCTTAGCCAGGAAAAAACAAACAAAAAAAAATAAAAATAAATATATATATATATATATATAAATAAAATAAAAAATAATACAAAAAAAATAAATATATATATATATATATATATATATATATATATATATATATATATATATATATATGTATATATTTATATATACCTAATAAAGTCCAGAATCCTTCCATATCCCTTTACCGGTGCTAATGTCAGGATTCACACTTTTTCACGAGGAGCACATAGCAGATTTGGCCCGGCCCCCTGCACACACCCCTCAGAGGCATTGGCTGTACCCCCCCTGGCACATGTGTGATTCCCACAGTTTCCTGCTAGTCTTGTTTCCAAACAGTCCCATTCATTACCTTTGTCCCCAGTGCGTCAGATCATTACCCAGACTGTGGTAGGTGCTCGGGAGAGACGACCATGAGCAAGAATATACACAAGGTAAGTGACTATCACATGTACCAAGGAAGTAAACCTCACACACAGCTATGGATCATGGACTAAAAGGGACTCTGTCATCCCAATAGGAAACCGATTTCATTTTAAACAGCATTAAAATCTGGCTATACATTGTACTAGTAGTTTTTTTTCTCTACAGTAAATCATTTCTGAAATATTTAGAATTGATTTTGAGACTCCTGTATGCTAATGTGCGACTTGGGCGCTTGATAAGTGTGGGAGAGGGGTCTAACTGCCAGATAACATTGTGGGTCCTTATATTGGCAACTACAGAGATGTATTATTGCAGTAAATATAAATGTTTAGATGGAATATTAATGTAATTTCTGGTACTTTAAGGACCTGATGGAATGTGCCTGCATTCTCTATGTATCTTGCAGTGCAGGCGCTTCTGGTCAGGTTGAGTTTTAAGCGCCATAAAACAAGCATTTGTAAACAACTATAACACAGTAATTGCTCTACATGATGGCGCAGAGTTGTGTTAATGACTTCGGTGTCCCTTTAAAGGGTCAATTCGATCACTTTTTTTCGATATGACCTTTTAAATAACTAAACTTCATAACTGGTAACGAGCTTTAGATAGTAAAAAAAAATTGTCAGGCCAGTGTAGTAACTAAACTCACGTGCTGATTTGGTACATTCAACACACCCTCCTAGATTAGGATTGCCAAAGCATTTAAAGTGACTGACTCCCATTGTAAGACAGTATTATCTACACCCTCGGGGGGCTATACAGACACAAAGCCTCCAGGGGGGTATCGGACAGGTTTACAAAGAAGGATTATTATGGAAAACAGGTATTTTAGACACAATTATCTTATAAAATCCTAAATCTGGTATATTTTTTTTGTGTATATATATATATAAATTAATAATTATATAGAGTATTGCTGTACGCCTGGCACATTTGTCAGCTACCGGCCCTCTGAGCTCCCTCAAGCTCATGTTCATTACTTTATTGCCCCTCATCTATCCATCACCACGTCTGCCGTCCCCATTGTCTCGTGTCTTCCATCTTTCCCAGCATAAGAGTCTTCTTGTGGGGACTTGTGTCTTCTCATGACGTGGCCAAAATATTTGAAGCCCTTACAATAGGATTAAGTAGAAATGCAGTTTTACAATAGGATCATCCTTTCCGATTGTGTTACTGAATGGGCTTACTGATAGTATCTTGTATTTTCGACTGTAGGATTGTGAATGTATTTGGTGTAAAGGACTGAACGCCGTCAAAATAATATCTATGTGATATATCGAGGTTATTTTAGTGTTGGAGACTATTGTAACTACCAAATATGGCTGGAAAATGGGTTGACTTCTAATTGGCCCTTATTAAACATGTACAGTAATAAATAGTTATGTAGGGCTTAATAAGAAAATAAAAAATATTACACTTTTTCTGTACATTTAAACAATGAATTACAACTCTAATCATGTCCCCAGCAAGTATGCACTCCTTATCTTTCCACCCCATGAATGTCTCTGTAGTTGTAGCCACCCAGAGGGGCTGCTCTCCAAAAAGACATACTGGGCTTGCAGTATGGTAGTGGGAGATGCCTAGATTGTGTATTTGTGCACATTGCTAGCAGCACATCTTAAACTACTGCCTGCTACTAATGTGTGTTTTACAAAGTGGTCTCAAAAAGGTTTCAAGTTTGGTACCCCACTGGGCGGCTCCCACACCAGAGACAATACATCATTCAGAGGGTGGAGAGATCTGGAGCTGGGGCATTACTATTAAACAAAAATCAGTGTTTAAATGCACAGTAAATGTTTATTTTATTTCTTATCGAACCACACCTAACTATTTTTACAGAGCCATTTATAAGAGCATTAAAGTGGTCCGTAGGGAACTCTAGGAAACCAAAATGATTGTTTTTGAATCAGTTAGAGGTAGGAAAAATATTTTATCAGTAGAAGGCCAAAAATGGTAGCAGTCAAAATTACCATATTAATTATAGGCTTTAATGGAGAAATACTTAATAGTTCTAACTTATAAGGATATAGCAGGGCCAAAGCAAAGAGTTTGTTTTTTGTCACTTATCAGCCTCCTCACACCCCTGAAATACATGCTTTTGTAATTGTTGAGACTCACATTCGGCTCTGACTCCCAGATACACCAATCCCTCTGGATCTATGATGTCAGGACTAGTAGTTCACCGTAACCCGGTGGTTTTACCATACAACTTGGAGCGGCTCACCTGCAGTCTATTTGAACAAGACTTTTTCAGACCTTCACAGGTTCAATAATCTCTAGTTCCTGCTCCCTGAATCTCTGACAAACATTTAACCTCTGAAAATCTAACTAACCTTTTCTTGTCTTGGACTTCAGTAGGTATGACCAACCTTTTCCTGTCTTGGACCTCTGTTCGTCGGATCAACCTTTCCCCTGCTTAGGACATCTGTCAGTCTGACCAACCTTTCCATTGGACCTATGTAGGGCAGACCCAACTTTTCCTGTCTTGAACCTCTGTAGGTCTGACCAACCTTTTCCTGTCTTGGACCTCTGATCAACCTTTCCCCTGCCTTGGACCTATGTAGATAAGACTACCCTTTTCCTATCTTGGACCTCTGTAGGTCTGACCAGCATTTCCCTATGTTGGACCTCTGTAGGTCTGACCAACTTGTTCCTGTTTTGGACATTTTTCATGGACAGTAGCACTAGGCATGGATGCCCTCTTTTCCGCTACTTAGTAATCTTGTAATATCCCACCTAATTATTATTATTATTATTATCTTTATTTATATCGCGCCAACATATTCCGTAGCGCTGTACAGGGGGTTAGTACATGGCAAAAAACAAACTTAACACCTTATAAAGAATGGAGGGCCCTGTTTTTGAGCATATAATCAAATGTACATAGTGCTTGTTTCCAAGACACGGACACACAATTGAAAACTCGCAAACTTACAATCTAAGGGTTTAGGTGTGATACAAGAGGGTGACAAATACAAAATGGCAACGTGAATGCAATTTGTTTAATCAATTGGAGGGGTCTGTGAGCTGTACTGTAGATTGTGGGTGGGAGTGTTTTTAAGCTGTGGAGTGTGCAGTTGTAATTATAAAGGCTGAAGGTGATATGATTTTTTAAATAGGTGTGTTTTTAGTAATTTTTTAAAGGTTTTGAGGCAGGAAGTTAATCTAATGGAGTGAGGCAAGGAGTTCCAGATAGTAGGGGCTGCACGAGAAAAGTCCTGAAGACGGGAGTGAGAGGAGGTGATGAGAGAGGAGGAAAGAAGAAGGTCGTTAACAGAACGAAGGGGGTGGTTGGGAGAGTATTTTGAAACAAGAGCAGAGATATAAGGGGGTGCACTGTTGTTGAGGGCTTTATGTGTTAGGGTCATGATTTTAAATTTGATTCGGGAAGCTATGGGAAGCCAGTGGAGTGATTGACAGAGAGGAGCTGCAGACACTGATCGTTTGGTATTGAAGATGAGTCTAGCGGAGGCGTTCATTATGGATTGGAGGGGAGACAGACGAGAGATGGGGAGGCCAGCAAGAAGGGAATTGCAGTAGTCGAGTCGAGATATGATGAGAGAGTGTATTAGAATTTTCGCTGTGTCTTGTGTGAGATAATGACGAATTTTGGAGATGTTTTTTAGGTGAAACTGACAAGATTTAGTTATTGATTGGACGTGAGGAATAAAAGAGAGGGAGGGATCCAGTAGAACCCCAAGACAACGGGCCTGGGAGGTGGGAGTGATGATGGTGTTGTCCACAGTGAGAGATATTTGAGGAGTGGAAGCTATAGTAGAGGGTGGAAAGATTAGGAGTTCAGTCATGTTGAGTTTGAGTTGACGGGTAGACATCCAGGAGGATATGCTAGAGAGGCAGTTGGAAACTTGAGCTAAAAGAGAGGGGGATAGATCGGGTGCAGAGAGGTAGATTTGAGTATCATCTGCATAGAGATGATACTGAAATCCAAAGGAGGGTGCCAAGGGAGGAGGTGTAGATAGAGAAGAGGAGGGGGCCTAGGACAGAACCTTGGGGAACGCCAACAGACAGACGGGGAGGTGAAGAAGAGGTGCCAGAGAAGGAGACGCTAAATGTACAATCTTTTAGATAGGATGTGAACCATAAAAGAGCTGTGCCCTGGATGCCAAATGAACGGAGAGTTTGGATTAGAAGAGGGTGGTCAACTGTGTCGAAGGCAGCAGAGAGGTCCAGGAGAATTAGCCTTTGATTTGGCAGTTAGCAAGTCATTGGTGACTTTTGTGAGGGCTGTTTCTGTTGAGTGTTGGGCACGGAAACCAGATTGGAAGGGGTCAAGAAGGGAATTGGAAGAAATAAATTGAGTGAGGCGATTGTAAACAAGCCGCTCAAGCAGTTTAGAAGCCAGGGGAAGTAGTGAGATAGGGCGGTAGTTGGAGGCAGAAGCTGGGTCAGATGAGGGCTTCTTGAGAATGGGTGTAATTACGGCATGTTTTAAGGAGGATGGAAACCTGCCAGTGTTTAGGGAGAGGTTGAATATATGTGTGAGAGCTGGGATAAGTGCGGTGGATAGGGGAGGAATTAGCTGTGAAGGAATAGGATCATGTGGGCATGTGGTAAGGTGAGAGGTTGATAGTAAAGTAGATACTTCATCCTCGGTAACAGGGTCAAAGGAATTCATAGTGGAGAAGGGATTCGGGAAGGGTAAATGTTGGGTGTTGTCGGCTTGTGGAAAGGATGGTGGGATAGGGCCAAGCTGGGAGGAGAGCTCATTTCGGATAGTTTCAATTTTAGTTTTAAAGTGGCTGGCAAAGTCATCAGCAGTAAGAGACAGGAAGGGGCAGGAGGCGGGGGTGGGCAGAGGAGGGTGTTAAATGTAGCAAATAAACGTTTAGGGTTGGAGGACAGGTTTGATATTAGTGATGAGAAGTAGTGTTGTTTGGCAAGATTGAGGGCAGACAAGTAGGAGCGCAAGGTAAACTTGTAGTGGAGAAAGTCTGCTGAGGTTCGAGATTTCCTCCATAGTCGTTCTGCAGTGCGTGAGCATCTCTGTAGATAGCGTGTTTGTGTAGTGTGCCATGGTTGTGGGTGAGAGCGAGGGCGTTTGCTTGTGATTATGGGGGCAAGAGAGTGAAGGGTGGAAGTTAGAGTAGTGTTGTACTGTGAAGTGGCGATGTCAGGGCAGGCAAGGGTGGTGAGGGGGCTGAGAAGGGGTTTTAGTACATTTGACAATTGTTGTGGGTTGAGTGCTTGCAGGTTTCTGCGTGTTCTGATGGCAGGATTTGAAGAAGGGTGGTGAGCGGAAGATGAGGTGAGGTTGCAAGTTAGCAGGTGGTGGTCAGATAGGGGAAGTGAGGAGATGTCTAGGTTGGAGATAGTGCAGAGATTAGTAAAAATAAGGTCAATGGAGTGTCCACCACTGTGAGTTGCAGAATCTGTCCATTGTGAGAGGCCAAGGGAAGAGGTAAGTGCAAGTAATTTTACACATAGCACCATCATAGCCATTAGGCTTGGGGTCAAGGAGCTCAAGATGGTTGCATATGCGGACATCTTTCTCCACTTCTTTTCAAACCCAAGAGAGGCAATTTTTGTGTTACTTGATTTAAAGTTATCAGGATTTAAAGTAAATATACCCAAAGTGGAAGCTCTGGCTCATACCCACCTACAATAGGAAGGAACTTTCCCATTGAAATGGCCCCTCAAATATGTGCCACTCAATATTGAAGTTCTAAGAAGCAAACATCCATTAATAACTCAAAAACTACAGAGCTGGGAAGATCCATCGATCACATTTCTGTGTAGATGCCACCTAGTAAAAATGTTTTTCTTCTCAATTATGACATACCTAACATAATGAATATTAATCAAAAACGTCAAAGTTCTCCTATTGAAAGAGACCTCAAATGACATTACAGAAACCAGAAATTGTTATACGTCAGCATACACACCTATTTCACTAGAGTTATAAATTGCACCCCACCTCACTCCCAAAGGCATTCTAAATACCTAAGGTGATAACCCACATTTTGATCTATGTATAAAACCTAGCCCAATGCTAGAAAATAAAAATGTATCTTGACATGCAACCCCAATGATCAGCATTGTGCTATACAGGTCTTCTGGATCCAGCATAATATCATTAATTTTGTTATTAAACGTGGACTTTTGATTAAGATAATGTCATATAGATTAAAATTACCGTAGTTGTTCCCCAACTTATTACCAAAGCCCAAATAGATTATGTGTACAGGAAGCATGCAGTTGCTGCATTATAGATTGTCAAATCTAATTTGTTGATTCATTTTTAATGCAAAGAAAAACATTGACTGGATCTCTTGGCTGTATTTCTTTGGTCTTGTGTAAGGACAGGGGGTTGAAGCAAAATTCATGCAATGTGTACAAACCGCTAACTCCGGCCTACTGGGGTTGGTAAGAACTAATACTGTGAACTCATTGTTTGGGCTGTTTAATGGCACTAGACAGGACTGCCCATTATCTCCTTTCTTATTTGACATTGCATTCAACCCCCTGATCCGTAGGTTGATTTTGGGGGGATTATCACAGGAGACACGGAACCCAAAATCTCTGCTTTTGCAGATAATATATTATTATTGTGTTTTAGCAATCCTGGAACTGCTATTCCTACTGCTCACTGTACTCAATTCATATGAGAAGACATCAGGACTCCATATTAATCTGGCTGCATATGAAACTGTACTGTATCTACTATAAACGTCGTTCCACCTACTATTGAAATAGGTGAAACGTAGGATTACATTTTA
Organism: Discoglossus pictus; assembly: GCA_027410445.1. NCBI lineage: Eukaryota > Metazoa > Chordata > Amphibia > Anura > Alytidae > Discoglossus > Discoglossus pictus. The sequence goes on from CM050168.1 coordinate 11,581,750, forward strand.
GGTCTTTTAGGACCAAACATTTTGACTTTGTATGCCATCGACGGGCAACCTGAGTCATATGTGGCCCATGGGTCCTTTAATGGGCTTCACAGTGCTTTAACCCTATTTTTAGTTTACTCAAAGAAAAATGGTAAAAACGCTGTAAAAGCGGAATTACCGTATATACTCGGCTTATACCCAGTGTCTCTCCACCCCCGTGTCTCTCTCCCCCCCCTGTATCTCTCCACCCTGTATCTCTCTTCCCCCCATGTCTCTCTCCACCCCCGTGGCTCTTTCCTTCCCCTCCCTTATCATCATCCTCCTCATCCTTAACCCCCCTCCTCATCTTCAACCCCCATCTCATCCTAAAAAACCCTCCTCATATGCTGGGTCCCGACGCAGCCGGAAGGGAGAGGGGGAGGTAATCAGAGGGGTAAAGTGAGGAGGGGGGTTGAGGATAAGGAGGGGGGTTTAGGATGAGGAGGGAGGTTGAGGATGAGGAGGGGGGTTAAGGAGAGAGGTTTAGGAGGGGAGGATTAGGAGGGGCGATGAGGAGGGGGTTGAGAAGGGAGGTTGAGGATGAGGAGGGGGGTTCAGGAGAGAGGATGAGGAGGGGGTTGAGGAGGGTGATAAGGGAGGGGGAGGGAATTAGACACGAGGGAGGGGGGAAGAGACACAGGGAAGGGAGAGGGGGAAGAGACAAAGGGGAGGGAGAGGAGGGGAAGAGACACAGGGGAGGGAGAGGGGGGAAGAGACACAGGGGAGGAAGAGGGGAGGAGAAACACAGGGCAGGGAGAGGGGGGAGAGACAGAGGGGAGAGAGAGGGGGGACACAAGAAAGGGGCACAGAGGACACAAAAGAGGGGGGCACAGAGGGACACAGGGGGCAGCACAATTCCCACCCTCGGCTTATACTCGAGTCACTAATTTTTCACAGTATTTTGTGGTAAAATAGGTGCCACGGCTTATACTCGGGCCGGCTTATACTCGAGTATATACGGTACTTGATAATGAGAAGTATTTAGACGTGTAGAAGTATTTACAATTGAATGAAGGTATTTAGAGCACATGAATCAATACAATCCAATTAATTGAAACAATGATCCTATAGCCATATTGCAATTATATTTACCTTTTCTAATAACTATACAAAGGGCCCCAAACCTCAAAAAGTAAACCAGTTATTTATGCTAAAATGGGTTGCAGGTCTTACAGTAAAGGAGAGTCTGGGGGAGAACTTCTGTTTACAAATAATAATTGAAAACCTAATAAAATGTCATACAAAAAAATCTAGAAGATCTAGATATACCATTTCTGCAGTGATTCACATCAGGTCCTCAAGTAAGAATTTCACTGACAAATGCAAATCGTTTTAATTTATTCTGTTTGACTGAATAAATGGTTGAAGTATAACTGAATCTGTTTCTGTATTGAAGGAATCAATATACTACCAACCCACTGGGACTGATTCTGCAATGAACAATATTGGCATGCTATAACTCAACAATTCCACCTTTAATGGTCACTGTAGTCGTCAAGCTTTCATGACTTTTAAGTAGTAAGACCAGAATAAAATAAACTATCAAAGTACCGTGATTTTATTAGGTTTTCAATTATTTCCACACTCCCACAGTGCATGTAGTAGTTCGATCATTTGAGAGGAAATGTACATTGACAATTGCTGTTCTACCTTAAGACTGGGGATCACGACTCTACCTCAGCCCTACAGGTTCGGCTACAGCCAACTTCAATCCCCACAGCAAAAAATAATTATGGTAAAGACTATTTTAGCCTTCAGCTCATATTGTCACGACCATCTGTATATCTCTCATCGTAAACCCAATGTGAATCATCCAGATTAATTCTGTAAAATGTCAACTCATTCCATCAAATTATTTCTTAAAGGTGTAATGGTGTCCCCCAGCTTGGATGTGGAATAGGAGCAGTCAAAAGACAAATCCACAGAGATGAGCTAGTAACATGGAGGTTTGGCACGCGAGCACAGACGGACTATGTCAGGATTCATGAGATGTTCCAGGATGTAAATGCCAGGAACAGCTGGGTCATCAGAAGAACATAATGTATAGACCATGACCAAGACTCGAGGCTTTGTTATGGTCAGACCAAGCAGGGTATAGGCAATTATAGGCAAGCGTTCAGGACACAGACGGAGTATGGACTGTCAAACTGGCAGAGGTCCTAAACAGACAAAGTGTGGCAGAATGCCAAGAAAGGAAAAGGTTGATCAGACTGACAGAGGTCCAAGACAGGAAAAGCTTGCTCTGTCTGACATAGGACCAAGACAGGAAAAGGTTGATCAGAACTGCAGAGGTCCAAGAAAGCAAAAGGTTAATCAGACCTACAAAGGTCCAAGACAGTAAAAGGTTGATCAGACCTGCAGAGGTCCAAGACAGCAAAAGGTTGATCAGACCTACAGAGGTCCAAGACAGGAAAAGGTTGGTCAAGTCTAAAGAGGTCCAAAACAGGAAAAGGTTGGTCAAGTCTAAAGAGGTCCAAGACAGGAAAAGGTTGGTCAGGCCTACAAAGGTCCAAGACAGGAAAAGGTTGGTCAGGCCTACAGAGGTCCAAGACAGGAAAAGGTTGGTCAAATTAAAAGAGGTCCAAAACAGGAAAAGGTTGGTCAAGTCTAAAGAGGTCCAAAAAGGGAAAAGGTTGGTCAGGCCTACAGAAGTCCAAGACAGGAAAAGGTTGGTCAGGATTGCTGAAACACAATAAGCAGAGATTTTTGGTTCTGTGACTCCTGTGATAATCCCCCCAAAATCAACCTACGGATCAGGGGGTTGAATGCAATGTCAAATAGGAAAGGAGATAATGGTCAGTCCAGTCTAGTGCCATTAAACAGCCCAAACAATGAGTTCACAGTATTAGTTCTTATCAACCCCAGTAGGCCGGAGTTAGCGGTTTGTACACATTGCATGAATTTTGCTTTAACCCCCTGTCCTCCCACAAGACCAAAGAAATACAGCCAAGAGATCAAGTCAACATTTTTCTCTGCATCCAAATTAATTAACAAATTCTGATTTATGGGGAAGTCCTAAGATTTGACAATCTATCATGCATCAAAAAGCAGCGACTGCATGCCTCCCCTACACATAATCTGACTGTAAATAAATTGGGGGACAACTAATTTTAATCTATATGACATTATATTATTCAAAAGCCCACATTTAATAATAAAATGAATGATATGATGCTGGATCCAGAAGGTCTGTGTAGCACCTTGTTGATAATTGGGGTTGCATGTCGAGATAACAAGTTTTTATTTTATGGCGTTAGGCTAGGTTTTATACATAGATCAAAATGTGGGTTATCACTTTAGGCATTTAGAATGCCTTTGGGAGTGAGGTGGGGTGCAATTTATAACTCTAGTGAAATAGGTGTGTATGCTGATGTATAACAATTTCTGGTTTCTGTAATGTCATTTGAGGTCTGTTTCAACAGGAGAACTTTGAAGTGTTTGTCTAATATTCGTTATGTTAGGTATGTCATAATTGAGCAATGGAAACCATTTTTACTAGGTGGCATCTACACAGGAATGTGATCTGTAGATCTTCCCAGCTCTGTAGTTCTTGAGTTATTGTTCTAATAATGGATGTTTGGTTCTTAGAACTTCAATATCAACTGGCACATATCTGAATGGGTGTGTCAGTGCTTCCACTTTGGGTATATTTTCTTTAAATCCTGATAAATTGAGATTAGAATATGAAGTAACACAAGAATTGCCTCTCTTGGGTTTCAAAAGAAGAGAAGCAAGTTGTCCACACATGCATCATCTGGAGCTCCTTGACCCCAAGCCGTATGGCTATTATGGTGCTATGTGCTTTTGATTAGGTGGGATATTACAAGATTATTAAGTAGTGCAGAGAGAGGACATCCATGCCTAGTGCTACTGCTCAGGACAAAAAGTTGAAATTATAAATAGTTATAAAAAAATAAAATAAAAAGGGTTATCGGTACAGAGTATGAAATATGGTTAACAACTGTAGTTTAAATGGCACTTGGTCCAGTGTGTGCCCTCTGTTCAGTATACTGTCCAGTATTTTGAGTGTGTTTCTAGTGTTAAGTTTACCACCCAGTTAGTACGTGGAGCTGCGGGACAATAGTAACTGTTAGGTAACATATTTAATTTTTCTTGCCTTAGGCCAGGCTTATATATAGACCATATAGGTGGATTATATTTTAAGGTATGTGAAATGTTCTTTGTGTTAGTTGCGTTGGTGCCACAACGTTGGGTTTGTGCCAGTATCATTGTTCTAGTGTATGTATGTGCCATTAATTCAGTTGATTGCGTGCCTATAAAGGGCGGCAAGATTAGGTACAAGGTTAGATAAGTTAACTTTTTTCTTCTCAAACAGCTATTTGTAGTTTTTGTAGGTTCCTCAGGTCCACGTTCCATACGAAAATATTGAATTGTTTTTTAAATACTCACAAATTTTGTATACATAAGGTGTATTATAACAGGGGAAAGGGAAATATGCTTATTAGGGCTTATCTCCACTCCGATGTGACCTCTTAATGTATGATATTGACAATATTGTGTGCAATCAATGGCACCGATCACCTTAGGGACACCTCCTAATCGGCGAAAATCATCTTTCACCTTCAAGATCTCTTCCACAGTGTTAGGGTAACTGATATATCTGGTAGCTTTCAGAACAATAGCACGGAGGAATATACTCAAACAATATTTTGTAGTTTGTTGCTTTGGTGTACAAGGCAAAATACGATATTAACACATTGCAAAACAATAATAATAATAATAATTCTATAAAAGTGAGTGGAAGTGTTAATTGAGACTGTGTTTTTATCAGGGAAAGGTGTGGGGAAAAGAGAGGAGGTCTGGAGGATTTGTTACATAATTGGTTCTCTATTTGAAACTGACACCACACCCCTTCCCCATCACATGCTGAGAAACAGCTTACTAGAAATATAAAAAACCCTCTCGCACACACACCTTATACCAAAGTATAATGGGTGCCTCCAGAGTCCAGCAGGTCAAATGTTAGCAGTCATGGCCTTTGGGAAGGAAGCTTCCATCCCGATAGATAGATAGATAGATAGATAGATAGATAGAATCTTAAAATCACCATATTGTTTTTTTCCTCATCACATATATAGTTGTGAACATGTGGGTTGTTGCTAACATTTTCGGGCTCTCAAAGTGAGGGCCGCAGTTGCTGGCAAGGAGCGCCAAAGGCGCTCCTTGTGCTGGTGGAGATGAGCGCCATAGGCGCTCATCCCTACAACCCCCTTCGACTTTCCGATTGCAAATGCGGAACCTTTGAAAGCGAGGGGCCGCATTTGCAGAGGTGGAGGCTCTACGGCGCCTCACAACCGGTTACAAGCGGGAAAAAATCCATTACAGACTCGCAAAAATACGACCTTAATGGACAACCCGCGCACAGCGGCAAACATTAAAAAACACAAAAATACACACACAAATAAAATAAAAACCTTACCCACACAAAGGGGGGACACCCAGGACCTCTGCAACACTGCTTAAACATTGAATTCTCGAAAATCCTCTAAGCGAGAGAAAAAATGGCCGTCGAAAAAAATAAATAATAAAAAAAATGAGGCTACACGACCCCTAAAGGAGCTAAACTACACAAAGCAAATACGGCTTTTACAAAAACCTGTACGACCTACAACATACACCATTAGCAAGGACGCTTCATCATACAAACCCGCGTACCACATACACAATCACCGCCATTTTACAACACTAACTTACAGAATGTGGAAATACATAGCTACACTAACGGCTTCACCTCGCGCACGCAGCCTATTTACACTACACTGCAGGATCATCAAAACAGATTGTTAGCTCTTCAGCAAATTAAACTATATTAATGTATTACTTATTTAATTAGTATCACAAAATACATATACAGAAAAAATACGCAATAAACGCAAAAGACATTTACCGCGCACCTCACAACGAGCGCCAACGCTGCTCATAGCACACAAACTACACCAGGGGACAGCCTTGCAATAAGCGCAAAAAGCAGATCAGCGCCGACCTTACAATGACCGCAAAAGCTCGTCTGATAAAAAAAAAATACAACAACCAAGAGACTCGCAATGAGCGCCGAGATCTCAGACCACCACAAAAATTAATGTCTGTGCCAAACACCATTCCTTGACTTACAATTCTTTTGCCGTCATTTTTTGACGGGCAATTCGCTAGTAATATGTATAAATCTGCGCCGTCTGACATGTGGATAGAAACAAGACGAAAAAAAAAATGTACTAAACTGAGGAAGCTCTAGAAAGGAGAGTCATAGGTATAGAGGGCATGACTGAGAGGAGTGACATCATAGTGGGCGTGTCATACAATGCCATCCACTCTGGTGACAACCGTTTCCGCCACACACAATATGGCGGTGATAGAGCGCTGTGCTTGTAGGGGTTAGAGGTCAGGGGGGGTGTCCGGCCCCTGTAGCATGGCTCCACGGTACCGGGCTCTACACGCGGTGCTGCAGCTCCTCCCGGCCAGGCCTGGCGGAGCTCGATCCCGGGCATTCAGCACCCAGGCCGCCCCGGCTGTGAGGATGGAGTATCAGGTAAAAGGAGGGGAGAGGTGGAGGAGGAGGTTACATCAGCCTGGACACGTGGGAGCACAGAGTCATTATATGGAGTTGTATATAGAGATTTGAGAGGGATATACACACATGGACCACGTGATCCCTCTTGTCTGACCATCATATACATGGTCAGTGTCTGTATGCATCGTCATGTGTGTGCCACGTGTGTCACTGCTCTGCATGGAGGCAGATCCCTGTATTTACTACTCCCTACGTCACTTCTCCATCTTATTCTTCCATTCACAATCTAATCTACTGTTTCAGTACCTAAATCAGATCATGACCTCTTGTTCCTACATATCTGTGATGGCCATGGCCTAGGGCTGCAAGTAAATGGGGTGCCAACATGTTCCATGGCCAGTAATGCACAGGAGGAGGATGGATAGTATTAGTGACTGACCTGTGATTATGTGCAGAGGATGTGGGTGGCCAAGATGACCTGGGGAATACTCCAAAATCACCCCCATATCCCCACTCACTGTTTATACACATGTGGGGTTTAAAGGGACTGTCACCCCAACACCAAGGTCTTTCTTTAGGTTAAAAGTAAAGAGCATGAACAACTGGCTGTGTGTGATGTTAGCCATTTGTTCCTAAAGTGAACTAGTCATGGGAAATTCCATGCTGTTGTTGCTTTATTTATATACAAACAAGCAACTCGCACATATTAATTAGTTACTGCTTTGATGTGCTAATTAGGATTACAGTCTGCTTGTCTGTCTATAGTGGTCAAATGAAAGACCCCCAATGTTATCCGTCAGTCAGACCCCTCTCCCACCCTTATAAGCTCACTGAGCCGCACATTCATACAGCAGCTGCAAAATCAATGTTTAATGTTTCAGAAATTATTTATTTGCCCCGGTGTGTGGTATATTTATCAGAGGCTCTGTGTAAATAGGTTCCTGGGACCTGTGTGTTTGTATAGAGATAAGGTCGGCTCCGGCCCCTCTCACCCCTTTCTCTTATTCACCTCCTGTTTATGATCTCAAAGGTAAAGTGAGTTTATTTATTGAAGGGTTTAAAGTCACAGCAAAGGAAAAGTCCACATGAATAAATACCATTACAGTTACTTATTACCTAACACTTCCACTTTTTTTTTTTTTAATAAGTGAGTGTGAAAGTTAGGCAGTTTTTTTTCTTAACTCTCTCGGTGGGGGAGATACAGAAGAGCATGCCAAGTTTTATTCATTCAGCCGGGCATGCTCTTGTCCTTTATCCTCTCGACTTTGTGTGTGATAATGACCCTAGATAAAGAGTTATAGAGAGCGAGGTCCTTTATGCCAAACTCTCTAGCTAAAATGTTTCATAACCACCACATACAGTATATCATGTATTTATATTTGTAGACATTTCTGCAGTAATGGAGACTTTTTCAGTGTCTTAAAGATGCAGTTCCCTGGAAGTGAATTTTGTACATATGTAAAGTTACTAAACAATTAATTCTGGTTTTTATGATTTGTTTCCCAGAAGTTGTAAGAGATATTTACAGTTAGAAGCTTCCCGCCATGTGTGGGTCTGTTGGATGCCGGCCAAGGAAGGGGCGGGGGGCACTGACAGGGATGAAGATATATTTAGAAATGTGTGACATATAGATACTAGCGAATTGCCCATCAAAAAATGCCGGTCATAAAATTGTAAGGCAGGTAATGCTGTTTGCCACTCTCATTGCGATCCTCTCCCTTGGTGTACGTTTGTTTGAGCACTTTCGGCGCTGATTGCAAGCCCTGCGCTGAGCGCCTTCGGCGCTTATTGGGAGCCTCTCCCCTTGAGTACTTTTGCTCCTCTGAGCACCCTGTGCGCTGATTGTGAGCCCCGCACTGAGCATGCAAGCCTCTCTACTTTTTCTCTATATATATATATTTTTTTATTTTTATTTTTTTATTATAATTAATTAATGAATTAAATAATACATTCACTTACTTGACCTATTTCTAATTAATATATCCAGCAATCAATATTTTCCTACAGCATACAATGTACATTTGGACTGTTGCTGACCTGAAGTGTTAGTGTTGGCAATGTGGCAAGTGTGCAGTGTAAATAGGCTGCGTGCGCAAGGGTAAACCGTTTTTTTAGTTGGGTAAAGCGTCATTTTAGAATGGTAATGTTATTAGTTGCAGGTTAGTGTTGTAAAATGGCGCCGATTGTGTATGTGTTACGCGGCTCTCAAGCATTTTCCTTCCTTCCTCATAGTGTATTTTGTACCTCGTACGTTCCTGGGTAAATTTTTTATGTGCCTATGGTTTTTTTTGCTTAGTTATGGGTCGTGTAGCCTTATTTTCGTTTTTTTTTTTCGTCCGCCATTTTTTTTTGTCGCATAGACAATTGCCGATTTTTAAAGTGCCGAAACACAAATTTGGTTTAAATTTGCGTGCAACCTCACTCCCAGGCGTCCAGGCTGTCACCCCGTGCTGTGTGTGATGTTTTTTGTAAATTTTGTGTGTGTTTTTGGATGTGCGCTGTTCAATCTGCTACGGGTCTCACATTGTGAATTGTAAAATTTAGATTTCTTTTGATCTGTAGTCCCGCAGGTCGTAATGATGAGCTCTTATGGTGCTCATCTCTACCAGCGCAATGAGCGTCTTTGGCGCTCCTTGCCTGCAACTGCGGCCTTCGCTTTGCGGGGGCCACAGTTGTGGCGGGCTCATTGGGCGAGCCCACAAGGATTGGCAATAACCTGCAATGCTCACTATATATGTGATTATACATACATACATACATCAAAGTGACAGCCATTGGTTATTTAGAAGCAGTGATTCTACTTTACCAGCCCCTAGCCACCTCCATACAAATGTCTTGATCATTGCGCTTTGTTAATACAGATTACGTGATATTATATACACCTTCACATCATTATCCCACTTGGCACAGGTAGAGATTTAATAACTGATCCTTCTTGGGACTGGTCCAGATTGCAGTTTACAACATGTCAATATTGACTGTGTATGTGATAACTCGCCCAGTGGGGCAGCCTCGTCCTTGGCGCGAGTCGCCCAGTGGGGCAGCCTCGTCCTTGGCGCGAGTCGCCCAGTGGGGCAGCCTCGTCCTTGGCGCGAGTCGCCCAGTGGGGCAGCCTCGTCCTTATTACACTGCTCTCTGGATGTTATTCCAGTCCCACTTACCATGCCTATGAGTGTTGCATGCTGGCTCATGTTCTTGTACATGGGCACCCAGACACCTCTCTGTGTAAGTTAAAGGTTCGCCAAAGTTTGGTAAAAACATCACATTTTTATTAAAGGCCCTAGATAAGGAGACTTAAAGCGGGGGTCTAGTACAGGTAATTTATTCTTGCAATACGTAGCATACGGGCACAATTATTTACACTCAGCATTTTGCATAACCTTCCATTGTACTTTTCATTTCTGCAAAACCTTTCTGTTGTTGCCATGACAACTTGCCCTGTCAGGTTGCAGTGACACGTAGACTGACCGCCATGCTTTTCTCTCTTTAGGATGCCATACGCACCCTGAACACCTTGCAGACAAACGCCAGTTACCTGGAGCAGGTGAAGAGACAGAGGAATGACCCCCAGGAGCAGCTGGATGCCATGAGGGGCTTCCTGGAGAGGAGCGGCCTGCAGGTGAGGGGGTCGGAGGTGGGGCCTCTGCCCTCCATATGTCGGCTCCAGAAAGATTTTAATAAACAATGCACAGAAATGGGAAATTCTCTCATGATAAGATCTCGGACCCCGATATATGTATTACCTGCCTAAAGTGACACCGCAGACATTTCATATTTAGTATCATTTTAAGCTATACTTAAAAACAAAACAAATAGGCCAACTTCAATTATATTTATTGTAGAAAAATGCTACTTTTTTTTTATAACATTAATATGTTATTAAAAAACAGAATTTTTCTACAACAAATATAACTGAAGTTGGCATATTTGTTTAGCTTGCAGTCTGCCGTATTTCCTGCCCAGAATTCCAAGAAATACTTATTGCACTGCATTCTGGGAACCTGGGCTGAGTCATGTAAATGTGTTTACAAAGGCTTTGCTCTTTAATCCAATACCATATCAAACATGGCTCCTTTTATATATAATACCATGGCTCCTTTTAGGTATATGCCTGCGATATTGCACAAGTTTAAGCAAAGCCCAGGTTGGAATATGCACAAGACATGAAACCTACCCACAGACAGCTGTTTCGAGGTTACTGCCTCTCATCAGTGTGGGGCCGGTTCCTAAATTCATTTCTAGTTAAATATGAGACCAGATTAGGCTGTTTCTCAGGGCAATGCAATAACAGAGAGAAATATTTAGGGTACAGTCTAATGTAGCTGTATTGTTTTACAAATAGTGTAGTTAATAAGACTTAATTTGCATTTAAACTCTTCATGTGCATTAGAAGAATTGTCTGCAACTAAAATGTTTCCTTTGTCTGTAGGTTGAAGATCTGGATCAGTTGAATATCATTCATGTGACTGGGACAAAAGGCAAGGTGAGACGGTGCATATGGTTATCTAAACTGGCTAGAGGAGCCCTGAGGGTATTGGGGACTGAAAGCAAAAATTAATTGAATAAAACCCAAAAGCTCAACCCGTTTGGGCTGATGTTAAAGGGATAGAGAAGGTTCCTGGATTTCACTATGTATATAATATCCTTGTGTATCTATTTACTTTTTTTAAGAAGTGCTTATAAGATCTTTTTTTAGTCACTAAAACTAGGCAAATAGTCCCTGTATGGGTCTGCACACTGCAGCTTATGCAGATACAGACTCTGTCGGGCTGATTGTGCAGTGTTGTATCCTAGCCCATCAGGGACCACGTGTCAGCAGAATGTTGCTGAGAGACGGTCACTGATTGGTTAGTGTGAGACACAGCACAACAAGTACACTAGAGTCTGTTTCTGCATACACCGCTGTTGGCAGACCCATACAGGGACTATTTGTATGATTTCAGGCAATAAAACCAGAGCTTATAAGAACTTCGTAATGAAATAAAGTAAATACATACACAGGGATATTATATACATAGTAACACTCAGAAACCTTCCATATCCCTTTAAACATGGTGTAGTGCACTGTGGCCCCTGTATACCCCCACAAGTAACAAAGGAGACATTTATATATATAAAAAATATATATATATATATATATATATATATATATATATATTACTATATATATATATATATATATATATATATATATATCAATATATATATATATATATATATCATATATCATATATTACTCTGATTTAAGCACCACTAGGATGTCCCCTCCTGGATTGGTGCTTGTATAACTAATGAAGCTGCGAGCTATACCATGTAGTGTCACCCAAGGTCAGACAAATCACTGTCCACTGGAGAAGGAATTGGCAACACACTCCAGTATATTTTCCATGAAAACCACATGGATAAACACTACCAGAAACACAGACAGATGTGCCTGAGTGCGCCAGTCCATATGGTCACAGGGTGTCAGACATAACTGAAGGACTGAACAACAACAAAGGATACGTGTAGTATGTGTGACGTTCTTTGCAGGTTCTAATCTATATTGTCTTTAAGGGATCCACATGTGCCTTCGCTGAGCAGATCCTGCGCAACTATGGTCTGAAGACAGGATTTTACAGGTGTGTAAGCAGGGTCATGTGATCTAGTCTAAGACTGAACATTCTTGCATTGGGATACATTTCTCATTGTCTATTTGTCTTACTTGCTCGCACCAGACATTCACTAATACTCCTATATACAACAGAGACACTGGCCAGGGCGGGTATGAGTTCATCATTCCAAATAGCTACGTTTTATCTAAACTTTGCACTTACATCTCTATTCTGTCCATACATTTTTTTTTATTTATAAAGATGTATGCTTTTCACAACTATTTCTGTGGTTCTTAAAGGGCCACCAGCATTGCTACCAGTTATAACAGGATAAAATATGAATATTTGTTATTGGAATTTATAAAAAAAATAAAATTTATGAATTGAATAATAGTTTTGAGTTTACTACATGTTGGCTGTCACCTATAGAGATTCTCCCACTAGATTGGAGTTGACATCAGCACCCAGTTATCTCATTACTTGATTAATGATTCCTTTTGCATATGGCTTCTGAGGTACCCAATATCTGAAATATCAGTGTAAACCGGTGGACCCAAACCTTTCCTCAGAGATGCCCAGACAGGTTGGGATTTCAATCTACCTATGTGTGAACACAGACGAGGTAATTGGTATTCAACAGGCAATGGACCCTCTAATTTCCCCACCTGATTTCCGCCTGTTTGGGGAACTCTGAGGAGAGGTTTGGGAACAACTGGTATAAACATTTTTTGTCACAGTGTTGTAGATTTCCCATGACTTTTTTACTGTAACTCCTCTTCCCGTTTTCAAATTGTGATAAAGTGGGCCACATTTCCTTACTCTGTGCCATCAAAGTAGCTGGAAAGAATTATGCTCCAAACTCTGCCACAAACAGGGGGAGCTCCAGCCTAAGGTTGAGCGAAAAAACAGCTATTTTCAATGTAAGTTTTCCCACTGAAGAATAAGTGTTTAGTAACCATAAACTGAAAAAAAAGTTTATACTGATCTATATTACTTCCATGCTCAATGCCAGGCAGCAGCTGCAAAGGCAAGTAAAATATTAGCAAGTAGTAAAGAGATAGAGAAGCAGGAAGCACTTGCAGTTCTGCCACTTTTTATAAATCTATTTGGTTGTTTGATTTAATGCAGTAAAAACAGAGATTATAAGCCCTTCTTAATAAAATAAAGTACATAAAAGTAAATAGGCGCACAGGGATAGTATATCCATAATAACATTCAAGAACCTTCCATATCCCTTTAAGTTCTGAAAACTGGACCATTACAGTGGCTCTTTAAGGAAAGTGTTCTTTGTTTCTGCGCTCAGCTCCCCACACCTGGTACAGGTGAGAGAACGGATTCGGATCAACGGCCAGCCAATCAGCAAGGAGTTGTTCAGCAAATACTTCTGGCAGGTGTACAACCGCTTGGAAGAAACTAAGGTGGGTACCTCGGAGGGCTGATCTACTATGGGGGTTTATCTTGTTATTTAAAGTATCACTGAACACCAAAAAACATGTAGGTCTGAAAACCCAAAATGATCCTACAATTGTGATGCCTCTGCTGGACCCTAGAGGTATCCGTGATATTTTGAAGGCTGTGTGAGAGGGGCATTTATATTTCTGGAGACCAACGCTTGCATTTATTTAGGCAAGCTGCGTGCTTCTAAGCATGGAAATGGAAGAGATAGGTGTCAAATTCAATGATGATTATCTCACCTCACCCCTCCCTCCAATAATAGATTAAAAAAAAAACTACTCCTAATGTGGCTCTCAGGAAGTAATGCAGTAAAGATGTGGATTTATTAATACAAAATCAGTGGCAGAGCTGGTGAATAGAGGGTCCTGGCCCCAAATAATTTGCTCTATACACCCTGTAGCGTTCAATAAAAAATCCCAAAATATATATTGATGGTTTGATGATGACAGGGTGATAAATATGTACCCCCTTCCATAAAAAGAGAGTTTCAATTTACTCCAGGCTGCTGCCAGTAGCAGAGGGCTCCAAGATTCCTGTGCTTTGCACCTGCTGCACTAGTTGTAGCTCTGCCACTCCTACTCCTTTTTTTATGTACTTCACAAACTAGTGCCTTTTTTCTTGAACTGCAGTGGTACTTTTAATTTGAAATGTCTGCACCTTGTCGTTTCAACTGTTATGTTATATATTGAAAATTAGTTTACTTGAAATTTAAGGAGTAAATATATATCTCTAGTTTTTGGCTTGATGTGGTCATCTGGGTTTGTTTTATTTTTTTTCTTGTAGTATATACAGTGGATATAAAAAGTTTACACACCCCTGTTAAAATGTCAGGTTTCTGTGCTGTAAAAAAATGAGACAAAGATAAATCATTTCAGAACTTTTTCCACCTTTAATGTGACCTATAAACTGTACAACTCAATTGAAAAACAAACTGAAATCTTTTAGGTAGAGGGAAGAAAAAATATAAAAATAAAATAGGGTTGCATAAGTCTGCACACCCTTAAACTAATACTTTGTTGAAGCACCTTTTGATTTTATTACAGCACTCAGTCTTTTTGGGTATGAGTCTATCAGCATGGCACATTTTGACTTGGCAAGATTTGCCCACTCTTCTTTGCAAAAACACGCCAAATCTGTCAGATTGCGAGGGCATCTCCTGTGCACAGCCCTCTTCAGATCACCCCACAGATTTTCAATCGGATTCAGGTCTGGGCTCTGGCTGGGCCATTCCAAAACTTTAATCTTCTTCTGGTGAAGCCATTCCTTTGTTGATTTGGATGTATGCTTTGGGTCGTTGTCATGCTGAAAGATGAAGTTCCTCTTCATGTTCAGCTTTCTAGCAGAAGCCTGAAGGTTTTGTGCCAATATTGACTGGTATTTGGAACTGTTCATAATTCCCTCTATCTTAACTAAGGCCCCAGTTCCAGCTGAAGAAAAACAACCCCAAAGCATGATGCTGCCACCACCATGCTTCACTGTGGGTATGGTGTTCTTTTGGTGATGTGCAGTGTTTGTTTTTGCGCCAAACATATCTTTTGGAATTATGGCCAAAAAGTTCAACCTTGGTTTCATCAGACCATAACACCTTTTCCCACATGCTTTTGGGAGACTTCAGATGTGTTTTAGCAAAATGTAGCCCGGCTTGGATGTTTTTCTTCGTAAGAAAAGGCTTTCGTCTTGCCACTCTACCCCATAACCCAGACATATGAAGAATACGGGAGATTGTTGCCTCATGTACCACACAGTCAGTACTTGCCAGATATTCCTGCAGCTCCTTTAATGTTGCTGTAGGCCTCTTGGTAGCCTCCCAGACCAGTTTTTTTCTCGTCTTTTCATCATTTTTGGAGGGAGCTCCAGTTCTTGGTAATGTCACTGTTGTGCCATATTTTCTCCACTTCATGATGACTGTCTTCACTGTGTTCCATGGTATATCTAATGCCTTGGAAATTCTTTTGTACCCCTCTCCTGACTGATACCTTTTAGTAAGGAGATCCCTCTGATGCTTTGGAAGCTCTCTGTGGACCATGGCTTTTGCTGTGGGATGCGACTAAGAACATTTCAGGAAAGACCAACTAGAGCAGCTGAACTTTACTTGGGTTTAATCAGAGGCACTTTAAATGATGGCAGTTGTATGCTGACTCCTATTTAACACTATTTGGAATGTGATTGCTTAATTCTGAACACAGCTACATCCCCAGTTATAAGAGGGTGTGCAGACTTATGCAACCACATTGTTTTTCTTTTTTTTTTTTTTTCTCCACCTAAATGAATTCAGTTTGTTTTTCAATTGAGTTGCACAGTTTATAGGTCACATTAAAGGTGGAAAAAGTTCTGAAATGATTTATCTTTGTCTCATTTTTTTACCGCACAGAATCCTGACATTTTAACAGGAGTGTGTAGACTTTTTTTATCCACTGTAAGTATGTTGGTATACTCAGATTGTCATCCTAGGATTATGGATGGATTTCACGAAACGCGTAAAGAGACTCCTGGATCTCATTCCAAATAACTTTATACTTGATTTTAACTTATGTTGGATTTGTATGATGGTTGCAGATAACTTACCTCTAACGCTCTCTCCTCTTTAGGATGATGAGTGGTCGCCCATGCCAGCTTACTTCCGGTTCCTTACCATCATGGCTTTTCACGTCTTTGTCCAGGAGAAGGTAACTCTTACTCTGGGCTTGTATCTCCAGTGGACCTCATCACATACCAGTTCTGACCCTCTATGTCTGTCTCTCAGGTGGATCTGGCAGTGTTAGAAGTTGGCATTGGAGGAGCGTACGACTGCACAAACATCATAAGGTGGGTAGGTCAGAGCCGGAAACCTCTGGTGCACCAGAAACTGCACAGTCTGCAAATGTTTCTGTAAATGTGTCTGATCAACAAAGAGCTTGAATAGATTGGACCTCAAATAAGAACCAACACATGCCCGTCTTGTCTGAAAAAAATTTGAGTAAGGTGGTCCTTTAAAAATCATGATTCAGAAATATGTTTGGATGATGATTATTATTGTCTTTCCGCTTTCCTCCTCTTATGCTTTCCTCAGGCTCCACCCTCTTTCCTTTTCTTCTCCCCCCCCCCACCTCATGAGTCAATCATGGATCTCATTCCCATCAATTGTATACTTTGATTATTAATTTCTCTTGGATACTAAAAGCTATGTTTTTATTATTTGCACCTCTTCAGTGTCCTGTCTTTGTGTTTTTATTGAACAGAAAGCCTATAGTGTGTGGGGTCTCATCTCTTGGCATTGACCACACGAGCATCTTGGGGGACACGATTGAGAAGATAGCCTGGCAGAAAGCTGGAATATTCAAGGTATGGGGGTCCGAGATCATGGCCTGTGCCTTTTTTTATTTTTATAGTATCTTCGCCCTATAAAAGTATATATTAATTCAGATATGTTGTCTGATTCAAACCAAGACTCTGCTAATATATAGACTGTCCAACCTGTCCAATCCAATCTCCATGTAACACCACTTCATACATCACATCATACATGTCACGCCGACCTCTCTTTGCATTGATCATTAAGTCACAGTTGAAATTAATTTTCATCTGCAGTGGTACTTAAAGGGGCACGGTCACTGCAAGAGGAAGTTGATTTAATTTTAAAGAGCATTAAAATCTGGCTATATATTGTGCTAGCAGTTTTTATCTACACTAAATAATTTCTGATATATTGAGAATTGATCTTGCAGCTCCTGTATGCTAATGTGATGCTTAGTATGCCAAGAATATTTGAGGGTGGGAGAGGGGAGGGGATCTAACTGAAAGATAACATTGGGGGTCTTTATTTTTGCCACTACAGAGACAGACAAGCATACTGTAAACCTAATTGGCACCTCAAAGCAGCTACTTCATTTGCTTGAATACTAACTTAATGTTGGGGTGACCGGGCCCCGTTATGGATTGTTACAAAAGCCCAGTACAAGATCTGATATAGATTTTTATTTTATTTATTTATTAATATTTTCTTTTTTGTATTGGATACATTTTAAATTGCAAAATTAAATTTCCATCTCCTATTTACATTTTATGCGTAAGGCCTTTCTTTGCTCTAGCCTTGTCTGTCTCCTCTCCCAGCCAGGTGTCCCGGCATACACGGTGCCCCAGCCTGCCCAGCCCCTGGAGGTGCTGCGAGATCGCGCCCAGGAGATTGGGGTAAGTTCATCCTACTTTGTGCCCACCTGATCACAGCTACTTGTATTGTCCATAACCCCCTCTTTGTCTCTGCAGTGCCCACTCTACATGTGCCCTGACTTTACAGAGTATGAGGACAGAGATGCCTCTCTGCACCTGGGACTGGCAGGAGAGCACCAAAGATT
Source organism: Discoglossus pictus (assembly GCA_027410445.1). Lineage (NCBI taxonomy): Eukaryota > Metazoa > Chordata > Amphibia > Anura > Alytidae > Discoglossus > Discoglossus pictus. Next base: position 11,599,677 of record CM050168.1, read on the forward strand.
AAATGCCACCCTGGCACTGCAGCTGGTGAAGACCTGGCTACAGCATCAGGGATATCAAGGTGAGTAATCTGCATCACACATAGAGTTTGGGAAGAAGGTGAGTCTTGTGTCTCAATGTCCGGTGTTTTCTTTGGCAGATATTGGGGAACAGAAGAGCCCCAGCCGCCATCTTCCTGCAGTCAAGTGGCCTTTCCCCCTGGCTTCTGCCTTCAGACCCAGCCTACCCATGGTGCAAGGTGAGAGATGTTCTAGTCTGCTATGTCATACTATAGAAGATCTACATGGACATTTTATGAGTTTGGTGTAGATCGTTCGCAGCAAGCTCAGTCCAGGATTTGAGGATTCCCCTGCTGTTAACATGTGAGCATGGTACCACCAATGCACCACTGTAGTTTTTATTTTTTTCTAGCTACAATATTCCTTCAACCACTAGATGGCAGCAGCGATCCACGCCCACCTCCCCTTTAAAGGGATTTGTAAATTTGCTGGATTATGAATTCATTTGATATAGATGAAATAGTAGTGCATGCAAACATTTTTTGCATGAAAACATCCCAAAATAAACATTTAAACACTTATATTGAAGTCAGCAAAATCTCTTGTAATTTCTGACCGTTGCAAATTTAGATGCAACACCCTCCAAACCCAGGCTAAATCAGCATCATATGTTAAATGATTTGTTTTGGCCAATCAGGTTAGCTTAAACTTTTGAATTAACTCTGGGGTTCCTATTTGTGCTGTAAAGCAGCCTGGGATATGTAGTGTATCACTGATATGTGCTATTTATTGCTGCTGACAGGAAGCTGCAAGGAGATTGGCTGAGTAAGCAACAGCAGGTTTTAAATAGTGGGTTAATATTGCTCCCCTGATGCTGCATGCTGATTGGGTGGGGATCAGGGGCCTTTGTAGACTCCTCCTGGAGGTGTCAACATAATCATTAGACAGATTTTTAGATTTACGAGGTGCTGCATACATATAGGCTGCTTTTATCCTATAGAGTGCAGAAATGTATTAATCCATGAAACTTTCATATCCTTTTAAAGGACCATAAAAGTTGCCATATGTGCTCTGCACCATGCGTTAAAGGGAAGGAAATCATGTTGAAAATGTGTTTACAGAATTCACTTATACTGTATTTGTATTATAGATTTTCATTGTTAAGTCAAAGTTTATATATAAGCCCATTTTTAAAGGGCTGGGACATACAAATGAGGATACAATGTATCTTACTCTCAAGGTACATTTACCCCACTATAAGTGCTCTTCATTGTGTGAAAGAGCACAAAATTCTATGTTAAAGTGATCTATTTTTTATTTATTAGTTATTTATTTATTCATTAGTTTATACTAAGAACAGTTAAAAATTGCAGTCTTAGGTTTGTTTACAGACACAGTGCAGACTGCCCCAAGACTTATAGCATCTAGCATCTGCATCTGCCAGCAATGGCCGTTCCAAAATTCTGTCAACAGAAAGAATGATGGTTTTAGTCTTTCAGGAATGTAATCAGCCATCAGTTAACCCCCAAGTAGTATATTTGTAAGTTTCTAGCGATCCTTTACCAGCACAGATGGGGGACTTGCCAAATTCTCATCTAAACTTAATTTATGAATTATTTATTTTTTTTCTGTGAAAAAGGCACCTATTTTAAAAATTCTAAAAGTATTTCCACGTATTCTCAGAAGTACATTACAGTGGTGTGCTCCAAGTTGTGCTGAATTAACTGGCCCTTTGCATCTAAAATACCATTTTATACATGGCTCCTTTGATGCATATGCTAGCTGTATTACACAGCTTTAAGCCAGGATTGGACTATGCACAAGCCAGTGATACACTCACAGACTGAACTGTTTTGAGGTTGAGACGGGTTTTGTGAGACGGGTTTATCACAATAATCATTTAGTTTATGGTGAGCAAAAGCACCCGAAATCTTTCACATGATTACAACACGGTGAAATAGGTACTCATTCAGGCAGAGGCAACACAGTGAAATAGCCTGACTTCTACCAAACATAAGTCCATGAATTCAGCATTACTTTTAAAAATGAAAACCATTTTCTACATGCTTTTTTTCACCCTTTATCTCATAGTCCTTTAACACTCGCATGGCCACAGTCACTTGCGTCGCACATAGTCTGTCAAGCCAAAAGAAAATCTGCCCATGACATAACTTGGTATAAGATAACAATGGATAAGGTTTTTGAAATAAAAATGTAAATGTTGTTGTTTTTTTATTTATTTATCGTTCTAAACACCTTTATCAGGTTTAGTTATTCAAAGACCATATAGAAAGAAAAATGACCACAGTGCTCCTTTAATTAAAGTTTGGCATTATGCTTCAGAGGCATCCTTGAGTTCCTTTATTGCATTTGTCCCTACCACTTCTGCTGGAAGGCTGTTCCAGTAAATGACTACCCTTTCTATATAGCAGTGTGTGACATGCCATGTTCTCTGCAGGCTTACAAGACACGGTTTGGCTGGGACGCACACAGGTCATGCAGCGTGGCCCCATGTCTTATTACATTGACGGAGCTCACACCAGCAGCAGCGTGAAGGCCTGTGTTAGGTGGTTCAAACACGTGGCTCTGAAGGAGGAGAAATCTGGGGGGTAAGTAGACTGGGTACACTGGGGGGTAAGTAGAGGGGGTTATATGAGGTCTGCCAGGATTGTGATGCTGTGATATAGATTAGTGGTTCTCAACTTTTTTTGGTCTGGCTGGTCACCTTCTGGTATTAACGGGGGGCCCGGCTGGGTCACCTTCCAATACTCATGGAGCACCCAGCTGGGTCACCCTCCGGTCCTCACAGAGGACCCGGTTGGGTCACCCTCCGGTCCTTACTGGGGGGACCCGGTTGGGTCACCCTCCGGTCCTCACTGGGGGGCCCCGGCTGGGTCACCCTCCGGTCCTCACTGGGGGGCCCCGGCTGGGTCACCCTCCGGTCCTCACTGGGGGGCCCCGGCTGGGTCACCCTCCGGTCCTCACTGGGGGGCCCCGGCTGGGTCACCCTCCGGTCCTCACTGGGGGGCCCCGGCTGGGTCACCCTCCGGTCCTCACTGGGGGGGCCCCGGCTGGGTCACCCTCCGGTCCTCACTGGGGGGCCCCGGCTGGGTCACCCTCCGGTCCTCACTGGGGGGCCCCGGCTGGGTCACCCTCCGGTCCTCACTGGGGGGCCCCGGCTGGGTCACCCTCCGGTCCTCACTGGGGGGCCCCGGCTGGGTCACCCTCCGGTCCTCACTGGGGGGCCCCGGCTGGGTCACCCTCCGGTCCTCACTGGGGGGCCCCGGCTGGGTCACCCTCCGGTCTTCACTGGGGGGCCCCGGCTGGGTAATCCTCCGGTCCTCACTGGGGGGCCCCGGCTGGGTCACCCTCAGGTCCTCACGGGGACCCCGCTGCTCCGGTGCTCAGTATGTGCTGGTGTTTATACATACAGTGTACCGACATTGGCTATAACTGCTTCTTTCTTGCTGCAGGGGATCCGTGGTCCGGGTCTTGGTATTTAATGCCACGGGAGAGAGAGACACGGCAGCCCTGCTGAAACTCCTCCAAGTAAGTACACACGGAGGATTTAGTATTACTTTTAAAAAGCTTTTTATTTTTTGTTATGTTTGTAAGTTTATGCCTTATGTTTCAGCCCTGCCATTTTGACTACGCCGTGTTCTGCCCAAATATCAGTGAAGTGTCTGGAGTAGGAATGGCTGGTAAGTTTTCTGAATGAAAGTACCAGTGTGGGTCAAGGAAACAAGTGAGACACTGGTTTGTCAATTCTGTACCAAACTAACAATATTAGCAACTGTGTAAGTCATGGGCATAAATTTGTTTTTGAGAAAAAGCTGGATGATGGGGGAGTTTTTCTTTTTGTAGTTATCAGTGGAGCGATACAGGGGGGGGGGAGCAGGTAGAAGTCTGGATAAAATTGAAATTGACAACACACCCCTTCCCCCTCAATTTTCCAGAAACAGGAAGTTGCACCAAAGGATGCAACCAATTTTCATTCTATAATTCTAATTAAAAACTAGTATTCTTACCTTTTTGCTTCTTAGTCACTCAGTATTTCCCCCCTCCTTCAGATCAGCAGAATTTCAATGTGACCCTGGAGAGTGTTCTGACTCGATGCATAGAGAACCAGAAGAAGTGGAACCAGCTGACCGAGGAGCGTGGCTGTTCTGACCCCTGGGGCCCCTCCCTTCCTGTAGAAGCCCTGATCGACAGCCCACGTGGGGCGCCACTGCTTCTCGCCCCTTCCTCTGAGCGGCTACTGAACTGCAACTCCTTGGTTTTCCCGAGCATCTCCCACGCCTTACAGTGGGCCACCCAGGGGAGAGACCCGGACTTTGCATGCCCAGACATTAAGCAGCTCCATCATCACCCTGTGGCAAGCTCTGGCTCCGTGTTACTGAGGGAAGCTGCCCGTATCCAGGTCCTTATAACTGGAAGCTTGCACCTCGTGGGCGGGGCTCTCAAACTGCTCGACCAATCCCTGTCTAAGTAAAAAAAACTCCCCAATCTAACAAATCCTTAATCTTACTTGAACAACGCAGACCTCTACCTGCTGTCTAAATATGGGTTAACCACTTAGCTACCAGAGAACTTTTTTAACGGTAGTGTGTTGCATTTTCTCTTGGCAGTGGCGTGATTTAACCCCTCTGGTGCTGTTTGCAGCTCAGAAAAAATCAATTTGGACCGTCTCTTAAAAAAATATGGTTTTGTCTGCCAATGGCCCCTCTCTGTAATTCCCACTTAATACTGTTGGCACCCTATTTGAACCTAAGTGGGTGAGATTTGGGTAATATGTATATTTTTTTTTATTTAATTCCGGTAGAATATATTTATTAACATTTCAAGTGTTTGTATTCTTTATTTTTGCGCAGTACTGTGAGTGGCCACAAGATGGCAGACATACTTCAGCTCTATGCAGACCGCGTGCTCCTAGCATGCTTGGCATGAATACTGGATATACAGGGTATTTCAATCCCCATTCTACCCACTATAACATACTTGGTGTCTTTCCATGGTGGTCTCTAGAGCCTTGTACAGTAGCCAGAACCATACACCTTGATGGATCACGTTAAGTGGGATTGAGGCCTGGAGGTGGTATGTTTTGAGCCTCATTTGCATGTTACTACCCAGAATCCTTAGTGGCATTATGATTACTGAGGAATGTATTTTTCTTTATGGTACATATAGTGTACACATATATATACCCACTACATTATGGTACGCATTCTCTTAACGTGGCCCTTTGGTGTCTGGGGGGCCTTATTGTGGCATAAACCACTCACACAAATGGCAGCACTTGCAGGTCTTCTCATATTAGAGTGAATGTTTCAGCCTCCCCAGAGATACTGAGCAGGAAATACATTTAATATACACAATAAAGCTCTCTCTCTCGATCTCTCTCTCTCTCTTTTCCTCTAGATCTCTCTAGATCTCTCTTTTCCTCTAGATCTCTCTAGATCTCTCTTTTCCTCTAGATCTCTCTAGATCTCTCTTTTCCTCTAGATCTCTCTAGATCTCTCTTTTCCTCTAGATCTCTCTAGATCTCTCTTTTCCTCTAGATCTCTCTAGATCTCTCTTTTCCTCTAGATCTCTCTAGATCTCTCTTTTCCTCTAGATCTCTCTAGATCTCCCTGGATCTCCTCTAGATCTCTCTAGATCTCCCTGGATCTCCTCTAACGCCCCTGGATCTCCTCTAACGCCCCTGGATCTCCTCTAACGCCCCTGGATCTCCTCTAACGCCCCTGGATCTCCTCTAACGCCCCTGGATCTCCTCTAACGCCCCTGGATCTCCTCTAACGCCCCTGGATCTCCTCTAACGCCCCTGGATCTCCTCTAACGCCCCTGGATCTCCTCTAACGCCCCTGGATCTCCTCTAACGCCCCTGGATCTCCTCTAACGCCCCTGGATCTCCTCTAACGCCCCTGGATCTCCTCTAACGCCCCTGGATCTCCTCTAACGCCCCTGGATCTCCTCTAACGCCCCTGGATCTCCTCTAACGCCCCTGGATCTCCTCTAACGCCCCTGGATCTCCTCTAACGCCCCTGGATCTCCTCTAACGCCCCTGGATCTCCTCTAACGCCCCTGGATCTCCTCTAACGCCCCTGGATCTCCTCTAACGCCCCTGGATCTCCTCTAACGCCCCTGGATCTCCTCTAACGCCCCTGGATCTCCTCTAACGCCCCTGGATCTCCTCTAACGCCCCTGGATCTCCTCTAACGCCCCTGGATCTCCTCTAACGCCCCTGGATCTCCTCTAACGCCCCTGGATCTCCTCTAACGCCCCTGGATCTCCTCTAGATCTGATCTCCTCTAACGCCCCTGGATCTCCTCTAGATCTGATCTCTCTATTTGTACTCGGCTTTGTAGAATTTTAGTTTTTTTACTTTTGAGTATTATTAGAAGAAAATAAGTAACCAGATTAACAGCATATTTTGAGATAACAAGAATTATACAATATATTTTTTTAAATATGTAACAATGATTTAAATAGAGCATAAACATCCCTCTGTAATTTCAACCAAAAATATTCAAATTATTGTAACACTGTACAGTGGATTTCTTCTATTTTTATTTTATTTCTTCTATTAAAGTGTTTTTATAGTGATTAGTGTACAAAGTGTTTAATATAACAGTAAGTTGAAATAAAATCAAGCATCACACAAGAAAGTAAATAGGAAATGTTTTCCCCTTCTCTTTCATCTCTCCACTAACTCCTCAAGACTTACCTAGACAGGATTAGGTTGTCCTCTTTGTCCTGCCAGGGGCCGTAACCAGGGTCGGGACCACAGGATCTAACCTATCCATGAGGGTTGTTTTGGTTAAGTCAGGAATAAAACCATCTTGTCCTCTCCAACCCTTTTTACCCTCTTGTGGGCTCTCACTTTGTTAAAGGTTTGGGCCGTGAGTTGTGGCTGACCATGGATCCAAGATCCTATAAAAAGTGGCCATAGTCGCGTGTGGGTGACTCTCCGTGACCTCATGGACAATAACACACCATGCTGATCCACTCTGTTCATGGCAGCGATACTGGAGTGGGTTGCCAGTTCTTTCTCCAGTGGGCTACAGCATGCAGCTGGTGGTCTCCCATCCAAATACTGACAAGGCCCAACCCTGCTTGGCTTCCAGGTGGTGTGACCTCTTAGTTCCCTGATTGGAATCCAAGCCAGGTTGCAGGGGTGAAAGCACTGAATCCTAACCACTGGACCACCAGAGCACCCCACAGTCTTCTAGAATGTGTGTAATTCTGTCATTAATAAGTATATCATTTAGTTTTGTCCCCCTCTTCTGCCTAATATCTCAGATTTCCATTGTTTTGCTGTGTGGTTCATTGTTACTAACATAAGCTGTGAGCATTAGTGAGGCCGGGTACTGGTAATACTATTTCTGGATTGAGATCTATTTCTAACATTTCTTTCATTAGCTGCATCGCTGATCTCCAGAGTTTATGAACATTTATTGCATGAAATATTATCTGAAACCTACATAAATCCTGGTGTTAAAGAGGTTATTTACCTTTGCATTTAATGGAAATAAAACATTACATCACAAGGACATTGAGGGCTGGTACCCAGAGTTTCAGGATCTCTTGTTTTAGGACAGATTGGTGAATCAGTGGCTCAAAACACCAAACTTCTTGTTAATCTGTATGTACAAAGATGCTTTTTTTTCTGTTGCTTTCTCAGGAGATCGTGTCCTTGTAAAATAAGCAGATTCCATATCCTTTTTATGCCGACTGAAGCATTCAAAGGAGCCACTAACAAGCTCTCTATTATTGTTAATGCGAGAACTTGGCTGCTCAGCAGAAAACAGAATTATGTTTATTACATCGGGTTTGATAAATTTGTCTAAAATGTAGGAGCCAGTCAGATTAGTTAGGTGCTAGACAAATACTTTTAGGAGCCAGCATATGCATTATATATAGCAATATATGTATAACTAGGAGCCAGCAGGATATATATATATATATATATATATATTTTCACAGTGGTACTTTTGGTACTCGTCATTACTTGGTTCGAGAAGGCATGACAAGTACTAAGTTCCCATAAGAAGTAATGTAAATTGACCATACAATGTACAGCAAGTTTGAAGAGTACTGAAAAAAACGTTGAGTTTCGAAGCAATTTCTGCGCATCAAAACTTGTCAAATACCAAATGCGATGAGTTCAGGGTCAGACGAGTACCAAGGTACCACTAGATATAATCTAAAAATAGTTTGCCTATTTTCAACTTCTTGCGCTGGGAACAATGAAGATTCTACCTGCACAATGGGAATGTGACAGCTAAAGCTGTCGGTTCTCTCACTAACAGTAATAGAGAGCTTGCTAATATAGAAGGGCACATCCTCATCTTGCTGTAACTAATAATTGTTCTATAGTCCCTTTTTCAAGAAAAACACAACTTTAATCCTCTGAAGGACACTATAAATTCTGGCCTGTTTTATAGGACAGCATATGGCTACTATATGATCATTTGTGTCACTTAGTGGATCTGGCCCAGTACATCGCCCACTCTCCCCGTGTCCTGTTTATGAGGCCGCATATCCTGCCGGTTTTGCTCCCTGCGCTGGGTCCTACTGCTCTTGTCCTTGGACGCCCAGTGGAAATCTCTGCGCTTTCCTGTGCTGCGCATTGTTAGGAAGCTGCAGTCTGGCTCCCTGCTCCTCACCGCCCGCTGCCTTGAATGAGCCGTGACCCTTCCACATGGCGCCACAGCGACCTCCTTTGTTGTTAGGAGCCCGGAGGGGAAGCGCATGTGTTTTCTTTAAAAATTCTTCAGTCTGACGCGGCCTAAGCCCTGTGATGGCGACTCGTCCTGACCCGTGCCGGGCTCTTGTGCTTTTTAGTTTTGCAGCCTCTTTCTCGCCCGTTTCGGCCCTGTCGCCCCACACAGACGTGTAGTCTGCGCTGTGTGGAATATTCCGCATCCTGATCCATGTTGTTTGTTCGTGAGTCTGCGGCCCCTGAGCGGCGGCTCCTGGGCACCTGCCAAGGGTTTGATCAAATCAAAGGATCCCGTACTCCAGAGAGAAAATACATAAAGTGGCAGCATGTGTGACTACAGACTTCTAATTATAGCTAATAACTTCCTGATGCAGAGAACAGTACGACACAATAGGGCAATCTCTGGGCCTAAGAGCTTGCAGTCAAAAGAATTCATCACATAACCTGTCAACAAGTGTGTGTGTATATATATATATATATATATATATGCTGGAAAAGGATCACAGTAATCTTATATTTAAAAGAATAAAATATAAATACATTTGTTTATTAGTTAATTAGTTAGTTTATGCAATTTTGTTGCAGTGGAAGCTGCCATTTTGTTTCAGCAGATCTGCTGACTGAGCTGCCTTACTTTTAATAGATTTTGTGCAAATCGTGCTGAGAAAGTGGCTCAAACAAACATCTCAAACAAGAAATTGGCTGCCCGCGTGCTGAAAAGGTGCAAGCAAAAAATAAAGCAAATAAGAAGATGTAGTGAGGATGGAGATAAGTATGGGGTTGGTATGAAACCCTTGGCCGAGGTCCCTCCGTTCTCTAGATGAGGAGCAGCATAGAGTGCGAATGGAAGCCACTCCCTTAAGTTAGTCACTAATGTCACAGCATATGGTAGTATTGCTTGCTGTGTGGGACGGGGGGAGGTTTTGCTTCATGCAGTTTGTGGGCCCAGTGGGGGCAAATAGTAATAATTGGGAGGTGCCAGTTATATCTAATTATGTCTCCATTGTGACCCATCAGGCCAAGCGATCATCTGCATTAATGGTTATGTTTATCACTTATCTATCTTCAACTTGTAATAAAAGTTTTAGTCCATAATAAGTTGTATTGGTATTTATTAAAGGGATATGGACAGTCCCTGGATGTATCTATTTACTTTATTTTATTTTATTAGAAGGTGCTTATATGCTCTGCATTTATTGTCTAAAATGAAACAAATTTTACCTGCCCTCTGTAACTCATGATGACACAGACTCTGCTGTATGCGCTGTGTATCATTCTCATGGCTATATTTATCATTAGGCCAACTAGGAAGCCGCCTAGGGGTGCTTCCATGTAAAGGATGCCTCATTCTCTGCTTCAAACATTTCCTGTCATAAAGCTGAAATACTGCAGTTATAAGAAAGTTGTTCCAAGGGGCACCGGAGATGTAAATACTTCCCTGCCCATATTTAATGCCCATACTAATCAATGCCCATACTAATCAATGCCCATACAAATTAATGCCCATACTAACCAATGCCCTTACAAATTAATGCCCATACAAATTGATGCCCATACTAACCGATGCCCATACTAACCAATGCCCATACAAATCAATGCCCATACAAATTAATGCCCATACTAACCAATGCCCATACAAATGAATGCACATACTAACCAATGCCCATACAAATTAATGCCCATACAAATCAATGCCCATACAAACCAATGCTCATACAAATCAATGCCCATACTAACCAATGCCCATACAAATGAATGCCCATACAAACCAATGCCCATACAAATGAATGCCCATACTAACCAATGCCCATACAAAATAATGCCCATACAAATGAATGCCCATACTAACCAATGCCCATACAAACTAATGCCCTTACAAATTAATGCCCATACAAATTAATGCCCATACTAACCAATGCCCATACTAACCTAGTGCCCATACTAACCAATGTCCATATAAACCAATGCCCATACTAACCAATGAATATTCTGCAACATGCTGCTGACATGTGGGCTGTGATAGGTCAGGGCACTAAACTGCATATCTAGCCCTACACAGTCTGTGTCTGCATATGCTGCAGTGGGCAGACCCGTACAGGGACTATTTGATTTTAGGAAGAAAAACTCAGTTTATAAGCACTTTGTAATAAAATAAAGTACATAAAAGTAAGCAGATACACAGGGATATTATATACCTAGTAACACCCAGGAACCTTTGATATTCATTAAAGTAGAAACAGGATGGTAATTTAATTTAAAGATGGCGTCCTAAGGGTAGACCTGAAATTGTGTAAAACAACAAGCTTCTCAGGGATCGGGGTGGGGGGAGTGGTATAATATAATGTCCAGGCCATGGGGAGGGGGCATCTGCCTGAGGACACATATGAGTAAGAATCACCTGGATAACAACTTGTATAGTGTAAGCGATTCTGCGACGTTGTTGCTTTAAGACATGAAAACACAATACAAGCCGTGTCCCTGAGCGCTTTAGCCTGGTCATGTATTTTCTGCCCCCATATAAGGCCTCAGACGGCCCTGGCAGATTTGTGTCTCGTGTGAGTCAGGACGATGACCGTGTGATAGCCGGGGACCCGCTCGCGTGCGATGACTTTACTGTGATGTTTGTGTCCAGAGCCCAACAACCAAATGGTATTACACCGAGAAAACCTGTTACTGCAGAAAGGAAGCGTGCAAAATACTGCAACTGGATGGTATTAAAGTGTTAAATAAATGAGCTTGAAAGTTGGATATTTTAAAGGGACATGGATGTTAGTAGGTATATAATATCCCTGGGTATTTATTTACTTTTATGTACTTTATTGTATTAAGGAGTGCTTATAAGCTCTGTTTTACTGCCTAAAATCAAATAGTCCCTGTATGGGTCTGCCCACTGTAGACTATGCAGACCTAGGCTCTAGTATTCTTGCTGTGTCTCATACAAACCAATCACTGACCATCCCTCAACAACATGCTGCTGATATGTGGTCTCTGATAAGCTAGGACACTGCACTGCACATCCAGCCCTACAGAATCAGTTCCTGTATGGGTCTGCCCGCTGCGGCTTATGCAGACACAGTTTGTTTTGAGATTAGGCAGTAAAAACAGAGCTTATAAGCACTCCTTAATATAATAAAGTACATAAAAGTAAATAAATACACTGGGATATTGTATACCTAGGGCCTCATTCAAATGTGATTCGGACAATTAAATAGGGCTCTATATAAGCACACAGCATATTTTTTTTACAGAAGTTTTTAGTGAAGACCTTGCTTTTGGATAAAAGTTCACTAACTAAAAAAAATATGTTGTGTGCTTATATAGAGCCCTATTCAATTGGCCAAATCACAATTGAATGAGGCCCTTAGTAAATTACAGGTACCTTTCATATCCCTTTAAAGAAACACTGTGGTCATATATTATTTTTTTTTATTTTGAAGCACTTAACTTTAAATCATGTAAAACCCATACTGTACTGTAGAGAACAATTGCTAGTACAACGTATATCCAGTTTTTAATCAACTGTTAGGGTGACAGTCTCTTTAACAGGTAATTTGATCCAAAATTTGCACCATTTCCCTTCCCTGTTGCAGGCAGCTTGCATCAATAGATGCAACTACAGCTCTCCAAGAATGTAAACACCCCTCACACATACAACTTGCACTAAAGGTTCCTAAGGTATCGAATTTAAGTTTTCCAACATACTATAGTATGTATCCGCACATATATGTACAATACGTGCAATTATTTCTATACAGGAATTGTGTGTATATTGAAGTAATAATGACCGTGGGCTGGGCACTTCCTGGCAGACGAGAAGGCACACAGGAAATAAACTGTCTATAATTTCACTAGCTGGCAGAGGTCATTAAGAGCATAATAAACCATGAACAATTAGAAAATAACCAGATACACATCTCATCTAGCGTTACAGAGCTGCGTGTGCTGAGAGGGGCTGGGCTACTGGGGGCTCACAATCATATCAGCTCCGTATATTTATTATAAATATGAATTGGGACCACAAAGCGAGACGCTGATAAAGGGATGTGGAACTCCCATTTAAAAGAGAATATTTTAAAGGGGAAGTTTCACCTCAACACATGTTACTCTAATATGAAAGAATTCCCTTATAGAGATGTTCATATATAGGTATAAAAACTTGCCTTTTATTGATGTGAGCTGATGAAGAGCACAGAATCTCATATTATAGTCGTCAAAGTGTGATTTGTCGTCACGCTTGCGAGCCTCGTGAAGCGAGGCGAGCCGTTTAGGCTTTGAAGCCTTCCGAGCTCGCAGGACTCGCAAGGAGAGCAGTTGAGGCATCGAAGCACGCGGGACTTAGGCTTAAATTAACAATTAAGGAGTCAAAGGCGCTCATTGCAGCCATCGGCCCCGTCACGCATGCGTGCTCAGGAAAAAATATACGACCTTGGAAAAATACGAATTTAACGGGCAACCCCCGGAAATCGAATAAATAATAAAAAATAAAAACACATTCACACACAGCACAGGGGCAGAGCCAGGAAGCCTGGGAGTGAGGTTGCAAGCGATTTTGAGCCTTATTTGCCGTGTTTGTCACTCGAAAATCGGCTAAGCAAGAAAAAAAAATGTAAAAGTTCTGAAACTGGATGAAAACGAGGCTGAGCAAAGCCAGGCACGCGGCACTTCGAGAATACACGATGGCAAAGATACTAACACAGCAACAAAATACGACCTTGGAAAAATATGAATTTAACGGTTGAACCCCGGAAATCAAAAAACACAAAAAGCAAGAAAAATAATAAAAAAAAACATAAAAACACACACAGCACAGGGGGAGAGCCAGGAAGCCTGGGACTGAGGCTGCAAGCGATTTTGAGCCTTATTTGACATGTTTCGCCACTCGAAAATCTGCTAAGCGAGAAAATAAATGGCAGACGAAAAACGTAAAAAGTTCTGAAACTGGATGAAAACGAGGCTAAGCAAAGCCAGACACGTGGGACTTAGAAAGTACACAATGGCAAAGACAGTAACACACACGAACAACACCAGGCATGCGGGACATAGAAAATACACAATGGCAAAGACAGTAACACACACGAACAACACCAGGCACGCAGGCCATAGAAAATACACAATGGCAAAGACGGTAACACACCAACAACGCCAGGCACGCCGGACTTCGAAAATACATAATGGCAAAGACGGTAACACACACGAACAACGCCAGGCACGCGACACTTAGACAATACATAATGGCAAAGACGGTAACACACCAACAACGCCAGGCACGCCGGACTTCGAAAATACACAATGGCAAAGACCGGAACACTTACACCAACAACGCATGGCACGCCGGACTTCAAAAATACACAATGGCAAAGACAGTAACACTTACACCAACAACGCCAGGCACGCGGGACTTAGAAAATACATAATGGCAAAGACAGTAACACTTACACCAACAACGCCAGGCACGCGGGACTTCAAAAATACACAATGGCAAAGACAGTAACACTTACACCAACAACGCCAGGCACGCGGGACTTCAAAAATACACAATGGCAAAGACAGTAACACTTACACCAACAACGCCAGGCACGCGGGACTTCAAAAATACACAATGGCAAAGACAGTAACACTTACACCAACAACGCCAGGCACGCGGGACTTCAAAAATACACAATGGCAAAGACAGTAACACTTACACCAACAACGCCAGGCACGCGGGACTTCAAAAATACACAATGGCAAAGACCGGAACACTTACACCAACACCGCATGGGACGCGGGACTTAGAAAATACATAATGGCAAAGACGGTAACACACCAACAACGCCAGGCACGCTGGACTTCAAAAATACACAATGGCAAAGACAGTAACACTTACACCAACAACGCATGGCACGCGGGACTTCGAAAATACACAATGGCAAAGATGGTAACACTTACACCAACAATGCCAGACACGCGCGACTTCGAAAATACATGACAGCAAAGATACTAACACACCAGCAAAATACGACCTCCGAAAAATATGAATTTAACGGTCGAACCCCGGAAATCTGAAAACATGAAAAACAAGAAAAATAATAAAAAAAACATGAAAACACACAGCACAGGGGGAGAGCCAGGAAGCCTGGGACTGAGGTTGAAAGTGATTTTGAGCCTTGTTTGATGTGTTTCGTCACTCGAAAATTGGCAAAGCAAGAAACAAAATGGCAGACAAAAAACGTAAATAATTCTGAAACTAGATGAAAACAAGGCTGAGCAAAGCCAGACACACAGGACTTAGAAAATACATGACTGCAAAGACACTAACACACCAACAACGCCAGGTACCCGGGACTTTGAAAATAAAACAAACGCAGTCAGTGCACGCCACGCAAACAGCAGACACACAGAAGAGAAACACACAGGGGAGGCACTGGGGTGGGATGGTGGCGGGAGATGATGTAAAGAGGCACATGGCATTCCCAAGCACAAAACTTGCAGGTTAATGAACCCTCCATACAGTAGGTGGGAGGAAAGGTTTGCAATGAGCCCCGAAGGTGCTCAGAGAAGCAAAAGCCTCACAATGTGTTGCAAACAGCATTGCCTGGCTTACAATTTTATGCCTGTCATTTTTTGATGGGCAATTCACTAGTTATAAATATAATTGGCAGGTCGATTGGCTCTTGAGCGGGCTCTTGAACTTTATCCCAAACAGCTCATAATTCTAAATGACAGTGACAAAAACTTAAAGGGATATGGATGGTTTACCCATAGTATACTTAGTATACTTGTGCATTTATTTTGTTGTATGTACGTTATTTTATTAAGAAGTGCTTATGAGCACTTGTATGATAATCATATAAAAGACTATAATCGCCTTCATAATTCATTATTCCTGTGCTATGCTCACGGTAGAGAGTTGCCGTACGGGGAGTAAAACCCCAGTAATGTACCATCCACTTTTGTAAAATGTTTGGACCTGGGTTATATTTTAATGTGGAGTGAAGGGGATAATAAAAACTTGGAGACTATGGGTCCTATTCATTTCGCCAAATTGTAGTTCCCGAAGCCCGTAAAGGAGGCCGCAAAAGTTACTACTATTGGAATCTTTTAGCTACCCGCAAACAATCTGCGGGTTACAGGCTGAAAAACAACTGTGGTTGCTAAAATCGTAACTCCGACCCTGCTAAGCCTTTGATCTTTCAAGCCCGTAAATGTTACAATCCCAAATCGCTATTAAATTGCTACAAGTCCTCAAGCCCGCAATTGTTTTCACACCCGTAAAGTGCAAATGTAGCCAAAATCCTAAGATAGGATTCGCAAGGGGGTAAAAGCAAATATGAACACACTACTGTATTTTAATTTACATGGAAAGCGATGAAAGGTATTAAAATGAATAGCACAACATTTCAAGCTTGTTTAATTTCTGTGTTATATTGATCTTGGCACTCAATGTGTTAATACATATAATAGAACTCGCATTGACTAGAATATTATATTTATTGATTTTTTCATATTGCATTATTTCTGGAAGGCGTGCCCGATCACAATTTGGACTTCAAAACCGTAGGTGATTGAAATATAACCTCCATGTTTTAGTGACGTAATGACGACGGTCTCTTTTACTATTGGCTCCGTCTAAACCCATAACTACGGGTTTGAATAATTTATCATGTTCACGCCCGGAAATGCTTCCTTCCCAAAGCATGGTTTACGGATTTGGATTTTGGCCATGTCTTTGCGGCCTTTTCTAATTTAATCACTCAGTAACTCCTGCAAATGTCAAGCCCGCAGACTTATGGGTTGTAATAGAGCCATATGCCTTGTATTAAATACATAGTTTACCTGCTACCACTAGTCCTCAGCCACCAGCCCGAGTCAGATTTCCCCAGGTATACATAACTGGTGCCTGCGGGAATTTAACCCATGGCTGCACTGATCCAAGCTCTGTAGATCATGGGTGAACTGTCTAGCGCGCTAATTGAGACATCTCTACAAGATAACCGAGCTTAGGAATCCTTCTTTTGAAGTAAAGCGGTTTCAATGACAAAGATCAAGTGTCATCAAGTACTTGTAATTTATACCCCTCTGATCCTTTGTCTATGGTTAACTGCTCATTGGCATGGGATTTATAAATGGCATGTACCCTAGACCTTCCACCTATTACTATAGAGCCCCATTCATAATGTTATGAATGGAGCAAAGAAAGTTTGTAGCGAACAAGCTAGTACCCCCCAAGACCCTGATCTTTCCCCAGGGCAAGTGTAAGACCCTGTCTCCCTGATACCCCACTACTACTACTGTCTCTTCTTTCCAGGCACTGTGCCCATACTTGGACGGCTGGGTTAATCTGGCCTGGCCATCCAGCCATTGTGTAGGACTGATTACCATGCCTGATAAGAAAGACCCAATATGTTGACCACAGAAATCCTGGCGCCCACAAGCTACTGGCTTACCCAAAGCCTCTCCCCTGAATGTCCTATGCTTGGATAAAAGACCAATTCCCAATCAGGGCCAACTATCCTGATTTGGTGAGGTTTGGCCCACCTGGACAATCAGCTAAACACCTACCAGCGAAGTTCCAGATTGGATGAAAGGATAAAGAGTAAGTTTGAAAACCTCCAAACTTGTACGATCCTGTTTGTTTTGACAAAGTTGTCCACTGGTTTATGGTTCTGAGCCCTTTATATAATGTGTGATGTTTGAATAAAGTTGATGCTCTCTTTGGGACATAGTAATAGTGTGTTTTATTGAGACGGTTTGCTGGTCTGTGACTCCTGCTATCCTGGTCGCAGGGAAGAACTTACAGGCTCCTATCTGAACTTTTCAACCAAGACCTTCCTTCTCACTGTCCTAGAAACAGACTTGTTCCATTAGGAAAGAGCATTAATAATCATCGCTTTCTATCACACACAACGTACACCAATGTATCATGGATGCCTCTAGGGTTCAGCAGAAGCTTCCATTTTTTTTCAAACTTTTCCCCTGCTTAATTATGCTCTTAATCAGTTATAACATTTAAAAATTGTACAGAGACCCATTATTACCATGTATTTCTGTCCACAACTGACTATTAAAACACAGCTAATAGATTTATTTGTTCCATGTATGTTGCACCTCTAAATCAGGCCAGAGAAGGAACAAACAGTGTCCCTCTGCAGATCTGCTGTTTCTCTTTACTCGTTAAAGTTAACCAGCGAAACGAATGTCAGGCTTGCAATACAGCATGCAACCAAGTGCTAGAGATTGGTGGGTTGTTATGCTCTCAAGACTCCTCTATAAGGTTTGCTAACTGGGTAACCATTAGCCTAGATTAATTTGGAATTCAATCCTTATACATTTTAGGCACTACATAACTAAATTGGGGAAATACTCAAACATAGTTGTTCAAAACTGGGTTTAAAAATTTGTATGATGAATATAGAGGTTCCTCTGTATTTTTGGAGAACTTTATCAAGCTTCTTATTGGTTATTTATTGATAATGTATACCTTTAGGGTCTCTGAAGTATACACTGACACCCCACTTTAATTCTCCATGCCTCTGAATTTTTATATATTTTATGCTTTTGTTGTTTTTTCCTATTCTATTCTTTGAAACTTTAATTTCACATATTCCCTGCTTTAGTCTCCCATAGAGCTAACAACAAAGTCAGAGGTGCTCATCAGAGAACGAACCAACCTTAATAGGTGAGTTCTATAGCCATGATAAGCTACTCTGAGAGCAACCTCTTTTAGCTCACTTGTGTCCTTCACAGGGAGAAATCTCCTGTAGTATATCAGTCTGGTCCCACTCAAAAGAGTGACCCAGCCCCAAAATACCAGGCAATTCTACCCTGAACAGGAGAAACAGCAAACCCCAGACGCGTCTTTTGAGTGGGACCAGACTGATATACTACAGGAGATTTCTCCCTGTGAAGGGCACAAGTGAGCTAAAAGAGGTTGCTCTCTGAGTAGCTTATCATGGCTATAGAACCAACCTATTAAGGTTGGTTCGTTCTCTGATGAGCACCTCTGACTTTGTTGTTTACTATATGCAAATTACCTTTAGGGTTTAGTCTCCCTAAGGGTAATAGGGGACTCCAGACGTGGACCCCTTGCTCACTGTGCCTTAGGGAGTTCAGCTGCACCTCACTGACGAGGCCCATAAAGGCCGAAACGCGTCTGGGGTTTGCTGTTTCTCCTGTTCAGGGTAGAATTGCCTGGTATTTCGGGACTGGGTCACTCTTTTGAGTGGGACCAGACTGATATACTACAGGAGATTTCTCCCTGTGAAGGGCACAAGTGAGCTAAAAGAGGTTGCTCTCAGAGTGGCTTATCATGGCTATAGAACCAACCTATTAAGGTTCGTTCGTTCTCTGATGAGCACCTCTGACTTTGTTGTTTACTATATGCAAATTACCTTTAGGGTTTAGTTTCCCTAAGGGTAATAGGGGACTCCAGACGTGGAACCCTTGCTCACTGTGCCTTAGGGAGTTCAGCTGCACCTCACTGACGAGGCCCATAAAGGCTGAAACGCATCTAGGGTTTGCTGTTTCTCCTGTTCAGGGTATAATTGCCTGGTATTTCGGGACTGGGTCACTCTTTTGAGTGGGACCAGACTGATATACCACAGGAGATTTCTACCTGTGAAGGGCACAAGTGAGCTAAAAGAGGTTGCTCTCAGAGTAGCTTATTATGGCTATAGAACCAACCTATTAAGGTTGGTTCGTTCTCTGATGAGCACCTCTGACTTTGTTGTTTATTATATGCAAATTACCTTTAGGGTTTAGTCTCCCTAAGGGTAATAGGGGACAACAGACGTGGACCCCTTGCTCACTGTGCCTTAGGGAGTTCAGCTGCACCTCACTGACGAGGCCCATAAAGGCTGAAACGCATCCAGGGTTTGCTGTTTCTCCGGTTCAGGGTAGAATTGCCTGGTATTTCGGGGCTGGGTCACTCTTTTGAGTGGGACCAGACTGATATACTACAGGAGATTTCTCCCTGTGAAGGGCACAAGTGAGCTAAAAGAGGTTGCTCTCAGAGTAGCTTATCATGGCTATAGAACCAACCTATTAAGGTTGGTTCGTTCTCTGATGAGCACCTCTGACTTTGTTGTTTACTATATGCAAATTACCTTTAGGGTTTAGTCTCCCTAAGGGTAATAGGGGACTCCAGACGTGGACCCCTTGCTCACTGTGCCTTAGGGAGTTCAGCTGCACCTCACTGACGAGGCCCATAAAGGCCGAAACGCGTCTGGGGTTTGCTGTTTCTCCGGTTCAGGGTAGAATTGCCTGGTATTTCAGGGCTGGGTCACTCTTTTGAGTGGGACCAGACTGATATACTACAGGAGATTTCTCCCTGTGAAGGGCACAAGTGAGCTAAAAGAGGTTGCTCTCAGAGTAGCTTATCATGGCTATAGAACCAACCTTTTAAGGTTGGTTCGTTCTCTGATGAGCACCTCTGACTTTGTTGTTTCCCATAGAGCTATCCTAAGGCTAATTAAGTCAAACGTATTTGCTTAAAAAGTACACACATCTTTTTACTGGTTAAAAATGCCAAATTTATACCAAAAGTACATTGATAAAGATTCCAAATCCAGATACACTGTCACAACCTGCAGCAACAACTTATACAAGAGTATTATATCACTGATTGGTCTTTCATTTTATGTGGTTTCCGTCAGTGACGTTGCTATTGACTTCTTGAGGCGCTGGTAAGCATCTTCATGGCTTTTTTTATCTGATCTGACTTAGAATTAGACTTGCACTCGAAAATACATGGTTTGGACTACATCTACATTGGATTAAGACTCTCACAGAAATTATAGACGAACTCGACCAAGTAAAAGATAATATTTCTTGTAAGACATTCAAGTGGGGTGGACTTTAGGTACTGGGACAGACTTTAATGCTGAATTAATGTCCTGCTTTCCTTAGAGCATAGGACTCCTTGAATTACAGTTGGTGTTGATAGATTGGAAGTAACAAGTTTCCAATCCTGTAGGGTGCTTTGGAAAAAAACACTTTCTACAAAGATTCTAAGCTCAAAACAGGGCCCTCAATTTTCTGCAGCTTGTAAACATTGTATTTTTCCTTGTTCTTATCCCCTGTACAGCGCTACGGAATATGGCCCTGATTCAATTGAGCTATTGTTGTTTACAGGATCCCGTAATGTAGTCCGTAAATTAATTTGCTATTTAATTGCTGTCTTTTTTTGCGAGCCGCAAGGGATCTATGGGTTACAGGGTGAAAATCCCTGTGGTTGTTAGAACTGTAACTTACACCCCAGCTAAGCTTTGGATCTTTCAAAATGGCAAGAGTTACAATCGCTAAAATCACAAATCCCTATGCAATTGCTATAATTCCTCAAACCCGCAAATGTTTTCACACCCGTAAATGTCAAATGTAGAAGAAAATCCTACACGTACCAGATAGGACTCGCAAGAGGGTTAAACACCTAATCGTAGCACTGTAAACACACAACAAAAATCAATACTGCACTTTTAAAGACAGGGAAAGCGAAGAAAGACATTAGAGTTAATTGCACAACAGTCTCAAGCTTGCAAATCTGCAGTCAAAAATATATATTTTTTTCTTTCATTTCGGTGTTATATTGATCTCGGCAATCAATGAGTTAATACATATCAGGCCAACCACATGAATAAGAACAGTATAATCAGCTACTGACATCTAACCACCTTTCTTAGAACTAATATGAAATGTAACTTGTGCCCATAAAAATGGCTCTACAGTACCCTAGGGAGTAACTAACCGGGTAAATTACCCTGTCTTCTCACTTAATAATAATAACTATTCAACTAATACCTCACTACTCATATCTCTACTCATAAAAATACATTCAGAGACATGCCATCCTCCCTCAAGACAATGGGGAAATAAAAAAAAGGTATTAATACCAAGAGTATTGCAGAGTACTTCAAAGCTAAATCAACAACCCATGCTCCATTTCGGGGGTCAATATTTGGCTCCTCTGAAGAATCTGACACTGAAAAGGACCCTCATGCCAGGGAAATAAGAAAACTGACCAAATGCTTGAAAGATTTGAGAAACTTCTACTGTAGAATCTCATCTTTCAAGAGACGTAATAGAAATAAAAAATTAAAAACTTGATTCTAGACAAATAAATCAGATTATAGAAACTATTACAGATTCAATAATTACAACTCAAACTAAAGACAAACCTGAGATAACCCACATTAACTCTATTGAAGAAAAACTGGAAGACCTAGAGAACAGGTCTCGGTGCGACAATATCCGTATCCGAGGTATTCCCAAGCCTATTACGGATATACTTCCTTATATCAAAGCCTTGTTAAACACTACCCTCCCATCAGTCCCAGAGAGTTCATGGGAAATTGAATGAGCCCATAAAGCGCTAGGCTCCCCAATAGATGCGCAACAACCAAGAGACATTATAGTCCGCTTCTTATGGCAAAATACCAGAGACTTAATACTATCTAACTTAAGAAAGATGGATACTATCATTGGCCCAGATGGCTCAAAACTTCAGTTTTTTGCTGACCCAGTTCTGACCATCCTGAGGAAGCGCAGACTAATGACACCTGTCATATCTAAACTAATACAACACAACATAAAATATAGATGGGGCTTTCCATTTAGCTTAATATTTCGATATGAGCCCAGATCCTATATGGCTCAAAATCTAGAAGAATGCTGTTCTCATATGCTGCAACTTAAACTGATCTCAGAAGATGATCTCAAAGAACAAAAAGAACAAACACTTACCCCAAAACCTACATGACAATGGTCCAAAGCACCACACCCAAACCAATCCAAAAATCCTCCAAATTCACAAGGGGAGAGCTCCTCTACTCTAGCCAAAAACACTAATGCTTATCCAGTAGATGCTTAGATGCTTATTTGGACTGTAATTAAGATAAAACTATCTGAAAATATAGTTTATACCTCTTTAATTATTATTCTCGAAAAATTCAAATCCAAATGTTATGTTCTTTTTTTCCTCTATTGAGTAGAGTTACTTATTTTCTAATCTAAGATTTAAAAAAAAGTTAAAATAATTTAAAGAACATTTAAATGGGTACTAAATACTTTTTAAACATATGTTTATACATATTTAACAATTGTATTTGTTTCTATTTTTGATACATTTTCTTCTTCCAGGAAGAGTAATGTTGATACTCTTCTTTCCTAGGCACATTTGTGCTCAATTTTTTTTCCTGAGGAAATGTTTATTTAATTTTGTGGATTATTTACATGTTTTGTTAGATTTGTCCCTCCCTTCTCTCCGCAGATATCCCTCCTTGTAAAAGTAGCCTCCTATCCCATGGCTTAGTACCCCTTTCCTTCTTCAGAAGGGTATGTGCTACAGAACGATCTCCAATTCTAATTTTAAAAGTATTTCATTTTTCTTACACACAATGTCAAAGGGTTTAATTCTCCCTTCAAAGACACAAAGCATTTATATCTTACAAACTATTAAACCCCTCAGTGATTTTCTTGCAGAAAACTCACTTTGCAGATAATAAAATACCCAAATTCATGCACAGACTGTACCCTAATTTCTATGCCACTAGCGAGCCATCAAAAAAGGTGGTGCTGCTATTCTCATTCACCAACATTTCCCCTTCACTATAGATCAGGGGTCGTAAACCTTTTAATACCTTCCACACACTTTTGAAGGAAACATTTCCTTACATCCCACCGGTGCCTCAGTAACTCAATTAATCCTCTCTCATTTCTATTTATATAATTCATATGACCCTAGCTATGTGATCCGGTCCAGACTGCTGTCCCTAGGCACTCCAATCAGCCAAGAATGGTGCTGCAGGTTTCCGGCTTGTGAGGTCACTCGTCAGCAACGCCTCCTAGAGATTACACCACAGCCCACCATGAAAGCTTGACATGCCCACTAGTGGGTGGCAGGGGCCAGGTTGACTACCACTGCTCTAGAACATATAAAGATTGACCCCTCTGTAAAATTTGTTATTCTTATGGGCCGTTTGTCTGGCTCTAAGATCTCCCTAATTTCCTTGTACTCCCTCACATCTGTTCCCCATAATTCTCTAATCAAATTATTGAAATATATTGAATCTAAAGATCTGGGCAAAGTAATTATAGGGAGAGATCTTGAACCTTTAATGAATCCAGACTTAGTTAAATCAACAAAAAATAAGGATTCTCACTATTCCAATAAATAAGTCAAAGCAATTAATTGCTAATCAAATTGCACCTTATCGATGCCTGGCAGACTCTTCACCCTAGAGATTGGGAATATACTTTATTATATAAGCAACCCACGGCACCTACTCCAGAATTTCTACTTTTTTAATAGACTCCTAATTAACAGACAACATAAATCATACCAAAATCAATCCGTGTCCTTGGTCGGACCAATCTTTGGTTACAATCTCTCTAAACATAGGCCCTACTTACAGACCCCTATATTCCCGTAAAATTAATGAGCCACTTCTATCTAATCCAGTCACCCAAGACCAAATAGCTCAAGAAATTGAACTTTATTTCAGTACAAACCTTAACCAGGACTGGATGGAATTGGGCAGCCCACAAAGCATTTATTAGGGGTTCTTTTATTAAAATAGTTGCCAAAATAAAAATAAATTACTACATACATGGCCTTATCTATACTTAGTTTTATCCAAATTTGGATTCAAAGGCAAAATTATAAACCTAATTAAGACCTTCTACAGCTCCCCCAAAGCCTCCTTACAATTACTAGGTAAAGAGAAGACAACCATTAATATACAGAAGGGAACCAGACAAGGCTGTCCTTTAACCCCCTTTCTCTTCACCTTAGCCCAATCAATCAGATCTAACCCTGATATTCATGGGGTCAACATGGGACTACACCAAATCAAATGTAGTTTATTTACAGATGATCTCCTATCCAAACCAAACCTACCACTTCTATTCCAATCCTAATGAAAAATGTAAAGGACTTTGGTAAATTATCTGGCTGAAAAGTGATTGTAGAAAAACAGAGACCCTTGACTTATATATGTCCCCCCTAGAAAAGGAAATCATAAAACTTAGCTACAGTTTTTTCCTGGCTGAAATCCCACATTAGATATTTAGGAGTTAATATTACAGCCAAACTAAACGATCTATATAAAGCTAACTATATTCCCCTATATAAGACACTAAAATACAGAAATGGTTCAATCTCCCAATCTCCTTGCTAGGTAAAGATGAATATTCTCCCTTGTATAATATATTTATTAAGGACACCCCCCCTTCACTATAAACTATAAACAATTGGATAGATTCTAATCAACATTATTTAAATTTATATGGATAATAAATCCCCTAGAGTAGCCAGATCCATTATGTATAAGCACAAGTCTAAAGGTGTTCTTTCCTACCCTAACCTAAAACTATACTACAAAGCAGCACAATTAGCCTTTATTCCACTCATCCTCTCCACTGTACATCAGCCAATATGGGCATTTATTGAAAACTATCTCATGCACTAGCGAATTGCCCGTCAAAAAATGACGGCAATGTTATTGTAACTGAGCTAATGTTGTTTTGTGTATAATAGTAAACATGTAATAAATTAATAAATTAATATACTTTACCTATTTTGAAGCATTGTGTTTAAGATCCGTGAACCTTGTTTGATGTTGGTGCAGCATTAGTGTTGTGGACCTGCTGTATAAGCGTGGTGAATGTGTGCAGTGTAATACTGTGCGTGCGCGAGTCTAAACCGTTAGCGTAGTGGTGTACTTCCGCATTTGCGTAAAATGGCGGTTTCTCTGTGTTGTCCGTCTTAGCGGATTTTCCGTTGGTGCCTCGTAGTGTTTTCCGAGTTTCGTGTGGTGTTTTGCGAGTGTGTTGTGGTGTTTTACGTGTGGAGAGTGCTGTAGCCTCGTTTCCGTTTTGTCCTTCGGCCATTTTTTTTCTCGCCTAGCGATTTTCTTAGTGTGTAAAGTGTTTTATTTGTATTTAAATGAAGGTGTGACTTGTTTTTTGGAGGTGCTGGATGGTTCCTCTTGCTGTAGGTAAGCTTTTTATGTGTGTGTTGTGTGTATTTATTGTGTTTGAAATGTTTGTATGTCGGCGTGTTGCGTCCGATGTTTGCGAGGTCGTAATGTGTCGTAACGTGTCACGTATGGTGTTTGCGTGTGTAGCCTCGTTTTCGTTTTGTTCGGCGGCCATTGTTTCTCTCGCTTAGCAAATATTTTCGTGTGTAAAACTCTTTTATTTGTAGTGAAATGAAGGTGTGAGTTGCATTTTTGAGGTCCTGGATGTTACCTCTTGCTGTAGGTAAGTTTTGTATGTATGTGCTGTGTGTATGTATTGTGTTTTTAATTTTGTAATGTTCGCGAGTAGCGTCCGAGTGTTGCGAGGCCGTAATGTGTGTGAACGTGTGTCGTATGTTATTTGCGAGTGTCGTAATGTGTGTGTCGTGGTGTTAACGTGTGTCGTATATTGTTTGCGAGTGTCGTAATGTGTGTGTCGTGGTGTTAACGTGTGTCGTATGTTGTTTGCGAGTGTCGTAATGTGTTTGTCGTGGAGTTTGGTTTGCGGCCCTCACTTTGCAAGGTCCTCAGGTGCTGGCATGGAGCGCCTTCGGCGCTCCATGCCAGCAACTGAGACCCTGGCCCAGTGCCCTCGCTTTGCGAGGGCCTTGGCTCTCTTCGCGAGCCCGCAGCGTTAGCAACAACTCGTACGCTCACAACTATATATGTGATCCCTACACATGGGATAACATTATTTGGCTCTCTCAACCCCGATCCCTACTAAAAAATAACTCAGACTCTATTACCAATCACTCTTTTTCGTGTTGGACATGGGGAAATCATTGTTCTAAACTTATCCCCACAATTTCTAATCTCACAGCAATGTTTTCCCATCCCTCATTACCCATGGGACTCAACAAAAACTCATTTACCTGGTGGAAAACTAGAAATATTGATAGATTTAGCTCCTGCCGAAAAGATAACGACTTTATATCCTATAAACAGCTATGAGATCAATTGAAACCCTCCCATTTAAGAACATTTCAGCTACTGCCAAATCAAACATTTTATCACCATAACCAAAAAAGTACTAGTAATCCCTGGTTCTAATTATCTTACCCAAATATGCAAAAATAATCAAAAATAATAAAATGAACTCTAGGCATGCTATACAACATCTGTAACTCGGTCCTTTCAAGTCACAAATTCCACAATTAAATGGGAACAAGACTTAAATCAAACTTGGGACCAAAACATCTGGTAAGAATCATGGTCCAACCTCTCGAGGCTCCTTAAATGATAGTATTTTAGAAACCTTCCTTAAGGTTCTACATAGAACATATATTACCTCTGAGAAGATACATAAATGGACAAACTCTATCAATCCTTGCTCCTTTAGGGGATGTTCAGACATTGGCTCATTTATCCACATATGGTGGACTTGCCCTAAAGTCCAAACTAGAAATAATAAATCTAGCCTCAAATTTATTCAACTCAGCTGATTGCTAATGCTGAAATCTTTCTTCTAGGGATATCATCCCCCAACCTATCAACTCCTCAAAATATTTGACTACAATTTATATTTCTTGCACTAAAAGCCACATAGCTTAACAGTGGCTCTCAGACATTTTGAGTCTACAAGCTATTATAAATACATTAAATTACATCTTAGTGAAAAAAACACTCTATATACCTTCTTGCCTATACCCTATCTAAATTCCTAAATATCTGGGAACCATGACTAAACTCTACGCATAGTATTACTCTATGACAAAAATCAGCACCTCCTATGGTCCATCTATTAGATGAGATGAGGAGGTGGCTTGGAGCCCTGGCATCGACCATGGAGGACAAATCAACCTTTTATCTAATTATTTAAATGCTAACATTATATTCTTTATCCAAGTAACTGACAATGTGGAAATCAAGGAGAGATATATTTCCTCATATTTCCCTCTCCTTTTCTTTATTATTGTATTATTACTGTTATTACTCTTTTCCTTTTCTTTTTTTTCCTTTTTCTTTTTACTTAAGATTTTAGGTTTTAAAAATAACAAATAATATGACAACACTATTTATTATATCTTGTTCTGCCTTCCATAATTCAATGTATGGTGGTTTCCCTTTAGAATCTTATTATTTATACTTAATCTTACAAAATCTCCTTATTAAAGGGTCACCACCTAACCCACTAAAACATCACTTCATCTACCTATTCTGTAAATTACTAAACTATTCAAATCATATCTTTAATATTCTAATATATGGAGGAAAATGGACCATACATTTTCCTCTTCTATTGTCTTACTATTTAAGGATTGAAGTGGGAACAGGCAAGAACGTTAACATAAGAAAGGAAGGAATGGGGTTAGAAGGAGGAGAGAGGAGGAGAAGAAAAAGAGAAAAACTTAAATGGGAAAGATAATAAGTACATTAATACAGCCTATTATTTAAATTAATTTATTACATTATTATATAAATACTATTAATAACATATCTTATTCTGTAATTTGCAATTTCGAAGAAAAATGATCATGCACTGTAACTATATTGCTGTTTCTTTTCAAATGTGTTTATTTTTTTTTAATCTGTTGTCATATCCCAATAAAATTGATTGTGAAAAAATAAAAGGCCAAGAAGACCAATCCTACCCACAGTTTGTATAGGTTCCTTATCCCCACACACAGCTTAACTGGGGGCTAGGACAGGGTTCCCTGATCTGGGGTCTTTCCCCTGTCACCCAAATGAGCAGTAATATAGATTTTTGATGTGGGAGGAAGAAGGGTGGAGAATAGTTAAATTATTTGGACGTCTAGAATTTGACACCTGTCCCCTTCCCTCACACATCTCTAGAAGCTGGCAGCATGCATCAGTAAGTGCAAGCCAAGTACTCCAGAAATGTCAACGCCCCTCTTACACATGTAAGCCTGACCAAAGTAGAATTGATGCCTCCAGAGATCAGCAGAGGCATCAGCATTTATTTTTACTAATTTAAATTACCGTAGCAACATTTTTGCTGACTAACTTTGCTCCATGCTCCGTTCTCCTTGGTTCATCTTTTATGTCCCTCACCTCATCTCTATCCTCGGAAACCATGTTCTTCTCTCCCAGCCCTTCTTCTCTTGCTCCTCTTTCATCCTTTGAAGACATTGACTCAAGGTCTGGTGTAAAAATGAAAAAAAGGTGGGAAAGCACTGAGCATTTGTCCATTTGTTGCATTCTGATTGGCTGGGAGTGTCAAATACAACAGTTGAATGGATATTTCAGCAATATCAACATGTCTAATGAGACACATCTGTAAATGAGAGACAGCTATATAATCTGACAGAGAAACTGTCAAGGAGAGAGAGCTTGAGCAGATATCTGAGAAAAGCCAATATGAGGAACCTGACAAAGAGACTGAGAATGTGAGATGTCGCTTGAGAGACAGCAATATAATGTGTGATATGATATTTTTGGGATTATATTGATCTTAATATTACAGGATGGGCGGAGCTTCAGTTGGTGCAGGTGGTGCAATGAACTTTGGTGCTTCTCTGGGGTGCCCCAGTGCAGTCTAATTTATTTGAAATATTATTTGTTTTTACTTCTGTAGTGTATATATATATATATATATATATATATATATATATATATTTGTTTATATATAAATATATAGTGGAGTGCAGCATCGGGCAGGTAAGAAAGTATTTATATATATATTATATATATATATATATATATATATATATATATATAAATATATACACATAAATATGTACGTGTGTATATATATATATACTAGCAACTTTCCCCGCAAAAATGACGGGAGTAAAATTGTAAGCCTTGCAATGCTGTTTGACACACAATGTGAGGCTAAGGGCCCTCTGAGCACCTACGGCTCTCATTGCGAGCCCCGCGCTGAGCGCCTTTGGCGCTCCTTGCGAGCCTCTCCCCCTGTGTACTTTAGAGGGCCCGCGATGATCGCCTTAGGTGCTCATTGCGATGCCCCCCCCACCAGAAAGTGCCCTTAAATACATGTGTAACACAATAAAAACCTATACAATACACATGTATAGGCACACAAGCATCACACACAAGCTGATCAGCTTATTCACGATGTGTAAGTTTAACACACTGTAATGCTGCATATGGCCACTAGATGCTGTGTAAAGGCATGAGAATAGACACACAGAGTAGAAATGCTTGTTCAAATAGAGTGCATTACCACACTGCTTGTCAGCTAAAAAATGTGTATTTTACAGGTTTTTTTTTGTTACACATGTATTTTAGGGCACTTTCTGTCATGATTTTCACTGATTTCCATTCCAGCTCAATATCCTAGTGATCCCTGTGTAAACCGGAAAAATGCAATTGCACATCGCGACTACTCAGTAAGTGATGTGATCACAAGGATATTGAGCTGGAATGAAAATCATGACAGAAAGTGTCCTTAAATATATGTGTAACACAATAATAACTTGTAAAATACACATGGTATGCACACTTGCAGTGTAATGCAATCTAATCGCATTTCCAAATGTGTGTCTTTTCTCCTGCCTTAAATCTAGTGGCCAGATGCAGCATTACAGTACCAAAGCTAGGGCCTCCTTGCCAGCAACTGCGGACCTCACAAAATTTACGGATTTACGACAAACAAATACAAGACGCATTACGACCCATTACGACCTCGCAAAAATACGACCTTACCGCCCGAAACCCGCGCACATGAAAACATGAAAAACACAATAAATACACACAACAAATACATAAAAAGCTTACCTACAGCAAGGGGGGGCACCCAGGACCTCGAAAACTGAAGTTACACCTCAATTTCACTCGAAATAAAAGAGTTTAGACACCCGAAAATCCCCTAAGTGAGAGAAAAAATGGGCACCGAAAAAAACGAAAACGAGGCTACAGGACTCTAAAGACGCAAAACACCACCAAACACCTACGGATTTTTCGAAAAAGTCGGACGACATCCAAAAACAAGGACGCAAAATCAGCCACAGCCGCATATCGCACATTAGGCGCCATTTAAGAACACTAACCTATACAATCTGGAAGTACACAGCTACGCTAACAGATTTGCCTCGCGCACGCACACTACACACTGCACACATTCATGACGCTTACACAGCAGCTCCACAGCACTGATGCTGCAGCAACATGAAAACAGATTGCCAGCTCTTCAACACAATGCTGCATATATTACTTCACAATAGGTAAAGTATATTAATTTCTTATTTTATTAATTATTCATTGCCATACCCCCCAAAAAAAGAAACAACGCTGCTCATAGCACACAAACAACCAAGAGCCTCGCAATGAGCGCCGAAGGATCTTGCAACACCAACAAAATTAATTTTGCACGCAAACAACATTACCTGCCTTACAATCTTATTGCCGTAATTTTTTGACGGTCAAGTCGCTAGTGTATATATATTAGCGTCTTGCCCGTCAAAAATGATGGGGCAATAAAATTTGAAGCCATGGCAATGCTGTTTGTCACACAATGTAAGGCTTTTGCTCCTCTGAGCACCTTCGGCACTCATTGCGAGCCTCTCCCCTCGTGTCCTTCAAGTTTCGTGGTTTGCAACGATCATCTTCGACGCTCATCGCAAAGACAGATATATAAGTATATAAGTTGTGTTAAATATACAATTTTTTTAATTGCAGTGTAAATTAGAAAATGTTTTCAGGTCTCAGAGCATAATAAAGTGATTTAAATATGTAACTGCTTTGTAACAGCCAATGAGCAGTAACTCAGATATATAAGTGCACTGTAAAATGTATTTTTTTTTTTAGTTCAGTGGAAAGTATACATTTTGATTTTCCATCAATTACATTACATTAATTACTAATTACAGTAATAATTATTAAATTAATGTACATTAATAATTAATTATGAATGAATAAATGTAGTAGGAAGTGCGAAGCATTAATGTATTCATAAAGTAACTGCAGTGTAAAATATGCTATTTAGCTTTTTTTTATATATATATAGATATTTTTTAATAATAATAATTAATTAATTAATTAATTAATATACTTTACATATTTCTAATTAATATATCCAGCAATCAATATCCTGAAGAGCTAACAATCTCTATTTTTTCCTGCAGCATACAATGTACATTTGGACTGTTGGTGACCTGAGGTGTAAGTGTCACAATGTGGCAAGTGTGCAGTGTAAATAGGCTGCGTGCGCAAGGGGAAACCGTTTCTTTAGTTGGGTAAAGCGCCATTTTAGCTTAGTTATGTTATTAGTTGCAGGTTAGTGTTGTAAAATGGAGGCGATTGTCTATGTGTTATGCGGCTCGCGAGCATTTTCCATCCTTTCTAATAGTGTATTTTAAACCTTGTACGTTCCTGGGTAAAAGTCGTACGTGCCAGGCGGAGTTTTGCGCGGTTCGAGGTCATGTAGCCTCGTTTTCATTTTTTTTCACCCGCCATTTTTTCTCTTGCTTAGCCGATGTTCGAGTGCTGAAACTTGGCAAACACGTCTTAAATTTGCGTGCAACATCCCTCCCAGACGTCCTGGCTGTCCCCCCATGTTGTGTGTGAGATTTTTTTATTTTTTTTATTTATTGTGTTTTTCTGAGTTTCAATGCCTCAACTGCTCCCCTCGCTATGCAAGGCTTGCAGCCAGTGAGCCCCTTTGGCGCTCATCGGCTAAGTGCTCCAAGCTCTGAAGACTTGTGTGCTGTGTAGATGTACAGTAATACCCCGCACAACGCTACCCGACGCAGCGCTCATCTGCGATAGTGCTTTTTTCGGGGCCAGGCACCTAACAGCGCTAAATCTTGCGATATCCCAGAAAACGTGTGGCGAGGATTTAAATCCCTGTTTAGCGTGCTTTATTTCGCTATAGCGCTGTTCTGCACTATGCCGATAAAATGCCCCTTTTAGAGCGTTTTTCGTATAGCTCTCCTGCATGCAGGAACGCATATACTGCGCTAAACGAAGTATGCTTGTATATGTAAATGTGTACATTTATATATATATATATATATATATATATATATATATATATATATATATATATATATGTGTGTTTTATGTATATGTACACTTATATATAAATAGACACAGACATGTATATGGAGAGGGCAAATTTTCTTTTTGCTCCGGGGCCCCCTATGCACTAGTTCCGCCACCACTGGTAGAGATGTTCCTGCAGCCACGGACTAGTATAACATCTGTCCATTACATTTTTTTTTACTCTCCCCAGTTGTTTTAACAACCATCTAAGCTACCCCAAAAGACTACAATCACTAGTTCTGGTTCCCCTGAAAGCGATCTTAAAATAATGGACACCCTCCTAACAACACAGTGGACAGATAATCACAAAGGACTCATAAGGACATTCCCTAAAGTGGTTAGCCCACTGGAGCGCCATTCCTCATTTTCCCCTCTGATGTTTTTTCTGGTATGTGTATAAGGTGTTTCAGGTTCTGCTTAATACATAGGCAAAATAATAAAATGTAGTGGTAGTACCACCTTAAGATGGACCAGTAGCCACTTCCAGTAGCCAGCCATGATACCCAGTTTGCTCCCAGCACAGAGATCTGGCCAGTCCTTGAGCAGGTGCAAACTCTCGGTAGTCTTAGTTTAGGCTCCATAGACTTTTCTGCAGAGCTGATTGAGACATCGAGCATAGTTAACTTGGTTGACAGACAACACTTAAAACAATGTGTTTCAATATACAAAGGTCAAGAGATGTCAAGTTTGTAAGTGCTACCACTATGATCCATTGTCTTATGGCTAACCACTATTTTGTATGTGGTTCAACCTGTCAATCAGCCCAAGCTATACACTCTTGACTTAGTAAAGAATTGCATTAAATCCCTGGCTAAAAGTATAACTTACCCCTCAGGCCCAGGTCCCTAGCACTAGCCAATATCCCTCCGACGCAATAAAGGCCTCCTGGCCTAAGGAAGATCGGAACAAGATTGGTTCACCAATACCAGCGGTAACCCCATCCATCAGGGACACACAGATTACACTAATCCTGGTCAGGGTCCACTAAGGGTCAGCTAACCCCTATATCCTCAACCCCACCATATTCTGCTACCTTCAGGGAGAACGAGACGGGGCATATGTCTAACATCTCTTGGTATAACAACCTTCCTTAAGCTAGTCCTATTATCAGCTATCCCATCAACACTCCCTGGCGTAGCTAGGGGGGTGGGTGGTCCGGCCTGGGCTGCACTTCCCCCAGGCTCCCTCCTAACCCTTTTTTCTCTCCCACCCTTCTCTCTATTTCCCTGCTCTTGGCTTTCCCCTCCCACCATTGTTTCTCCCCTTGTTCCTCCCCCTGCTGGCTCCTCTCCCGGGTCAGATAGCTCAGGGAGGGAGGGAGGGAGAAAGGAATAAGGGAGGAATAGAGAAGGGAGATAAGAGAAAGAGAAGGGGAAGAGAGAATTGAGACAGAAAGCAGGGAGAGAGAGAGGAGAGAGATAGAGAGCAGGGAGAGAGAGAGAGAGCAGGGAAAGAGATAATGGAGGGAGAGAGAGAAGGGAGGGAGAAAAAGAGAGGAAGGGAGAGAGCAGAAGGGAGATAGAGATAGGAAGGAATACAGAATGAGAAGGACAAGAGAGAAAGAGAAGGGGAGAGAGAAAGAGAAGGGGGAGAGAGAGAGAAGGGTGGAGTGAGAGAGAGAGAAGGGGAGTGAGAGAGAAGGGGAGAGAGAGTGCAGGGAGGGGGAATGGAAGGAGGAAAGATGACAGATTGCGATGGGAGGAAGAGAGTGGATTGTGAGCGGAGGTAGGAAAGGCGAGGAGATATAAGGGGAGGAGGAAAGATAAAGAGGAAGAAGATTGTGACTGTTCCCCTTTTTAATATATATTCTACGTCATGCCCACAAATATATATATACAGCAGAATCCCGGTTATCCGGCACTCAACTAACCGGGATTCTCAAGCAACCGGCACGGCATCAATTCCCAATTAAAAAAAAAAAAATCTCCCACTAAACCAGCATTACTGGCACTATTCAGCAGTTCGAGACTGCAAAAAAAAACTTACTTTTTTTCTAATTGTTTTTTCTGGGCCTAAAAGGCCCAGTTCAAGTTCAATTACACTTATCCGGCAATAGGTGGGTGCCGGATAACGGGGAGTTTACTGTATATCATAATGTATAGTATTATATTTTTTTTACTTCTGTGGGCATAATGTTGAATATATATATAAATAGAAACTATATACAGTGCCTTGCAAAAGTATTCACCCCCTTGACTTTTTACCTATTTTGTTATATTACAGCCTTAAGTTCAAAGTTTTGTTTATCAGAATATTATGTGATGAATCAGAACACAATAGTCTAAGTTGGTGAAGTGAAATGAGAAAAATATATACATAAAACTATTTTTTAGAAATAGAAAACAGAAAATTGGCATTTGCGTATGTATTCACCCCCTTTGTTATGAAGCCCATAAAAAGCTCTGGTGCAACCAATTACCTTCAGAAGTCACATAATTAGTTAAATGATGTCCACCTGTGTGCAATCTAAGTGTCGCGTGATCTGTCATTACATATACACACCTTTTTTGAAAGGTCCCAGAGGCTGCAACACCTAAGCAAGAGGCACTACTAACCAAACACTGCCATGAAGACCAAGGAACTCTCCAAACAAGTAAGGGACAATGTTGTTGAGAAGTACAAGTCAAATATTGGATGATCCCCAGGAGCACCATCAAATCTATCATAACCAAATGAAAAGAACATGGCACAACAGCATACCTGCCAAGAGATGTCCGCCCACCAAAACTCACAGACCGGGCAAGGAGGGCATTAATTGGAGAGGCAGCACAGAGACATAAGGTAACCCTGGAGGAGCTGCAGAGTTCCACAGCAAAGACTGGAGTATCTGTACATAGGGCGACAATAAGCTGTACGCTCCATAGAGTTGGGCTTTATGGCAGAGTGGCCAGAAGAAAGCCATTACTTTCAGCAAAAAACAAATTGGCATGATTTGAGTTTGCCAAAAGGCATGTGGGATGCTCCCAAAATGTATGGAGGAAGGTGATCTGGTCTGATGAGACTAAAATTGAACTTTTCAGCCATCAAAGAAAACGCTATGTCTGGCGCAAACCCAACACATTACATCACCCAAAGAACACCATCCCCACAGTGAAACATGGTGGTGGCAGCATCATGCTGTGGGGATGTTTTTCAGCAGCCGGGACTGGGAAACTGGTCAGAGTTGAGGGAGAGATGGATGGTGCTAAATACAGGGATATTCATGAGCAAAACCTGTATCACTCTGTGCGTGATTTGAGGCTAGGACGGAGGTTCACCTTCCAGCAGGACAATGAACCCAAACACACTGCTAAAGCAACACTTGATTGGTTTAAGGGGAAACATGTAAATGTGTCAAAGCCCAGACCTAATAGAAAATCTGTGGTCAGACTTAAAGATTGCTGTTCACAAGCGCAAACCATCCAACTTGAAGGAGCTGGAGCAGTTTTGCAAGGAGAAATGGGCAAAAATCCCAGTGGTAAGATGTGGCAAGCTCATAGAGACTTATCCAAAGTGACCTGGAGTCCCAATTTTTTTTTCCCAGGCCCACTTCTGGTGCCAACATAAAAAGAATGTGGGACTCCTTATATTTCCTGGTAGAGGGCAAACTCAGGGACAGCAAAATCTTTAGCTACACCACTGACAGATGGCCAGCGCTTCTAGAGGCGACATCCCCATATATGTCTATATACATTAAATGGCCACTAATTACTAGTTTTTGTCATAACAAAACTTGTCTAGAAGATGTGATGTCATAATTGAACATGGCATGTCTGTTTGAAAAACACATTAACCAAAAAAACTAAATGGAGGGTCTATACTAGCTAGGAAATAAATTCTGTTAAGAAATTATAAGTATGTTTAAGATAACAAGTAAAGATAAATTGCAATAATAAATAGGTGAAGTCAAACATACTAAAAGTTGAAATATCAATGAATGGCAAATCATTCATGCAATAAGATCATTCCAATCATTTTAAAAACATAATATGGAAGAAGAAATTTAAATTAGTAACAAATGAAAGAAAATTAATATTTGCTGCTGTTTGCATATTTATTTTTAATGTTAATTAACAGTGAACTGAAGAATAGATTTAACTTAAAAATATCTTACACTGGCCACACTGATCTGTATATCTAGTGCAGATGAAGACTCCTTCCCCGCTGTTAAGGGAGATGAGTAGTCATTCACTGACAATGTCTGAGAAATTTACATACAGTTTTTCAGATTCTTCAATGCAGGGTGGTCTTTTATTATCTTGAAAGTTTTACTGATAATATACAGGAAAATTCCACCAATAATAGTTGAAGTGGCTTAGAAGCAAACTGGTAATGCTGCAGACAGCTATTGCAGCAAAATACACTGGGAGCAGAGGCTCTGAGAAGCTGGCTGGGAACAGCCAGTACAGGTAGATAGTTCTGTTTCCTGATGATTGTAATATAGGAACCTGTACTTCTGAAAGTGATATGGAGGGTTTCTGTATTTTACTGGGTATATACTATACACCTGTATACCTATTTACTTTTATGTACTTTATTTCATTAAGAAGTGTTTAAAAGCTCTCTGCCACATATTATCTGATTGGGCCTGCCCTCTGCAGCTCACAAAGACACAGACCGTAATACTTGCAATGTCTCATACTAACTAATCAGTGACCATCTATCTCTCAGCAACATGCTGCTGAGACATGTCCCCTGACAGGTTTGTTCATACAAGCAGTGTCATCCAATAGAGCATCAAGGCAAAGTCAATAGCAAAGGTTGTATTGCAAGTGTAGATCTAGTCCTGTGAGATATAATTCGTAGATTCTGCAAGCAGATGACACTATGGACATCAATAGGAAAATTGGCTTGAGTAGGACACTGGTAGCATGTAGGCATCTATTGGTCTCTTGGTTAAAAATCCAAGCTGAATGGAGGCTGCCACATTTGCCTTGCACCAGAAAATATCCACACGCAGCCAAACATTGTACTGTGTTTACTAAGATAAGAACACCAGTCATGTATATATATATATATACCGTATTTTTCGCCGTATAAGACGCACTTTTTCTTCCCCAAAACTGGGGGAGGAAAGTTGGTGCGTCTTATACGGCGAATATACCTTTTCAGACTGCCTCTGTCCTCTTGATCTCACCCCAGCGCTTCCTACCAGCATCGCGTCGGCCGGTGCGTCCTAGTGACGTCACACACGCAACGCTGCAGTACACGTGGAGTGCTGGTAGGAAGCGCTGGGGTGAGATCAAGATGGCAGAGATCAGAAGGAAGGTGAGGATCAGGGGGATCAGGGGGGTCAGGGAGGATCAGGAGGGTCAGGGAGGGTCAAGGGCTCCCAAATGCTGCAGTATATGGATGGATGTGTGTGTGTGTGTGTGTATGTATGTATGTGTGTGTGTATGTATGTGTGTGTGTGTATATATGTATGTATGTGTATGTATATTTATGTGTGTATGTATATGTATGTATGTGTATATATATATATATATATATATATATATATATATATATATATATTTGTGTGTAATGTAGGTGTGTATCTGTGTGTAAAGTGTATTTGTGTTTGAGTGTATTTGTGTTTGATTCAGATTTTTTTTTCTCTTGTTTTCCTCCTCTAAAAACTAGGTGCGTCTTATCTGCCGGTGCGTCTTATAGGGCGAAAAATACGGTATATATATATATATATATATATATATATATATATATATATATATATACTGCAGCCAAAATAAATGACTTTTTTTTTCTGAGCAGGATATAAAGTACAATCGGAGACAATTATCGTTTTTTTTATTTATTTATTTTTTATTTTATTATCAATGAAAACCAATAATAATAGTTTCATAATTATACACAGATTTACAAGTTGGTTTAAGTTAGCTTATGATGTTTCTAACACCCTCATTGCCAGAGGTTTTGTGTTGCAGGTTAGAACCATTCATGAAAGACTCCTCTATACCATCCTCTCCTAGAGTTACAAGACTAGGCGATAACACAATGACTAGGCGATAACACAATGGTGACAAATACAAATAATGTGCCCTGGCATGTCTATCCTACCTGCATCAGACTATCCTGATGCCAACAAGTAATAGCATCAACACGTTCAGAATCACCTCAACAAGTCAGGTTTTAAGCTTAAAGTGTGACTATTTTTCTCTCAGAGAAAAAACAATGAGCATTTTCTCTCTCTCTTGTGAACTTTATCATATGGTTCCAATTAAAGACATTTTTTAACATTGCTTATGTACCAAGAGCCGGGTAGAATTTGTGAAATATGAGTTTACATTTTTAATGAGATCTAAATTTCAATTATTTCTAAATTTTTTCAAATAAAATGTAACACTCATTGCAGAAACTGTGGTGATGATGTGTATATATATATATATATATATATATATATATATAGATATATAGATATATATACATATATATACATACACACGCAGACTCTATGTAAAGCTTTAGCTTGTTTAAATGCTCTATATTCTAGGTCACAAGCACGTTCTTCTCTTTCTTTGACTTTGATATGCCACACTATCCTCTCCATTATGGAAATATTACCGGCCATACCACT
This sequence comes from Discoglossus pictus, assembly GCA_027410445.1. Taxonomy (NCBI): domain Eukaryota; kingdom Metazoa; phylum Chordata; class Amphibia; order Anura; family Alytidae; genus Discoglossus; species Discoglossus pictus. Next base: position 11,638,906 of record CM050168.1, read on the forward strand.
AAACTCATGTTGTATGACCAAAGATAAATGTTTTTAAAATATTTTTTACAGATTACATTTGTTTTATTTCAGCTCCAACAGCAACCGATATTGAGCATAATTTGTATACCTGCATGTCTGAAATAGGCCCAGCTCCTTTCGCTGGAGCAGTCAAAGGAAGCCATGTTCTTTTTTTTAAGCTTTTCTTTATAGGTTTTGGCTACTGAGAGTAACTGACAAAAGACAAAATGTCTACCACCAAGGTACAATGTACTGTAATCAATAAATCTGCAAATGTTTAGAGCTTTTACAATAATTTGGAATATCTCTTATAGTTTTTCCCTACCTTCATGATATTGAACACAAACAATTTAGCAGCCTGTAGATGGATGGTCCTACCCTATCAACACAGTCTGGCAGAAAAGGAGTTAATTAACTCAGTGGTTGTCTAACAATGTCCACATAAAGGACATGACACAATTGGGGTAGATTACAAACAATATATACTGTACCAATGTAAATGTATATATATACATACACATTTCTAATGTAATCAAAATATATATATTCTACAACCTGAAAAATAATACAAATACATTATAATGACTATATACATCAATGTGTGGCCCACACCATAAGGAAAGGCGGCCTAAACCCACCAGAGAGTTGTTATTAAGCCAAAAATTACAGTTGTAACCAAAGCACCAATCCAATTGTTTCTTTTAATATATTAATAAAAAAAGGCATAAAGATGATCTGTGCAGGAAAACACAACTGTAGAAACCTATCTGTATTATTCGGTATTGAACAATTTTGGAATTTATAGCCTTGCAAAAACATTGGCCCCTATAACGTAAACTGCGGGCTTGAAATTTGCTACAGTTACAGAGAGATTCAATTGAATAAGCCCACAATTTAAGTGCCGAAAGCCGAAACCGTAAACCATGCAATCAAAAGTAGCATTTCAGATCATGATAAATTAAGCAAGACCATAACTACCGATTTAGAAATAGCCAATAGTAAATGAGTCAGTAAAACATGGAGGATAAATGTCAATCAATTAGCTTTTAGAGGTCCGATACGCGATCAGACTCACAATCTAGCAATGTACAAAATAATAAAAATGAATGGCGATACTATTTTAGTCCATGTGGGTGATCTGATATGTATTAACTCATTGATTACCGAGATTGATATGACTCGGAAATAAAACCTGAAAAATAATAATTTTTGATGGCAGATTTACGAGCTTGAGACTGTTGTGCAATTAATTCTAGTGTGCAGTATTAATTTATTATTTGCATTTACGGTGCTACGAACAGGTGTTTGACCCCCCTATCTGGTACCCGTAGGATTTTCTCCTACATTTGCCATTTACGGGTGTGGAGACATTTTGCTGGCTTGAGGAATTGTAGTAATTGAATAGCAATTTGCGATTGTAACATTTACGGGCTTGAAAGATCAAAGGCTTAACTGTGTCTGATTTAATACTAATTTAAATAATTAAATAATAACAATCACAGGGATTTTGAGCTTCTAAACCGCAAATAGTTTGCGGCTATCGAAAAGACGCCAATTGAATAGCAGATTAGTTTACGAGCTCCAGTAACTTACAATTGCTCAGTTGAATAGGGGCCACTGGAAAGGGGTAGTTATTTCCACACTTGGCATGAAATCACTGCATCAATGGATTTTAATTTATAAAAATTTCATTAAAAAACTCTCAGATTCCAATGATGTCCCAAAAAATAATAAAAATAAAATGTAAAACAAAACAAAACAATGGCTGAGTGGATACATCATTTAGTTAGCTTGAATCCTGATTTACTTTCGTGCAACTCTACTTCATGAGCTGGAATATAATATCTATCTTTGTATGAAAAAATTGGATTGGTGCTTTGAAGTTCATATGAAACAATACGGACAATACGGAGTATATTCACAAAGATGAGAGTGGTTTCCCAGTTTCAACATTAACTTGCAGTTGAGCGTGATTCACGTTGAGCAGGAGTGTCAAACTTTAGTCCTTGTGGGCAGCCAACAGTCCGGGCTTTCATGTTTTCATAGATCCCAGTCATTTTGAATGAGCCAGCTGCACCTGAGTAGACAGATCCTTAAATCCTGGCCTAGATGACGGACATCCTACACTTGACTCCTCTTCTCCCTTGTCCTTCTGCATGTTGAAACCATATGTTTATTTCAGTGAATATGGAGACCTCGTACTGTATCGCTACCAAAATAATTGTTTCCTCTTAAATGGCTTAAAACAAGTTTTTGAAGGCAATACACAAATGTAGCAAAGTGTGTTTAAATCTTATTGTCAGTTGTTTCTAACAACAGAAGTAACATACTCGGTGCTATATCCGTGTGCTACGCACTTTGGTAACAAAATGGCTTTAAGTTAACTTTAAGGTCAGTTTTTTGCCCAATTCACATTTAAGTTCTCTACATCAAACCCGTTATCCTTTCTGCCGCTCCACCCGGGTCCTTGTTATTTGCAGCTGGAGATTGTGATTGAGTCTTTTTGGAAGGGACACTGGGCTCCCATTTGCACCAGCTACTTCCAGGTTATGCTCTGCTGCTGGTCGAGCAGGGTGTGCTCTGAGTGCTATCGATGCTATGGTTTGTACTGCTGTTCTCTGACCCTCCAGATGTTGTGGGAACTGGCTGCATCTTAATCGCAGAACCTAGGTGAAGAAGAGTAGGAAAATAATATGTGAATATGTGGTATGAGCAATGAAATTAGATATTCGATCCACTTTCATATGGGGCTACTGGGGACATTTTCCTTGTCAGTGCCTCTCCCACAACCAACACTCAATCAAGGAGAGCCAAATCTTATCAGGTTTCTTTATTTTTTTACCAGCTCAAAGCCAAAATTGAGTATCTTGGTGTCACACACAAGAGAACAGTAAAACTGACTAATTTCCAATGAAAAATACTGAGTATATGGCCAAATATGGCCATGACCTGTTTTTGCAAAAAGCACATACATATTTACCATTACCAAATGTCAACATTCATTCTTTCTAGTGGCCAGTGGTCAAATTGTCTTTGGGAATGGCCAATAAAAAGTTTGCAAACCACTGATGTCAAAAGCTAGTTGGAGGCAAAATGAACTTATCTTATTATTAAGTTGCCTTTGCATAGGCCAAGGACTTTTAGTTATTAGTTTAATTTAAGGCAAAGCAATATAAATGTGTTACTTGTGACAGCAATAGAAAATGTTTCAAACAGTTACAAAATGGCAGCCACAAAACAAGTATTTACAATTTCCTCCACACTCCTCTCCTTCTCTCGGCCCTACCTTCCTTGCTACCCATTTACCTTGTTCTCTTTTGACTTAACTGCTTCTCCTTTATGTACTCTCTTGCTCACTTCAAACTTTAGGCCTGATACCCCCAAAAGTGAAACAGCAGAGATTCCAAACATGGTACAATATAAAATTGTAGGTAATAACAGGTACTTTATCACTTGAATGTTAGTAAAGTTAGATTGCGGTTTGTCAGCCATTCTGATCCACCCACACATTAAGTCATATCTCTTGTTAAAGATAGATCATTATCAATCTTTACTGATATGGAGACCCCAGACAACTTTTCACATGCTCTACAGTGAAGACAATGGACTCCACAGGGTAATCAGCAATTATTGATAATGATCACTTTTTAACAAGAGATATGCATTTTGAACTGACTGCTATCAATCGCAAAATTCAATGTTGGTTTACTGTAGGAAAATGCCTCTTTCAATGGCATTTAATTGATCAAGTATCTGCAATGACCTATAATTTTAAACTTTACCACATTAGGAACGTCTGTTGTGTCTTTTTAAATGACTTCCCTTAGGCCTGGGCATCGTTGGCCAGTGTACAAGTGTTAGTGGTTATGAGTGAGCAACCCAAATTGTGTTCAGTACTTAAGGCAATCGATTAGTAGCTAGAACAGTTACAAATGAAAGCAGATAAGATAATATTATAACCTTTCTACTCTTAGATCAGTGCGAAAATCCCTAATAAAGAACATAAAAGTAAACAGCATCATGCAAATGTTATTTTTTCTTTGATAAACTGAATAACTTTACTTCTCACTAACTTCATTTAAAAGACTTCTGAGTTTTAAGAAAAACTTCACGATTGTGAATTATGTTACAAACGAAAATTTGCAGCTGTGTATGTTTTAAGCATACTTATAATAGCTGCTAGTGTTGTTCCATACTTTGCAAACATTGTTTTTTTACCCCAAAAGGCATTGGTCCTTTAAGCTCTATCTACACAGTAGGCTCTGTTAATGAAGCAGGTAAATAAAGTACTCACGTGTGCGTATGTAGATGTACCATACAGCAGCTATAAGCAGTGCTCCAATGACAAATGCTCCAAAGGTGATTCCTACAACCGTCGACACACTAAGCTCTAAGGAAACACAGCACAAGTGTCAGAATATATATCTCTATTTATGAATATAGGAAATATTTAAAGCAGAAGTTCAACCACACGTTGTTCTTATATACCCATAGAAATGTAAATACAGGCAGTCCCCGGGTTACAGATGACCCAACTTACAAATGACCCCTACTTAAGAACAGGCTCCTAAGACTTTTTGTAAGAAAGAGCACATTAGTTGTAACTTATTATTACAGTACATGGTTATTATTATTATTATTACACTGTATTATTATTACCACATTACCACCATTATAGTATTGTTATTCTTCTTCTTATTGTTAATATTCATAAAGGATCCGGCTTACATACAAATTCGACTTGAGAACTTTCTCAGGAATGGATCTTGTCCATAACCCAGTGACCACGTGTATATGTGCAAATGGCTGATAAAGCTTGAATGTAACTGTCAAAGTGTAGGACTGCAGCTCTAATTTGATTGGTTCTTGAATGTTTGATATTGATCGGCTCAGGATTTAAGTATTAGTAACATAAATAGAACTTAAAACCAGTTTCCCCAGACTGCAGTGCATATACTGTGTTTCTGAGAAATTTGAGCAGGAAATAAGTTTTCATCAACTTATTTTTAGACATTCAAATAGAATCACTAATGTACTATTCCTTATTTGTACTACTGTACTTTTTACGGTGGAGGCTTTCTATCACTCTTAGCCCACCATATGTGAAACAATTGCTGTATAGAACTACTCTCTACAACAATCACCACGCAAACCAGGCACTCACACCATACTGAGGATTGGCAGTAACCGTGAAACAGTGCTGTATGTGGTTAAGTGACCTGGTTTGTGAAAAATCCATCCGTTGCTATGTCTAAAACTGTGAAATACAGGAAGCATATGCCTAAAAGGAGCCATGTTTAAAATGGTTTGGATTGACAGAGTGATGGTGCATTATGTGGCCTCATCTGCATGTCCCGCCCAGTTTTCCCCGAATGCAGTGCATATACTGTATTTCTGAGAAATTTGAGCAGGAAATAAGTTTTCAGCAACTTATTTTTAGACATTCAAATAGAATCACTAATGTACTATTCCTTATTTGTACTATATATATATATATATATATATATATATATATATATACATACACATATATATATATATTTATTTACAGAGTGCTTGTAATAAACTGGGCATTGGGATACCCTACGCTGCAGAGAGTTTCAGCCACTGTTTAATTCCATAATAATTTGGTGTGCTTCCTTTTAAGCTATTGATGCATTTCCGCTCCTGCTGTATGTATTTGGCATGTGGTCAGGGTGTCACATGTTACTTGCAGCCCTCTGTGCCCTGTATCCCTGACACACTCCCTCCTTTTCAAGATGCTGATCACTGTCTCTTCCCCTCTATGCTTTTCTATGGCTGCAATGTTTATTTTGGCTTCGGTCTGCTTCCTTCCTGGCCCAGCATCTTTCTCTTCAGCGGCTGCTGGGTCATTGTACACTCCTTCCTGAGGTCAGCTTCTGTCCCCGTGCTATGTACTCTGTCTGTGACATCACTAGGGCACTGGGGACTAGGAAAGGAGGGACAGCAGCTGGTCACCAAGTAGCTTAACCCACTAGATAACCCATATAAATAAGCATGCACTGAAAACACAACAACATACTGCCCAGCAGGACCTCTCTGTGTGCTACTATGTAGGAAACATCTGTAAATGCAATGAGCATGCTGAAATACATTAACAACGACAAAAAAACTGAAAAAGTAAAGTCTCTTTCCCACTTACTATTATCCGTAGATCCACCAACAAATTTCACATCCCATGACTTTTGGAGCTGAAGGCTTGTAGGTTGTTCCTGATAGAATAAAACAACCATGTGTAACTAATTTTATATGCAAAAGGATAACTGAAAATATATTTTCCATCTTATTTGTAAGTACTTAAAATCAACAGGTAAATGGCGAACATATGTTCAAAAAACAAACAACAAACTGATTAGATACTTTTAGCAAGTTTAGCAGCCAAGGTAAGAGAAGCTTCTTGCTAATCCCATTGTATGCAACATTTGAAAAAACTGAGTAAGTGGGATACATGGATGACATTTTTTTCATAGTCAATACAATAGGTAGAGCGAGAAGAAAATTACAAATTTTTAAGAAATCTAAATTGTTTTTAATTTGAAATATATATAATTTGCTATCTATCTATAAGTACTTACTGTTAAATTAAAAAACATATTATTAGAATCTCAGTGGTTTTGTATTTTAACACCATAAACCATAGGCATAAAAGCATTTTCAGAGAAAAACCTTCATTTTAGTAGACTGTAGGTGCATGGACCTTGCCATGATAATTACACTTCCTTTTCAAGGCACAAGTGGGTGATTACATAGCAGGGCAAACTAGTCCTGAAAGTATCATCGCAAACTGCCTAATACTAAGCATGTTGCTAGTGGGAAAGGTATAAAATGCTGAAATCTTATCTGAATCAACAAATGCCACTCACTCCTCCATTCCATACAGAGTAGATAAGAAAAATTAGTAAAACATCCACTCAGGATCTAACCTAGCCTGAAGTGTGGAAGACACAATAGAGGAATCCTCCTGGCGCAAGCAATGTCTATTAAAAAAAAAAAAGTTTCGACCTAGATTGCTTATGTTACCATGGCTTACACAGCTGTTAATATTGTTAATGTTTTACAAACTGTAGGAACATTTGAAGATTATCCCAAAACAGTACTCCTTTCAAGGCAGAGCATTCCACTAGTTGTACTCACATTTAATAAATTAAAGGTGCAGGTCATTTTGCTGGAATGTGAACTTAGCATGAAAGGTGTGAACTTATATCTAAAGATCCAGGGTTGTTGCTTAGGGTCCTCTGCAATATCTTCTTCAGCCTCTATCCGCTTCTCTCCCAACTGCAGCCAACATTTCACATCATACGAAGGATTCAGCTGCATAAGTTCCTTACTTAAGAAAGTGGCAATGACCTGAAAAATGACAGAAAAAAAGATGGAGTTTGTAATCTCAACTGATAGCGCCATCCAGAGATGATTAACACATGAAGGATTCCAGAACATAAAAAATGTGTGATGGTGTCCACTGCCATTTCTTGTCTATTTAATAAATAATCCAATCAGCTGTAAGAACTTGTGAAATATATTATTATATTACAACAAAAAAAAACACAAAAGAAATCAAGTGTAAAATATACAAAACATTCTCAGATTGCTCCAATTTTCCAATGTCTTTGAAAATTTTATATCTTGGGAGCAACACGCGTACCTTCATGTAGACTGTCTTGTCTATGTTGAGTTCAGTTGAGATGTTGCTGAAATCAGAGCTGTGAGACACCTCCATGTGGATGATAGGAAGCAGGCATCTGACAGGGATCTGCGAGAAGAGGGAGAAGATATGTTAATATATGAATAGTCCATATATCTGTTGCACCAGATCTTTAAATCTTTACCCTTTTGCAGTATGTGATTGTTTTAGCCAAGAAATATTTTGAGCAACTGACTTGTTTACTTTGCTTCCCACTTTTTATTAATTTACAGCAAATAGAGAAATAATTTAGAGAACAATTACATTTATTGCATAAAACATTTGACATGCCCCTAGGTACATTTTCCTCCACACGCAGTTATGCATTTATCTATCATTTGACTGTAGTTGATACCATCATGAACCTGTATTGGAGCTGAATACACAGACTGCTGCCCAGTCAACCAGACCAAAAACAAATAACACTTCTCCAATATTTATGAGATCAGATCTCTTTGAAAATATATGTGTGGTATTTTCTAATCCCTCATTGGATGATTGATAAAATAATTAATAATGGCATCAGAATATAATAAAATACCAATGAGAGCCTTTACAACATTCAGTAACACGGCAGGCCTCATGTCCTTGTGATGTGAATTTATGGGAAAAACGAACAGAAATTTATACCTCCTAAATAATCCTGCATGGTCATATTTTCAGTTTCACTGTTTCATTTGAATAATGTTTTTTATTATTTTAGTTTTGCCATTGATTTATTTTAAGAGTTTATAATTAGGTTTTGAATAAGAAATACATTTTTATAGAACATGTGTCCCTGATCCATACAGATTTGAAAATAAAAAGTATCATGATTAATTCAGTTTTAGTGATAACAAAGGCCTTTTTACATTTTTATTTGCTATATCCCTCTTAAATTGTACCAATGCATACATAAATAATCACTTGTGGTCTCATTTTCAGTTATAGTAAAATACTAGTGAGAGAAATATTAAATAACTAGCGACTTGCCTGTCAAAAATGACGGCAAGAAAATTGAAAGCGTGGCAATGCTGTTTGCTACACAGTGCGAGGCTCTGCCCCCTCTGAGCACTTTTGGCGCTTATCGCGACCCTCTCCTCCCGTCTAATTTACGGGTCTCGCGATGAGCGCCATCTGTGCTCATCGCAAGCCCAGCAATGAGGGGCTTTGCCGCGCATTGCAGGCCTCAGCAACCCGCAACTTTAGTGCTTTGCAATGATCACCTTGGCGCTCATTGCAAGCCTCTCCCCCCATGTAGTTTACAGGCCTCGTGATGAGCGCCTTTCGTGCTCATCGCAAGCTCTGCAATGAGCACTCATTGCAGACGTTGTGCAACCCACCACTTTCGTGCCTCGCTCTGAGCCTTTGGCACTCATTGCGAACCCTTTCCCCACTCTCTGACCCCTGTATCTTTTTTCCCCTCTCTCCCTCCCCCTCCTCTTCCTGCCCTGTGCCTTTTGTTTTTTCTTATCCCCCCCATGTCTCTTTTCATCTGTCTCTCAGCCCTCTGTCTCTTTCCACCCTCTCCCTCCCCTGTGTCTTTCTCCTCTGTGTCCGCTGAAGTTTTTCATGGCTTGCGCTTACTGCCATTGCTTATATTTTCTAAGTCCTGCGTGCCTGGTGTTGTTCGTGTAAGTGTTACTTGCTTCTTTGTCCTGTATTTTCTAAGTCCAGCGTGCCTGGCGTTGTTCGGGTGTTACTGGCTTTGGCCTCGTTTTGATCCTGTTTGAGAAAATTTACGTTTTTTCGGCCGCCATTTTTCTCCTCGCTTAGCAGATTCTATCTCCGAAAAATGCTAATTAAACCTCAAATTAGCTTGCAACCTCACTCACAGGATCCCTGGCTCTTCCCCTGTGCTGTGTGTGAGTGTAGAAGTTCATTTTTTTCTATTATTTGGCATTTTTGGGGGGTCTTTAGAGTTATGTGATTTAAAAAATTGTGGCCGTTAAAACCGTAAAGTGTTGCGTGCCTCGCAATCAGCGCCAAAGTGCTACGCTCTTCGGCACTGATTAGGCGCTCACGTCTCGGCTGTTTTAAAATCTTGCGGTGCTCGCCATGACCGCATGAAGGTGCTCATTGCAGCCCCAAAGAGGTGTGTGCCGTTATTGCATTCCCATTATTTTTAACATTGCGTGATGACAACTCTTAATACAACTACTATTATATGTGATACAACAGGCATCATGTCCTTGTAGTTTGAATATATTGGAAAAACAACAGGGTAATTTAACTGAGACCTCCATCAGCAATTAAAACAATATTCAAAGATAAGACTCCCAGAAGAATCATAATTTTTACAAAAGGAATAACTGATAACAAACTGTGTTTGTATGGACATCTGTTGGCCAAGACTTAGATACTCATCATTAGGCAAATCTGCACTTCAATATCTGTAACATGTGTATAGGTATTGATTTACATATTCTATTTATGGCCATTAAAACAAATCCAACAGCTTTATTGCATTCTGATTATGTTCCTTATGCTTCTGATATTATGCATTGGTTGTCACAATATGTCCTTAAAGACACAATATTTTTAGTGCTGTTTTAGAAAACTAGAATGAATAATTATCAAGTGTTTTAGAACAGTAATAATATAAAAACAACCGTTATTTTACCACACTTTGTATGCAATTATATGCAGGCATGATTATTTCTATTCTTGTCTCATAAAAACCTCCCTCTATCAGTTGGGTCACAACTTCCAAGGCTCTTTTGGTATAAAATTGACAAATTGCAATTTAACAAGTCGCATTGAGCTAATCTCTGCCTCCAAGTTAATATTCAAGCTTCCCATGCATTCATATCAATATTCAATTTCTGAAATAAACTCATTTCCTCCACAAAGTTTCCACTTCCCATGATAAGAGGCACTTATCCACAGATAGTGGTATGTATTAGAGGACACAAATGGAGATAGTCGGGAGAGCATACAGTTTCTTAAATAGGTAATGCATTTAGTTACTTAAAATGTTTTGCCTATTATCAACAATAGTTTAAAAATAAAATTATCAGACTACATTGTCAATTAATTAAGGTTTCACACACACACACACACACACATATATATATATATATATGTATCAGTTTTGTAGATCACTGCTTCCTTGAAAAGGCTGGTGCCACTTTACATATATCACACATTGCCGTTTCCAAGATTGGTTTTACCTACTCACCGGATTTTTCATAGCGTATTGCACACTGTTCTGTGTTTTACATTTTGATGAGGAAGTGACCAGTTCCAAGAAGTTTCTTTCATTTGTATCTTCACATTTAGAGATCAGCTCTGCTTCAGTATTGTTTGGATATCCGCATTGCTGTTAGAGAGAAAAATAAAGGGGTTTATTCTTTACACAACCAGTGCATTTATTTCATATAGCATTTTATTGATTTCTACATTGCTAGATTGTGAGTCTGATTACTACATTTTCTTCTTGACACTAATTAATTTGTAGTCTCTAAGTGAAGTTTAAGTGTAAACTCCATGTTTTACTGACGTCCTGATGATGGTTCCATTTATTATCGGCTCTATCTAAGAAGTATTGCAAGTGTTTAAGGTTAAATATTGTCAGATCATATGATCATGCCCTCTGAAATCAGACTTAAAAAGGCACGGTTTACTAATTCAGCCTTGAGGTCGGAATTTGCGAGCTGGAGTCAATAAAATACATCTAAACATTTATAAATAAAACACCCGCTGCCGAATTTGTGAGTTTGAGGCTTTTGCGAGCAGCTAATACGATATGGCCCTATATTTTTTCTGCCTATAATCACCCCCCTGTGGCTCATTTTGACAGCGTACATCTCAGTACAAGGTGTGCAGTGTCTCATAGTAACCAATCAGTGACAACATTCTGCAACATGCTACATGAGAGAGGTCACCAATAGTCTAATTTTAAACACTTCACAGTCCATGTATTTCTAGCTAAATAGAGACACTTTCCATGTCCCTCTAAATAAACACAAGCAGCTTGAGAGATAGTAATAAGAAAAAGCTGAGAGGGAGGAGATACATTCTGTTTACATAAAAGTTCCTTACAATCTAAATTTAAAGTACAGTAATAGTAAAAAAAATCAAAGCCATATTTGCCTCCAAAATAGTTAAATATTACTACTAATTTTTCATTGTTCATTTGCTCCCTTCTAGGGGTAACTGGAAAAATGTCAGTAAAACTAATTACAACTTGTTTTGGGAGGTTGGGGGGGGGGATATGGTTTTAATATTTTCATTACTCTAACATACAGTGTTTAATATATTTTGTATAGCTTTTGATAAAATGGACAAATTATATTTAGTTTCAAGTAATGCATGCTTCTCTTTGTGACATTTTTCACCGCCTTTTTTAGGTCCATTGTTGTGATTAGTTGAAACCTCTTACCTTAAAGTGATCTATACTTGTCCATGGATGATCTTCAATACAATTCCAGAGTAATTCCTGACTTAGGGTTGACCAAAAACAATATTCTGGGTTGATTTGTTTCACTGTAGAGGTCTCCGGGGCATTATTCACTATAAAGGAAGTTATGAGTTATAGGTTATTCCTAGCAAATCATCAATTCAAACACCCAGTTTTTAAGTCAATATGCCTTTAATATATTAAAAGGGACACAACAAGGGTTCCAGCTACTACAAAAATGAATGTACACATATAAATACTTATAAACACCTATAAGAACAAATAGTTTAGTGCAAATTGTAGATATCTGAACTTGAGATCTGGGTATGCTAACCTTAATATTGTTATCCCAAGTGATTAATTATGTCTCATAGTGGGGGGGTGATACACACAAGAGCACACCCAGCTGGTACATCTATACATGTAGGTCAGAATAATGATAAGGTTTTACAATACAAGGCATTATCAGGGCACTGGCTGAAGGATAGGAATTAGACAAGCACAGTTAACAGATTACAGTCAGAGGAGGGAGGGTTACTTGCATAGTGCTCAGGGATATGTTTTAGGTCCTGTTTTACTTAGCAATATTAGAAACTAGCGAATTGCCCGTCCAAAAATGACGGCAATGAAATTGTAAGTGAGCTAAGGGTGTTTGGTGTATACAATGTGGCTGATGTAGTGTCGTTCATTTTCTATGTCGTGCAAGTTTTTCGTAATATCTGTAGCAGTTTGGTGGTGTTTTGCGTGTTTATGGTAGTGTTTTGCAGCCGTTTTTTGCGATGTAGTAATGGGTTGTAACGTGTCTCGTATTTTGTTTGGCGCTCCTTGCCAACAACTGCGACCCTCGCTTTGCGAGCCCGCAAGCGTTAGCAGCAACTCATATGCTCACAACTATATATGTGATGGGCCGCAAGGGAAACCCTTCCCTCACTGCATATGGCAAAAATCTTTAATATTTCTAGAAAAAATAAATCAAATATATAACAATTAAAAAGAAAAACTAGAGGAATGGTTGTGTATGTTGATGGACTTTAGAGAGGCAATGGCTGACAGATGTGCCTCGTGTGCTAAACAACAACAAACCTTTCTACCATCTCTCATGTACAACTGACCATTCTATTCCTCCCCTTCCCCGTCTTATAAATATTGTTTGTTCCTGGAAGGCTATGAGCAATCTTTTATCTGCAAAATAGTATTTAGTATGTATAACTTTATTAATGTTTTCAACATTTTGTCAGGCTTTTGAATAATGCCCAAACTGGAACAACTTCTAAAGCACTTCATGTGATGTTTAAATCATTTCAAGGGTATTTAACAGACAAAGTACGGTAAAATGACTCTGGTGGGTGTAGCTATGCGTGTTCTTTGCGGGTGTATTCATCACTCACCACAGGGCAGAGTCAATGTGAGAGTACTGGCATCTGTAATCTCCACATAGGATATTCTATTCACCTCTTTCTTCATAGCATATTGGATCAGATCCTCCTTGGTATTAGGGAGAGGAATAGCAGGCAGTGGAAAATCAGGGAATCTTGAGAATGTGTAATTGTTATCTACCTGAAACGACCAAGAAAGAGTCCAGTAAAGAGTTAGAAAAAAGAGAGGGAGAGGAGAACACACACAATTTGGAAAGTATGGTGGGAGAGTTAAGAAATGCCGATATAAGGAACTACCTATTTAGACTGTTCTGAAACATGAGCGCCTCTGACTCTTTTTGTATAGGGAGGAAAGATAAGCATTGTGGATGGGTTCGGAGAAGTTAAAATTTTAAAATGAATTAAATGTTGAATTTTGCTTTTAAAAAAACCTGGAGCCTCATTCAATTCGGAGGCCGTAAGTTATGGGATGTAGGCCGCATGTCCACAACTTACGGTGCTATTCAATTCCGTAAGTTAGGGGCCGATAGCGAAATTTTTAGACCATGCCATCGTGCCAATTGAATAGCAAAATAAGTTACAGCCTCCATTTCCGAAGCCCGGATCTCCCAATGCCTCGATTGAATGAGGCGCCTGGTCATTGTCCAGTCATTCTTCAATACCTTTATATTTGGATATTTGGGATTCTTTCTGCTAAAAGACCAATGGAAAGAAAAGTGAAAGAATTGAGTATGTTACCCTTTCCTTTATTGATAACAGGCAAAAATAAAGATATTGATTATTTAAAATTTAGCTTTAAATTCAGTGTGCTTCAGGAGATAAAAAAAAATGTCAAAGAACGAAATAATGGAACACAGAGAAAAGGTTATTTTTTTGCTGCAGAACAGAAAGTATGGCACGTAGGTTGGCTGGAGGGAGAAAACTAGACAATATCATTGTGAACTATAAAAAGATGGTGACGTATTAAGCAGGTTTGTTCACTGTTAGATCTCCATGGCTGACGGAGGCCACATGTTTAGGTTATTCCAGCATATAAATCATAATGATTGATCCACTTGTACTTAAAAAAGAGTTCCAGAAAATATGGTAAGACTGACCACTGAGCATTAACTCATGCCTGTATCAAGGGGACACTATAGTGCTAAAACATCATAGCTTTTTAAAATTATGGAGCATCCAGAATAATGAAGGTCCTAAAAGTACAACCATATAACAATAAAAAAAAAAATGTTCTTCTTTTAATTTTCATTTCCTCATGTCTAGCAATTTGCCATTTTGGCCTTTCCCTTCAGGCAAGTGCAGGCTGTAAATCTTAATATAGCAGCTTTTTGTGCACAGAACAGAAAGATAGAGGCTCCCAAATGGTCCACACAGCTTTATATGATCAATGTATATGGTTTATATGAGCAATACTTGCGATGCTGGCTCTTGGACCCAGTCTTTTCCCTGCTCTGACATACGGAAGGAGATAGGGATGCAAACATGGCAGCCTCTTGGAGGCAAACACAAAGAACTAAAAAATGGTTATACGTCATTCCTCTATATAACCAGACTACTTTGCTTTCATTATGCTAGATGCAATTTATACTTTTAAAAGGCTATGCCTTGTTTTATCACTATATCGTCCCTTTAAAGAATTGCAAAAAATCTCAACTTTATCTCCTCAGAATATTGTTCCCAAAATATTCAGAGAAATAGAGAAAATAAAATATAAAAAATATATGGATATAAACATATTATGTTTCCATATCAGCCACAGTCATATTTGTATCTTACCATAAACTGCATGCCACGCTCTGTTTTTATATTCCAAATATTGTTTCCACTACTCTTTAGGAGCAAAATGTTTGCCGGCTCAAAAGTACATGGAACGTTAATTTTCACCTCAACATTGGATGAGCTGCCAAGGAAGGAAAGCATGTTTTAGATATATATATACACCATACAGAACTTAATTAATACAACTAAACTATTACATTCATACAAAAAAAGCAAATCTGGGTTATACCTTCTTTTTATTTGGACTTCTAATTTATAAAAGGAAATATACCATAAACAGATAAAGGCAAAAAACCTAACTATGTGCTTATAGGGGTTTTTTGTACCAATTTAATTTTCTTAGATATTGCCCCAAATCATTTGCTGTGTACCTGGGTTGAGGTAAACGATGAGTCATATGCACTATGTAGGCTGTGTTTAAGTGTTTAGATGTAGAGATTTCACAGGTGCTGAATCCTGTAGCCTCATACTCTGTCTCCAGGATACCTGTGGCTCTGAAATTCTCCTCCAGGACACAGGTCTCTGACTTTTTGAGATCTAAGAAATACAAATTATATATTAACATAACATGAAATATGTTTTGCCTATTAGTAAATGGTATACATTAAAATAATTATCTTACTTAAAGGACCACAATAGCGCTCATACATTTGAGTTACATTTGTTTATTTAGTAACGAATTGGCAATAAAATCGATATTTGATAAAACAAGTTCAATGTAGCTTTTAAAGTGCTTTGGATTTCAGAAGATGGGCTTTTATTCACCACTTCTCAGTTGTGCAGTCTTTATCTATTGTCCTGATAACAGTATTTTCTACCTCCTTTCCTGCAGTGCCTATTGCAAGCATATCTATATAATTTCTGTAGGACTGCCTCCTGGGTACAACTTTTTTTCACCCCTGAACAACTAATAGGGTTTGAGAGAACACATCGGATGCAATCTCCAATGTCAGTTTTAAAAGCTACACTGAATTTATTTTCTTCATGTAGTTATTTTGTTGCTAATAGGTAACTACATATAGTAAACACACTAAACCTTAATGTTTGAACCTTTGATAAAGTGCTAGCATATTCTGCAGAGCTTGTCAATACGGAAGTAAATTGCAAATAACAAACAAAACAACAACAAGTGGAATGTAACGCCAACACTGCCCTTGCTCATTCACTCATGCCCGGGGAATGTAACCTCAACACTGCCCTGGCTCAGTCACTCATGCCTCGGGAATGTAACCCCAACACTGCCCTGGCTCAGTCACTCATACCCGGGGAATGTAACCCCAACACTGCCCTGGCTCAGTCACTCATACCCGGGGAATGTAACCCCAACACTGCCCTGGCTCAGTCATTCATGCCCGGGGAATGTAACGCCAACACTGCCCTGGCTCAGTCACTCATGCCCGGGGAATGTAACCTCAACACTGCCCTGGCTCAGTCACTTATACCCGGGGAATGTAACCCTAACACGGCCCTGGCTCAGTCACTCATGCCCGGGGAATGTAACCTCAACACTGCCCTGGCTCAGTCACTCATGCCTGGGGAATGTAACGGCAACACTGCCCTGGCTCAGTCACTCATGCCCGGGGAATGTAACGCCAACGCTGCACTGGCTCAGTCACTCATGCCAGGGGAATGTAACGCCAACACTGCCCTGGCTCACTCACTCATGCCTGGGGAATGTAACCCAAACACTGCCCTGGCTCACTCTCTCATGCCCGGGGAATGTAACGCCAACACTGCCCTGGCTCAGTCACTCATGCCTGGGGAATGTAACCCCAACACTGCCCTGGCTCAGTCACTCATACCCGGGGAATGTAACCCTAACACTGCCCTGGCTCAGTCACTCATACCCGGGGAATGTAACCCTAACACTGCCCTGGCTCAGTCACTCATACCCGGGGAATGTAACCTCAACACTGCCCTGGCTCAAGTCACTCATGCCTGGGGAATGTAACGCCAACACTGCTCTGGCTCAGTTACTCATGCCCGGGAATGTAACGCCAACTAAATAACCCCAATGCCCTAACACTCCCAACCTGCCATCACACCTTCAGCACTCACCGCTCCTCATGTAGACATGTGTGTTCTTTGGATCTTGTAGCTCACTGAAGAAAGTAACGATTCCATACTTTTCTAGTGCCCAGTTTAGGAGTTCCTCACTTTTTAAAGGAAGGTCTTCTTTTGACGCATTCCTCATTTGTTGCTCAATCAAGAAAACATGCCTGGCATACTGAGAGAGAGAGAAGGCAGAATATAACAATCAATCCTAAAGAAACCACCACCTTATGAATAGTTTATATAATTATATTACCCCTTATACAACAGATAACAATGATTAAGTCCTGGGAACAGCAACTCCTCAGACAACTAAACCCCTGAATGGGATGTTAGAACCCGGCTACCTAGAGATACAAAACGCCAAGAAATGATCCAACAGCCATACCATTACCATCCTCTCATTACTTGATATCTGAATGATAGATTCTACACTTATTTATAGTATTTGACAACACAAATAGTAACATAATATGAAAAAGAGAAGATAGGGACTATTCAATGAAAAAAATATATAATTTAAGTACACTAAATAAATCATAAATAGAGCCCAAGCCCCAATCTCTCTACAAATACATGTTCCTTATGACAACCTAAATATATAATTATTCAGCAAAAAAGTATGCAGGACCTAATAAAAAATCTGAGAGGTGGAAAGATTCATATCAAACCAGTGTACAACGTGATAAATGATAATTTAAAAACAATCATCTAAAACAACACACACAATATGACATAGATGAATGTTAACACCTTAAAATGCAAATATCACACACATAAAAATAGAAATATAAAAAAAAAAGATTTTAAAGGATTTTATGTATTAAAATAAAACAACAAGAACCCATACAAATATTGTGAAATAACAAAATCCATTTGTATTACAACATTTAAATCCCTTTATGTCCACCACATTAAATCATATCTGGAACTAGGGATAGTTAAAGGGGGTCTGGGATACATTGTACTAGCCATTTTTCTCTACAGTACATTATTTATGAGATGTGCAGCATTATTTGTGCAGCTTCTGTGTGCTGATGTGTAGCTCAACATGCTAATATGCAGCTGAGAATAGTTTAAATGGAGGGGGATTGGATATAACTGCATATCTGGGGAACACTGTTTTGGCCACCACAGAGAGAGACAAGCCAACTGTGATAATAAGTACCTTATCAAAGTAGCTAATTAGTATACAGACTCAGCTCAAACAATGCTAAACATCTCAACAATGGTTCATAGTAGGAAAAAAAATACTAACAATATATAGCCAGTTTTTCATGCTCTTTAAGAATAACTTAAAAAAACTTGAGTTGGAGGTCACTCTAATTATGTAAAGGTATGTATTCTCCAGTATTAAATTCATCACATAGGGTAACTAACACTCGCTCTGTTAGACTCTTCCCTAGTCTTCAGAAAGACACAAGGTCTCTGAAAAGATACCTGTTCAGAGAAATATATCACGTACTTCCATAACGCCAATATATGAAACATGGCTATCTATTCTTTCTCTCTAAAAATATATATCCATCAAGTAGCCCCCTCACCCAATATCTCTACAACCACTATTACCTCTAACTTTAAGCTCTCACAAGAGCAGAGCCATCATCTCCTCCTATACCAATATATCTGTACAAATATGTTGTCATGTCTTATTTTATCTGTCTTCATATATACACAAAATTGTGATTAATGTATTCCTAGAGTTACAGAACCTGCTGACTTTCTGCAAATAGAATAAAATATATATTCTCAATGCACTTTACAATACTCACGTGTAAAATGAATGGCACTTCGAGCCCTGTGTAGCTTACGTTGAGCACATATGCTGGTGTGTTAATGATTAGCACAGGCGGCTGTGCACCATCCTTTGGCTCCTTGCTTGTTACCTCCAGTTGTAGAGCCTTAAAATGTACAGAAAGAAAGTGTTATAAGAGCACTGCCATATGCATAGACTGTTACAGAGTCTCATCATGTGTCAGGAACACAAGAACATAAGGATTTGCACATGAGACACATGAGACAGCTGAGCCAGATCCGTTATAATATATATTTATATATCACAGAGCTTCTGAAAATATGGGCTGCAAACCATCAGTGGTCCAAGGGTTTCATTTAGGTGGTTCACTGTAACTTTGGAATTATATAAAACAAAACTAATAAAATGCAAACAAACTGTCTAGAAATTCTTAGATACTAGATTATCTGGTTTGTAAGTGCACTGATCATAGTTGAAATGCATTATGATTCGAAAGAAGAAGGTGGTCCACTAAGGACTTCAGTAGGAGTTAGGTAAAAGGTGTTTAGTAAAAGACCAATGCACAATGAAAACAAAATATGTTTGCAATTCTTGAGTTGTGTGTGATATTTATAGTTTACATTTCTGGAGACTTGTGGTTACATTTGATAAAACGTTCTGCTTCTGGACCAGTGAGAAAGGATATGACGACAATTTCTGTCTTATCCATCAAAATGGATTCTTGTACTCAAATACAGAGTCTTCATAAATTCAGATTTCCCCCAAAAAATGGATTCGCCGTGCAAGTGTTCGTCCATGATTATTTGCTTATACCATTGTGATGCAAACATTTTTTTAGGCTTCATTATTCCTTCCTCTGGTACATACAGTCTGCACTACAAAAATCTATAAATATACCTAAGGCGGAAAAAACAATTAAATGGGTCTCCAGACCTCAAGGAACTCCTATATCCTGCCTGTACACTATAGAAACAAAACATCTATGACAAGTGGAGCAGAAAGCAATATGTTAAGATTCAAAACCTAGAAAGGGCAGTGTACCGTAAATATGTCCATCCCAGCCTAAATTAACTTTTCTAATTCCATCTTGATTTTGTAACATATCTAGCATATATTCTGTCTTTGTAGGTTTTGATGTCCAAATCAAACCCTGGACCTTATATTGGTTTCTCTCAATTTAATAATAAACATATCTTAAAAACGTTAGATTTGTTTTGTTTTATTATGTACGATTAATCACATGAGAGAATTAGGAGGTGCTGTGGATTGGCTAAGATCCCTTTACAGCTCAGATCTCTATTCATCTCTGTTGAAAATAGCACAACTGACAACAGAAGTAAATAGAAGTGCAGTACCCTGGTAGGGGACTCATTCTCTCAATTTTTCAGGGTCGACTCTCCATTAATTCAGGGTGGGAGCAGTCTCAGTTTATTATGCAGTTGTATGGACCATTGTATGCCTTTAGGTTGTTGGTATACTAAAGATATCATAACTGTTTTTGAATATCTCTTTTATGAGCTTGCATTTCTATATCAGAGGTAGGCAACCTAAGGACGCTTATAAAAGTTATAAAACCCAGCGAAAAGACCGTGGAATTAAAATATATAGTAGACGCTCAGTTATCCGGCACCCACAGGGATTGGTAGATGCCGGATAAATGTAGTTTCTGGTTGCTTAAGAGTTATTATTAAAAGAGGCCTAGATTAGCTGCACATAGGATGCTCTGCTAAGTATATTCATCAATGAGGGCTGTTCTAGGAGCAGCAGCTTTCACTGCTCACTTACAGACAGGTACATTCGGCTGGAGAGTGCGGTGCTGATCCCGGGGAATGTAACGCCAACCCTGCCCTGGCTCAGTCACTCATTCTCAGGGAATGTAACCCCAACACTGCCCTGGCTCAGTCACTCATGCCCAGGGAATGTAACCCCAACACTGCCCTGGCTCAGTCACTCATGCCCAGGGAATGTAACCCCAACACTGCCCTGGCTCAGTCACTTATGCCCAGGGATTGTAACCCCAACACTGCCCTGGCTCAGTCACTCATGCCCAGGGAATGTAACCCCAACACTGCCCTGGCTCAGTCACTCATGCCCAGGGAATGTAACCCCAACACTGCCCTGGCTCAGTCACTCATGCCCAGGGAATGTAACCCCAACACTGCCTTCGCTCAGTCACTCATGCCCGGGGAATGTAACGCCAACATTGCCCTGGCTCAGTCACTCATGCCCTGGGAATGTAACCCCAACACTGCCCTGGCTCAGTCACTCATGCCCAGGGAATGTAACGCCAACACTGCCCTGGCTCAGTCACTCATGCCCGGGGAATGTAACGCCAACACTGCCCTGGCTCAGTCACTCATGCCCGGGGAATGTAACCCCAACACTGCCCTGGCTCAGTCACTCATGCCCTGGGAATGTAACGCCAACACTGCCCTGGCTCAGTCACTCATGCCCGGGGAATGTAACCCCAACACTGCACTGGCTCAGTCACTCATGCCTGGGGAATGTAACCCCAACACTGCCCTGGCTCAGTCACTCATGCCCTGGGAATGTAACCCCAACACTGCCCTGGCTCAGTCACTCATGCCCGGGGAATGTAACGCCAACACTGCCCTGGCTCAGTCACTCATGCCCTTGGAATGTAACTCCAACACTGCCCTCGCTCAGTCACTCATGCCCGGGGAATGTAACGCCAACACTGCCCTGGCTCAGTCACTCATGCCCTGGGAATGTAACCCCAACACTGCCCTCGCTCAGTCACTCATGCCCGGGGAATGTAACGCCAACACTGCCCTGGCTCAGTCACTCATGCCCTGGTAATGTAACCCCAACACTGCCCTCGCTCAGTCACTCATGCCCGGGGAATGTAACGCCAACACTGCCCTGGCTCAGTCACTCATGCCCTTGGAATGTAACCCCAACACTGCCCTGGCTCAGTCACTCATGCCCGGGGAATGTAACGCCAACACTGCCCTGGCTCAGTCACTCATGCCCTGGGAATGTAACCCCAACACTGCCCTCGCTCAGTCACTCATGCCCGGGGAATGTAACGCCAACACTGCCCTGGCTCAGTCACTCATGCCCTGGGAATGTAACTCCAACACTGCCCTCGCTCAGTCACTCATGCCCGGGGAATGTAACTCCAACACTGCCCTCGCTCAGTCACTCATGCCCGGGGAATGTAACGCCAACACTGCCCTGGCTCAGTCACTCATGCCCTGGGAATGTAACCCCAACACTGCCCTGGCTCAGTCACTCATGCCTGGGGAATGTAACCCCAACACTGCACTGGCTCAGTCACTCATGCCCGAGGAATGTAGCCCCAACACAGCCCTGGCTCAGTCACTCATGCCCAGGGAATGTAACCCCAACACTGCCTTCGCTCAGTCACTCATGCCCGGGGAATGTAACGCCAACATTGCCCTGGCTCAGTCACTCATGCCCTGGGAATGTAACCCCAACACTGCCCTCGCTCAGTCACTCATGCCCGGGGAATGTAACCCCAACACTGCACTGGCTCAGTCACTCATGCCCTGGGAATGTAACTCCAACACTGCCCTGGCTCAGTCAATCATGCCCTGGGAATGTAACCCCAACACTGCCCTCGCTCAGTCACTCATGCCCGGGGAATGTAACGCAAACACTGCCCTGGCTCAGTCACTCATGCCCTGGGAATGTAACTCCAACACTGCCCTGGCTCAGTCACTCATGCCCTGGGAATGTAACTCCAACACTGCCCTGGCTCAGTCACTCATGCCCGGGGAATATAACCCAAACACTGCCCTGGCTCAGTCACTCATGCCCTGGGAATGTAACTCCAACACTGCACTGGCTCAGTCACTCATGCCCTGGGAATGTAACTCCAACACTGCCCTCGCTCAGTCACTCATGCCCTGGGAATGTAACTCCAACACTGCCCTGGCTCAGTCACTCATGCCCGGGGAATGTAACGCCAACACTGAACTGTCTCAGTCACTCATGCCGGGGGAATGCAACGCCAACATTGCCCTGGCTCAGTCACTCATGCCCTGGGAATGTAACTCCAACACTGCCCTGGCTCAGTCACTAATGCCCGGGGAATGTAACGCCAACACTGAACTGTCTCAGTCACTCATGCCGGGGGAATGTAACGCCAACATTGCCCTGGCTCAGTCCCTCATGCCCAAGGAATGTAACTCCAACACTGTCCTGGTTCACTCACTCATGCCCTGGGAATGTAACCCCAACACTGCCCTGGCTCAGTCACTCATGCCCAGGGAATGTAACCCCAACACTGCCCTGGCTCAGTCACTCATGCCCGGGGAATGTAACCCCAACACTGCCCGGGCTCAGTCACTCATGTCTGTCTGCTTCCAGGTAACATTGAATTGCAGAGACGTACAGTTCTGGTTGCTTGAGTTCTTGCTAACTGAGTCTACTATATTGTACACATTCTATACTTGATTTTTGATTGCTCTAATCACTCTTAATCCATGGCTCCAAATGCTTTTTCTGCTGGACCATTTATTCATCTTTGAATTCTCACTGTATCAGTTGAAAGCTGGGAAGGTTCTTGGTATCCTATTGTTTTACCCACTATAAGTATTACAATATTTTATAGTATTGTGTGTGCTGAATCTACAGCGCAATTACTCTCAGGTCTCTAATCCTAGGAATAAAGGCAAATGTCTCCCACCGTCAAAGCAGTTTGAACTCAATAATTAAGACTTGTATACATTCATTTAAACTTTGTAAAAACATTTTGCACTTATCAAGTCATATTCTTAATAACAGCATACCATAAATATGACACGTCAGTGATCGTTTCAGTGTTTAATTTAAGTTTCATTTTAAAAAAATGAGTTATCTTGGAAAAGGCTCTAAAAGAAATCAACCTCCCTATCTTGGCCTCTTTTGTTTTACCAATACAACAGAAACATTTGTTTTTACTTAGAACAAAACTGGAAACAAGGAATTTGGTATCCAGAACTCATCTAAACAATGTGATTAAAACTGAAATTCCTAGCTTGTGCAATTCCAAAATTGAAGATGTTGTAATGGTACATGGAAGGATTGTTTTGCATTTTGTCCGCCTATGAGCAGTAATATAGCTGTATTTGTTATACTTGTCTGCCAGAGAACTACAGAATAGTATGTTAGTAATAGAATAACATGGTATGCTCTGTGCATTTCCATTAATTTCCAGGTACAGGAATACCCAGTTTATCTCTCCAAATGTGCTCTTCCATGCAGGTGCTCTACATGAAACAGTGCTAAATAGGATATTGTATCACAATAGAGCTCAGACAGCGCCGTATTCTTACAGGCCAATTGAAAAAATAGATTTTTTTCCAGTCACATGACCCAATCATATGTGTAAGGGCAGAGTGTCGCCTTCGATGATGCCATCTAACAGTTTGAATCACTTTCTATTTTTACCTAAAATGTTTCGCAGACATTGTTTCCCGGTTTCTGAATTAAGAAGGCTGCCTCTGCTCCACTTCCAGTAATTCTTATCTATGAGCTAAAAGCGACCTCTCCCCTCCACACGGTGCACTCTGTACATACATACACCACATGAACTCCTGTGCTGCCTCCATAGTTTCTACAAAACAAATCTACATGTATTGTAATATCTTGAGGGAGAGAATGCATTACAAAAAGCTTTTATGTCTGGGGCATACTCTCCCTTCCTGCTATGGTAGCTACCATTATCAAATCCAGTGCATATACATTAAAATATTCAATGCATTCTCACACATACCACTAGTACAAACATAAATACATATAGTCTGCCTGAGACATACATGACTGCTAGACACATACATAATAAGGACATACAGGACTAGACAAACATATGCTAATTTATATAGCATATAATTGCTAGACAACATTATGAAATGTAAGAGATGTGTACACAGCGTATATAGACTGCCAGTCACAAATATATAATACTTAGATGCAGTAGCTTAGGAAGGGGGGGTGCGCGGGGGGCAGAGCGCCCCAGGTGTCACCTCTTTGGGGGTAGCAAAAAATGCCCCCTCCTGCCTTTAACCGCACATTCTCCTTTCCCCTGGTCCCCTGCTCTTGCTTGTGTCTTGCTTGTGTCTGCCAGCAGACCAGCAGCACGGAGCAGGAGGTAAGAGAAAGGGGAGAGGCATGGAGGGAGAGGGAGGCATGGGGGTGGGGAGAAGGCGACATAGAGGGAGTGAGAGTCATGGTGGGAGAGGAGACATGGAGGGAGAGGCAATGGGGGAGGGAGAGGCATGGGGAAGAGGGGCAAAGGGGAAAAAGGGAGACACATGGAGGGAGAATGGGAAGGGGGAGACATGGAGGGAGAGGGGGGGAAAGGGGGAAAGGGGGAGACATGGAGGAGAGGGAGACATGGATATAAATGGAGAGGCATGAGGGAGAGCGGCAAGGGGAAAAATGGAGACACATGGAGGGAGAGAGAGGTAAGGGGGAGACATGGAAGGAGAGGAGAGACATTGGGGGAGAGGGGGGGCATGGGGAGAGGGAGAAAGGCAAGAGGACAGGGGGATACATGAAGGCAGAGGGGGAAACATGAAGGAGAGGGAGGTATGGAGGAGAAAGGACGACATGGGGGAGAGGGATAAACATTAAGGGAGTGAGAGGAAAGGGGAGACATGGTGGGAGAGTAGGAGACATGGGTGAGCGGGATGCATGGGGGAGAGAGGGCGAGGAATAGGGTAGAGAGGAAAGAGGGAGACACATGGAGAGAGAGGCATGAGGGGAGAGGGATGCAAAGGGTAAGGGGGAGAGCAAGATGATGAGAGAGGGAGAGAAAGAGGGGGAGCAAAAGAAAGAGAGGGACAGAATGAGAGGGGGAAGAGAGAGGGGAGAGGAAAGAAAGAATGGGGAAGAGAGAGGGAGGGAGGGGGAGAGAGAGGGGGATAGAGAGAGAAAGCAGCGAGAGAGTGAGGGGAGAGAAAGGGGAGGGAAAGAGAGAAGGGGAGAGGGGGGAGAAGAAAGAGAGAGAGAAAGAGAGGGATAGCATGAGAAGAGAGAAAGAAAGGGAGAGAGAGAGGGGGAGAGAAGGGAGGGGAATTGGGAGAGGGACATGGAGAGAAAGGGAGATGGAGAGAAAGAGGAAGAGACAAAGAAAGGGGAGATATAGAGAAGGGGGAGTGTGAGAGAGAAGGCGATATATACAATGGGGGAAAAAAGTATTTGATCCCCTGCTGATTTGGAACATTTGTCCACTGACAAAGAAATGATCAGTCTATAATTTTAATGGTAGGTGTATTTTAACAGTGAGAGACAGAATAACAAAAAAAAAAAACAAGAAAAGCGCATGTCAAAAAAGTTATAAATTGGTTTGCTGGTCAGTGGGGGAAATAAGTATTTGATCCCCTATCAAACAGCAAGATTTCTGGCTCCCGGGTTTCTTTTATACAGGTAAAGCTGAGATTAGGAGCGCTCTGTTAAAGGGAGTGCTCCAAATCTCAGCTCTTTACCTGTATAAAAGACACCTGTCTCTTTAATAAAAAGATTGTTATAAAGAATAAAATGAAAGACACCTATCCACAAAAGCAATCAGTGAATCAGATTCCAATGACCAAAGACCTGTCCAAGGATGTCAGGGACAAGATTGTTGACCTACACAAGGCTGGAATGGGCTACAAGACCATAGCCAAGAAGCTTGGTGAGAAGATGACAACAGTTGGTACGATTATTCACAAATGGAAGAAGCACAAAATAACTGCCAGTCTCCCTCGGTCTGATGCTCCATGCAAGATCTCACCTCGTGGAGTTTCAATGATCATGAGAACGGTGAGGATTCAGCCCAGAACTACACGCGAGGATCTTGTTAATGATCTCAAGGCAGCTGGGACCATAGTCACCAAGAAAACAATTGGTAACACACTACGCCATGAAGGATTGAAATCCTGCAGCACCCACAAGATCCCTTGCTCAAGAAAGCACATGTACAGGCCCTTCAGAAGTTTGCCAATGAACATCTGAATGATTCAGAGGAGAACTGGGTGAAAATGTTGTGGTCAGATGAGACCAAAATCAAACTCTTTGGCATCAAATCAACTCGCTGTGTTTGGAGGAGGAGGAATGCTGCCTATGACCCCAAGAAGACAATCCCCACTGTCAAACATGGAGGTGGAAACATTATGCTTTGGTGGTGTTTTTCTGCTAAGGGGACAGGACAATTGCACCTCCTCAAAGGGACGATGGACGGGCCATGTACCATCAAATCTTGGGTGAGAACCTCCTTCCCTCAGCCAGGGCATTGAAAATGGGCCGTGGATGGGTATTCCAGCATGACAATGACCCAAAACACACAGCCAAGGCAACAAAGGAGTGGCTCAAGAACAAGCACATTAAGGTCCTGGAGTGGCCTAGCCAGTCTCCAGACCTTAATCCCATAGAAAATCTGTGGCGGGAGCTGAAGGTTCGAGTTGCCAAACATCAGCTTCAAAATCTTAATGACTTGGAGAGGATCTACAAAGAAGAGTGGGACAAAATCCCTCCTGAGATGTGTACAAACCTGGTGGCCAACTACAAGAAACGTCTGACCTCTGTGATTGCCAACAGGGGTTTTGCCACCAAGTACTAAGTTGAAGGAGTCAAAAACGTATTTCCCTTATTGACCTGTAAATCAATTCATAACTTTTTTGACATGCGTTTTTTTAGTTTTTTTGTTATTCTGTCTCTCTCTGTTAAAATACACCTACCATGAAAATTATAGACTGATCATTTCTTTGTCAGTGGACAAATGTTCAAAATCAACAGGGGATTAAAAAAAACTCTAGCTACGCCACTGCTTAGGTGCAATATACTTCTAGGAGCCATTCACAGAGTTATATTATATGTCAGGAAAAATATGAGCCTAGCAATAAATGTTTCAGGCACACTCATATGTATATACTATACTAAGTTACATACGTAACATAATATACTGGCAGCTACAAATACAGATGCATAATACATTATAGATTTTGACACACACTCATGTATATTTATATATACTCACCAAATCCTTAGTAAAGACATTCAGCACAAAGACCTCTCTGTCGGACCCCTGTGCCATACAGCCCTTCTGGGTGAGGTCACTTATGTATGTTAGAGTAACACTGCTATCTGATGCTTCCTGTTCACATATTACTGGTGCCACTGGATCTGAAATGCAAGAAAAGGTAATAATGAATCAGAAGTACCAAGAAACAATTAATTTCACTTATCTATTGAAGGAGGCAAGGACAAAGATTGCAACATCACTCAGTAAACAGTGGGTGTTCACTCTGAGGTTTATTATTGAAATAGAACTGGCCCCAGAGACTCGGGCAAGGCTGTGTAAAAATACTTTGATAATTAATAAAAGTAATATTTGATGACTTATCACAGCAATATTCAATATTAAATTAACTTTTAAAGACTAGACTATTGACCTTCAGTCAAGCTGAAGAAGGGGTGGGATTGGCTGAAAGACATGTCTAAAGGGGTTTGGGAACAATCTGATTATATGGGGCCAAACAAATAATTATTTATCAGCTATCCCGAGCAAAACCGTGTTGTCAAGGGAAACCACCAAATGCAAATCGTAGCTCGTTCGTCGAACGTTGGATTTGTGGCCTTGCGGATGATCAATTAGTGTAGAAATAGTTACAAGTTTAGACGGAGCCAACGTCACTGAAAAAGGGTAGATTTCAAAGTCCTACGTGCTTCAATTACAAGTTGCGATCAGACCCACATTCCACAATAATGCAATATTAATAAAGCCATAAATATGATATTCTATTACGTGCGAGTTACAGTATATGTTGTAACACATTGATTTCTGGGATCGATATAACACAGAAATTAAACATAAAATAAAATATTTTTTGGGGCTGGTTGCGAGCTTTAGAATGTTGTGCTATTAATTCTAAGACCTAACATCACTTTCCCTTTTAATAAAAGTACAGTAATATGTTTTTATTTGCATTTACGGGGCTACATATTGATCTTTACCCCCCTTGTGAGTCCTCTCCAGCACTCCATACAATGGTCTTTGGGCTCCATTTGCGTGTTACGGACTAGCTCACGGGTGACTTGATTGCAATTTAATAGCATGACTGGAATTGTAGCAGTTACGGGATTGACAGATTAAAGGATTTGTGGGCTGCAAAGTTCCACGTTCACGTCCCGTAGGCATTTTTCGACCGTCCTGCGGCGTACCCCGCAAGTCGTCTGCGGAGACGTTTACTGGGCTAATTTAATAGCCGTAAGTCCTACTTTCTACGTTACACGCTACGTTCTAACACGTAGCACAAGTTTAATGAGGCTGCAAGTCTCCAGCCAATGGAGAATGATGATGTGTCTGAAAATTTAGTACTGCATGGAAGCCAACGCTTCCTTTAAGGGTTAAAGCGATTCACAATGTCATCCTCTGTCTTTGGACAGAACCTTTGTCTCATTTGCCACCTTGGAAAGTGAAGAAGTTTATCACCAGGCTATGTATGGACATTGAGTCACTCAACATAGGGAAGTTCAGTTTTATGGATCTGGAGTTCCCCTTGTGTCACCACGTGTCCTCCAGTCAGACATGCTATATAAATAGAAGCCTGCCCTCTAGATGTGTTGGCAGCTTCCTGCATGGGGGTGAGGACGGACACACGGAAGCTGCTTGTGGGTTAATTGGAGATATAACTATTAATGGGGCTCAGCTCCAGGCTGTGCAGTAGGTCACAGACTTGAGCCTTCACTATTGTGCTCCACTTCCTGCCAGCAGCATAAACATCTCTTATCTGGATTCAACAGACAGAGTCCACATAAAACTACTGCTCTGTAGCACTTCAAATAAAGTCAGTATAGATTAAGCACACAGATTTTGTATATAGGTGCACCTGTACAACCAACACACCTCAATAAGTAGGTGATACATCAAAAGCAACCCAATACAGCAATGTTATGGGATTGGTTTCCTTACACAAACTTAATTTTCTGTATATAACTACTGTGAACCTAGAAGATGTTTAGTGGTAGAATTACATTTTTGAAAGACTAGGATTTGTCTCCTCCTAGAGATATTATCCCCTTCTGGATCACTACTTTGTGGTGAAGATACATGTGAAGCTGTGAGCTAGGCTCAACCAAGATAAGCAGGTCATAGCAGTGAGGTTAGACAAATCATGCTCTACTGGAGAAGGAACTGGCAATCCACTCCAGTATCTTTGCCAAGATAAGCACAATCAAAGATATAAGGATAAATGTTCCTGGCAAACTGCGATTCATAGGATCACGGACACTACTGAACAACAACTAGACATATGATATAAATGTAAAAGAAATGCTTATAATCTGAATTTTAATTAATAAAAACGTCTGCAAATATATATTACTTTTATAGGAGGGTTCCATTTGGATATATTTCTCAATATACGTATTATATCTCAGTATTTTAATATATCTTAATATCCAACAAATCAGATTATTACAGAGTGTTATTCTATGGAGACATACCAAGGACATCTGTAACAATGTACCGTTTAGTACATTTGGCTCCATCAATTTAACATTAGTTTGTGACTAATTTAAAGTGGCAAGTAGAGAGACCCCCCTGGTCACAAAGTGTCTCTCTCTTTCTGGTTGCTTGTAGTAGTACAGTACTGGTATAAGATCTGGGCGTCCCTTCCCATTACTGCTAGTGAACTGCTTGCGTCACTTGCAGGCCAGCTGGCACCACATTATGTCATTATCAGATAACGCCATGTCGGCGGGTGCCGAGAGAGAGGCACTTGGCTGATCAGATAGGGAAGAAAATGGAAAAGGGAAGTTCTCTGAAATCAAAAATAAATACAATTGTCCCACCCCCAACCCAGGACCCAGCGCCATGACGCGTCTCGGTGTCTCCCCAGAGCCAAGAGCTGAGCAGAAAAACAACAGGGAAATGGGGAAGCCAGTCAGGTTCAAGCAGAGGCAGGGAGACGTGGCTTAGGGGGCACCGTTAGAAGAAAATGGAGAGAAGACATATGCAGATTTGGGAGGCATTGGAGGGTCAGGAGGAAATATGGAGAAGACACAACACAGGAGAAATAGAAGTGGGTTTTTGATTGAACGTTGGTTGTAGTAGGAAATGGCTTTGAGAGGATCGTCTTTTTTTATGAGTGATCAAACTTTCCAAAGCCTAGAAGAGTAATTTAGCAAATATCATTTTAGGATTAGGTTTTAGTGGGTCCAGCTAAAGGTGCTAATTACTACAGGCTTTTTGTTTGAACTATTATAAAGACAATTTTAAAACCACAGTAAGCTATAAAGGAAATGTATGCAAAAGACAATATCTCAAAATATGACAATAAAAATAATCCCATTCCTCAACACTAAAAATAAAAGATTTTACATGGACTTGGGTTTCCTAACACATTATAACAACTTTGTGTGATGTTTTCTTATTTTACTTTAACAGTCTACTTAGTGAGGTGTTTGTCTAATAGGAATGATATCACTGTGGACTACAGTGCTTTGGTTTTTCATGTATATATTGATGTATATGTGTTTCCTATACTATGTTATGTTGATTACTATGTCCCCCTATATATATTTACATTATGATGTCAGATGCTGTCTCCACTCTCTCTGCATCTACTGTTTATATTCAAAATGAGGTTTCTGTCTCATGTCAGTATTGCTTCAGACTTGATTTTTTTTTTATAGAGGACCCTGTGTCCAATATGGACCTGTTTACTCAGCAACTCAATACAACAGTTCTGTCATTTGAAACTGGTTGCTGGATATCAACATATTGTTGAGACCATAGCTATGGCAATCATTGAGCTGTGGTCAACACTATAGATATACTGACACTCAGGAGCAATAATCAGAAGATCCAGGAAGAGAAGATCCAGAACCACACAGTATTGGACAGTGAGCAAGGATGTGCAATAGTCTGTGTTTTGGTTATATATTGTTAATATAATTGTCTTGCTACAATTGGTGTATTGTGTGCTTCTTTGTCACGCCTCCCAAAAAGCATCTAGGAAGTACTTTGGGCCCAGACAGTGGTTTCTTGGAGTAGGTATGAAAGTGTGTAAGGGGGAGACCTACTGAAAGGAATGACGCAATTTCATGAGGATAATGACAACCTAAGATACAGAAGACAAAGTTGAAGATGGCAGAGTGATATAGAGGTGATATATATATATTGTATATAAACAGGCAGGACTTGGCCTGCACTGTACTAATGAAAATTAACCATTTCTTATACACACTGAGCTCTGTATTCTGTATTTATAGATATTGTTTTCTGTCTATATCAGTGACGGGAGCTTCCATTGCTCATTGGGACCAGCTTTGAGTTCCAGAACATTTTGAATAGGGTGGTAATAAATGTGATAACTTACATTTTAATTTAGTTTTACATTTTAACTGCCGATACATTCATCAATAAGCTAATTATAACTATGAATAATATTAGTGGTATGTTTAAACTTTTAGGCTCTCCTTATCGTTCTTTGTTTCGGAGGACTAAAGGACTCACTCATCGGTCCAAGAATCAGCTGATGAGAGTAACTGGGTTATACAACTACAGATAAGTCTGAACTCTATAAAATACAATGTTGGTCCCTCTGGCAACACAATGGCTGATCAACAGTTAGGAGCTAAAGCATTCAATAAATGCCTTTTCATTCAGAACCCCTGCAGGCCTCCAAGAGCTAAGCAAGAAACAGGATGGAAGAGCACTTCAGCTCCATGTAAATGTTAACAGGATGGAGCCAGGCAGACTGTGAGACGCGGCCCCTGGAACAAGCTGATGGGTGTTACAGGCTCTCCTGCTCCCCTGACTATCACCTTTCACCATGACCTCGCTCTAAAACAGCTAGGGGATGTCAAAAAGTTCCTAGTGTGTATCCCACTTCCTTCTGCAGTCAGCAAATGCTGGAAATTTACATTTTGAAGGAAACCCACAGCAAGGTCACAGGTTAACCAACAGTATATATGTATATGAGGTCCTGATGTGCACCATGGTCTGCCTATCAGTTACAACTGGACTACATGATCTCCAGCTTCATTCGAGAAAAAAAAAGTTTAAACCATCATACATTAATCATTGAGGTGTTTCAGGCCCTACGAGGCAGCACATTTTCAGGGCGTAGCAGTCTATCTCACATTGCTCAAAACTTAAATACGCCAATGAAATTAATATACCTTTACCATAATCTCAGAGTTGTTAGTTCTGACACAACAAATTGTATGCTTGCTTCCCAAGTTTCCCTTCTACTTCCACAAATAAACTCTAAAAGGAGGCTTAAAGCCAATAAAGTAGATTTAAGAAATTGCATATATTAAGTAATAAATACAAAAATATATATTTTTTAAATTTCTAAGAAATTGTTTTTATTACTTTAGGGGCATCTTTAAAAAACAAAACAAAAAAAAAAACATATGAAAATAAAGAAAATGATTTCTTAACAAAATCTTTGTAAACAGGAAGCTTCAAGATATGCCATATTTGGCAATAATTTCCCAGTACATAATAAAAAAATGTTCACTTTAACCGATAGCAAAGCTGTCTCAACCCATATGCTATTTGTTTCAGCCGTGAAGAACTGCATTTGTACTGACAATATTTGACAGATAATCTTTGAATTAAATCAATCTGGCCTTAACAGACTAGGCTCCAGTCTGTCTCAGCCATTTCCTTTATTCTTTGTGATAGAGCCATCTGAGGAGCTATTAATTAACGAGCAACAGTGCCATATATTACAATCAATGTGACATAAACCTGGTATGTTTTCATGTTTTTATGTCAAATTTTGAAGATAATAAATAAACCACTTGTGAAACAGCTGGCCTTAATTTTCATTCTGTGTTGTGCAATCACCCCCTAGAAAGGAGGATCTGCACAACAGCTGGGTGCAGGCAGAGAACAGAAATATGTCACTTTGAACATGGAGAGCAGTAACCTGAAGGGTGAAGGACTGGGCAGCTAAGGTCACTTACCATGTAGGCAAGGAATAAGCACAAGGATAATTATGTGCTGCTAACAAGCACATTATGCTGGGACACTGCAGATGGACCCCCTCTGCCGTTTTGAGTGGATCCATGCACAGAGGGAACACAAATCATAGAAACATGAGTAACGTCCCACAATTCTCTGTACGTGATCTGGATATTTTCACACTGGTGACATATTCCAGAAGTTAACACCAGGGAGTATAATAAGACATGGGAAAAATTAAATCCAGAGTATGCGGGATTTTATGTTGGTTTACTGTAAAAAGAAAGATTCAATAATAATAACGTGGTATCTCACTCTTTCTCCCTTTGTCTGAACCTAATTTATGTACAG
Source organism: Discoglossus pictus (assembly GCA_027410445.1). Lineage (NCBI taxonomy): Eukaryota > Metazoa > Chordata > Amphibia > Anura > Alytidae > Discoglossus > Discoglossus pictus. Next base: position 11,673,232 of record CM050168.1, read on the forward strand.
CGCTACGGAATATGTCGGCGCGTTATAAATAAACTATAATAATAATAATAATTACTTAACAGTACACAATTATGTTTGATTATAGAGAAATAAATTGTATATACCGGTATATATATTTGTGGGCACATTTGCATGTCCCAGCTCAGCTTTCCATAATAATATATATATTTTTTGGAATTCTGAGCTGGAAGCAGGTTTTTAACTTGTTTTAGACATTCGAATGTGAACACAGATGTACTATTTATTTAATATATATATATATATTAAAGCCTTTAACCCAATTACTGGAGGCAATCCATATACCAGGTGGTAGGAGCTAATAATATGTGATTATAAGTACCTGTGGTCCATGAGAAAATAAAGATAGTGTTAATCTAGCTGAAGTTAAAAAGAAGCTGACATTTCACAACTACTAAGTTTTATGTTGAAGTTGACCTGGATCGGGTCACAGGCGCCACATTTAAAAAAACAAACACCAACCCCCAAACACAAAACAAAGACTCCAAACTAAACCCGTCTCCCCATAGCTGGTCTACTAATAGTTCTGCAAGATGCACCTTGGCATGAATTTTTTTTTTTTGTGCTAATTTTTCAGTTTTTGAGGTGAGAAAATTATGGTTTGAGTCACTTTATATCTTTGGCTTCAAGATGAAGAAAACATTTAAAGGGGCAGGAAAGAGGGCTGTATTATTACTGTAAATGGTTGCAAAATTGGTCCAGTGATAAGTGTGAGAACATTTTGGGTTTAAGGGAGTTCTTCATTTTAAGTGCCTAGTTCCTGTTTTTTCCTTTCAAAAGAGCCAGCTCTTCACATTGTGCTATTTGTACAGTAACCATCTGTGGGAGCACAGCCCGCTTCCTCTGACCTCTATACTCCCTACCATAACATTTCCACTTTATCACACTAGGGTATATTGATCAAATTCATGTAAAATGTAGAGTCATCAATGTCACGTTTAATGGTCTATGATAAGTAACGTATATTGTGCTGGGGATAGTGGCTTAAATACAACCGTAAATATCCGGAAAATGCTTAGAAATATATATATGTATAGTACAAAAGGATCAGGGATCTTGAGAACTGAATGTTGCTTTACAGTTAATACTCTATTGCTCACAGTAAACCATTTACCAGTTGAGGAAATATTGGCATTGTTGCACTAAAAATAACTAAAAAGGATATCTTTAATGACTGATGAGAAACAAATAAGCTTTTGAAATACTATACTTCATCAGACTTAGGTTCATTCTGGGCTATACAACTGCACAACAAATGTTATAAGCAGATACTAAGAGGTACTTACTTGACTGTCCTAAAGTGTGACAGAGAATGAAAAGAATCAGCTGAAAAGCCTTCATCCTTATAATTTTCTCCTCCTCGTCCTTGGATTCTGCTTCTTCTTAGCCTGTGTCCAGTGGTGTGGGTTTAGTACGGGATCCCTGAAAGCAGCAGAGTGAGATCACAGCTGGGCGGACCGGCACAGAGCAGAGCAGAGTAAGAAAATCACAGAAATCCAGATTTTGTTCCTCTTAAGGCTGTTTGCTGGTTACAAACAGAGAGAGAGAGAAAGAGAAATGGAAAGGAAGTATGTGATGCAACTGTAGAGATAAGAGATGAGGAATGGATGGAGGTCCAGATTGCTATGAGCAGCTCAGACAATGCGCCTGGATGAGCTGTGTGCAGGAAACCAATGGGACTGGGGAGGTCTTATTCAGCTGGATATACTGGCCGAAGAGGAAATGCCTTTTACACAAGTAAAAAATTCTCCAAGGAGCCCAAATACCAGGACAGGGGCCAGAAAAACAGACCCCCCTCCTCTTCACACACGTCCAAGAGGAGTAATATGTTGGTTAAGAAGCAGGGCCCCTAATTGTGAGCTCTGTGGTTATGTCACCGCCTTTGAAGTGGTATCTCAGTATACATGGATAACATTATTTTTCCAATCATGCCCACAGTTCTTTACAGCATTGACAGATGTTAAACAATAATTTATGGCGCAAAGTAAAAAGAGACCCTGTTACTGTGAGGTTACATTTTAAAGGGTACTATATAGGTCCTAATTATGGTAGCATACTAACAGCCCTATTAAATTCCCCACAACGTGAAAACCCGTAGCCCGTAACTGAGCCTGCAAGACTTACGGCTATTAAATTGGCCTCTTAAAGCTACCTGCAAATGATCTGTGGGTTACAGGGGGGAAAACCCTACGGGATGTTGAAATCTGAACTCCGTTGCCGCTAAGTCTTTGATCTGTCAAGCCTGTAACTGTTACATTTTATTAAATTGCTACAAATCCCCAAAAACGCACTGGCGTTCGAACCCGTAACCCGCAAATGGAGGCAAAAATATTACAGGCTCTGTTCTTTAGTGCATATATGAATAGGACCCGCAAAGGGTTTACAGACAAGTTCTCAACACTGTAAAAGACAATATAAACACACCAGTGAACTCTAAAATATGGGGAAAGCATTGAAAGGCATTACAATTACTTGCACAATAATCTCCAAATAGATAATAGGCATTTAAAAAATAATGTATTTAATCATATGTTGGAATGGTCATGCATATGCCAATATGAAAAGCCATGCTGCAACATGCATAAAGCAATTAAAGACACACTACCTGATTAAATGGCAACACAAAAACATGAAACTGATGCCATATTAACCCTTTCTCTATATTATTGCATATACAGCTTGCTCATCACATCTACATTGGGAAAATAAATAGTGGCCAAATTACACCACCACATCACATATATCAATACCAGGGGAACATTTTATTATTTGTTGTTCGGTTCTTCAGTCGTGTCCGACTCTCTGTGACCCTATGGACTGCAGCACATTTAGCTAGGTCTCGGTCTGTGTCGTTACAAAAGTTTTGCATGCCAAAGATACTGGAGTGGATTGCCAGTTCCTTCTCTAGTGGATTGTGATTTGTCTGACCTCTCTGCTATCACCTGCCCACCTACAGTGGCCCTACATGGTATAGCTCACAGCTTCATTTAGGTACACAAGCCCCTTCACCACCACCACTTAGCAATCCACAAGGGGACCAGGGGAACATAAATCACACTAATGTAAATTGATGAATAGCAAAACATAATGGGAGGTCACCAAATGGGAATGGCTATACATCCTGGCACATGGCCACCAGCAATGGCAAGGGACTTTCCAGGATGGGGGTAGCAGAGATTAGCCCTGATGGAGAGGAGTTTGCTGTTGATCCACGTGCCACTGCACAGCCTCCATGTTTTTTTGTGGCCCTTCCTGATGAGTTAGAGTAGATTAGTGTGGTGCATGTTCCCCTGGTCTCCTTCAGGATTGCTAAGTGGTGGTGGTGAGGGGGCTTGTGTACCTGAATGAAGCTGTGAGCTATACCATGTAGGGCCACTGTAGATGGGCAGGTCATAGCAGAGAGGTCAGACAAATCACAGTCCACTAGAGAAAGAACTGGCAACCCACTCCAGTATCCCAGTTCATATTCCTATCAGACCCTCAGGGGAATGTTGATACTCCACAGTATCACAAATTAGACTTTGCATGTCTATTAACCCTTTATTTTGATTATATATGATATATAATATTATACGATATCTAATGCTATTATGATGATTATTATTCTTATATGTATTGATCTATTGCATAGTAACTAGGGCTCATTAGTTTACATATATAGGAATGTGACACATATGTGACGTATGTGGATGTCCCATAACACCAACCATTGAAAACACACTGACACGGTTAGAACGGTATAACAAAGCTTTATTTCATACACAGAGCACAATCCGAAATGGTCAAGACTGTGCATTAATATCATGGGTTTGGTGTGGGCGGATCCGGGAGAGCAAAGGGCATGTAGGAAAAAGGGGATACCTACAGGGAGTAATGTCAGAGTCTAGAATAAGCATGATGCATAGCACCTACCAGGGTCACATGTGGTCACTACACCACTGCAACCAGAATCTGATGAAAAAAAGGATCATCACAAATCCCTCCATTTAATTGAAGAAACCATTAATGTGCTCAGCCCTTACAACTTGTCTAGATCTGCTCAATGGTCTGGACTGTGTAATTCAATCCAGTTTCACATATACAATGTGGTGAAAAAAACAAAAATTTGAAGAAAGTGGTCAACTAAAAAAAGGCGGAGGATTAAAAAAAAAAATCAACATGCATGTACAGTTCAGTGCTAAATACTGTAATTGTAACAATATACCAACTCACGTGAGTTCCATCTGCAAGCATTACTAATTATTAGCTAGGTCTCTGGATAGTCAGCAATATGGGAAAATACCCATTAATACGGAGAGGACACAAAGGTCAGCAGCCAGATTCACTGCTACTTACATCAGACCCAAGGATCTATTCTCAGACTGATATTGAGGTCAGGATCACATGATTCACTAATGCATATATTAATGCTGGCTGTCATTAACATGCCATTGTGAGACTTTGCAAGTCCCCAGCCATAGCGGTATTAGTCTACATTTAAGCTAACAACAATCATGTCTTAGATATCTGGCTATATGATTGCTTTAAGATTGTGGGAGCTACATGTTAAGGGGGAAGGCGGGGGGGGGGGGGGGGGCTGTCATTGAAGGAATGTCTAATTGAGAGGCAATGTGAAAACCATACACCTCAAACATTTCCTTCACAATGGTTGCACATGCAGAAGATGCCTTCATGGACCTAAACTGTACCTAAAACAAAACAAAACAAAAACAAAAAAATAAAACCTACAAAATAGGCCTTAAAAAAAGATAGGGAATGCAGCATCTCTTCTCAACACCATTCCTTAGTGACCATCAATTGGTGACATGTTCAACAGAACCCTACATGTCCACAGAGAAGAGGATCATGGACCATGTGATAGGAGGTAGCCATCTGCATACAAAATATCACCATCACATAGGCCAAGATCCAAGACTCTGTAGCCAGGCTAGATTAGGTTAACATTGTGACCAATAGATTGTCACTGAGGAGAGCTGTTGAGCAGGTGTAAACATCTGCACAGCCCCTAGGTCCTCCTCCGCCTAGGCATAGGGCCCAAATCCGCCGTGGCCGGCCACCGTCTCCCTGGTGGTGGTGGTGGAGGGGGGGGGGGGGGGGGTTAGGGGCAACCACCGGGAGGCAGCGGCACTTGTAGTGGTGGAGGCATGGTGGGAGGAGAGGAGTGGCCGGGTTGCGGGTGACCCGGGGATGCCTCCGGGGTGGAGGAGGCGGGGCTGGGGTCCAAAGCACGTCGCATGGCTTCTGCAGTGACGCCCTGGAATGCACTCTGGTCCGCCCCAATCCTGAGCAGCCTGGCCAGGTACGATTCAGTCATAACGTGGTGCCTCTTCTCCTCCCGATTGCGCCTGGACAGGCTGCGCATTACCGCTGCATGATTGATGGAGATGCTTGCCTGGATCCCCCGGAGACTCTCCAACTGCTGCAGCATGATGGCCAGCATCTCTAATAGCCTGGCCTGATGTTGTTGATGGAGGCCCCTGGGGCGTGGCCTGGTGAGGAGGTGGCGGTGTGTGAGTGGGGCCCGGGTGGATTATGTAGCAAAATGGTGGTGGTATTGTTGGGCCCGGTGGTGGTGGCAGCCAGTCCAGCGCACTGCTGTGGGGGGGAGGAGATGGTAACTTGCTGGTGTCATCACTCCAGGTGGAGGGCACTGGCAATAGCCTCAGTCTCTGGAGGAGGGTGATAGTGGGGTTGAATCCCGGCGGTGTGGCCTGTGGTCCAGATGGTGACCCCACCAGCCATATTACATCCTCCTCCTGCGAACCAGGGCCCTCGGCTACGCTTCTCTCCTCCTCCCCCTGCTGGGAGGGGGCTTGCTCCTCCATTTCCTGCTCCGATAGAGCCAACGCCCCCACCTATGGCTCGCCATGGGCCCAGAGCTCCTTGATGCTGAAAGAGAGAAAAGAAAGTTATATGTCATTAGTATGATGAATAATATATTGTTTTGTGTTCATTCCTTACTATCCGACATCTAGTCTTGAATCTGGATGATTTTCCTAATTGCAACTCAGATAAGCTATCATTTGCTAGATGTGATCTATTCTTTGGCTCTTGATCTTGATCGTTCTTGATCGTTCTTGGCTCCTAACGCTATCTTGGCTGTGGTCTGTAACTGCCTAGGCAGCAGTGGGCACACCAATACATGCACTCTCTATTGGATGATTACTGTTGTTGTACCCAGGAATGACAATGATTTGTCAGCTTCATGGATTTAATGACGCATCCACCTATCCCTTGTTAATTCCATAGAGATGACATGTTGGTCATCATGTACATGTGTAGTGTGTAATATGGTGGCATGTTGATGTATGTGATATTCACCTGACATGGAGGGTGGGTCCTGCTGGGCCACCAGGCCTGAAGCTCCAGCAGCGGGCACCTTGCTCAGAAGGTCCTTGGCGACCCTCTCCCACTCATTATAGGTCACAGTCACTAACTTTCCTCCCCCCTGCAAGAATCAGGGGGCAGCCACGGATAGCACCAAGGAGGACCACATTCTCCTGGTGCATGTAACTGTGTGCCCTGTGATTGCCCTTAGTCTCTTGCCCTCCCGACTGTGGACGGGGATCCTTACCTCCCTGACCTGTCCCTGAGGCCTGTCTCTCCCCCCGAACTACGACCCCCACTGGGATCAGGCCCTTCCCCCTCTGTCCCTCTCCTAGGTGTTCCTGGTGCTTGGGCCACCATGCCACCACCCACCTCCTCCTCTACACTCCCCTTAACTACTCCCCAGGGCCACCTCTCTCTCTTCCTCCTTCCCATCTCTCCAGTCCTCTCTCCATTTCAATCCCAAAAATAAAAGAATGATAAATAAAAATAAGTGTTACTGTAAATATATGGTGGGGGAAAAAATGTGTGTATTATGTGTAATTAATAACTGTTGGGGGACGGGGTGTAGGGGATGGGATGGGGGTATGTATAGAGTGACCTCGCTCTATGTGTCTTTGTTAAATTATGTGTATTGTAATTATGTTGAATCTGTAAATATGTGTAATCAAGGATTAAGTGTAAAATTATAAATAGTAGAAGTTAAATGAACAAAACCGCAAATTACTGCTCTCAAAATACTCCTGTTCTCTCTCTCTCTCTCGCTCAAAAACCTCAAACTCCGGGACCTGCCTGCTACTTCGTCAGAAAATACAACACAGTCAACGCATGGGCAGGTGGAACTCAAATTTATAATCTGCCTCTGTCAATCATCTGCGGCTAGACCGCTTTCTATTGGCTGAGAGGCTTGTGTCACAGTACGTTATATCGCGATTGCATAGTAATGGTCGATCGCGGCTAGGCCAGTCCCTTAACAGCTTGCGTGCACGGAAAGGGTTTACGGACTTGCATCTATGGCCTGTAGGTCACGGCATGGTTAGATGTAATAGTCCTGTAACTACACCGCTACCTTGCTGCTACGGGCTTGGAATTTAATGTGGCAGTAAGTTATTAGTAATATAAAAAAATCTTTGAACTACATTTTTGCTGTTACACATCTCAACAAATTCTCCAACAAGACTAATATTGACTTCAATACCTAATTACCCTCATCCTTGTGAATTGACCCCTCATTAATAGATTCCTTTTGCCTATGGCTTTTGATGTGTTAGTCACTGAGCAGCTAGACCAGAAAAGCTATATGAAAAAGGAAACCATTAATTAATTAATGACCAAAGTGTAGCAAATTAAAAGCTGTTTTTCAATTACTAAGTAAATTTTTTAATACCTTCTAATTTAAATTCCTCATATTTTATTGGTACTTGACTATCATACCATAATTGGGACCTCTGGTGTGATCCATTATGTAATATAGACATTACTGCAACTTAGGAAAATGCTTAAAAGGTTTTTTTTTTGTGAAGACCCTAAATCTACACTGTTTCTCTTTTTTTAGTCCATTTATATAGCCTATCGTTTGTACAATAATGCAATTTAAGATAGAAAAGTTGATAGTTTTGAGGTCAGCACAGATTGGGTTATATGGTAAACTTCTGATATCAAGGGGGGTTAAATACAATCTAGGATAATAGAGTATTTATGAGATGGAGAACAATAATAACAAAGTTATGTTAAAAAGCTTGGAGGAGGCTGGCTAAGCAGTAATGCAAGAAGTACTTTATACCTTGTAGTGGATTTAGGAATTGGACATACAAATGAATGAATAATGCATTTCCAGTGCTTTGAAACGAATATGAGACTCAGCATATATTATTTGCCATATTTTTGTTTATTAAATATCCTTCTTCATTTCAATCTTCATTTTAACCAATACGAGTGATTCCAGTAATTCAGTACAATTACAAAATTTTGTTCGGACCTACTGTGACGACATCTCTGATGAAGAGAAGTCTGTATTAAAGTACTTTGGTATATGCACCTCTGTTTTCCCCATTCCTGGGTCTTCCCCACTGGAATCCCTTCCCAGGGCACAAAATAGACATGACACGCCTGGGCTTTGTTGTTTCCAGCCCAGGACTACCCCTGTGATAACCATGGTCTCCCCTGATTGGACTGCATAGGATCTGGGGACCCTCATACCCAGTGAATACCCCTTGTGTCTGTATGCTTTGGACATTGTGTGGCTAACCTCTTGTGTCAATGTCGAACAGCCCTGATGTTGTGTGTGTCTTTATGTGTAGATTTGAGGTCCATATGCTGCGGTCCAGTTGCTGTTGAAATTAATACAACAGGGCCGCTCCATACTGAATACCTCCGACTGAGTGATTAGGTGAGCTGCCTTTTCTAACTTAACTATGTTACCTTGTGATTCTCTGCAGCCAGACTAATAGAATTACTGGAACCCTTTTGTGATCCCATGTATATAAGTCCCTGTGTGTTTCAATAAGAGGCATTAGTCCTTTTGAAAGTATAAAAAAGTGCCAGCAATATTTATCACAGGTAGGAAAGCGCTTTTAATCACTTTGGTCAAGTTCAACTACCAAGAAATCCTGCATCTATGTTCCAGATCTGCATTCCTGCTCTCCTCATATGTTGAAGCAAGCATCCTTCCATGGGAATCAAGAGCACAGATACACAGAAATGTGCAGAGAGGACCTAGCCGGTGGGATCCATTCATTGGTTGGTCCAACTGGTCCCTCTTCGTGCACCTTTTGCAGTGCTTCAAAATCCACTCAGATAAATTATGGTATGTAAATCAGACTCTTACAAGATTTTATTCTACTGGTTGGGAATAGTGAAACTGTATTGCAACATTTCTCATTCAAACACAGTAAAAATAAACTCAGAAACAAGATTTTTTTTCCAGATTGCAGAACTTAGAAGAAAGGGATTTGAAAGTACTTTAACTAAAATGGGGTTAAAACTGCTAACTGTCTCACACAAAACAACAACAACACAATTACAACTAAAACTGTTGAAAAATACTACAAAAATGTAAATACAAATTTTCAATGAGCATAATAAAACATTTTAAAAACCTAATCAATGTGTGACTGGTACCTAACACTCTTTTGCCCACCATAAGTTTTGTACATAAATAGAGAGATGCAAATATATAGAATCTAGTCATCACTCATAGTATTGCATATCCACTGTACATTGTACTGTATATTCATGTTTTTATATTATTTATTTCATATATTTTACAGGATACTCAATTGCTAGAACAGTGATAAATGTGTCAGACATTCTGGGGCCCCTATTCAATTGAGCAATTTTTGGTTACTGGAGCCCGTAATGTTGCCCATAAACTAATTTGCTATTCAATTGGCGTCTTTTAGTGAGGCGCAAATGATGTGCGAGTTACAGGCTGAAAAATCCTGTTGTTGCCAAAATCGGAACTTCCAACCCATCTAACCCTTTGATCTGTCAAGCACATGTTACAATCGCAAATCGCTATTCAACTGCTACATTTCCTCAAGCCTGCAAATGATTTCACACCCATAAAAGGCAAATGTAGAAGAAAAGCCTATGGGAACCAGATATGATTCGCAAGGGGGTTAAACACCTTTTTATAGCACTGTAAATGCAAATAAACAATCAACATAGCACTTTAAAAGACAGGGAAAGCGATCAAAGACATTAGAATTAATTGCACAACAGTCTCAAACTCGCAAATCTGCAATCAAAGATTATAGTTCTTCATGTTTCATTTACGTGTCATATCAATCTCGGGAATTAATGAGTTAATACATATCAGGCCACTCACATGGATTAAAACAGTATCGCCATTCACCTCTTAATGGTAATTGATTGACATTTAACCTCCATGTTTTACCGACGTAATGATGATGGTCTCATTTACTATTTGCTGTTTCTAAATTGGTAGTTACTGCCTTACTTAATTGATCATGAAATGCTCCTTACGATTGCATGGTTTACGGTTTTGGCCCTTAAATTGCGTGCTTGTTCAATTGAATCGCTCTGTAATTGTAGCAAATTTCAAGCTTGCAGACGTACGGCCCATATAACGTAATCTGTGGACTTGCAATTGAATAAGGCCATATGTGTGGTCAGCAAAGAGACTCTGTATCCTCTAACTCCAGCCTTAAGATCTGAATAACTAAAGGGATGCAAGAGATGCATCACTGCAGTTACAGGACTCCATGAAATGGCCCTACTATATGATGACCTGTTATTGCTGACCTAGAACAGAGATAGCTATCTGCATATATCTACAAACCTTTTAGATACTACACTACATAGATGGTTTGTTCAACATTTGTACAGAAGGAGAAAAAAAAAACTCAAAAACTTTCACAATTTATTTAATACCTTCCATCAATCTAAAATGGATTTTTCTGAAGAGCAGGCGAACTTTCTGGACACTACCATAACCCTCACTAATAGTACCCCCCACTTATCAGTATATAGGAAACACATAGACAGATGTAGATCTTTACAGATCCAGTTTCCACCACTCCCACATTGTTCATAGCCATGTAATGAGATGCCACCACATATGCTCCAACACTGCGGACTGTGAAAAACAAGATGACTGTCTGAATCTTTTATTCAGAAGGGTTACAAAACCTGTACCATTAACCAGAATATAACCTTCACCATGGGAACACCTGATGAATGCTTGTTACAGCACAAAGCAAAATAACCTACTTTTCATAGTAACCAAATACAGTGCCTTGCAAAAGTATTTACCCCCTTGACCTTTTACTTATTTTGTTATATTACAGCCTTAAGTTCAATGTTTTGTTAATCTGAATTTTATGTGATGGATCAGAAAACAATAGTCTCTAAGTTGGTGAAGTGAAATGAGAAAAATATATACATAAAACTGTTTTTTAGAAATAGAAAACCGAAAATTGGCCCCCTTTGTTATGAAGCCGAAATTATTCACCCCCTTTGTTATGAAGCCGATAAAACGCTCTGGTGCAACCCATTACCTTCAGAAGTCACATAATTAGTGAAATGATGTCCACCTGTGTGCAATCTAAGTGTCACATGATCTGTCATTACATATACACACCTTTTATGAAAGCCCCCAGAGGCTGCAACACCTAAGCAAGAGGCATCACTAACCAAACACTGACATGAAGACCAAGGAACTCACCAAACAAGTAAGGGACAATGTTGTTGAGAAGTACAAGTCAGGGTTAGGTTATACAAAAAATCCAAATCTTTGATGATCCCCAGGAGCACCATCAAATCTATCATAACCAAATGGAAAGAACATGGTACAACAGCAAACCTGCCAAGAGACAGCTTGCCACCAGAACTCACAGACCAGGCAAGGAGGGCATTAATCAGAGAGGCAGCACAGAGACCCTGGAGGAGCTGCAGAGTTCCACAGCAGAGACTGGAGTATCTGTACATAGGACAACAATAAGCCATACTGTGAGGAATTGACTCTGCTGGGTTTTGAACCCTGGTCCCCAGGCTGCTGGGCCTCTTCCCTACCACTGCACCAGCCTGCCTTTGTGAAATCCTGGAGATCTGATAACCTTGACTCTGCTAGCAATAGCATCAGTGACTAGTCTCTTCAACTGTGTCTGGTCCTTGGCCTATATAAGGCACTTCCTGTTTATGTACCTTGCCAGATTATTGTGTGGTTCCTGATCACTTCAATAAAGCTTGTTCCTGTTTCACCTACAGTTGCTGAACTGGATTATTGCTGACCTTGGCTGCTGGTTTCCACAACCTTGTGATTCCTATATCATTACAGAATAATCTGGCCCTTTCATGGAGACCGCCGGGTCAGGTTGCTTTATTTGCAAGAACTGTGCAGACCCAGGCACAGACCATTCAAGTGCTGCAGGACCAGGTAGCTGAACTGCAAAGTAAAGTTCAGTCAATGCACAGTGAGTATACCAGCTACAGGGCACGTGATGTTGCGGCTGCTACTGTTACACCTGCACAAGCTGCCCTCTTGCCCCTACCAGAAAAGTTTGGAGGAGATCGCAAAAAATGTAGGGGTTTCCTAAATCAATGCCGTTTGCACTTCATGATGTTACCTCACCGATTTCCATCTGAAAGAGAGAAGGTGGGATTTATTTTTTCCCTATTCAAAGATGAAGCCCTGGCTTGGGGCTCCCCTCTTCTGGAACAGGACAGTCCAGTCTTGGGTAATCTAAATGACTTTCTTGAGGCCATGTGCCTAGTTTTTGATGACCCAAATCGATGTGCTACAGCAGAAGCCACTCTCCTTCATTTGCATCAAGGGAGGCGCTCAGTGGCTGAATATGCTGCTGAATTCAGACAGTGGGTTGATGATACTACCTGGAACCAATCAGCCCAGAGGTTCCACTTCAGAAAAGGTCTCTCAGAAGCTATAAAAGATGAGCTAGCTCGTGTTGATCTTCCTGCTGACTTTGATGTATTTGTGCGTTTGGCTATCCGTATTGATCGGAGACTTTCTGAAAGAAGATTGGAAAGACAGGGCTCTTTTAGACCAAGTACTACTCCAATTTCCTATTCAAGAATTTCTACTCCGATCCCACAAACACCTACAGACTCTGAGCCTGAGGTTATGCAGGTAAATCTAATAAGAGGGCCATTATCCAATGAAGAAAAACAGTGGCGACGCACTCACAATTTATGCCTGTATTGTGGTAGTGCAGGGCACCATGCCATCAATTGCCCTAGCAAATCCAAAAGAAAAATAGCTATGGCTGCTGAGGGCGCACAGATTCGACACCAATCCCTGATTTCAGATCAACTGGATTCTGTCACACAACCCTTGTTTTCTCTGGCTCATGGTGAAGAGGGTATGTTGACTCAACATCCTCATTTTGTGGTGCCTATCACGTTGCAATGTGGTGATCGTAAAATTTCAACTACAGCTATGATAGATTCTGGAGCAGAAGGAAACTTTATGGACATTAAATTTGCAGCAGGAAATAGAATTCATTATATCCCTAATTCTTCACCTGTGTTAATGGAGACAGTAGACAGTTCTCCACTTACATCAGGCCCGGTTACACATGAGACTGTGCCCTTAAAGTTGACTCTGGAAGTGAATCACCATGAGGCTATCTCTTTCCACCTAATTTCCTCAACACAGTTTCCAGTGATTTTGGGGGTACCTTGGCTTGCTCTGCATAACCCACAGATTGATTGGAAGACCAGAACTTTGTCCTTTCCTTCAGAACACTGCTTAATGAATTGTCAACCCTCTAAGGTAACACCTGTTGCCACAACAATTAATACAATGGTTGCTACAAACTTGACTAAGCTTCCTCTACAATATCGGGATTTTGCAGATGTCTGTGATCAGAAGAATGCTGATCAGCTTCCACCCCACAGGCCTTATGATTGCCCAATAGAGCTGTTGCCTGGGGCTGCTATCCCATTTGGCCGTATATATTCCCTTTTCTGAGCCGAATTGAAAGCTCTTCGTCAATACATACAAGAAAATCTTGCCAAAGGCTTTATTCGACCATCTACTTCTCCAGCAGGAGCTCCTATATTCTTTGTAGAGAAGAAAGATGGCAGCCTACGACCATGCATTGATTACAGGGACATTAATAACATCACTGTTAAAAACCGCTACCCCTTGCCTCTCATTCCTGAACTTTTGGAGAGACTTCGCTCAGCTAAAATATTTGCGAAGCTTGATCTTCGGGGGGCATATAATCTGGTTCGCATAAGACCAAATGATGAATGGAAAACAGCTTTCAGAACCAGGTACGGGCATTACGAATATCTAGTAATGCCATTTGGGCTTTGTAATGCCCCTGCAACTTTCCAGCATCTTATCAATGATGTACTACGAGATCTCCTGGATCAGTTTGTTGTGGCATATTTGGATGATATCCTAATATTCTCTGATAATCTTGAAAACCACAGAAAACAGGTCTGTATAGTTCTGGAGAGCCTTCGTACCCACCACCTATACATTAAACTAGAAAAATGTGAGTTTGAACAAATAGAAATTCAATTCCTGGGGTATGTAATAACTCCCAAAGGTTTAAGTATGGACGCAAGTAAAATTAAAGCTGTGCTGGACTGGCCCATCCCCAAGAATGAAAAAGATGTTCAGAGATTTGTGGGGTTTGCCAATTTTTACAGGCGTTTCATTAAGAATTTCTCTGCCGTTATTACACCGATCACTGAACTCACACGTAAAGGGACTCCTTTTCAGTGGTCCGATAAGGCTGATACCACATTTTCCCGATTAAAGACTCTGTTTACCTCTGCCCCCGTCCTGGTACATCCTCAGCCGGAATTACCATTTATTGTGGAAGTTGATGCTTCTGATTCAGCTGTTGGTGCTATACTGTCTCAAAGGACTGGACCTAAGATGCTGTTACATCCGTGTGCCTTCTATTCCCGCCAGATGGTGCCAGCAGAAAGAAACTATGACATAGGGAATAAAGAACTATTGGCTATAAAAGCTGCCTTCACCGAATGGAGACATCTCTTGGAGGGAGCTACCCATCCAATTACTGTCCTCACAGATCACAAAAATCTGGAATTTATTCGATCAGCAAAGAGACTGTCAGCCAGACAAGCATGCTGGTCCCTATTCTTCTCGAGGTTTAATTTTTTGGTTACATACCGTCCTGGCTCCGAGAATGGTAAGGCGGATGCCTAGTCTAGAATAGCTGACCCCCTCCATACTACCGTAACCAAGACCACCATCTTGCCGGAGGATATATTTATAGGAGTTACATTTCTTTCTGATATGATGTCTCACATTAAAAAGGGCTACGCTGAAGACCCAGTGCTTCGTGATCCTCCTTGTGATCTCCATATGACGATGCTTAATGGGTTTTGGATTTTTCAACAACGTCTGTTTGCTCCGGAGTCAGTGCGACTGGACCTTTTACGTCTCTACCATGACTCAAAACCAGCAGGTCATCCAGGAATCCGAAAGACACAAGAGCTACTTGCCCGATCCTTTTGGTGGCCGAAGTATCATGAGGATGTTAAGAAGTATGTGTCCTCTTGTGATGTATGTGCCAGACATAAGACTCCTCGCTCATACCCTGTTGGCTTGCTTCAGCCTCTTCCGATTCCTCATCGTCCATGGGGATCTATATCCATGGACTTTATTGTGGAACTACCTCCCTCTAAGGAACTCACTACCATTCTTGTTGTTGTGGACAGGTTATCTAAGATGGTTCATTTCATACCAGCTCGTGGTCTCCCTTCAGCTAAACAGACGGCTGACCTGGTTATTCAGGAAATATTTCGCTTGCATGGAGTGCCCGATGAAGTAGTTTCTGACAGGGGGGTGCAGTTTACATCTCGTTTTTGGAAACATTTTTGTTCTAATCTAGGTATTAATGTAAATCTGTCGTCAGCTTTTTATCCGCAAAGTAATGGACAGACTGAGCGAACCAACCAGACTTTGGAGCAATATTTGCGGTGCTATATTAGTTACCTGCAGGATGACTGGCTGGATTTTCTACCCACGGCGGAGTTTGCCTATAACAATGCCCAACACTGCTCCACTTCTTTGAGCCCATTTTTTGCCAACTATGGTTACCATCCAACCTTTCTAGTGAGTCTCCCAATTACTACTTCCATTCCTGCAGTCACTGATCGGCTAACCACCTTACGAGATTCCCAAGACCTGTTGAAGGAGACTCTTTCGAAGGCTCAGGAATGTTACAAGAGAGCTGCTGATAGGCATAGTACGGAGGCCCCAGTTTATCATGTTGGTAACAAGGTTTGGCTGTCAACAAGGAATCTTAAGCTTAGGGTTCCTTCTCATAAATTGGGTCAGAGGTTCATGGGTCCTTTTGAGATCATCGCTCAGATCAATGCTGTCCCTTTTTGTTTGCAACTTCCAGATTCCATGAAAATACATCCGGTGTTTCATATTGCACTGCTGAAACCTTTCCATGTCAACACTTTCCCTGGCCGAGCCTTGCCTGCCCCACCTCCAGTCCTCGGGGATGGGGAGGATGAATACGAGGTGGAGAAAATCCTGGACTCCAGGATCTTCCACAACAAGCTTCAGTATCTGGTTCACTGGAAAGGCTATGGTGAGGAGGAGAGTTTGTGGGAACCAGTGGACAATATTCACGCTCCTGATCTCCTTCTGTCTTTTCATGTGCAGTACCCTGCTAAACCGGGTAATATGGCATCCAGATAGAGGCGGGGATAATGTGAGGAATTGACTCTGCTGGGTTTTGAGCCCTGGTCCCCAGGCTGCTGGGCCTCTTTCCTACCACTGCGCCTGCATTTGTGAAATTCCTGGAGATCTGATAACCTTGACTCTGCTAGCAATAGCATCAGTGAATAGTCTCTTCAGCTGTGTCTGGTCCTTGGCCTATATTAGGCACTTCCTGTTTATGTACCTTGCCAGATTATTGTGTGGTTCCTGATCACTTCAATAAAGCTTGTTCCTGTTTCACCTACAAGTTGCTGAACTAAATTATTGCTGACCTTGGCTGCTCGTCTCCACAACCTTGTGATTCCTATATCATTACACATACGCTCCACAGAGTTGGGCTTTATGGCAGAGTGGCCAGAAGAAAGCCATTACTTTCAGCAAAAACAAAAAGGCGCATTTTGAGTTTGCTAAAAGGCAAGTGGGAGACTCCCAAAATGCATGGAGGAAGGTGCTCTGGTCTTATGAGACTAAAATTTAAAGAAAACACTATGTCTGATGCAAACCCAACACATCACATCACCCAAAGAACAGCATCTCCACAGTGAAACATGGTGTTGGCAGCATCATGCTGTGGGGATGTTTTTCAGCAGCAGAGACTGGGAAACTGGTCAGAATTGAGGGAAAGATGGATGGAGCTAAATACAGGGATATTCTTCAGCAAAACCTGTACCACTCTGTGCGTGATTTGAGGCTAGGGCAGAGTTTCACCTTCCAGCAGGACAATGACCCCAAACACACCGCTAAAGCAACACTTGAGTGGTTTAAGGGGAAACATGTAAATGTGTTGGAATGGCCTAGTCAAAGCCCAGACCTCAATCCAATAGAAAATCTGTGGTCAGACTTAAAGATTGCTGTTCACAAGTGCAAACCATCCAACTTGAAGGAGCTGATGCAGTTTTACAAGGAGGAATGGACAAAAAATCCCAGTGGTAAGATGTGGCAAGCTCATAGAGACTTATCCAAAGTGACTTGGAGCTGTAATTGCTGCAAAATGTGGCTCTACAAAGTATTGACTTTAGGGGGGTGAATAGTTATGCACATTGACTTTTTCTGTTATTTTGTCCTATTTGTTGTTTGCTTCACAATAAAAAAAAAACATCTTCAAAGTTGTGGGCATGTTCTGTAAATGAAATGATTCAAATCCTCAAACAATCCATGTTAATTCCAGCTTGTGAGGCAACAAAACACGAAAAATGCCAAGGGGGGTGAATACTATTGCAAGGCACTGTACCTCTACTAACAAAAGATGAAAAATTAAAAACGCATTCCCACAAGCCTCCCATCCTTGCATCTATACACAGCCACCAAACCTAAAACAACAGTTCATCAGTAGAAGATTAGCAAGTGATCTGTTAAACAAAAAATGTAACCAAACCTTGCAACAAAACCCTCTATGATGGTGCAGAGCGGTCAGCACATCTGTAAAGAAGACCCATAACATTAGAGAGTCATTTTCATGCACATCTTCCAATGTTGTTACATTGCGGAAACTAGCCAAGAACTATACCGCAGGATGAATCTGTACAGTCATTCTACTAAACCACAATGGAAACAGTCAATTTAGCCAAATTGGACACCATTTTACCCAGAAAGAACACTGAATTTAAAACCTGAAAATTAAAATACCCAGAGAGAATTTCAAAAGTTTTTAAAATATAGATGATAACATTCTTCAATACTAAAGATACAGGACTCTGTATTTATTTAGGTTTTCCTGCACATTACCAAAATTTCATGGGATCTTTTCCCCAAATACCTTGCTGTATAATTTTTATCATAGTCTAATTACAGCAGACCCTTGGCAGTCATCGTTAATTGGTTCCAGAGCAGGTTCCAGAGCGAAGAGTGGTGAAAACAACGAGTAATATGAACAGGTTTTGGCAAGTGCGACAAGTACCAAGGAAGCGTTGAATGCCAACATATTTTTTGCTCACTAAGATGCATTGAATACAGAAATCGACGAGTTTTGAGATAGTCGAGTACCGAGGGTCCACTGTATTTATGTGTTGAATCATGGTTACATATTATGTTCACATGCCTAGATCTGTTTCTGTCTTATCTCTCTAGCATGTGTAACCCAACATTCATTATAAATTCTAATATCAAATAAAAATGTGATATGTTTTATTGCAGTGCACATTATTATACAAAAAATTAAATGAAGATTTAAAATTATGATTCTTCCAAGACCTGTGAGAATTTCCCCATAAGCTCAATAAATTGTGCAATGCAAGTCAATTCAATACAAACAAACATTTTAAATGACACATAAATACAGGGAAGAATTTTAAAATAATTATAAATAATTTAAAAGAGCTTTAAGTGATTCTTTCCCCAATTTTTTACAGAATGGTGCAGAGCAGTTTTAAGCACCCTTACTGTAAACCCTTATACAAATCAATCCCACAGAAAATATGAAGCTAGTATTTCCATTGCGTCAAACCCGTAACTTTCGGGCCTCGCCATGAGCATCTTTGGTGCTCCTTGAGCATGCGCAGCCCGTAACTTTTAACATTGCGTTACCGACAAACCCGCAATTACCACAACTATTATAGTTGATATTTCTTAAATACCTATTTTACACTCAATCCTTGAAAACACATATCAACTGATAACGCATAATATAAATACACATAGAGTAAATATCACACATACATACAGGATTCCCATCCACAGTTGGGAGGGCAAGAAGCTCGGGGCGGGCGCAGGGCCCTTAACTAGAAGAAAGAGATGGTGGTCATGCTCAGTGCAATCCGTGAGCGCCCCGCCATCCTTCCGAGGCGGAGGAAAACTAGGCCCCGGGCCCAGGCCTGGAAGGAGGTAGCTGCCGCAGTCACAGCATTGGGCTTTGCACAAAGGGGTGTGAGGTCCATCAAGCACCGATTAAACCGTCCGGCCCAAGGTGAGGAGGATGATGGCCAAGGAGGACAGTGCAGCCGATGCACTAAGTGGTAGCCCACAAGTGACTGTGAGATACAAAGAGTGGGAGAGGGTGCTCAAGTAGTTGCTGAGCCAGGTGCCCGCCGCTGGAGCTCCAGGGCCTAGTGGCCCAACAGGATCCAGCCTTCATGTCATGTGAATATCAGATACACCAACACTCCACCAAATGCACATCACACACATAGAAAACACACAAGACGACATGTTAGCTCCCTGGATTTATCAAAGGATAGAGGGATCAGTCATGCGTCATTGAATCCATGAAGCTGACAATTCACTGTCATTAGTGGGCACAACACGAATAATCATCCAATAGGGAGTCCATATATGAGTGTGCCCACTGCAGTGTATGCAAATACAGGCCACACCCGGAATCAAGATAACGTCATGAGGCCATAACAATCAAGCTCATGATCCAAAGAATAGATCACATCTAGCAACAGATAGCTAACCATAGTAGAACATTTGTGAAACATCCAGGTCAGATAGGAATGAACAGAAGGATAGAATGAAATAGGATAGTTAGAAAGGAACAGAAACTAATTTATCATTCAACATAATTAAAGCATATTCTATTCTTTTCTCTCTTTAGCTGGCAGGACTGGGTCCAGTGGTGAGACAGAGGCGGCTCATTCGGAGCCAGATGTTGGGGACCGTGCCCCCGCCCAACAGGAGCTGGTGTAAGAGGTAGAGGCAACAAGAGAAGCCGAGGTCCTGGGATCTGAAGAGGAGGACCCAATCATCTGGGCAGTGGGGTCACCTGCTGGACCGTCAGCCACACCCATGGCATTTGACCCCACTGCCCCCTACTCCAACAACTAGGTTCACCTTCCGGGACCTCCAATTGCTCCCAATTGCTCCCGCCAGATGCTGCAGTCCCTATCTTTTTAAGCCCTTATTCTGTTTAAAATGTATTTTTGATTTTGATTTCTAGGCACAATTCAGGTTCATGAAGGCATCATCTTCATCTGCAAGCACAGTTCAAAATATGAAGTAAATGTAATATATTGAAAAGTGGCTCTGAGATAGGAATTTCTTCAATGACAGCCCCTTCTAAATGTGTCTCTCAGACTATAATAATTCAAACATATATCCCGATATATAAGACAAGATTGTTGTTAGCTTACATTTGGACAAATACAGCTATGGCGGTGGACCCGCCGAGTCTAAATGGCATGTTAATCAAAGCCATCATTAATATATGCACTAGTGAAGCATGTCATCCTCTCTGAAATATAATTCTGAGAAGAGATACTTGTGCCTGATGCAAGTAACAGTGATTATGGCTGCTGACCTTTGTTTCCTGTCAGTATAAATGGGTATTTTTCATGAACATATGATATCATGTGTATCCTCTCAAATGTGCTCAGACCTGTATAGCTGATGAATGTGATATCAATGTTTCTAAACAGTAACAGATGGAGAAGGTGATAGTACCCTTGAACCACTGTCTGTGGTCACAGTTAACGCTCAGTCAGTCAGTAAAGCTTACAGATTGAGATGAGGTGAGTTGGTATAGTGTTACAGTTACATTTAGCACTGTACTGTACATGTAGGTGTTTTTATTTTTTTATTCTCTGCCTTTTTTAGGTTTTTGACCACCTTTTTTCAGATATTTGTTTTGGGAACACTCTGTATGTGTGTAACTGGATTGGATTACATAGTCCAGACATTAATGCATCTGTTTCATTAAGCAGATGAAGATCCGTTGTAAGTGCTATGTGCATTACTGGTTACTTTGAATAGATGGAGTGATTTATGATGATCCTTTTTGTTCATTAGATTCTGGTTACTGTGGTGTAGTGACCACATGCGACCCTGGTAGGTGCTTTGCATCATCATCATGCAGTATTACATTTTCCCCTTTAGATATCCCTTTTTTTCCCAAAGAGCCTCTTGCCCTTCCAGGAACCATCCACACCCATGATATTAAGGCAAAGTCGTATACATATATATCAAGTGTGCCCTGTGTATCAAATAAAGTTTTGATATACCGTTATCACTGTTTCTGTGGGTTTTGAATGGTTGGGGTTTTGGGACATCAACATACATCACATGTCTGTCACGTTCATATATATGTAAACCAATGAGCCCTAATAACTGTCCAATAGATTGTAATGTGAACAATTCAGCCCATTACAGGGACACAGGCATGGTTTCAAAGTGGTCACATGTATTAATCATGACAACTTTAAGTTTGATTCTCAGCATTTGGATATCATGCTAGCAGAACATTCTTGGTGAGGTTTGTGAATTAATACACATATAAATTGTGATACTGTTGAGTATTAACATTCCCCTGAAGAGTTTCATGTTTTTGTGTTGCAATTTAATCATGTAGTGTGTCTTTAATTGCTTTGTGTATCCTGCAGCAACACTTTTCATATTGGCCTATGCAAGACCACTCATTCAATTAATAAAATAAATAAAATAATTTTTGAGGCCTATTTGTTCCTTGGGGATTGTTGTGCAATTAATTCTAATGCATTCCATTGGTTTCCCAGTATTTTTTTTGCAGTGTTAAGAACAGGTGTTTGACCCACTTGCGAGTCCTATTTGGAACCTGTAATATTTTTTGCTGCTTTTCCCATTTACAGGTTTAAAAGCAATTGCGACCTTGTTAAGAACAGGTGTTTGACCCACTTGCGAGTCTTATTTGGAACCTGTAATATTTTTTTCTGCTTTTCCAATTTACAGTTTTAAAAGCATTGCGACCTTGTGGATCACAATTTGCAATTTTAGCGATTGTAACTTTTGCGGCCTTGAAAGATCAAAGGCGTAGATGGGACAGGTTGTGATTTTAACAACCTGTATCATTTTTGCGCCTGCAATTGCGGGTAGCTAGAAGAGGCCTATTATATATCAGTAAATTTTACAGGCTACTTTACGGGCACCAGTAATTACAATTTGGCCAATTGAATGGGGACCCTAGAGTCCTAATTTTGGTATTATATTTCCTAGATTAGCCTCATCCACACCATTAACAATTACGTCTTTACCAAGGATACTATGGCCTCCATCCAATTGCAATTCCGTAATTACCTTTTATACAGGATGAATGTCTGCGGGTTAGAAATTTGTTACAATTACGGCTGTATCCAATTGACTCAAGCCCGCAATTATAGGGCTAAAGCCTAAAACCATTCAGGGTATGATCATGATCAGTTAAGCAAACCTGTAAGTAACAATTTAGAAAGAGACAAAATTAAATGAGACCGTCATCATGACGTCAGCAAAACATGGAGTTTAAACTACAATCAATTAGTGTTTAGAAGTCCGACATGCGATCGCACTCACAATCCAGAAATGTAGAAATCAATAAAAATGAATGAAGAAACTGTGCTAGTCCATGTGGGTGGCCTGATATGTATTAACTCCTTGATTCCCAGGATTTATTGCAAATTTGGGAGCTTGAGACTTTTGTATTTTCACGTACAGTAGTGTGTTTATTTTTGCTTTTACAGTGTTACAAATAGCTGTTTAACCCACTTGAGAGTCCTATCTAGAACTAGTAGAAATGTTTCATACATTTACCATTTTTTTACAACCGCAGTGATTTTGAGCCTGTAACTCTCAAATGGATTGTCGAGTAGCAAATTGTAGCCAATTGAATATCAGTAACTTTTATGAGCTACATTAATTACAATTTGGCCAATTGAATGGGGGCCATAGTTACTTCCGTTGTTTGCCTATACCTTTACAGAGGCCAGATATAGAAGCACTGCAGAAATGATTAATAAAACAATCATGCTTAGCCATAACCCTATAGAGTGCCTGTCATTTCTGGACAGGCACCTGAAAATGGAACATCAAAATAGAGATAATTTTATGCAAATCTGGCTTAACAGTAGACATTGTATTAATTAAAATAATGAGATATTATTATTGCTACTGTAAATCAACACCTAAAAATATTCATGTTTTGAGAAGCAATGGTTTGCTGTCAAATAGGCCATGTATCATAGACTTTTTGTCTTTTAAACCAGAAAACAATAAAAAGAGAACAAAAATAAATAAAGCTAATCTTTCCTGTACCTGTGTACTAATATTCCTCCTAATTCTATGAAGCCCTATGCTATTGTGCAGATTCTATCATGATTTTCAGTTTCAATATTAAACAACTGTATCTTATGTTCCTAATATATATCATCTGAAAATCCTTAAAGGGACATGAAATGTTTCTTGGACTAGGAATATAAGTCCAACATGTAGCACGTAAGTGCTGCATGCTTCAAATTTGTCTGAGTTACATTGCTATTAAATTAGAAAGGGCTGCGTGGTACGAGGAAGAGACGCTATTTCGTGAACCAGTTTGCGGCCGTCGGACTTGCGTGAAAAAGGGGAGGGCAGATTTTCATGTCCTACATGCAATATTAATAAAACAATAAATATGATATTCTATTACATGGCAGTTACAGTATACAGTATATGTCGTAACACATTGATTGCAGGGATCGATATAACACAAAAAATAATCATGAAATAAAGTATTTTTCTGGGCCTATTTGCAGGCTTGAGAATGTTGTGCTATTAATTCTAAGACCTAACATCACTTTCCCTTATAATACATGTACAGTAGTGATTTTATTCACATTACAAGTGCTACGTATTGTACTTTACCTCCTATGCGGGTGCTCGAGAGCACATGTTGGCGTCTGGGCTCCATTTGCGTGTTACGAGCTTGCTCGTGAGTGACCACGTTGTACTTTAATAGCTTGGTTAAACAATTAGCGGTTACGGGCATAACAGTTCAAAGGAATTACGCGTGCAAAGTTCAACATTGCTCTCCACGTAGCCTATTTTCAGCCGTCCTGCGTATTAACACGCAAAGCCCACTGAAAGCAACGTTACGTGGCATCTCAGTACGCAAAAAGCCCTAAGATGACAGTAACAAGATACATATAAACACGTAGCTCCAATTTAATGAGGCTGATAATATCAATTTACTTTTATGTACTTTATTAAAAAGTCAGTAAAAGCTATGTTTTCTTGACTAAAATCTTACAAATGATTTGTCCCCACTGCAGCTTATGAAGACAGTGGTACATGGGTTGTCTCAGCAAACAATCAGTGGCAATGAGCAACAGAGGTCACCAATTTAAAACACTGCAATTCACACTCTGTGTATTCAGGAGCTGCATGAGCTACAGAGGGCAAACCCAAAGGGCCTCATTCTATTGCAATTCGGCCAATTGAATAGGGCTCTAAATAAGCACATAGCATATATTTTTTAAAGAAGTTATTAGTTAGTGAAAACCTTGCTTTTGGATAGATGCTTACTAAATAAAAACTTCTTAAAAAAAATATGTTAAGTGCTTATTTAGAGCCCTATTCAATTGGCCAAATTGCAATTGAATGAGGGCCAAACAGTTTAAAAAGTTAAGGTTTTATTTTAGTTAGAAGAAACAAATGTTGCAAGCATTTTTAATAAAAATAAAAAAAGTAAATTGATATATTATGATCCTAGTGAAATCCAGAAAACTTCCATGTCCCTTTAATGTTACCTAGTGCAGTCAGGCCCTCATTCAATTGGAATTTGGCCAATTGAATAGGGCTCTAAATAAGCACGTAACATATATTTTTAAAGACGTTTTTAGTCAGTAAACATCTATCCAAAAGCAAGATCTTCCCTAACTAAGGCCCTCATTCAATTGCGATTTGGCCAATTGAATAGAGCTCTAAATAAGCACATAACATATTTTTTTTAAAGAAGTTTTTAGTTAGTAAGCATCTATCCAAAAGCATGGTTTTCACTAACTAAAAACTTCTTTAAATAAAATATGCTATGTGCTTATTTAGGGCCCTATTCAATTGGCCAAATCGAAATTGAATGAGGGCCTAAAAATGTATTTAAAAAAAATAGGTTATGTGCTTATTTAGACCACTATTCAATTGGCCAGATTGCAATTGAATGAGACCCTTAGGCCCTCATTCAATTGCAATTTGGCCAATTGAATAGGGGTCTAAATAAGCACATAACATATTTTTTAATGACGTTTTTACTTAGTAAACATCTAACCAAAAGCAAGGTTTTCACTAACTAAAAACGTATTTAAAAAAAAATAAAATTTATGTGCTTATTTAGAGCACTATTCAATTGGCCAAATCGCAATTGAATGAGGCCCTGATTGAGCCCTGAGAAAGCAGAGATTCAAATACAATGAATAGAGAATGAAAACAGGTGAAATTGAGGTAACAGAGGACATATGTTAATGTATATACAGTATTTCAAAATACTTGCTTTGAAAGCAAGTTTAATATTGATTTTACAAAAATGTTAATATGAGTTTTATTAATGATCAATGCATAACAAACAATTAGCTAATTTTGTAGGGTGTTACTAGTTTAATAGTTGAGGCAAAACATGCTAATATAATTTTAATATCAGTTTAATACATAATCCACACAATCTCGTTCCCATTATAAGTCAGTATACCACCAAGCAACAGTAGTTTTGGCTTGTCTGATAAATGGTTAGGCAAGGAGAATGTAGGTTCCAGTCACTGCTGTAGTTTGTGCGACATTTGTATGCTTTCGAGAGGTTCAGGAGACATTTCTAGTTTGTGAATGCTCCATGCAGGAAACAGAGAGACAGATATTTTTGGGACTTAATTGTGCAACCAATTCACAATAGGAATAAATGGCAGGGGGCATTTCCCGTCTGTCACCCAGCACATGACTGGCGACAGTAAAGGGCCAGGAAATGCCCTGTCTGCGTCCCTTATTATTTGCATGACGCGTAACTGTAAGTCCAGTCCTAGTATGTCACTCAGACGTAGCGTCAAACAGAAAGAGACTGGGGATATAGAAAACAGAGATAGCGGGAAAAACAGGAGACTGAGCTATAGTGGGGAAAAGAACGTAGACAGAAAGGCAGAATAGAGCAGACATGCTATAAACATACAGTGCTATGGTCTCGGTTTTCTTCCTGAAAAAAAAATTCCACAAGCAAATAAATATTCTCTAAAAGGAAGACTGATGTCTCCAATTTTCTATCATGAATGTAAAAATCCATGTATTATATATTATTTTGCATGAAAGGAAGTGATCAGAAGTCTGGAAAATGGACCTTTATTCCCTGTAGAAAATCAATTTTAAAAATCTGAGCATGTTACATAACATGTTTACACAATAGTCGCTGTCTTACCTGCTTATTCTGTTTGTGAACCCAAAAGTGAAAAAAAATGGAGGATTTCCTGGGTTACGAGAAACAGGCCCTTGACCTGTCAGGGCTGGGCATAGGGTGAAGTTGTGTGGCTAGCTGGGGTAGAGCTGGTTATAAAGGTCTGTTGATGCCCTCACTGGCATTGTTCCCCAGTTTGCCACATGGGACCCTTTGTGGCTCTGTGGGTAAATGCTCCAGACTCTAATCTCTGGAGATGCTGGTTCAAGCCCTGCATCAGGCAGTCCATTCAGTTTGTGATCTATTTATTTAGTTTATGTGCCAATGTTATTCTGGAATTTTGCAGAGCCTTTGTGGTACTGTGGGTAAATGATCCACACTCTAATCTCTAGAGCTTAGATTGTAAGTTTGGGAGTTTTCAATTGTGTGTCCGTATCTTGGAAACAAGCATTATGTGCATTTGATTATATGCTAAAAAACAGGGCCCTCCATTCTTTATAAGGTGTTAAGTTTGTTTTTTGCCATGTACTAAATACCTGTACAGCGCGACAGAATATGTTGGCGCAATATAAATAAAGACAATAATAATAATAAATAGAGCTGCTGGTTCAAGCCCTGCATCGGGCAGTCAATTCTGTATGTGATCTATTTAGTTAGCTTATGTGCCATGTGTAAGTACTGGGTCTCATCTGTCCAGCTTGTGCTGTTCTCTCTAAGTCTTGTTATTTGTTTTGCTTTGTTTTTGCCTTTTTATTAGATTTTCTGTTTTCGCTTGCCTCCTCATTTTCCTTTCACATCTTTTCATTGTTTTACTCCTCCCTTTTTGATTTGTTCTATTCTTGTTGATACCTTGCCCACCACAGCGGATCCCCTTACTTCAGGATGGTTGAGAGGATCAATCACTTGGCCCTAGCCTGCCTCCTGGACGATGTGCTGGCCAGAGGGATGATGCAGAGGTCTGGTGGCTGGAACAGCAGCTACAGGCAGAACTTGGTGGAGTTTTAACCTCAGTAGTGGGGCATCAGGTTGCAGCCTTGGCTTTTTTCTTAGTTAAGCAAGTGGTACAAAGTTTAACATGAGAAATAGCCGCTATGGCAGGCAACCTATAACCTTTACTCTCCTGTTGAGGATGTCAATTGTGCTGAATGAAGCTTTGCTGTTCCGTACAGCCTTCTCTCTGGCTTTCAAGGTTGGAGAGCAAGCTTCAGAAAACAGGAAAGGTGCGAGTGATGCCAGGTTGGTTAAAAGTATCCCGTTCAACACAGATCTTTAACGGACCTTGGTTTCACCTATTATTCTCCCCATAACATGGTTAGCGAGATGCAGAGAAATATCAGGTCATTGTTGCAGCTTTTTCCACAACTGTTTATTATTTGGTCAGAGATGACTAAGCATAAGTTTTGGAGGCAGGAAAAAAACAAAAAACAATAAGTTGGGTAAGGCTTTTCTAAAAGTAAGGAAGCTTATGTCTAGTTTTGTTAGGAAGGTAGGTTTTATTGAGGTTAGCCTCAAGCTCATGATGCTGGTGATTAAAGAGGGGGTGGAGCGGGCAATAGCGTTTGAAGGGACGTCATAAGGTATTCTGCGGTGGCATATGGTGAGGGGAGTGGATTAGTCCCTACCCTACGGTGGTATAGATCACAGTAGGCCCTGGAAGCAGGTCCAGGGTGTACGGTCTCTGGCTGAGCTCCTCAACTCATTTAATTATGTTATTGTGTTTACTAATAAAAGTTGTGGCCTGTTTTTCCTCCAATGTGTAATGTCTAATTATTCTTTTAATACACTTCTGCTGCTTGGGTCACGGAGGGCTCTAGATGCCACACAAGATTTTCTGGTTTGGGAGGAAGAGTCTCTTGAGTATTCAGGACTTGGGTGTAGGGGGAAGTTGTGTGGCTAGCATGTGTGGAGCTGGTGATAAGGCTCTGCTGAATTATTACTCTAAGGTGGTATGGCTGTTATACCACAGTAGGTCCTGGATGGGGGTTCAGGGCATAGGGCATATTGTCTCTGGCTGGTCTCCTCAGCTCAAGTATTTCATTATAATATTGTGTTTACTAACAAAAGTTGTGGTCGTTTTTTCCTCCAATATGTTGTGTCTAATTATAGTTTGAATATACTATCTTTGACGTGCTTGGGTCATGGTTGCTTACTCCATTTGACACAAGTTCCTAGTTTAGGGCAGAGGTGGAGTAATTATGAAACCTTTAATATTTTTTATGTAATTATGTAAAAGAGCATCTTATTTTGTAAGCCTTTTTGCTGCTATTAAAGTAGCAAAACAATGCACACTAGTTTTACAGTGTTAAAAAAATATGGCCTTTAATGTAACAATTTTATTAAATGTAGTTTTAGTGATAACATACAAATTGTCTTTGTTCCTAGAAAGATTAGAAACCTGGGAGGAGTGTGAAGACCCCCATGTCTTAAGCAAAGTGCTTGTTCCAATGGGAGTTTCCATTTTAGACTGCTAGTCTGTCTGTAGCTTAAGGGCCCTATTAAATTCCAGCCTCTGAAGTCCAACGTGTAGCACTTAAGGGCTGCGTGCTTCAAATTTGGCAATTTTATGTCGCTATTAAATTAGAAAGTGCTGCGAGCTACGAGCATAGACGCTATTTCGTAAACCAGTTCTCGGCCGTCGGAGTTGCGCGCTCGAACGCAAACAATTAGGCAAACACGTTCAGATGGAGCCAATGGAAAAAGAGATTGTTAGCGTTACGTCACTGAAAAAGGGGAGGGTAGATTTTAAAGTCCTCTGTGCTTCAATTGCAGTTTGCGATCGGCCCCACATTGAAGATATAATGCAATATTAATAAATCCATAATATGATATTTTATTACATGCGAGTTACAGTATATGTATTAAAACATTAATTGCAGGGATCGATATAATACAAAATATAAACATGAAATAATACATGTACAGTAGTGTAAAGTCTACGTATTAGACTTTACCCCCCTTGCGGGTGCTCTCGAATACACATTGGCCTTTAAGCTCCATTTGCGGGTTACATGCTTGTTCACGAGTGACCATGTTGCAATTTAATAGCTGAATTGAACAAGTGGGCTTGGGCGATCAAAGGATTTACGTGCACAAAGTTCAACTTTGCTCAGCACGTAGCCTATTTTCATAGACCATATCACGTAAATTGGAAGATACGGGCTACGTTTTAACACATAGCCTCAATTTAAAAGGGCTCTATATCGGAGGGTGGCACCCTGATCATTTCGCACCGACACCTGCGCCCCAGACAAGAGTGCTCCACCCTGTATCCCGACAACTGCGCACCACCCTGCATCCAATCTGCCAGAGAGACTGCCAGTTAGTAGGCAGAAGGGCAGATAGGGAGTAGAGTGCAGGGGAGAGAGAGGGAGGGGGGATGGAGTGAGGATACAGAGAAAGGAGTTGGGGTGCAGGATAAAGGGAGATGATAGGTGCAGGGGACAGAGAGTGGGAATGGGGTGCAGGAAAGAGGGGATGGGGTGAGGAGAGAGGTAGAGGATGGTGCACAAGAGAGGGAGAGGATGGGTACAGGGGAAAGAGGGGATGGGGTGAGGAGAAAGGTAGAGGATGGGTGCAGAAGAGAGGGAGAGGATGGGTGCAGGCAAGAGAGGGGATGGGGTGAGGAGAGAGGTAGAGGATGGTTGCAGAAGAAAGAGAGAGGATGGGTGCATGGGACGGGGATGGGACATAGCGTGGAGATGGGGTGCAGTAGGGTGCAGGTGATGGGGTGCAGAAGAGGAGAGCTTATAAGGTGCAGTAGAAGTGATGGAATGCAGGGTGGCGCGCAGTTGTTGGATGCACTCTTGTCTGGGGCACAGGTGTCGGTGCGCTCTGATGTCGACGCGCTGATGACAGCACACTGTTCTCCAGCGTGCAAAGGACGTGCTACCATTGGAGGGTTATTCTATTGAATCTTACTCTTCCATGTAATTCTATTTTCAGTAACCCTTTAACAAAGTTTGACATTTGTAGAAAAAAGGCTTAAATCAGTTTCCATTAAATAAACACTCCAAAAACAAGCTCTTCTCAAGGTGCACGTAAAAACCTGCTAGACATTTTTGCTATACTAAATGAATCATCATATATATACTATGGCCCTCATTCTATTATCGGCCGTAGGAGATGCGGGGCCACAAGGACCGGCCGCAGGCTATTTGCCTATTCTATTCCCTTCTGGCCGGGGGCTCCGGCAGGCTTGTGGCCGGCGCCTTGTTATCCCTTGCGGCCGCACGCCGGAGGAAAGCCTTTGATCTTAAACGGCTGCAAGAGTTTCGGCCGCAAGAAAGCCCCGGTTGCTATTCAATTGCTCCGGGAACCCTCTCTGCAAGGCTAAAACCGAGCCGCAGCTTACTTGCAGCAAAAAGGTCCCGCAGGCACACAATTAAGCACATAATAAAGCCATAATAAAGCCATCCTGCACTCTGATGAGACGATAAAGTGATTGTAGGTGTTAGCATTCATAGCACAACATTCCCCTACACTCAAATCCGTAAATAATTTTTATTTTAATTCATGTCAAATATCCGTGGACAAAGTCCCGAGGGCTTGGAGCACCTCAGACCCCCCCACGCTGCGGCCGGAAAATAAACAGTTAATGAAATATCGGATTTGGGCTGATGTGCAAGCTTGAGAGGGGGTTGCTATTAATCCTCATGTCCCCCATTATAATTCAAGACGGCACTGTAAAGCTCTGTAAATGCTAGGGATCATAATGGGTATGATCCCTAGCATTTACAGAGCTTTACAGTGCCGTCTTGAATTTATATTTGCTTTTAAAGTTTTCAGACCTTGCAGCCGGTTGCAAGATATGCGACCGTCCGTAAGGGGGATATCTACTTGAATTGCAAGGTAACGGGAGCCCGCAAGGGATCGCAGCTTTGCATCCGTTTTAAGTCCGATAATAGAATGAGGGCCTATATCATTTTACAAAGTATTTGTGTGACTCCATACACTGATCGATGGACAAGTTATTAAAAAGAAAATACTGTATATTAAATTAACAACAAAGGTCTGCATTGCTAAAATTATGGCATTCCCAGTAGTAACATACAGATGTGAGATCTGGACCTTTGAATTGTGGTTTTGGAGAAAATTGCTTAGAGTCCCTTGGACTGCAGGAAGATCAAATCAATAAATACTACAGCAAATCAAGCCAAACTGTTCACTTGAAGTTATGATCATGAGGCTAAAGCTCAAATATTTTGGCCATATCATGAGAAGAAAGGATTCCCTAGAGAATGTTTCTAGAAGAACAAAACCTATACATTTTGCAACTTTTATATTCATTCTTAACTGTTAGGCTACCATTTTGTTTTCTTGCCTGTTGCTGCCTGTTCCTTTCTCGAGTGGGTCTATCCTTGTAAACTAATGATATTTTCATTAGTCCTCATAGGGCACTGGTAGCTGTAGGTGTCATATTCCCATTGTGCTGAAACAAATGGTAGATTCCACAAAATTGCATATAAAAGGTACTTTATAAGAAAATAATCACAGTGGTCAAGTAAGACTCTTAAAAAGATCCAAACTTGTGCTTCTGTCAGTCCCTTTAATATAGTTATACAGTAGATTCAGAAGAACAAAACCCAGTGGGGAAAATCACTTTTCCTTGAAACAGTTCATGTTGCACTAATTTCTGGAAAACCCTAGATTTGTATTATCACAATAACTGCATAATCTGATGTATATTTCCTTCCTATGAATCACATATGATATTCTCCCTTGAGAATGAATTCCAATTTGACTGTAAAGAACCATATCCTTTGCAGGTGATGTTATGCTAATCATAATCACGAACTGAATGACTCAGTAGATGGAATTGGTTAAAATATATCAAAGGTCAATATAAATACCTCTTGTTTCCTCTCTTATATCCTTTTGAAGGCGCCTCTTTTCTAAAGTAAACAGACTTATTATGTCTAGCCTTTCCTAATAATGCAAATCATCTGTATGCTTTACTAATATAGTGGCACTGCTCTGAACATTTTTTATTTAAATATTGTCTTTTTTTAATAAAGAGTTGGCCAAAACTGTAAAACATTAAAGGTGAGGTTCTCCAAGTGCGAAGATTGTAGCAGAAATACACTTTTCTTTTATGATGTAGCAAAACAAGTAGTATCTTTAAATTGTAAAGCTCTAGCAACAAGAGTTAGATATCTTAATTAGGCAATGATCATCATAATGAAACTCATATATAAAAAAGTAATGAATATTAACTTTTCATAATTAAGACTTAGCTGCTGCTGGTCCCACTAAAAGGTCAAAGGGGGCTCTCTCCAGAAGACAATTGCTAAATTTTGAGGAGGTAGGGTCAGGTAGCGTAGACCTGGGGCCAAAAATGTAGATCTTGACAGATATTCTTACCAAATAACTTTTGCTATGGGGGAGGAAAATGAATGATTGTTCATTATTATTAACACCTTTAGACCTCCCTCTCAGCCAAATTGTTTTCCCCTTGAAGACCTTATTGGGGTTGAGATGAAGAGCTAAATATGAGTCTGATATGTTATCTTTAATGTCAGCTGAGTTTTCATATTTATAGCATGCTCATATGAAGAACCTGACTTGATAATATTTAAAATCCTATATAAGATTTTTAACAAATATATAAAGTGTTTTTGTTTTGAATCATTGTATTACATATTGCTTTTGCTCTAACTGGATTATGGAAGAACACCAGATTCAGCTAAAATATCAAGTACTATGCCACTATGAATATCCACTCAACAATGGAACTATATAGAGGAGCACCATACTAGGATAACCCACCGAACCCGACTACAGTCAAACTAACAGTCCAAGATGGGAGCTCCCATAAAACTATTCTCTAAACATGTTTTTATGCTCATGGCTTACATACCTGCTATTGCTGTTAGTTTCTTACATATTTGACAAACATGGGAAGTTTTTCAAAAACTACATTGGACCTTTAAATTTGTCTGTGTAAATCCTCATCTGTATTTTTCTTCTTCATTCCTCCAGTTTTATCATGTTCCTCTGTATTAAAACATATTATTTGATTTCATTATATATATGAACTCATTGCCAATTACATTCATAAGCAAATAAAAAAATGACTCATCCAAGAAATAATCAACACATTCAACATAAGAAAATCAAATGTGATCAGTGTGTTAGTTAGTAGAGCATATTTAACAGGGGAGTAGTTCTTATAATGCTCTCAGCGTTCCCTAATTTTCTTCAATTAAAAAGGTAAAACAGAAGGAATAGAGATAAACTAAGGTCCCTATTCAATTAAGCAATAGCAAGTTACTGGATGGAGCCTGTAATGTAGCTCGTAAACTAATTTGCTATTCAATTAGCGTCTTTTAGCGAGCCGCAACGATCTACAAGTTACAGGCTGAAAATCCATGCGGTTGTCAATATCGTAACTTACAGCCCATCTAAGCCTTTGAGCTTTAAAAAATCGCAAATTGCTATATAATTGCTACAATTCATCAAGCCCGCAAATGTTTTCAGCCCCATAAACTGCAAATGTATAAGGAAATCCTAAGGGTACCAGATAGGACTCGCAAGGGGGTTAAACACTTGTTCGTAGCACTCTAAATGCAACAAAAAAAATCAGTACTTCACTTTAAAAGACAGGGAAAGCGATGAAAGACTTTATAATTAATTGCACAACAGTCTCAAGCTCGCACATCTGCAATAAAAAAATATTTATTTTTATGTTTCATTTCGGTGTCATATCATATCAGGCCACGCACATGGACTAAAACAGTATCACCATTCTTTTTTTTTTTTGTACATTGCTGGATTGCGAGTGATCGCATATCGGACCTCTAAAAGCTAATTGATTGACGTGTAACCTCCATGATTTACTGACGTAATTATGACGGTCACATTTACTATTGGCTGTTTCTAAATCGGTAGTTACGGCCTTGCTTAACTGATCACGAGCACGCTCCGAAATGCTACTTTTGGTTGCATGGTTTACGGCCTGTGTTACGTAATCTGCAGGCTTGCAATTGAATAGAGGCCTAAGTAATCCTCATCATGCTGACAAACTTTATGGGTAAATTAACAACATCCAAATGGTCTTTATAATGTTACAAAATAGAGTGATTAGTGCAATTCTCTAGAAGCAAGGAAAAAAGTTGGAAAAGAAAAAAAGATGGAAAAGAAAAAAGGAAACAAAAAGGGGAAAGTAAAACACAACTAAAACTAATAAATCTTAAATATTAGTGTAAAATGAAATGGGATAAAAAGGAACAGCATGATATACAGTTTCAAAACATAAGAAGAATGAACAAATACAAATGATATGTTAAATACAAAGTAAATACATGGAAAGTCTTGTATAGAAAGTGATTTTCACCTAACTAGGTGATAATGAAGTTCAGGGAGCTGTACCACAGTATACATCAATTGACTCATTAAGATTGCAAACCAGAAAAAATGCATTAATATATGTTTTATCCTACTTTTATGTGTGGTTTATTAATTTAAGTTGTTTTGCATCTTTCAACCCCTTTGTTTTTTCCACCATTTCTTCACATCTTTTGTGTGAATCCTTCCTTTTTTCTCCTCCCATCATGAGTACTTGACCCCAGCAAGACCCATTAGGCATTTAGTTAAATAAGCACAATGACCAGGTGTTTCTTGGGAAAAGTTACGGGCAACAGCTTTATTAAAGCAACCAAATTCCAATAAGCAATTAACATAATTAACATTATTACATCACAGCTTAACTAAACATCCCGGAGGAGGAGCCCAGCCCGGTCAGTAACCTCAAGCCCTGGGTCCGCGCCCAGAGCCTCCCAGTGCTTTACTAAGCACGCCCATGAGGCATGGAAACGCCCACTTAAGCCCATGGACCGGGCGACTCACCTCCCGCCGACTAAAGACATTCACATAACATATGTCCTGTCCTAGAATCCCTAAATTCCCTTTATCCGATTTTTTAAAACCATAACACCCTGAACAGAGCTCTACCAACCTTACCCCCTTCCACTATACTTTATTATTATTATTATATAAAAATATATATACATATATATATATATATATATATATTTTTTTTTTTTAATTAACTACCAACTAAAATGGGAGGGAGGGAATCTGTGCAATGGCCGGCGCAGAGTAAGGAGGAAGCCTGCGAAACGTGCAGAAGTCCCTCCTCCTGCCTCCCACCAATCAGGAGCGCCCAGGCTCCCTTGGGTCATGCATCGCTGCGTCAGACTCTGCGTGCCTGGTGCTGCCTCCGCTATGGCCATGACCCCAGCAAGATCCATTAGGAGTTTAGTTAAATAAGCACACTGACCAAGTGTTTCTTGGGAAAAGTTACAGGCCACAGCTTTATTAAAGCAACCACATTCCAATAACCAATTAACATAATTAACATTATTACATCACAGCTTAATTAAACATCCCGGAGGAGGAGCCCGGCCCGGTCAGTAACCTCACTCCCTGGGCCCTGGCCCAGAGCCTCCCAGAGCTTTACTAAGCATGCCCATGAGGCAGAGCAACACCCACTTAAGCCCGTGGGCTGGGCCAATCACCTCCCGCCACAGAGCAGGGGAAGGATGCCTCCTGAGGTTGTGATCCCCCTCTCACTCTCACAATAAAGCTAAGGCCCATCTAGCCCCATCCTTAAGTTCCAGAGGAAACCGTTCTAATCCTATCTCTGTTAGATGGACCTTATCGGGCAAAATAATTAATTGGCGTCTGCGCCTTCGAATTCCTCATGCCTAATGGTAATAAAACCTAAGTTCCTTACAAAACTAGCCATCTGCTTGTTTATCTTTTGCCTTGCTCTATCCACCGAAACCGGATCCCTTGCGTTCCGCCATGATCTCCTTTTGATCATTTCGGACCATACTATGAACAGGCCTGGGAACATTTTTCTCATAGGTACCACTCCCAAATCGTTGCCCCCAGCATGCGTAATCAAAATGTGTGGGCTACCGTGATAATGAGCGTTGCTCTCCAACAGGCAATTCACCTGTGTCCATCTCAAGCTGTGGAACCCTAGCCATCGTACTTGTATGCCCGTCTCAAGGAAGCCCAGTTGGACATTGTCTCCAGTGACTGTGGCTAACGGGTGAGCCCAATACATGTAGGAATGGTCGACGATCCACAGCTGCTTTGTTTCTGCAACACACAAAGACGTCCAGTTAAATTACCCTTTCTGGCCGTATATAGGACCTAAAACGCTGCGACTCCGATCTCCCAATGTTTTTAACCATGTTCTTAGGCAAACCTAATCTTGACGCCTCCGTAGCGGCCCCGATCCGAGACGAGTGTGTGCCGAAATTCCGCCAGGTCCAGGCCTAACTGCCGTAAGGACTTCTTTAGCAATTCCCCAATCCAGAAAGCCCTGAAGAACGCTAGGGAAAAGGCTGTCCGGAAAAGCAGGGATTAGAAGGAGTCCTTGCATAGCATACCCAATGCCTCCCCCGGGCGTAGCAGCAGAGAGAAGGTGATTGGGAGCCTCCTGTCCAACCTGTGTTCCCATTTGAACAGGCCTTTTGACCACCCGGCGAACCACAAACTCCTTAGTTAAATCCTTCTGTCCTGCCAACCTGAACATAAATGTCAGGGCCGTCATTTGCCGAGCCACGGTCGCCCTGGAGTCAGCTCTCTCTGCTCTCCGGAGCAAGAACAGCAGAATTCCTAGCGCCTTTTTTTCGATCCTGCGCCACCGGCGTCCTCCACCAGGCTGCTCCACGTGCTCCATACTTTCTTGTAGGCCAGCCATGTTTTCGGCGCTACTGAATGTCTGACGTAACCAGCTACCTTACCACTCCAAGCTCCCAGAGTTCTGGAGGTATGTCCTCTCTGCGATCCTTCGCCTCCGGCGCCAGTGTTCGGAACCGGGTTCCCTGTAACCGAGAAAGGGCGTCAACCACCCCAAACGTTCAGGCCGGGAACAATCTCAGACCTTACCCAGATGTTCGACCGAAGGCAACAGAGAACCAGATGCTGTATGAGCCGGATCAACGGCCCGGAAGATGCCGTCAGGCTATTGATTGCACGGACCGTGGCCGCATTGGCTGATTGAAAAAGTCCCAGCCCCACAGATGTACCGCC
Source organism: Discoglossus pictus (assembly GCA_027410445.1). NCBI lineage: Eukaryota > Metazoa > Chordata > Amphibia > Anura > Alytidae > Discoglossus > Discoglossus pictus. The sequence goes on from CM050168.1 coordinate 11,710,887, forward strand.
ATAGCGATGGGAAAAAGCTCCAGAACTGTGGCATTGTCTGTAAGCACACACCATGCACCTCTGAAATAAGGTCCCACTCCGACCGAACTTGTGCCTGCATAGAGGTGCTCCCATTGAAATTCCAAAGGAATGCTGTCCACACTCGTGCATCCTCCCTCCTTGCCCCGGACACCTTTATAAAATAATGTGGCTGTGATATGCCTGCTGTAGCCAACGACATTCTTCTGCTGAATATTCGGCCCATTGGAATGATCCTGCATGCAAAATTCAGTTTTCCCAAGATGGATTGAAGCCGCCGCAACTCCATTCTTCTGGCGCCTGCTAGAGCCGCCAGCTCCACTGACAGATCCAACACCTTCTCCGTCGGTAAGCTGCACTCCATCTTGTCTGAATTGATCCGTATACCCAGGAATGTCAATTACATGGTGGGCCCTACTGTCTTTTTGTCTGCTAGTGAAAGTATGAAAGTGGATAGACGCGCAGGTCCCACGAAGAGAAAATCGTTGAGGTAACTGGTAATCCCATGGCAACCTGAATCGGTCTGTGGTACCTGTCACAACCTACAATGATGATGGAGTATAGAGGATCCTAGTCCTCTTATCTCCTGTAGGTTTTAGACCTAAGATTTGGGTGACTCAGACCAATGGACCTTCTTTGCGGATGCAAGAGCATAAGTCCCAGCTTAAGGTAGTGTGCCTGGAAAAACCTGGCAGGGAGTCAGAAACGATCTCCTCTACCAGCATATGCCCCTGGGTCAATAATACATCTACACACCACGTCTTGATGAAAATTATGAACCACTTTATTTGGAAAACAACATCTTTTAAACAGGCATACATAATTACCAGGAAGGGGCTACCTTTAGTCAGCCCCTAACTGCCTCTGGCCAATCAGGCAGGGTCCCTACGTGGGAACCATGAGACTCCTCCCCAGGTCCACCCACTAGGTGAGGCCAACTAATCCATTTGGGCTCTGAATCTCCAGGGGAAAGCACCTTGGCTCTCCTTTGCCCATGCTATGAAGGCTGAGAAGCCTCAGGGCATCCCATTGTTTCTGGGTGCCTGCCTGTCTGCTCTCCAGCTGTGAGCTTCCCATTGTTAGTTCTCTGCTGGACAGTTAGCTAATGGGATTAACAGGCCTTTGGGAACAAAGGAGGTTTTGGCTGTATTCAATGGGCTTCCCCCTACAATAGAATAACATACTAATATAATAACATACATTCATATTTACAAATACAACACACAATGTTTCACACACATACAACCAACACATCCCACCAGCTCCCTCACATTACAATGAGCCTAAACATGGAAGGGATGGGAATATGCTAAGGGATAAACTTATAATACTTTATCCCCTAGACCACAACATAACAATATATCCATAACAAGTGGGCCCCAAATCTTTTCTTCCACAGCAGGAGCCATGCACTTTGTCCAAACCCAGTATGGCCACTGGCTGATTCATAACAGTACCCATTGCAAGAACGTACCGAAGGCTTCAAAATAGGAACAAGAAATGGAGCACCCCATGGCAAACAAAGGTCTACGAAGTACTCTCCGTCTATGAAACAGCCAAGAAAACCGTGACTCTGGGGATGCACAGGGAGTAAGCGAAAAGCGGATTCAATATCCTCCTTCACCATTTTAGCTCCGGTGCCCGACCGTCTAACCAGGTCCGTGGCCCGATCTTTAGGAGCGTACGACACGGACGAATGCTGTTTGTCGATCCCGTCTTTGACAGAGCCACCCGGAGGATAAGATAAATGCTGGATGAGTCCATTTTCCCACTGCCCTGTTGGTCCGCTCCTCCGGCGGGTGCCGCCAAGCTCGCCTGGGGTATTGTGGGGTTGGTAAGCCCGCCTGCCACGAGGAGTGACATTGTGGGGGGAGATGGCTCCGACCACGCTTTCCCGGTCAAACCTCCACCCATGCCCCAACCTCCGAGTCGGAGACGGCAATGTTGTGAGCTTCTATGAGGGATTTCAGGGACATTAGGAATTGTGATGCCCTGGGAGATGCTTCCTGCACCGTTACCCCTACCTCCCTGGATATTCCTAGTCTCTCACCTGACTCTCCTTGACCCATGGGCTCCTCTCCACCCCCCTTGAGCAGGAGCAGCTGCAGCCGCAAGACCATCTGCTCCAAGGCCTGGATCTGCCTCTGGCTCTGGGAAAGCATGAGGAACAATCACTAGACCTCCCGCATCTATTCCCCACTAGGGACCGTATGGTCTGTTCCCCCCCAGAGGAGTACTCAGACTCTGCAGCTACGCTAGGGCGTAAAGATTCCCTCTGGCTTGGGGGCCTAGGGTGGTCGATGGTGTCCATACCCCTGTCCTGCCCCTGAGTCACTATGGACGTCCCTGTACCTGGAATGATGTCAGGGATGGGTGAAGTGCGCTGTGGCCTAGCTCTGTCAGGGGATTTCTGTCTATTGGCTGGTGTTGAGGTGAAAATCAAGGGACTGTACCTGTTCGTCGACTTCCCGACCCTGGTGGGGCACGTCCGCCGTGCCACCTTGGCCATCACTGGAACCTCGTCTATGACCACCAGACTGTCGTCTGCGGCCATCTCGTCGATCACCTGATCTCTTCTTCCTCTGGTGGTCTCCTTTTTCTTCCCGGCCTCTTCATCTTTGTTGCGTCGTCCCTGCGAAACACCTGCAAAGCTGGCAGTGGGTGCGACAGTGGGGACCACAGGGGCCGACCGGTGAGAGCCTGTAGGAGCTTTTTTAGAGCTCCTTGTGTTTTTGCAATTACTCCTAGAGCCTCGAGGCTGATTTGGGGCGTAGCCAGAACCTGGGTTCCGCTGCGGGCCATGGGACAAGTTGCTGGGTGATGGACGGATGGCTAGGCCCTCACCCGTGCTTCCCGCAGACACCACACTCTCTGCAGTGGGGGGGATGAGCTCCGGGCTCTCAAGAACCCTATCTGTGACCTTCACGCTGTCCATAGCCCTATTGCCCAAATCTGAGCTAGCACGCTGCTCCATAAGCCTATCTAAGCTATGAGGCCCATCCACCTGGCCTAGGCTACCGGTCACCACAGGTCAGGCCTGAGCTTCAGTGGTATGAACCTCTCCCCCTTGATGGCCAGAGTCCATCCTGTCCTGGACCCATCTAACCCCGTGGCTTAATGCCCTTGTTCTGACCATGGTCAGTAAGGTCTCCAACTCCCCAGGGTCCTTTTTTCCGACAGAAACCACGCCAAGACAGCACACACACACAGACACACACTGAAAGCTTAATATGGGGATATAATATGATATAATTATAATAATTATGGGATTAATACTGGATTGACCCGTTAGGCAGAGGAGCGCAGTGTGAAACTGTTGATCTGTGCAATGGCCGGCACAGAGTGAGGAGGAAACCCGCAAAACGGGCGGAAGTCCCTCCTCCTGCCTCCCACCAATGAGGAGTGCCCAGGCTCCGCTGGGTCACGCAGCGCAGTGTCAGACGTGGCGTGCCTGGGGCTGCCTCCACGCTGTCCAATACTACCAATTCCCCCCCCATTTCGGTATTGCATTTATAGCTTTAGAATGATATCTTCTTGTTTTGTGGTGAGCTTAGTACAAACAATCATTTTTTTCTAGTGAATATTTTAAAGACGTTTATCTCACTACTGTTGCTTAGAGCTCAGCTGGTCCATGGCCGGTAAACATTGAGTAGCCCTTATTCAACATAAATACAACCTATATGGGTATACTACTCAGGACCCAATTTAAAAGGGTAAGTGTAACCTAAATACCAGATGCTCATATAATGAAGCATTTACTTAGGAGCTCAAATACATGTGTAAAAGTTTTAACATGTGCCATTTACTGCTACATGTTCTCTTTACATTATATTATTTGAGCAGCCTGAGAAAACCTGAAACATGAAAGTTACTGTCATGGCTTAAACTCTGAGGGCCTGATTCAATTTGTAAATTTATAGACACTTAAAATCACTCTTAATATTGCTCCATATTTGGCAAATATTACTTATTGGCACTAATAAATTCTTAAGTCAATAAAATGCATATACTGTATACATTTATAAAAAAAACACCTGAAGCCACATTTATGAGTTTGAATAAATATTCTTTTATTAGAAGGTATGCAAAATCCAAACATAAATAAAACATTCTTAACAGTCATAAATATCAGTTTTATCAAGTCATAAAATTATCATTTTGCAGCATGTAACTGACTAAACCTTCTTGTTTTTTTAATTTTTAGTGAGAAAATTTTCTAGTATCTAAGCTGGTTTTTTCAACCATATAAAAAATACAAGGCAAAATGAGCTAATTTAGTTCTAAAGTACACCGTTGATAGGAGAATACAATATAAAATGTATTACCTATCTATGTTAACTAAACTATCATAAACCATATCCCCCCAAAAGAATAAAAAGAGAAAGAAAAAAAATAATAATAAATAAAAAAAAAAGGAGTAAAAAAAAATTAAAAAAAATAATCATTGGCCCCTCATGTCGACCATGAAGCAATCCCGACTGGTTTCTCCCTCTTACCTCAAATCCTCCTTGCCATCTGGCACCACTGAGAGATCTCCAAAGCTCCCCCACTCCAGTCCACTCCTCAGAATCGCTTCAAGCAATTACAGACATTATACTAGGGGAACGCTAAAGGAGGATGTTATCCAAGGGTCCCAAACTATCTGGAATTGGGGCATCCTATCTAAAACAATATGGGTTAGCCTCTCATTAATGAGTAAATAGTTAATCTTCCTGATTACCTCTTGAAAGTTTAGATTCATGTCCTTCCATCTACTGGCTATGTGAATCTTTGAAGCTAATGCCATTATTTGAAACAACTTGTTCTGGGATTGCGACAAGTTTTTAATATGAACCCCCAGTAAACAGGATTCAATTGAAGAAGCTACTTCTTTTTGAAAAAGTGTGGAGGCTAAACGGGTCAATCGTTCCCAGAGATTCTGGGCGCGTGGACAGGCCCACCATACATGTATATGATCCCCCACATCCTGGCATCCCCTAAAGCATTTGTTACTCTCCTGCGGCCTAAACTTCTGCATTTTATCGGGAGTACAATAGGCCCTGTGTAAAACTTTGATTGATGTTTCTAATAAAGCCGAATTAAGTGATCCTTTTGAAAGATTGGAGCAAGATTCAGTCCATTTGTTCCAGTCCCACTCTACCTCCAGATCATTTTCCCAATGCAGCATAAACTTGGGTTTCTGGCCCCCCGTAGTGCCCAGAAAAGTGTTATACAGAGAACTCAGATTACCCTTGGCAAGTGGGAGATTCTTACAGATAACCGATAGCCAGGAGGCTCTGGGGGGTCCGGAATCCTTAACCATCTTGGTAACCCAACTTCTAATTTTTAAGTAATTATAGAGTTCCGTAGTTGGCAAGTCGTGAGTCGTGCGAAATTGGTCATAGGTCAGTAGTTTGTCATTGGCGAACCAGTTCCCTATGCGATCCAAGCGTCTGGAGGTCCACCAGAATTTAGACATAGAGCTTGAGTCTGCTAGAATTTGTGGAAAGGACATAACTGATAGAAGAGGTGATAATTCCGTGCTAAGTCGATGCCTAGAGTTAGCCCATCTCCAGGCCTGAAGCGTTAAGGAGATCATGGGGTTTTGATGAGTTATAAAAGGGGCAGAATCCTCAGGAATCCAAACCAACTTATCCCAACTATGTGGAGACATTTGATAATTTTCCATAAACACCCAAGATGGATGGTGTTTCGTAGAGTGAGTTCTAGGCAAAGGGGCCAGAATTGCGGCTTTAAGATAAAGTCTTAAATTCGGCGTCGCGAGGCCACCTCTATTCTTGGAGCGAAACATCACCTGCCTGGGAATGCGAGGACGTTTATCGTCCCATATGAACCGGGAAATGCTATTCTGGAATTTGTCTAGATCTTTAAGGGAGAGGGGTATAGGAAGGGATCTAAATAAGTATAGTAATTTAGGTAAGATATTCATTTTCACAGCCGCAATGCGGCCTGTCCATGAGATCTTAAAGCTCCTCCATTTCTGCATATCCAATGTCAGAGATCTATACAAGGGGGGAAAATTTGCCCCGTACATATCCCCGAGCTTGGAGGTAAGTCTGACACCTAAATATTTTATAGACTGTGCGGGCCAAGTAAACTGGTGATTAGCTTTGAGAATGTCAGTCTCCCCCTGCGGCAATCTTATCCCCATCGCTTCAGTCTTCTCAACATTCAGCTTGAGACCCGAGATTCTGCCAAAGTCCTGAACAGTGGACATGAGTGCAGGTATGGATGTAAGGGGATTGGTCAGGGTGCAAAGCATGTCATCCGCAAAGAGAGAGCATTTAAAATGCTGGAGGCCTACCTGTACCCCCTGGATGCCTGGGTTGGCCCTAATTGCTTGCGCAAGGGGTTCTATGGCAAGAGCAAATAACAGTGGGGAGAGCGGACACCCCTGCCTAGTCCCTCTTTGAATGTGAATGTCGGCTTTGTGATCCCCTGGGAGTTTTAGGTTGGCTACTGGGGAGTCATAATATCTCTTAAGTAAATTAATAAAGCGTCCCTTGAATCCAAATTTGTCCAGAATCTTATATAAGTATGGCCATTCTACCGTGTCAAAAGCTTTCTCTATATCTAAAGCTAAGAGACAGACTGGTATATTAGACTTCTGAGCCATGAACTGAGCGTTCATGACCCTCCTAACATTGTCCCCGGCTTCTCTAAAAGGAACAAACCCAGTTTGGTCCTTGTGGATCAAATCTGGTAAAAATTTAGAAATGCGGGTGGCCATAATTTTCGCCAAGATTTTGACATCCCCATTAATTAGGGATATAGGGCGGTAATTTTTCACCTCTAGAGGGTCCCTGCCGTCTTTTGGGAAAATCACTAAATCAGCCCGGTTCAGCTCCGGGGGCATAGGCTCTCCGTTTAATATGGCATTAAAAAGAGATGTCAAGTGGGGGGTAAGAAGGGGTTCAAATCTTTTATAATACAAATTAGTAAAGCCATCCGGTCCTGGGGATTTGCCCAACTTAAGGTTCTGGATGGTAAGTTTAACCTCCTCCTGTGTTATTTCTAAGTTCAAATCATCCAGTTGATAATCCGGTATTTTAGGAAGATCGCATAAATTTAGGAAGGCGTCTATATCTGATCCACTGCAGTGGGGTTGCGAGGAGTATATTTTTTGGTAATAATTTTGAAACGTTTTTTGAATATCATTGGGGCTGTAGGAGATTTGACCGCCAGGTATCCTGATTTGAGTGGTTCTAGGTTGGGAAAATTTATTGTTTAGTCTTTTAGCCAAAAGGGAGTCAGGTTTGTTTGCCTTCCAGTAATAGAGGTGCTTCATTTTTCTCATAGCCCGTTCAGTGTGATGGGACAAAATAGCGTCCAGCTCCAGCCTAGTCTGGTCAATTAACTTACGCCCCTGAAGAGAGGGACACTGTTGGTTTTTCTCCTCTAGCCTCTTTAATGAGGTTGAAAGCTCTGTCTCCTTCTGCCTAAGAAGTTTCTTATGTATAGAGGACAGCTTAATGCAAGTTCCTCTAACAAAAGCCTTATGGGCGACCCAGAGCCATCCAGCCCCAGTTTCGGGGGAGTCATTAGTCTCAAAAAACAGCTGTATGTCCTTGGATATGGAATCCACACTACTCGGATTAGACAGAAGGGATTCGTTCAGAACCCATTTATAGGGAAGTCGAGGGTTAGGACCCAGATCCAGCTCAACTAGTACCAGAGCATGGTCTGACCAGGGGCAAGGGACTATCTCAGAATGTATGGTAGAGTCGTACAATGAGGAAGTGATAAGTAGAGCGTCAATCCTAGAGTATGTCAGGTGAGTCTGGGAGTAGAAAGTGTACTCTCTCTTGTCTGGGTGCTTACCCCGCCAGGCATCAACTAACCCCAAACCATTTAGTAAGGACTTAATCTGATTAGTCTTGTTGGGAAATCTGATGGTCGGTTTTCCAGATCTGTCAAGGGTCGGGTCTAAGGTCAGGTTAAGGTCCCCCCCAATAATCAATTTCCCCAAATCCTGAGCCTCTAGTTTTTTCAACAGGTCTATGAGAACAGAGTAGGGGGAGTTCGTAGGAGAGTACAGAGATAGCAGCGTCATTCTTTCCCCTCTTATAGTCCCAGTTGCCATAACGTAATTGCCATCCCCGTCTACCCGAGTGGATTCTACCTGGAAGGGGAAGGTTCTATGCAATAAAATTGCACACCCAGCTCTCTTAGTAGGAAGAGAGGCCAGATAATAGGTGGGGTAATCCCTATGTAAGAATTTAGGTTTATTGCCAAGGGAAAAATGGGTTTCCTGCATGAAAATGACCGAGGGAGTGTATTTTTTGTAAAATGCAAAGGCCTTCCTCCTTTTAAAGGGGGAGTTGAAACCCTTCACATTATGGGTCACTATGGAGTATTTAGAGGTAGCCATTGAGAGTTGGGAGTGTAGGTGTATGCAACCTTACCTAAAAGCTGAGCACGTGAGCGACGAGGAGTGGAGGAGCCCGGAAAGCAGACAGAAGTCCAAGCGGATATGCTGTTGGCGGCGGAGAAATCTCTCTTTTATCAAGAGGGCTGAGAGCAATGAAAAGGGAGAAAGACAATTTAATATCGGAGAGGTAGATAAATCTGGAATAAAACAAACCAGCCAATAATGGAACAGAGAAAAGAGACACAAAATTAAGAAAAATAAAAAATCAGAGCAGTAGAACAGCAAGTATACAGTACGTCTAAACTTCAAGCTGCAATTTCAAGAATATAACAGGATAAGCATAAAACAGTACACATAATCCTTCTATCTCTATTTATAGTAAATAAAGTATAAGTCAAATCCACGTAATGTGGGAAACTAGTCTGGCAAACTATATTAATTCTAAATGGCAATAGTTCGAACTATTCTATCAACATTCTATCTGGATTGTAAACAGCGAAAAGTAAACATCAAATACTCAGCAAGGTGTTATCAAAGTCCAGCTAGGTAGGAGGCCTCTCAGGTCGCGGGCCCAGCTTTGAAGTGGCAGAGTGTCCAGAGTCTGCTGAGTATACCAAACTCTTGTCTTGCAGATCGCTTATATAGTCCCGGAAGCCGCTGGGCCCCTCCAGGATAGGGGCTTGTTTTCCATGAACTTGTGCTGGCTTTGGAGACTGCTGCCTCTTAGGGATAAGCGAAACCAGGTGCTCTTGGTTTGCTTCCGTCGTGGGCTCCAGGCATAACTGTAATCTCTGCAATACATCTAGGCAGTCCTCCAGGAAGCGGGTGGTATAGGTCTTGCCATGATAAGAAAAAGTCAGAGCAAACGGAAAGTTCCAGCGATACTGGATCCTGTGCTGAAGAAGAATGGCAATAGCCGGTTTCATAAGTCTCCGCTTATGCAGGGTATCCGGGCAGAGGTCCGCATAAAACTGCAGGATTGAGTCATCCGGCCCCTTGATTGTATGCAGCTTCCTGGTGGCCGATAGTAGAAGATCTCTGGCCTGCTGCCTTAAAAATCTCACAATAACATCCTTGGGAGCCTCCAAGCTTCTCGTACCTCCCAAGGCTCTATGGGCACGCTCAATCTCCCACACACTTTCAGGCTGATTGGGAAGGATTGTAGGGATTGTATCCCTCAGATAGCCAGACAGGTCCTGTATCGCTCTTGGTATACCACGGATGCGGACATTGTGTCGGCGGGACCGGTTCTCCAGATCCTCTATCTTATCCGTGAGATCAGAAATGTGAATGGAGTTTTGAGCAATAGAGGAACGGTCTCTTTCTTGCGCCTCGGCCAACCGATCCGACGTGTCCTCCAATATTTGAGTGCGTTGCCCCAGGTCCTTCAAGTCTTGTCTTAGAGGATCAATAGCTTTTGCCAGGAGCCGCTCAATAGTAGCCACTGACCTGGCCGAGAGGTCCATATATTGGCTAGGAGCGTCAGGAGAACCTTCCCTGTCTGAGCCATCCGAGTGTTCTGAGGCGGATTCCGCAGGAGGGGGACATCTGACAGTTTTCGGTGTAAAGTGCTCCCTTATGCCCTTCGCCGAAGCAGTTCTTTTGGGTTTCGGCATTTTGGAATACGGGCCTCAGGAGTCAGCAAAGAGTCTGTTATGGAATCAGCCAGGTATAGAATAGAGGGAGGCTATACCCCAAGTGGTCTGAGTGAAAGTCCGCTGGCCCAAGTAGTAGAGTTTGTCCAGATTACAAAGTTGAGTTGAGGTAGGTGATAGCTGTGCTGCCAGGCCAGTTCCCCATTCGTCTCTTTATCCCATAATTAGAGTGTAGTCCCCAGCCGGGACTCTGGAAAGCCTTTGGAAATCCGGCCCAACAGAGAGTAGTTCCTTGGTAGGCAGGTGGCACAAAAAATTGTACCCTCTTCGGGTAGTCTGTCTGCAGATGTTGACAGGGGCATTATTCGCATAAAGCCAATGAAGATCTGCAGTATAACAGACGGCCACCGGGTGGCAGCATATGTGCTAATGTTGTAAGAAATTAACACAGTCCATGTAACTGGCAGTAAAAGCACAGGTCTCAAATATAGGTAGACACAATATTTTTGTTTGATGCATAAAAGTTCCAAAAAAGTGCCTAAAGACAGCGTCAGATTCTGAGACCAGGTACAGCCACTGTGCTCCCAAATAGTATGCAATTCAGTCTCTGGCAATGCTGCGAGGTAAGTCAGTATTTCAAAAGCTTAGCACTGAGAGGGTAGCTTAAAGAGTTGATTCACACCACCTTAACCCCAGTTCTCAGAGTTGTGTGGGGATATGGCAATAAATAGAGCATTGTGTGCCTTGCAATCTGGGGAAAATTCAGGCAACTTCCTCCTCCTGCCCCACCATGCCTCTTTGATAACAGCCACAGATCCTTACATGTGGGGAGAATGCTAATCACCCACTTTTAGCTTTGGTTGCACTGCTCCCTCATTTGGGGATACCTGGGGAGTTGTAACCCTCTGGGGAAGATCCCCCCTACCTGCAGCCGCCGGGAGCGTGCACAAGATGGCGGCCTCGCAAGATGGCGGCCGCGTTTCGCGGGCTTTCTGCCCCGTCTTCAGTGGCCCCACTCTGGCCAGAGGGGTCACTCTGGGATCCCGGCCGGATCCAGCCGCCACCGGGATCTGCTGCAGGACAAGCCCAGGAGCTGAAAAATGGAGCCCCGAAGTCTTCTGGGGCCTCAGGCGGCGCCCCACAGTCGGAGACCTCCTGCACTGCTGTGGCCGCCAAATAAGCTCCCAGTCGCTCCCCGGGGGATGAGGGCAACCTCCGGTGGTGCCCCTGATAGCAGGCAGGGCACAAGGAGCCGCTTCAGGGTTAATAGCAGGCCCTATTTCGGAGCTCAGCGCGGAGCTCAAAGAAACACGTCCGACCTCGTCAGACGCCAGCTCCGCCCCCCCCCACATTTATGAGTTTAAGGCATTTGCAAGTAGAATATGGCCCTGAGGCTCTTTGACTTTACAGCTCAGCATTCTAAGTGTAAGTTACAAAAGATAAACTTTAGCTCCCCAAAAACATGGAGGAGTATCTGTTTCATAGCCTTTACATAGATATCGGCCTCTGTAACAGTGCTCTATAATATAAAGGAATCTTCTGTTTAGACGAAACTTGCCATTTCACTGTGAGAAATATCACATATATAGTTCTCAGCAGGGCGGGTTTGCCAAAAAACGTTGGTAATGCAACGCTAAAACTGAAGGCTCGCAAAGCGCAAAGTGAGGGCTGCACTTGTCATCCGTAATGACGGACCTGCGGAAGGCGCTCCTTGCGCTGGTGGAGATGAGTGCTGTAGGCTCTCATCCCTATCACCCCGTACGACTTAGGCAGGGAACGTCGAAGGCGCTCACTGCGCTGGTGGAGAGGAGCGCCATAGGCGCTCATCCCTATGACCTTGAACGACTTTGGAAGGGAGAGCCCCCGCACAACTTAAGCATCATACCTATTACCCACGGGACTACAGATCAACAGAAAACTGAAATACACAATTCACAGTGCGAGACCCGCCTGCAAAAATTACGGCCCATAACACTTTGAAAAGGAAAAAGCCACTTACAGAAATAAAAAAATATGACATATGAAGTCAACAGCCGAACCTCGAACATCGAAAAACACAAAACCCCCAAAAATACAAAAGCAAACATACAAAAAACATCAAACACGGCACGGGGGGACAACCAGGACGTCTGGGAGTGAGGTTGTACGCAAATTAAAGTCGAATTTGCAGACTGTCGCCACTCAAAAATCGGCAAAGCAAGAGAAAAAATGGCCACTGAAAAAAAAAAAAAACGAGGCTATATGACCCCTAAGCACACAAAACACCGCCAAGCACATACGACTTTTACCTAGGAACATACAAGGTACAAAATACACTATTAGCAAGGACGAAAATTGCTTGAGACCCGCGTAACACATAGACAATCGATAACACTAACTTAAAACTAATAACATTACCATTCTATAATGCCGCTTTACACAACTAAACAAACCGTTTAGCCTTCCGCACGCAGCCTATTTACACTGCACACTTGCCACACTGCTCACACTTTCTCCTCAGGTCACCAACGTTTAAATGTACAATTTTATGCTGCAGCAAAAACAACAGCGATTGTTAGCTCTTCAGCATATTGATTGCTGGATATATTAATTCCAAATAGGTAAAGTATATTAATTTATTATTTAATTAAGTAATTATTATAAAACATTTATATAAAAAAAAATTGTAGTTAGGGGTATATTTATAATGTATTTTTTACTGTAATTTTATGTATATTTGTGTATGCCTTTTCTTTGCAGGTGTGTATTTCTTTTTTGTAGTGGGGGGGTTGTAATGTCCTTTTTTATTTTTTGTATTGGGGTGGGGTTTGTAATGTTCTTTTTTTATTTTTTGCAGTTGGGGGGTTGTAATGTAGTTTTTGTTAACATAGGTTTTTTATTTTTGTGATTTAATAGGGGTAGATGGGCGTAAGTTTAGATTTAGATGTTTATTGGGGGGGATAGTGTAGTGTAGTGTTTGTACTTAATGTCATGAGGGTCCTGGAGGACCCTCATGGCACTTATGGGGTTAATTATAGGGTTATCATTGTCCTATGAGGGTCTTCATAGACTGTTATGGGACTGATTGGGATAAATAGAGGCTTACGGGGGTCTGTATAGACCCCCATAAGTAATGGGTTAGATGGAGGCTTATGGGGGTCTGTATAGACCCCCATAAGTGATGGGGTTAAATAGGGCTAGAAGGGGTTAAATAGGCTTAGTTAGGGTTAGATAGGCTCAGTTAGGTTTAAATAGGCCTAGAGGGGTTAGATAGGCCCAGTTAGGGTTAGATGGGTACAGTTAGGGTTAAATATGGTTTAGTATGGGTTAATGGAGTATAGTTAGGGTTAAAAGTGTAGAGCTTAGACTTTGCCATTAGGGTCCTGGAGGACCCTCATGGCACTTATGGGGTTAACCTAGGGGTTAATAGTGTCCTTTAGGGGTCTATGTAGACCCCTATTGGACTAAGGGGGTTAATGTTAGTTGCCACAGGGACTTTGTACAGTACCCCCGCGACTTTGGGTAATCATTAGTGTGCAGCGATCCCTTTAAGGAGCCGGGGCGAGAGATTTGAATCCAAGCCCGTACTCGGAAGGGCTTGGATATCTTTAGGGGTTAATAGATTTTCAATGCAACACTGTACAGTGCTGTAATTGATAGGGGACACATTGGGGGACATGAGGATGACATGTAGTACATTGGCTAGCTGGCACATTGCAGCTAGCCAATACTGTCATTTGAGGCCACAAGCCCGCTGGGCTTGGAGAACAGGTTACTGCCTTGGGGGTCATCCAAGCCCGTAGTACCGGGCTTAGATGGCCTCCAAGGCAGCAACTCAATCTCAAAGCCCGGCAGACTGCGGCCACAAATGACAGTATTGGCTAGCGCCGATGTGCCAGCTAGCCAATGTACTACATGTCATCCTCATGTCCCCCAATGTGTCCCCTATCAATTACAGCGCTGTACAGTGCTGCATTTAATTTATATTTGAGTTTTTAGTTTGGCAGGCTTGCCCTCTGATCCGCGGGCTTACACCCGCGATCAGGTCCAAGCCTGGCAAAGCTAAGGGCCGATTGCATGGCTTGCGATCGGCCATTGGAAGAGGTTTGCTGCGGCCCCTTCCATTTGAATAGCAATGTAGACGTAGGGCAGTCATTAATAGAATGAGACCCTAAGAGTCATATGGCTATTGTCTCTAGGTGGCATAAACATTGAAATAAAGATGTAGTAATTGCATTATAGGTCCCATCCATTGACAGTGAATAAGCCATCATAGCTCCTCTCCCCTTAACTCAGTCTGAAGCAAAACCTAGGCCCCTTTTCAACTGCAAGCCTGCAGTTGCCCAGCTTATAATTTGCTACATATACAGAGCAATTCAATTGATCAAGACCGCAAATACCTGTCTGAAAGCCTAAACTGTAAACCATGCAATTGTAAGTAGCATTTCAGGGCATGATCATGATGAATTAAGCAAGGCCGTAACTACCAATTTAGAAACAGCCAAAACGTGAAAAAAATATTTCTTTATTGCAGATTTGAGAGCTTGAAACTGTTGTGCAATTAGTTCTAATGTCTATCATCGCTTTCCTCGATATTTACAGTGCAGTATTGAATTGTTTTATGCATTTACAGTGCTACGAATAGGTGTTTAACCCCCTTGCGGGTCCTCTCTAGCACTCGTTGGATTTTCTCCTTCATTTGCCATTTACAGGTGTGAAAACATTTGCAGGCTTGGGGAAACTGATCAATTGAATAGCAATTTGCGATTTTAGCGATCGTAACTCTAGCGGAAGTGAAAGATCAAAGGCTTCTGGAGGCTGTAAGTTACGAGTTTAACCACCTCCATTTTATCAAGGCGTAACTCGGAAGCCGTTCGGAGGCCGCAAAAATTGCATAGCAAATTAGCTTGCAGAGTCATTTACGGGCTCCTGGATCACCCGATCCTATCTAGCACTCGTTGGATTTTCTCCTTCATTTGCCATTTACGGGTGTGAAAACATTTGCGGGCTTGGGGAAATTGAGCAATTGAATAGCGATTTGCGATTTTAGCCTTGTGAAAGTGAAAGATCAAAGGCTTCTGGAGGCTGTAAGTTACGAGTTTAACCATCGCCATTTTTTCAAGGCCATAACTCGGAAGCCGTTCAGAGCCCACAAGAAAGACGCCAATTGCATTGCAAATTAGCTTGCAACCTCATTTACGGGCTCCTGGATCGCCCGGAAGCTCATATGAATGTGGCCCCAGGTATTTAACCCCCTTGCGAGTCCTATCTGGTACTCAAAGGATTTTTAGCCATTTACAGGTGTGAAAACATTTGCGGGCTTGAGGGATTGTAGCAATTGAATAGCGATTGCGGTTGTAACATTTACGGGTTGGGAGTTACGATCTTGACAACTGCAGGGATTTTCAGCCTGTAACCCATAGATCACATGCGGCTCGGAAAAAGACACCAGTTGAATAGCAAATTAGTTTACAGGCTCCATTACGGACTCCCGTAAACAACAATAGCTCAGTTGAATCAAGGCTAATGTTAGCATATTAAATCCCATCAAACTCCAAGACAGGAGAAAGTATGAAATACACAAACATGGAGACTCATTCAGTTGAGGCTTCGGGAGATCCGGGCTTCAGAAATGGAGCCCGTAAGTTATTTTGCTATTCAATTGGTGTCTTTTTGTGAGCTCTGATCGAGTTACAGGCTCCGGCCTTCAATTCATTGCGATGGTTACCATCGCAAGTTAATGCCCCCCAAAGGCTTTGATCTTTCATGGACGCTCCGATGGCTAAAATTGCAAATCGCTATTCAATTACTCCGATTCCCCCTCGTTAACCATGCCGCCAAGCCGACAAATAGCAAAAGTCGATCCACAAGTTAGGTATTCCAAGAAGGAATCGCAAAGGGCTTAAAGACATGCGCTTTAAAAGCACATATACACACACTATTGTACTTTTATTAAAAGGGAAAGTGATGTTAGGTCTTAGCACAACATTCTCAGGCTCGCAAATCTGCAATATAAAATACTTTATTTCATGTTTAAATTCTGTGTTATATCGATCCTGGCAATCAATGTGTTAATACATATAATGGAACTTGCATGTAATAGAATATCATATTTACGGCTTTATCAATATTGCATTATTTCTGGAATGTGGGTTCCATCGTAACTCGTAATTCAAGCCCGTAGGACTTTGAAATCCAATCTCCATTTTTCAAAGCCATAAGTGACGATCTCTGTTTCCATTGGCTGTTTCTAATCGGGAGTTAGTGCCTTGCTTTATTGATCATGTTCAAGATTGCAAATGCTACATACGATGGCACGTTTTCCGAAATTTGCTATCGGCCCCTAACTTGCGGCCTTGCCGAATTGAATTGCAACTCGAGTGCCCTGCAGTCCTGCAGACATAGGGCCTATACTCCATAACTTGTGGTCTCCAAATTGAATGAGCCTCATGGAGTTCTTTAGGCTCAAATCTACAGTGGTTCATTAAATTAGGTTGTATCTATTAAAAAAAAAAACGTTTGCCTACAGTTTAAAAATGGACCACTGATAAATGATAATATATATGTAATGAAAATGGTTAATCCCAAAAACAGTTTAAATATAAATCTGGCTAGAATACATTAAAATTCTTGAAATTGTGTGATTTCCACAGGGATGCAAGAATAGCTAACATATGCTCGTAACAGATGGATTCTGGTGCTATTTCCCATGGTTTGATGTGTATCACAAGAGGGGAGAAAAAAATTACTTTATGCAATTTATATTTATTAAGTATACATTGACCAAAAGACATTCAGGCTCTCAAGGGTTACTTGTTGTTCTTGGCAAATTGCATTCTTACAGTCCCCAAACATGAAAATCTTGTAGTTTTATGTCCCTTGTACATGGATTTTTGGATGTTTATTTTAAATACAGATCAATTACAAATGTAGACATTCAGATTAGTGTGGCCAGTGGTGTAAAAAATTGCAGGTGGTTGGGAGACCGGGTCTCCCTAAATTATTGTTTCTGACTCCTAAACATTACAGATGCACTATAATGTACTATTTTGAATGGTCTCCTTCATTGGCTCTTACAAAAATGCTGTTAGGTTAGAAAATCTACCTTGCTCCTAAGTATTACCGTATATACTCGAGTATAAGCCGAGTTTTTCAGCCCTTTTTTTAAGGCTGAAAAGGGCCCCCTCGGCTTATACTCAAGTCATCACCCCTGTGTCTCTCTTTCCCCCCCGTGTCTCTCTTTCCCCCCCACCGTGGCTCTGTCCACCCCACCGTGGCTCTCTTTCTCCCCTGTGGCTCTTTCCCTCCCCCTCCCTTATCATCCTCAACCCCCCCATCCTCATCCTCAACCCCCGCCATCCTCATCCTCAATCCCCCATTTTCAATCCCCCAATCCTAATCCCTAACCCCTAAATCCTCATCCTTAACCCCCCAATCCTCACCCTAAACCCCCCAATCCTCACCCTAAACCCCCCCAATCCTCACCCTAAACCCCCCTCCTCATCCTAAACCCCCCTCCTCACTTTACCCCTTTAATTACCTCCCCCTCTCCCCACACTTACCTTCCATCTGCAGCTCCTCCTCTGCTCCTGTCTGCGTCGGGAGCCGGCATATGCGCGCCACATCATTAGCATTGGACGGGTCAAGACGCAGCCAGAAGGAGCGCGGAAGAGTGGAGGAGCAGCTGCAGAAAGAAGGTAAGTGAGGGGAAAGGGAGAGGGGGTGGTAATTAGAGGGGTAAAGTGAGGAGGGGGGTTTAGGATGAGGAGGGGGGGTTAGGGTGAGGATGGGGGGTTTAGGGTGAGGATGGGGGGTTGAGGATGAGGGGGCTGAGGATGGGGGGTTGAGGAGGGAGGTTGAAGATTAGGACGGGGGGTTGAGGATGAGCATGGGGGGTTGAGGTTGAGGAGGGAGGTTGAGGAGGGGGGGTTGAGGATGAGGAGGGGGGTTTAGGAGGGGGGGTTGAGGAGGGAGGTTGAGGATGGGGGGTTGAGGCTGAGGAGGGGGGTTGAGGAGGGAGGTTTAGGAGGGAGGTTGAGGCAGGGGTTGGAGGAGGGGGGTTGAGGATGAGGACGGGGGTTGAGGAGGGGGAAGGAAAGAGACACAGGGAAGGGAGGGGGAGGGAAGAGACACAGGGAAGGGAGGGGTTGAGGCAGGGGTTGGAGGAGGGGAGTTGAGGATGAGGACGGGGGTTGAGGAGGGGGGAAGGAAAGAGACACAGGGAAGGGAGGGGGAGGGAAGAGACACAGGGAAGGGAGGGGGAGGGAAGAGACACAGGGAAGGGAGGGGAAGAGACACAGGGAACGGAGAGGGGGGAAGAGGCACAGGGGAGGGAGAGGAGGGGAAGAGACACAGGGGAGGGAGAGGAGGGGAAGAGACACAGGGGAGGGAGAGGGGGAGAGACACAAGGGAGGGAGAGGGGGAAGAGACACAGGGGAGAGAGGGCACACAAGAGGGGGACACAGAGGGTACAAGAGGGACACAGGCGGCAGCACATTTCCCACCCTCGGCTTATACTCGAGTCACTGAGTTGGCAAAGATGCAGTGGTTAGCATTAAAGTTGTATTTAACAATATATAATAACAACTAACTCAACAAAATAATAACATGCACATGCATTGTCATCAGCACTACTTATTAATAACTTTTGTTTACAATGTCAACCATATCATGCAATTATTAATAAGTGAATTAAGAACATTTTAATTTATAGTGTGTCACATATAACACACACACAGACACACACACATTATTTATATATATATATATATATATATATATATATATATATATATATAAAATAAAAATATACTTTATCATTTGTATTAGTATTTACAGTGGGAAAAGCCTTTAGTAAATTGCCCAAGGACCTAAGATCGCCGGTAACCATTGGCTACCGCACTAGCGTGCACACACAAGATACTTTAGTACATTCCCTCCAGAGCTGCATTGGGGGAACTAGTTGCCCCAGCTATTGGAATAAGATTGCAATTAAGAGAGTCACCAAAAAGACACAGCCATATTCTATTAGCTATTTGCAAATGCCTTGAACTAAAATAAAAAACATTTTTATAACTGTTTATGTGCATTCGTTTGACTTAAGAATTCATTAGTGCCAATAAGTAATCATTGCTGAATATGTAGCAATATTAAGAGTGATTTTAAGTGTATATAAATGTAAGAATTGGGCAATAGAATAGGACCCACAGTGAGCAAGAACTGGAACTACATATAAACCATGCTGTCCAAACTACTTAATTGCAGCCAACAAAGACTTCTATGTAAATCTCTGCAAAAGCAATTACGAGTGCTGTAGCAGCACAGTGAATCCTACATAGCTATGTTATTGCCCCATCTCTAAGACATTGCGAGAGAACTGCTACGAGTCACTTCTATGAGTGAACTGCACAACAAAGTGGAAAATAAGTTACTCCCTTACACTTTGACACCCAAACCCTATGCTAATAAGATTTTATGGATCACTCGCGAATTAGGGCACTGCTGTAACTGCAAAAAGCAGAAGAAAGATTTATGTGTACCAAAGACCACTCGCAAGTGGTTTTCAAACCCTTGATGAGTCCCCCCAGAAGGATTTAAAGTGACAGAATAGCACAAAAAAACACTACAATATGATGATATTGCAACATTTCAACACTTAACAATCCAATATCAACATAAGTGTAATTAAAAAATATTGTATTTTAGTATTAGGCCAGTTTTATGATACAAAATCCAGGGTTAATACACGTCACAAAACCACATTGACTAGGAACAAATGCTCTAATGCATTGTCTATAAATATATCATATTTTAGCACAAAATAAACACATTTTTTTTATATCAAATATTTATCACATACATAGTTGTGGTACTGCGAAGAGACCTGCAGGACTTAGCTGCAATGAGCACCAATGGCGCTCATTGCAGGGGTGGAGATGAGCACCGCCAATTGCTCATCATGAGGCCCGCTGGACTTAGCTGCAATGAGTGCCAAAGGGATCAAGAGTCAGCAGGACTCAGCGCAAGGTACGCAATATTTTTTTACGGCACGCAATACTTTACGACTTTAACGGCCGAACCTCCAAACTCGAACGACCACCAAAAAATGCCAAAATACTTAAAAAAATACCTTACACACTCACACACAGAACACGGGGAGAGCCAGGGAGCCTGTGAGTGAGGTTGCAAGTTAATTTGAGGTATATTTGGCATTTTTTGGCGATCGAAAATCGGCTAAGCGAGAAAAAAGCTAACGTCCGAAAAAATGAAAATGGATGAAAACGAGGCTGAAGGCAGTAAAAAAAGAGGCCAAAGCCTGTAAAACTTAACCCAAGCCAGTAACGCTTAACCCAAGGCAAAAAAACTCATCGCGAGGGGGGGAGAGGCTCGCAATGAGCGCCAAAGACGCTCATTCAGAGTCACGCGATTAAGCGCCAAAGGCACTCATCGTGGGGCTCACGATGAGCGATGAAAATGCTCAGAGGGGGCAGACCATTGCATTGTGGCAACAGCATTCCCAGCCTTAAAATGCTCTTGCCGTCATTTTTGACGGGCAAGTTGCTAGTTAATAGATAAAAACAGTTACGGCACTTGTTTTGGCTCTTTATAATATTCATGAATTCCCATTTCCTATTGACTTCTAGAGCCCTGTCTCATCCGTAAAGCTTGGTGTGGCTAAGGCAAAATTTCCATCTGTGGACTGAGTGCACTAACCTGGGAAAGCAAAAGATTTGCATTAGAGCACTTGATTTACATGGAGGCCATAGTCTTTTTTTTATTAGAATCAAAGGCATATAACATGTATAGATAGCTAGATTGGAAGAGCTCTGTGAAAAGGTGGAGCAACAACACTGTCTGTTGACAAGTCTCAGTAGTGTATATAAAATAACCTGGGACTGGATGTCTTTCCAGAGATGGTTGGTGATAGCAAGTCAATCTACCTAAGAGCAGTGTCCTTGCTTGGTTGGAACAAAATTATATACAGTGGAAACTCTATGTTTATCATAAATATACATCATCAATCCATCGCTGAAGGTCGGACAGACACTGGATCAAATGAATATATGATACATTTTTTCCAAAGGAATTAACTAAAATTAAAACTAATAATCCGTTCCCAGAATCTGATACATACATACCGTAAATACTGAGGAGTGATGATAGTAGAAGCTGAAGAGGAGCAAAGGAATTAGAAGAGTCACCTTCCATAAAAACATCAGGTAATTTCAACTCTGATGATCGATGCCATTTTTATCCCCTTCCCTACGAGTTACTATCATTCGATTTAGGAAAGAGCTTATTCAAATTGTCTATTTTTAAAAAAATTGTGACAAATATGAACATAGGAGCATTTTTTTACCTAAAAAAATTGACTAATATTGGATTTGACTTATATAGGAGCTGATGATTATAGCAGTTCCACTGTACTCTTACAGCACTGTAACAATGAACAAAACAAAGTTTAATAAATTATGTTATGTTTATCAATTTTATTTTAATAATACATGCTTATAATATTTTACTGATGTTCATCATTAAAATAGCAATATTTACAAACATTAAAATGATAATTTACAATTTCTTTCTCTGTCTCACAATAGAGATGATGTATTTTGTAGGGTAAAGGGGAATAGTAACTGCTAGAGTCGTTACATTTTACCTCATGATTACTGTATATACTCGAGTATAGGCCGACCTGAGTATAAGCCGAGGCACCCATTTTACCACAAAATACTGGGTAAAATGAGTGTCTCGAGTATAAGCCGAGGGCGGGAAATGTGCTGCCCCCTGTGTCCCCCTCTCTCTCCGTGTCTCTTCTCCCCTCTCCCTTCCCTGTGTCTCTTTTCCCCTCTCCCTTCCCTGTGTCTCTTCCAACCTCTCCCTTCCCTGTGTCTCTTCCCCCCTCCCTTATCACCCTCCTCAACCTCCCTCCTCATCCTTAACCTCCCTCCTCATCCTCAACCTCCCTCCTCATCCTCAAACTCCCTCCTCATCCTCAACCTCCCTCCTCATCCTCAACCTCCCTCCTCATCCTCAACCGCCTCCTCAACCACCCTCCTCATCCTCAACCCCCTCCTCAACCTCCCTCCTCAACCCCCCTCCTCAACCCCCCCATTCTCATCCTCTATCCTCAACCCCCCCTCCTTAACCCCTCCTCCTCATCCTCAACCCCCCATCCTCAACCCCTTCCTCAACCTCCTTCCTCAACCCCCTCCTCAAGCACCCCATCCTCATCCTCAACCCTCCTCATCCTCAACCCCCCATCAACCCCCCCTCCTCAACCCCCTTAACCCCAACCCACCTCCTCAACCTCAACCCCCCTCAATCCCCCTCAACCCAAACCCCCCTCCTCAACCTAACCCCCCCTCAACCCCCCTCCTCCACCTAAACCTTGTGCTCTGGCCTCTGCTCCTTGACCAGGCTTGCATGTGACGTCACATGCGCGCTGCATCATTAGCATAGTAATGATGCGGCGCGCATGTGACATCACATGCGCGCCCGGTCAAGGAGCGGACGCCGGAGCACAAGCAGGTAAGTGAGGGGAGAGGGGGCGGTATTTAGGGGGGTTTAGGTGGAGAAGTGGGGTTGAGGGGGGTTTAGGTTGAGGAGGGGGGAGGGAAAGAGACACGGGGGGATAGAGAGACACACAGGGGGTTAGAGACACACAGGGGGGTTAGAGACACACAGGGGGGTTAGAGACACACGAGGGGGCTAGAGAGACACGGGGGGGCTAGAGAGACACAGGGGGGTTAGAGAGACACAGTGGGGAGAGTGACTCGAGTATAAGCGGAGAAGGCCCTTGTTTGACTTAAAAAAGGGCTGAAAAACTCGGCTTATACTCGAGTATATACGGTAAATTGGACATTAGTATTATTCTATAGAAATTGATAATTGAAGACTTCGCCAGGTAGCTGGGACATTGGTATGTTTGTGTCTACAAGTGTTGATGTAAAGGTTACTATATCTTTTTATAATAATTGTATAAGACTGATCCCCTTCTTCATCGCTACTTTGTCATGGTGAAGGGTCTTGTGTACTTCAATGAAGCTGTGGGCTATAGCATGTAGGGTCACCCAAGATGGGCAGGTCATAGCAGGGAGATCAGACAAATCGTGGTCCACTGGAGGAGGACCTAGCAACCCACTCCAGTATATTTGCCATTAAAACATTATGGATTAGTAACAACCAGACACAAGATGTCCCTTTCGTGCTGTGGTCCATATGGTCGCGGAGAGCCGGACACGACTGAATGACTAAACAAACAAACAAACATGTGACTGATACTAGTTACATTTTTCAACCAGATACCTAACTTGCAAACTGTAAGACATCCATTACACTGAAGCCTGCATCATACATAGCATATTTGCTTTACAGTAGTTTTAGTTAGTGAACTTCTATCCAAAAGCAAGGTCTTCACTAACTACAAATCTGCTACAAAACTGGTGCTATTCAGTTGAACAAGCCCGCAAGTTACGGGCCGAAAGCCGAAACTGTAAACCATGCACTTTTATGTAGCAGTTCAGGGTGGGAACATGATCAATTAAGCAAGGCTGCAACTACCCAATAGAAAATGAGACCGTCATCATTACGTCAATCAATTAGCGTTTAGAGGTCCAATATGCAATTGGACATGCAATACCACAAAATACAAAATAAAAATACTGTTCTAGTCCATGTGGGTGGCCTGATGTGTATTAAGTAATTGATTCCCGAAATCGATATAACCCCCGAATTAAAGCATAAAAAATTATTTTTGATTGGCGATTTGCAAGCTTGATACTTTTGTCCAATTTATTCTAATGCTTTTCTATCTTTTTCACTGTCATTTACAGTGCATTATTGATTTTTTATTTGCATTTACAGTGCTACGGACATGTCTTTAACCCCTTTGCAAGGCCCATCTGGTACCTGTAGGATTTTCTTCTACATTTGCCATTTAAGGGTGTGAAACCATTTGCGGGCTTGCAAAATTGTAGCACTGAATAGCGATTCGCGATCGTAACTCTGGCGGAAGTGAAAGATCAAAGACTTAGATGTGGTGTAAGTTGTGGTTGTAACAACCGCAGGGATTTTCAGCCCATAACCCGTAAACCGTTTGCGGCTCGCAAAAAGACACCAACTAAATAGCAAATTAGCTTACGGGCTCCATTTATGGGCGCCCATAACTTTCAATTGCTCAACTGAATGAGGCTCTTAGTGATTGAATATCTTAGTCCTGTAAATAGTATTACAGCAAGTGTGTTTCTTCTAAAAGAGCACTAAAAATTACTACATTGTGCTAGGCATTTTCTCTACAATTAATACATTTCTAAAATTGTTATCATTGATTTGTTGTTGTTCAGTCATGTCTGACTCTCCGTCACCCTATGGACTGCAGCTCAGCAGGCATATCTATCATTATGTCTCTGGTTTTGCTTATCCTTATGGTTTCTTTGGCAAAGCCCCTTCACCACAACAAGGTAGCGATCCAGAAGGGGTTATCATTGAACATTAATATGGTATTGTGCAGCTTGATATGCTAATTCACAATGCATTGTGTTTGATAAAGGTTGGTGATCTAATTGCATAATAATAATTGAGATTTGTGCTTGCTTATGTGTTTACAATAAAAAGTATGTCATTTATTCGCACATCAAAACAGCTAATTAATATTTATGACAAATGCTTTTGCATAATAATGCAGCACAAAATGGTGAATACCTCAGCAAAAATGTACTTTATAAAATAAATGGCTAGAACAACTTACATTTAGTTTTTCAGGCTATTTAAGAAGAACTCTCCTAAAGAGTCTTGATTTTTGAGGTAACAGTTGCTTAAGTAAAGTCAAGTAAAAAATGCAAATATAAATTCAATACAGCACTGTAAATGATGGGAAACACAATGGTTGACATTACAACTAAAAGCACACCATTCTCAAGCTTGCACATCGCCAATATATAACACTTTATTTCATGCTTAATTTCAGTCCTACGGGCTTGCATGACCTCCAAGACCGTAACTCGTTATTCAAGTAACTTGTGGTTCGATTTTTGCCATTTGCGGGCTTGACGGAGTGGTTAGGGCGGGAAAATCGGAGGAATTGAATAGCAATTTGCGATTTTAGCGATTGGAACTCTTGCGGCCGTGAAAGATCAAAGGCTTTGAGGGAAGTAACTTGCGAATTAGCAAATCGCTGGGAATTGCAACTCGTAGCAAGTGACTCGATCGGAGCCCGTAAAAAGGAAGGCAATTGAATAGCAAAGTAGCTTGCAACATCCATTTGTGAGCCGGATCTCAAAATCGCAGCAATTGAATGAGGCTGCTGGACTGCAAGAAGATCGAATAAAAAAGTACTACAGGAAATCAAGACAAACTGTTTACTGGAAGGAATGATCATGAGGCTGAAGCTCAAATATTTTGGCCATATAAAAGACAGGGCTCCCTAGAGAAGACTCTGATACTGGGAAAGATTGAAGGCACAAGAAGGGGGGAGACAGAGATGGGGATGGATAGATGAGATCATTGAAGCAATAAACATGAGCTTGATGGAGTTCAGAGAGGCAGTGGCTGAAAGATGTGCCTGGCGTGCTGTGGTCGATAATATCACAGAGAGTTGGAAAAATTAAACAACAACCTCATCTGTAAATGTATGCCTCTTGCCAACTAGGGCCTCATTCTATTAATGGCCGAGGAGATGCGTGGACGCAAGCTATTCTATTTCCTTGCGGCTGAGGGCCCTGGCCGACGCCCTGCTTTCCCTTGCGGCCACCCCCGCCGCAGGGAAAGCCTTTGATCCCACGCGGCTGCAAGAGATTCGGCCGAATGCAACCCTACGACCCTATTCAAATTCTCCGGCCAGCCCTACTCCAAGAACGCAAAACGTCCCAAAAGGGACACATCTTACTTGTACCCTGGAGCAGTCGCAAGGGCTGTGAAGCCCTTGCAGCTGCTTCAATTAAGCCACCCGCTGGCTGCAGGGGGCCTGATCGTGACCCCTGCATTGTCCCCACCTCACCCCTATAATGCAGGGGCCAATAGAGAACGGGACCCCTGCAGGGTGCACATATTAACCCTTGCTGCAGGGGTCCGATTAGGACCCCTGCAGGCTTCCCGCATTAACCCCTTCCCTTGCTGCAGAGGGTCCCGATCGTCACCGATCGCGACACCTGCAGCATCTACGGGAAATCAAATTTCCCGCCGCAGGAAAAAAATAAAAAAACTCAAGCACAGGGAATTGCGGGGTTTGAATTACCCAACGCGGGTCCTTAAAGGGCCTGTGGCACACTAATGGTTACCCCAAAGCCGCGGAGGTACTATAAATACCCCCCCCCCGGCACCTAAAATTAACCCCATCACTCATGAGGGTCAATATAGACCTCCATGAGACTAAAATTAACCCCCTCAGTCCAATAGTGTCCTATAGGGTTTACATAGACCCTATAGGACGCTATTAACCCCTAGGTTAACCATACAAGTGCCATGAGGGTCATCCAGGACCCTCATGACAAAGTCTAAACACTACACTATTAACCCTAACTATAATCCATTAACCCCTTAACCCTCACTATACCATATTTAACCCTAACTGTACCTATCTAACCTAGCTAGGCCTATCTAACCCTAACTGGGCCAATTTAACCCC
The DNA here is from genome assembly GCA_027410445.1 of Discoglossus pictus. NCBI lineage: Eukaryota > Metazoa > Chordata > Amphibia > Anura > Alytidae > Discoglossus > Discoglossus pictus. The sequence goes on from CM050168.1 coordinate 11,737,474, forward strand.
TTGTAGCTTTATTTAACCCCATCACTTATGGTTGTCTATACAGACTCCCATAAGCCCCCATCTAACCCCATCACTTATGGGGGTCTATACAGACCCCCGTAAGCCTTTATTTAACCCAATCAGTCCCATAAGGGTCTATTAAGACCCTCATGGGACAATGAGAGCCATATAATTAACCCCATAAGTCAGGACCCTCATGACACCAAGTACAAACACTACACTACACTATTCCCCCAATAAACCACTAAATCTAAATCAACCCCCCTCTACCCTAACCTATTAACCCCTACCTACCTAACACTACCTACCTACCTACCCCCTATTAAACCCCTTAACCTCACTAATTACAAAAAATACAAAAAACTATGTCACCCAAAAAAAAAAATCTATGGCACCAAAAATAAAAAAGTACATTACAACCCCTCCCACTACAAAAAATAAAGGACATTATAAACCCCACCCCAATACAAAAAAAAATACAAAGAAACCTGCAAAGAAAAGGCATACACAAATATACATAACAGTAAAATATACATTATAAATATACCCAGAATTACAATACATTATCCCCTATCCATGCATGACCCCCTATCTATGACACATAACCCCCTATCATACATTACCCCCTATCTAGACAACATAACCCCCTATCTATACAATAGAGTTTAGTATGGGTTAATGGGGTATAGTTAGGGTTAATAGTGTCCTGCAGGACCCCAATGGCACTTATGGGGTAACCTCTGGGTTAATTGTGTCCTTTCGGGGTCTATGTAGACCCCTATTGGATGAGGGGTTTAATTTTTGTCTCATGGGGGTGTATATTGGGTTAATTTTAGGTGCCGGGAGGTGCAAGTGTTAATGTGGAGACCCTCCTGGGGTGACGATGGAGACCCCACGGGGGGGTTAATGTTAGTTGCTGCGGGGGTACTTACCCCCGTGGCTTGGGGTAATCATTAGTGTTTAGCAGTCCCTTTAAGGAGCTGCGGTGGGAGATTTGAACCCAAGCCTGTACTCGGACGGGCTTGGATATCTTTAGGGGTTAATAGGGGTTAATAGATATTCAATGCAGAACTGTACAGCGCTGTAATTGTTAGAGGACACATTGCGGCACATGACGATTACATTGGCTAGCTGGCACATGTCCGCCGGGCTTGGAGAACCCCGGGTTTGGATGACCTCCAAGGCAGCAACTCGATCTCCAAGCCCAGCGGACTGCGGCCACAAATGACAGTATTGTTTAGCAGCTATGTGCCAGCTGGCCAATGTACTACATGTCATCCTCATGTCCCCCAATGTGACCCTATCAATTACAGCGCTGTACAGTGCTGTATTGAATTTATTTCCCACTTTTTAGTTTGGCTGGCTTACACTCTGATCTGCGGGCTAACGCCCACAATCAGGTACTAGCCCGCCAAAGCGAAAGGCCGATTGCATGGCTTGCGATCGGCCGTAAGAAGAGGTGTCCTGCAGCCCCTTTCATCTGAATAGCAACATAGACATAGGGCTACGAGGGGCCGCAGCATCCTCGCAAGGAGTTGCAGCTTTGCGGCCATTAATAGAATGAGGCCCTAGGGGCCTCATTCAAATGTGGTTTGGCCAATTGAATAGGGCTCTATATAAGCGCAGTGCATTTTTTTTTTTACATACGTTTTTAGTTACTGAAGACCTTGCTTTTGGATAGAAGTTCTAACAAAACTTATGTACAACAATATGCTGTGTGCTTATATAGAGCCCTATTCAATTAGCCAAATCACATTTTAATGAGTCCCTAGGTAGACACTTTGGAGGCTGAGATTTGCTTATTGCCATTTATTGAATCAATATTTCACTTTTATATCATGAACAACTGATCTTGCTTAAATGCTCATGAAGAATGAAGAGGTTTGGAAGTTTACATGACAGAAAGACTTTAAAGGACATCAATGGAGACAGTCAAGACTGCATATAATTTAGTATTATAAATGGTCAATTAAAAGTTGTTTTTATTTGTTAACCTTCTAAAAACATTTGACCATTATTAAATGTAATTCTCTAAATGAAAACTGAAAATATAAGAATACCATAAACAAACACATAAATGAATGCTTACAGACATCTTCCAACACTGCATATACAAGGTAAGCAATTAAAAGTGGTTTACAACGGTTTGCTTTTCTTGTTACTGTCTTCAAGAGAAGAGCTTAAAAAGAACATGCTTAAAATGGCTGGAATTTACTAAGCACTTTCTCTCCTGACATGAGGTGAGAAGAGCTGAGATAATGTGAGAAGGTCCTTTTTTGCTCAGAGGAAATATTACATAGTAAGGCCCCTATTTAATTGCAAGTCCGCAGTTGGCGTTATACAGGGTTTCAGATTTGCTACAATTACAGAGCGATTGAACAAGACCACAAGTTACGGGCCGAAAGCCAAAACCGTAAACCATGCAATCAAAAGTAGCATTTCAAAGCATGATCATGATCAATTAAGCAAGGCCGTAAATACAGATTTAGAAACAGCCAATACAAAATGAGACCGTCATCATTACGTCAGTAAAACATGGATGTAACACATCAATCAATTAGCCAAATCGCATTTGAATGAGGCCCAAAAGTCCTGTGCATTTGTTTATAGCTCCCATCTACTTTACCACATTGTCTTTGAGGTAGTTAACTGGAAGTGTAGTTACTTGAAACTAAAAAGCCACCATGTGTACGCATCTTTAAAACCCCTGCCTACTGGGACAAACGGATGAGGGTAGATAGAGCATAATATAAATGATGTCATGGCAGGAGCAATTTGACATAAACATCCTGATTTATACTAAGCAGACATGCAGAATGATATCATTATTTGATTATTTTCCTTGTTCAAGAACTAGAGCTTCAGAAAAGACAAGTGATTTAATTACTAGCATTTTTATATGAAAACCAGATCCACAAAGGAAAAATGGTATGAGGAGGGATGGATAGGGAATGAGTGAACTGGGCAACATATTTATATTTTACAAAAAAACATTAATAATATAAGATTTACACACAATATTACAAAAGCAAACGATATGTAATATAAATATTATATACATACTAGCAACTTGCCCGTCAAAACTGACGGCAATAAAATTTGAAGCCTGGCACTGCTGTTTGCCACTCAATGGGAGCCTCTCCTCCTGTACTTTACTGGCCTCGCGATGAGTGCCTTAGGCGCTCATTGCGAGCCTCTCCCCCCCTCTACTTGACGGGATGCGCTCATTGTGAGCCTTTCCCCCCCATCTACTTTACTGGCCTTGCAGTGAGCGCCTTCGGCCAAAGGCGCTCATTGCGAGTCTTTCCCTCTGTCTACTTCCTCCCTTGTGTCTCATTTCCCCCCTCCTTTCCCTCCCTTGTGTCTCCCCCTGTGTTTTTACCCCTTTCCCTCCCCTGTCTCTTTCCCCCTGTCTCTTCCCCCCCTCTCCCTCCCCTGTGTCTCTTTCCCCCTCTCCCTCCCCTGTGTCTCTTGCCCCCCTTCTCCCTCCTCCGTGTCTTGCCCCCCCTCTCCCTCCACTGTGTCTTTTCCCCCCTGCCTCTTCCTCCCCTGTGACTCTTCCCCCATGTTTCTCCCCCCTCCCTTGTGTTTCTTCCCCCATTTCCCTCCCCTGTGTCTTTTCCCCCTCCCCTGTGTCTCTTACCCCTCCTCTCCCTCCCCTATGTGTCTCTCCCCTCCTCCTCTCCCTCCCGTGTGTCTACCTCCCTCCTCTCCCACCCCTGTGTGTCTCCCCCTCCCCTGTGTCTCCCCCTCCTCTCCCTTCCCTGTATCTCTCCCCCCCTTCTCTCCTTCCCCTGTGTCTCTCTCCCTCCTCTCCCTCCCCTGTGTGTCTCCCCCTCCTCCCCTGTGTCTCTTCCCCCCTCCTCTCACTCCCCTGTGTCTCTCCCCCCCCTCTGTGTCTCCCCCTCCTTCCCTGTGTGTCTCCCCCCCTCCTCTGTGTCTCCCCAGTCCTTCCCTGTGTGTCCTCCTCCCTTCTCTCACTCGCCTATGTTTTTCTCTTCCGGGTGCGCGCAATGCGCATGCACGCCCCACCGCACACACAGGCGGATGCTCGTGCGCGCGTCCCGCCGCAATACACATGCGTTGCAGCAATCGTAGTTGTCAAACTGCGATTTGTCGTAAGCATGACGACAAATCACAGTTTGACAACTATTATATGTGTTATATAATAAAGGGACCTTTCCTGTTATCTGCCGCATGCAGAGGCAGCCATTGACCACTAGGTGGAGTGGCCGAGTGAATTTCCTAGTGTTTGGGTGTTTATTTTATTTTTTCAGTCGTTTCCTACTCTTTGTGACCTCAATGACCATAACACACCAGGCACAACTTTATGTCCATGTTCATGCTGATCCACAGCACAATGTAGACATGTTTAATGCTCTTTTAGAAGAAACACACTTGCTGTAATACTATCCCCCACAGCGGTGAAAGCACCGAATCCTAACCACTGCACCACCAGGGAACCCTAGGGGCTAGGGTACTGGCAGGTAATAAGCTTTACACTGACAAGAAATTCACTAAAATCTCAGCTACTGTGTGCTATCAGCTAACAGGAAAGATCCTAGTATAGTAAATAAATAGTTTAGCGCTGCAGAATATGTTGGCACGTTACAAATATACGATAATAATAATAATAATAGTATATTTGTATTCCCATATATGGTGTTTGTGTGTGTGTATATATATATATATATATATATATAAAATTTAATACATTAAATAGTACAATTGTGTTCTTATATCTAGTGTGTGTGTGTATATATATATATATATATATATATATATATATATATATATATATATATATATAAAAACTACAAACATATAAATACACCAACACATATTTATACATACATACAACTTATTACATAAACTTATATAGAAATATATTGAGAGTAAGGGCCACTAAAATCTATTTTTCTAGGAGCCAGGAGAGAAGCCTATCTGGCTCCTATAAAATCGTTGTGCATATATATATATATATATATATATATATATATATATATATATATATATACAAATACATTTCTATATACTCAACGTTGTAAAAACATATAATTATTATCCAACTAGTGTTTTTTCCTTACTCTAACAGCTCCATTTCTTTCCCTTCTCACCTGCCTCTGCACGGTCTTTGTTCTGTCACGATTTGGCGGGAAACTATTGTCTCTTTGAATAACTTTATTCATATTTTTGCTGCAAAACACAGACTTTCTTTCTAACTAATGTCTCTTTAGGTGGCTGGATTGGTGTCATCCCGTCATAAACCCCACTGTCATGGACAGTTCTCTGGTTCCTAATTACTGGTGAAATAAATGATTTTTACATTCACAGCCTCACCTTAATACAGAACATCCTGGGCCTCTGCTGTAGGCTGGCCAGGCTCTCCATCATAGTATTCATACTAATTCATATCATTCAATGCCGGACATTTATTATTAATATTATCACATTTCTGGTGTTCCTGTTGCTTCATATATGGCGGAATCCCCCCCCCAATAACGTTATTTATTACTTTTCTGGAGTATATATATCCGTGCACGGCCTCCATTACGTTTATCACTGTAAATTATGAATCATTATAATTTTATAAGCACTATTTATGTATTATTGCATATGCCCAGTATCATCATCTCCACATAAAAGTATTTTTTTTTAAATATATTTTTTTTACAATAACTTTATCGACACTTTGCTGTATCAACAGTTTTTGGAGCTGGTCAGGTCATTGAAAAACTTTTATCCATGCTCTAGGTCAAGGAGCTGTGATGTGTGGTAACGTTTCCGCTAATGGAGGCTTCTTCAGCAATGCTATCCACACTAATGTACATAATTTATTGCATATTTACCCGAACTCCAACCTAACCCTATTCCAAACGTAACCCCAGGCCTAACCTTAAATCCTAACCCATATCCCCTAACCTGTATCCCCAACCCTAAATCCAACCCTAACTCCAACGGTAACCCTAAAACATAACTGTATCCCTAACGCTGAAACCTAACTGTAATCCTAACCCACATCCCCTAACTCTAAATTCAACCCTAACCCCAAGCCGAACCCAAACCCTAAAAACATAACTGTAACCCTAACCCTTCTCTCTCCACTCATTCTCTCATTCTCTCATTCTCCCCGATACAGGTAAACATAAGAAACTGCAGGAGCGCACTTCAGCGTGGCGCACCACACTTTGCAACATTATTACTAAGTGGTGCTGCACGGCAGCCTTGAAGCGCACTCACAGCACTGGTAGTCAACCAACCGGAAAGGTCTGAAAATAATCTTCTGTATTACTTTATTTGATTACAAGGAAATCACCCTTTTGGCAATTACAATTCTTCCATTATGTTCCTGTCTATTCTCTTTGACCGCTGGCTGTGTTCTCTCCTCAGACATTAAGGCGGGAAATGCTTTTTTTTTCTCTCTCATAACTTTATTGTAACACGCAGTTAGGGGTGTTTGTATCACATATATAGTTGTGGATCTTACGAATGTTGGCCACCTTTGAGATGTTGGTCACGCAATGTTAAATGATTGCAGCCCTCGAGAAGCAAGGCCCGCAGTTGCTGGGCTGCAATGAGCACCGAAGCACTCATCGCGAGGCCCGCGGGACTTAGGCTGCAATAAGCACCAAAGGCGCTCATTGTGAGCCATGCGATGAGCGCCAAAGGCCCTCAGCGCGGGGCTCACGATGAGCGCCGAAGGTGCTCACCTTGTGTGGCAACGGGCTTGGGAGGTGGGAATGATGATTGTGTTGTTGACAGTGAGAGCAATGTGAGGAATTGAAGTTGTAGTAGAGGGTGGGAAGATTAGGAGTTCAGTCTTAGACATGTTGAGTTTTAGATGGTAGGCGGAAATTATAGAGGATATACTAAAGAGGCAGTTGTGTTAGAAGAGAGGGAGATAGATCTGGTGCTGAGAGGTAGATTTGAGTGTCATCTGCATAGAGATGATACTGAAACCAAAAATAGTTTATTAGGGTACCAAGTGAGGATTGAAAAGGAGGTGAAAAGGAGAAGAGGTGCTAAATGTTCGATCTTGTAGGTATGATGAGACCCACAAGAGAGCAGTGTCTTGAATGCCGAGGGAGAAGAGGATATGGAGTAGAAGCGGATGGTCATCTGTGTCAAAGGCAACAGAGAGATCCAGAAGAAGTATAATGGAAAAGTGACCAGGTCATGGTGACTTTTAAGAGAGCTGTCTCAGTGGAATTTTGGGTCCGGAAGCCGAATTGGAAGGTATCAAGAAGGGAGTTAAAGGAAAAAAAACTGGAAAGGCGGTTGTAGACGAGTCGCTCCAGCAGTTTGGAAGCCAGGGGAAGTAGAGAGATAGGGCGATAGTTAGATGTAACATCAGAGTCAGATGAAGGTTTCTCAAGAGTTGGTGTAATTACGGCATGTTTTAGAGAAGATAGAAACATGCCAGTATTTAGGGAAAGGTTGAAGATGTGTGTGAGAGCTGGGATTAGTGTGGTAGAGAGTGGGAAGGGATGAGCTGAGATGGAATTGGATTCAGAGGACAGGTAGTGAGGTGAGAGGATGATAATAGGCTGGATACTTCGTCCTTTGTTGCAGGGTCAAAGTAGTTCAGAGTGGCTATGGGAATGGTGAAGGGAGAAGACTGGGTATTGTTGGTTAGTTGAGAGGGTGGAGTGTGTGAGCCACGATGAGAGGAGAGTTTGTTGTGGATGGTTTAAATTGTATGCATAAAATGGTTGACAAAGTCTTCAGCCATGAGACAGGAAGGCATGGGAGGAGGTGGTGGGCGGAGGAGAGTATTAAAAGTGGCGAACAGACTTTTGAGGTTGTAGGACAGAGTTGATATTAGTGATGTGAAGTGGTGCTGTTTGGCCAGGTTTAGGGCAGAGGAGTAGGAGCGTAGCATAAACTTGTAGTGGAGGAAATCTGCTGAAGTGCATGATTTCCTCCATAGTCGTTCAGTAGTGCGGGAGCACCTCTGAATGTATTGTGTATGTGTAGCGTGCCATGGTTGCAGATGAGAGCAAGGGCAAGGGTGTCAAGGGTGGAAGAGAGAGTAGAGTTGTAGTGTGAGGTGACAGAGTCAGGGCAGTTGAGGTTGGTGATGGGGCTGGGAAGGGGTTGAAGCACAGTGGAGAGCTGTGTAGGGTCAAGCGCTAGCAGGTTTTTGTGGGTAATGGAGGCCGGAGTTGAAGAAGGATGGTGAGAGTGAAGGTAAGGAGGTGATGGTCAGATAGGAGTGGGTGGATGACTGGTTTGGAAGTGGTGCTGATATTGGTGAAAATAAGGTCAAGAGAGTGTCCAGCATGGCGAGTTGAAGAATCTGTTAGTTGTGCGAGGCCGAGGGAAGAGGTGAGCGCAAGCAGTTTGGTGGCTGCAGGTGAGATGGGAGTGTCGATAGCAATGTTGATGTTGCCAAGTACCTGTGAAGGAATTTTGGAGGAAGCCAGGCGGAAAAGTGTTTGAGAAATTGAGACGGAGTCCCTGGGGAGCGATAGATCACAGCAACATGAAGAGAAATAGGAGAGAAGAGGCGGATAGCATGAACCTCAAAAGATAAAAATTGGAGGGATGGGACAGGGGGTATGAAGTGAAATGTACAGCGAGTGGAAAGTAATACACCCACACCACAACCTTGCTTATTCACAGGTCTAGGTCAGAGTGTGGCTGATAGCGGGTGGAAATGAGGGAGAGACCTGGGTTAGGGGATATTTCTCCAGCAGCCAGGAGAAGAAGGATTGAGACCGAGTGAATATGGGAGTGGGACTTACAGTGGTGTTTCTGCTTATAAGTGTTAGGGAATGGATGAGATTGTGACTGGATGAAGGAGAGGAGCGCATGGGAGAAAAGAAGAGGAGAGCAAAGAAGTTGAGATGGTTATATTTTTGGGGACTTGATATGGAGAGGCTGCAAAGGAAAGTCGGGGAAAGAGACAGTTGGAGATGAGGAGGAGGAAAGAGTGAGAGAGCATTGTGACACAGTGTGTAGGTACAGTAAGTAGATGAGATGAAGGTGAAGGAAAAGTGGTTAGCCTAAGATAGGATAGATGTAGTAATATAAATTCAGGAGCCGGGGAAAAGAGCGAAGGAAGGTTTATCAGAATGGCTGTGGTGGATTGTAACTTGATTAGACTGTTTTATATACCTGCTGTTGTCAATCACATATATAGTTGTGAGCGTACGAGTCGTTGCTCACGCTTGCGGGCTCGCGAAGCAGCGAGCCGCGGCCCTCGCGTAGCGAGCCGCGGGCCTCGCGAAGCGAGGGCCGCGGCTCGCGCAGCGAGCCGCGGCCCTCGCGTAGCGAGGTCACTGGGCAAGGGCCTCAGTTGCTGGCATGGAGCGCCGAAGGCGCTCCATGCCAGCAACTGAGGCCCCTCGCGAAGCGAGGGCCTCAGTTGCTGGCGAGGTCACTGGGCACGGGTCTCAGTTGCTGGCATGGAGCGCCGAAGGCGCTCCATGCCAGCAACTGAGGCCCCTCGCGAAGCGAGGGCCTCAGTTGCTGGCGAGGTCACTGGGCACGGGTCTCAGTTGCTGGCATGGAGCGCCGAAGGCGCTCCATGCCAGCAACTGAGGCCCCTCGCGAAGCGAGGGACTCAGTTGCTGGCGAGGTCACTGGGCAAGGGCCTCAAACCCTCGCAAAATTCACGTCGCTACTCCAAAAACACGACACACAAATTACGACACTCGCTAAATTTTACGAGGCACGCAAACAACGTACGAAACACGTTACCACACATTACGACCTCGCAAACATCGGACGCAACACGCCGACATACAAACATTTAAAACACAATACATACACACAACACATACATAAAAAACTTACCTACACCAAGAGGGAGCACCCAGGACCTCAAAAATGCAACTTACACCTCGATTTTACTCGAAATAAAACAGTTTAGAGACTAAAAAAAAAACGAAGCGAGAGAAAAAATGGCCGCCGAACAAAACGAAAACGAGGCTACAGCACTCTAAACTCGCAAAACACCACAAGAAACTCGCAAAACACCACAAAACACCTACGGATATTCCGATACAGACCTATACTACACATTACTCGCCATTTTACACCAATGCGGAAGTACACGACTACGCTAACGGTTTGGTCTCGCGCACGCACAGTGTTACACTGCACACATTCAGCATGCTTATACAGCAGCTCCACACCACTAATGCTGCAGCAGCATCAACACAGATTGCAAGCTCTTCATCACAATGCTTCAAAATAGGTACAATATATTCATTTACTAATTTAGCTACCTTACTATTTCATTGCCGTCATTTTTTGACGGGCAATTCGCTAGTACTAAAAATAACCCAGTACGATTATCTACCAAAAAAGCTGGGAACTGTCATTAGCCCCAGATAGTTTTAGAACCCATTTCATGTTCGTTTAGCATTAGATAGATATTGTATTTTGATACACTGTTTGATACATCTGGGTCTAAGAAACACAGCTACCCAACTAATGTCAGATCTAATTAATACAGAGCCCTAGGGGGTAATGTCTACCCACCTGCCTTACAAATACATATACAATCCCCTCAACAATAATCCTGTTTTAGTATTCAGTATGTATCCTCTGCTACTTAATACAATGTAATATGTGTGAAATCACATATATAGTTGTGAGCAGGCGGGTTGTTGCTAATGCTGCGTGAAGCGAGGGCCGCAGTTGCTGGCAAGAAGCGCCAAAGGCGCTCCTTGCCAGTAACTGCGGACCTCGCAAAATTTACGGACTTATGACAAAGAAATACGAGACGCGTTACGACCCATTACGAACTCGCAAAAATACGACCTTACCGCCCGAAGCGCGCGCACATGAAAACACGACAAATACATAAAAAGCTTACCTGCAGCCAGGACGTCGAAAACTGAAGTTACACCTCAATTTCACTCGAAATAAAAGAGCTTAGACACCTGAAAATCCCCTAAGCGAGAGAAAAAATGGCCACCGAAAAAAACGAAAACGAGGCTACAGGACTCTAAAAACGCAAAACACCCCCAAACACCTACGGATTTTCCGAAAAAGACGTACGGGATCCGAAAACAAGGACTCAACCCGTGCGACCCAAAAAACATTAGAAACACAAGAAATACACACAACAAAAACATAAAAAGCTTACCCACAGCAAGGGGGGGGGGGCACCCAGGACCTCTGCAAGTGAAGTTACACCTCGATTTAAGTCCAAATTACAGAGTTTAGACACCGGAAAATCACCTAAGCAAGAGAAAAAATGCCCGCCGAACAAAACAAAAACGAGGCTAAAGGACCCTAAAGACGCAAAACACCACCAAACACCTACGGATTTTCTGAAAAAGTCGGACGACATCCGAAAAACAAGGACTCTAAATCAGCCACAGCCGCATACCACACATTAGGCGCCATTTTAGAACACTAAGTTACACAATCCAGAAGTACACAGCTACCCTAACAGATTTGCCTCACGCACGCACACTATTACACTACACACTGCACACATTCATGACGCTTACATAGCAGCTCCACAGCACTGATGCTGCAGCAACATGAAAACAGATTGCCAGCTCTTCAATACAATGCTGGATATATTACTTCACAATAGGTAAAGTATATTAATTTCTTATTTTATTAATTATTCTTTGCCATACCAAATAAAAACACCAACGCTGCTCATAGCACACAAACAACCAAGAGCTTCGCAATGAGCGCCGAAGGATCTTGGAACACCAACAAAATTAATTTTGCACACAAACAACATTACCTGCCTTACAATCTTATTGCCGTAATTTTTTGACGGGCAAGTCGCTAGTGTATAATATTAATGTGCACGGCAAGGGAGGAAGAGGCACACGGGAGGAGGTGAGACACATAGGGGAGGAGGGGAAAGGCAAACAGGGGAGGAGGGGAGAGACAGACAGGGGAGGAGGGGAAAGACAGACTGGGGAAGAGGGGAGAGACAGACAGGGAAAGAGGGGAGAGACAGACAGGGGAGGAGGGGAGAAACAGATAGGGGAAGAGGGGAGAGACAGACAGGGGAAGAGAGGAGAGACACACCGAGCAGGAGGGGGGAGAGACACAGGGGAGTGAGAGAAGGGGGAAGAGACACAGGGGAGTCAGAGGAGGGGGAAGAGATACAGGGGAGGGAGAGGAAGAGGGAAAAGACACAGGGGAGGGGGAAAAGGCACAGGGGAGGTAAATGGGGGGGGGGGGAGACACAAGGTAGGGGGGGGGGGAGAAAAGGGAGCCAGAGAAGGGAGGAAGAGACACACAGGAGAGGAGGGGAGAGACACACAGGGGAGAGGCACACAGGGGAGGAGGTTAAGAGAGACACACAGAGGAGGAGGGAGAGAAGGGAGCCAGAGAAGGGAGGAAGAGACACACCGGGGAGGACGGGAGAGGCACACAGGGGAGGAGGGGAGAGAGACACACAGAGGTGGAGGGTGTAACGGAACCCATCACTGTTTTACCCTGTTTTATGATTATTATGGTTAAAATATGATCCTACTATTATACTGCATGTATGTTGGTTTATGCTCTGCAGAATATTGTCCCAGACATTTGCAGCTACTTGGCATGGGAGATAATCCTGTTACAGAGACTCTGCATAAGATAAAGGAAGTCTATTGTATACAGTGTTTTCATGCTCAGATAAGAACAAAGAAGTGTAATTGAATCAATGTCTGATTGTATCAAAGTTGCCAGGGAGCTTCGGGGAGGTGTGACCCACCTATTGTTCTCTTTATGTGTATTGTGCGGCCAAATATGGGCATGTGTATTGCCTGTGGGAAGAGATGGGTATAAATATTTCTGCACATAACAAAATAAAGTCAGTATTCATTTGACTCCCAAATTGTGTGTCGTCCAATATGGGAGGTCGGGAATGGTGAAACTGTAGTGCCTCTTGGGTATTTTACCGTATACCAGCGGAGATATTGGACTGCGTGTTCCAGCTCCGTTACAGAGGGGAGAGAGACACACAGAGGAGGAGGGGGGGGAGACACACAGGGGAGGAGGGGGAGGGACACACAGGGGAGGAGGGGGGTAGACACAGGGGAGTGAGAGAAGGGGAAGAGACACATGGGAGTGAGAGAAGGGGGAAGAGACACAGAGGAGTGAGAGGAGGGGAAGAAATACAGGAGAGGGAAAGGAAGAGGGAAAAGACACAGGGGAGGGGGAAAAGACACAGGAATGGGAAATGGGGAGGAGACACAAGGGAGGGGGAAGAGACACGGGAGACAGAGGAAAGAGACACAGGGGATGGGGAAAAGACACAGAGGAGGTAGAGGGGATAAGAGACACAGAGGAGGGAGAGGGGGTAAGAAACACAGGGAGGGAGATGGAACGAGACACATGGGAGGGAGAGACACAGGGGAGGGGAAAAGAGATACAGGGAGGGAGGGTGAAAGAAACACATGGGAGCAGGAAAGAGGAACAGGGGAGGGGGAAAGAGACACATGGGAGGGAGAGGGGGAAGAGACACAGGGGAGGAGGGAACAGACACAGGGGAGGGAGAGGTGGGGAAGAGACACAGAGGAGGGAGGGGGAAGAGACACAAGGGAGGGGAAAGAGACACAGGGGAGGGAGAGGGGGGAAGAGACACAGGGAAGGGAGAGGGGGGAAGAGACACAGGGGAGGGAGGGGGAAGAGACACAGGGAATGGAGAGAGGGGAACAGACACAGGGGAGGGAGAGGTGGGGAGGAGACACAGGAGGAAAAGAGACAGGGGAGTGAGAGGAGGGGGGAAGAGACTGGGGAGTGAGAGGAGGGGGGAAGACACAGGGGAGTGAGAGGAGGGGGAAGAGACACAGGCGAAGGAGAGGAGGGGGCAAGATACACAAGGAAGGGAAATGGGGGGAAACATGGGAGACACGAGGGAGGGGGGAAGAGACAGAGGGGGGACAGGGGAAAGAGACACAGGGGAGGGAAGACAGGGCAGGGAGAGAGGGACAATGAGAAATGGGAGGGAGAGTGGGGAAAGAGACACAGGAGAGTTATGGGCGAGGCACATAAAGTAGGGGGAGGCTTGCAATGAGCGCCTTGGGGAAGCCAGCAGCCACTCATTGCAGGGCTCACGATGAGCACCGAAGACGCTCATAACAAGGCCCGTAAAGTAGAGGGCCAAAAGCTCCTCCTGGGGCATGGAGTCCATAAGTGAGGTTGAAAGCTAATTTGCTATTTAATTGGCATCTTTTGGCCGCCTCCCAATTAGGTGAAGATAACAAACCTCAGTACAGTATTTGTAAGTACAAATATCAGAAATCAGGATGTAGATTTAAAATAACATAACTTTTTTTAGATAAATCATATAATAAGACATAAGTAAAACTGATACATTAATCAGAACTGGTCAGCACCAAAATGTGCCTATATTCTGTGTACTTCTGATAATAAGATTCTCAAAAGAAAGGCTATGTAGGCAGGAAGGTAACTGTAATCCTGATATAAAGATCAAATTAAATAAAGAACAAAATGCACACTCAGGCAGCTATATGGGATCCCTACTGTGGCCAAGTTTGGATTAGGACCAGCCACTTGCCCCCTTACTGTAACAAACTACTCTAATAGTGTCAAGTACTTGAGTAGGAGAAGTACATATATATATTTGTATTGACAACAAGTCTAATTCCACGTGTTCTACAATATTCAGCATTTAGAAACAGATTCTTTATGCATCATTTCACCAGGCCAACAGGGCTCAGTTCATTTTTTCAATTCTGCGATGTCATCTTGCTAGTACAGGGGCTCCTTATCAACACAATATGAAGGCAAGATATTATTAAGGAGAAGTAGGGTTGGTCCAAGCTGCTGTTCTTTCAACTTCCCCTAGTTATCAATAGTCAGTTAGAATATGGAGATTCTAATCCATTCAAAATTTTAATTTATAACACACACAAAACATTGCAAATCTAGCAAGTGGGGTGTTTTTCACATTTCATAACATTTTGTGGGTTGTTTGGCTCTTACACTACTCTCTATACCAGTAACATTAGGAAATAGAAGCAGAGGTAACTGTAAAGGTAGAATAGGAGTATTTTCTATCATGCCTTCTTTTTTCAAATAGACTTACCGTATTTATTTCTAGAACAAGAAAATAACAGTTATGTAAAGAAAATAGAAACAAAAGCGAATTAAACACTGGTCGAAGACCCCCAAAAGTGAAAAATAGAACTTATTTCAATGCATGGTTGTTACAAGACAGGGCACTCAGTTCTGACCTGAGGGCAATTTCTGTGCAATATTTTATATATTTGATGCGCTTCTCATAAGTTAGTGCCCTGGGTGGCCACCCACTGCACACATAAGGTAGAATCATCCTTGGATCACAAATATTTCTGATGACAACCCTGATTGTAGAATAAATATTTAGTATATTTAGATGATCATCGTGCAAATTCTACTGTGACATGAGGAAACAAAGGACTGATTGAGATGACCCATGGGTTCTTACAAAATATTAATTTAGGGAAGGTTGATTAAGGGCTGCCGCGCCAGTTTCCAAATTCCTTTGTGATTATGCTGCTGTAATATAGTTTTACCTTCTGTAAAATGTGGTGACTGCATTATTATGTTTGACACGTGATAAATATATTGCAAAATTCCGTCTGCTGCGTCTTCCTTCCACCAGCATGTCCTTCATTTGAAAGGTCAGAGGTGTCTACACAGCTGTCTGTAAGGAGATATGTGAGAGCCAAGAGGAAATACCCCAGTAGGAACTTTCTATTTAACCCTTTAGAAAGCTCAGCAAGGATCTTATCATACAGTCAACTCAGAGGAACAGATAAACAACCCCCACTTGGCGACTCATGGAAACGTTCTTCAAAGAGACATTTCCTGTTCTGGAAGAAAACGTCTCCAGACGGAGGGAGAGAGAGAAAAGAACTGAAGAAAATCCAGGAGCCAGTGCAAACAACCTGACATGTTTCCTTGAAATTGTTTACTGTTCAAGAAAACAGGATGAGAGTGAGAATATCAACACTCTAGGGACAACCAGAGGGGCCAGAACTCCAGAACCTTCTAAGAGGAAGGAGAGCACATTCTTTCTATTCCCTTGAAAGTTGCAATGACGTGTTAGAGTTCTGATAGGCAAATCTAATGAGATTTTATTGTTAATTTAGTTTTGTTGGTTTTGTGATGTTGGAGGAGACTTGAGAATGTAGAAGTTTTACAGCGGAGGATAAAGATAACAGTGTCATTTTTATCAATTGCAGGAAATACAATACAGTAGGACCTTTCTTGTAGATGTTTTTTTAGAGGTTACCCTGTAGATATCTGAAAAGTGGAAATATTAAGCTGTCACCCATTTCATCCTCCCAAAAGGTGTATATTTATATATTGTCATTGCCAAGTTAAAGAACTGTGCCAGTCTAGGCTAGTTTCAGAATCAAATCATCATTGGGAACCTTGAATGCAAAAATAAAGAAATTAAAAGAATAAGAGTTTGAAGGGAATGGGACAGCCTTAAAGGGACTTCTCTTTTCAATCTAAATTGCTGAGTTAAAGGGGGAAAGCTCTTGGCACCTCAGGACATTTTCCAAGATCTGCCTGAACATTTCTCAGCAGTCAACATCACATTGAACACCCTGGAAATGTACCCTCAATGTAGCCTTCCACCACACCTGCTGTAATGATATAGGAATCACAAGGTTTTGGTTTACATATGTTTATGTTTTCTCTGTCAGGTAGCTTGTTGATCTACAAGCAGTGCTACCTGATTTGTTGGTGAACCATATAAGAAGCACACTAACCACATACATGTACATAACCATATATGATCTGTGAGCACATCTCACATAAGTTTAGATTTTAACGAACAGAGGATGACATAATCAAATAATATTTGCAAGAATAATCTTTCAAATAGCAATGGCCTCAATTATGTCATAGGCTCCTATTATTGCAAGTGCAATAAAGGCTTAACGTGTGCTTCATCTATTTATATCATGCTCCTTAGCAAATCTCATGTGGTTACCTTCCAAAGAGATGTGACAGGAAGTCATGAAATAAATGCACATGAATTGGGCCAATGTTCGTGGATGATTTGCAAATTGTATTGACCCATTATTGTAAGAATTCAATCAACTTTGTGGATGTCTGATGTCCATATATATTTATATAATGTTGTATCCAATGCACATTGCCAATAGAGATTTGTATAGAGCAAGTGCTTATCCCAATGCACCAATGTGCGATCACAGATCAGTAATAATAAACAATATGCATTGTATTATATTACTTCATTGTTTGAAAGATAATACAGCATTGATAGCACTGCTTGGAGATCAACAGCAGGTAAGATTGCTGATTGGAACACTAAAAGGTAAACCTTACTAAACTACATATTTATCCTTTATTTCTACTTCTCCTTTTGTTGTTTTTCTTCTCTCACAAAGAGCATTCCAGAGCTGTCATACTATTTTAAAAATGTTCAATGACACTTTTTGTATGTTGGTGAATGGTACTCCCTTCTCCTAGGTGATTGTCATCCTGGTGTACTGACCTGAGAAAGAAAATATCTGGGTGTTATACACTATTATTGTTAGTTAAACTTTAGGAATTAGATTTTTGGAGAATCCCTTCTCTATATTAGTTCTGACCAGATATGAGTAGAAAAATGCATAGCATCTACATATCAAAGAGTTAGGGGTTAGATATGTTTAGTCAATCTCATGGCCCAATGGGATTAATTTGCACCACACTGATTATATTTGTGCATAGTCCTGTTATTTTGTTGACCGTACTTCTTGTAAATTGATACATTTTCAGTAAACTTTTGAAACTGACCTATTGTATCTGCCTCTATATGTTATGATGGGTGATTATTAGGCAAACTTAAACTAGACCGGGGGTGGTGAGGTCTGTCGTGTGAGTGCAGTCACCAGTCCAGGATTGCAGTATGTTTTTGCTTGTGTATTGGAGTTATTTATGAACCCAGGTGCGTAAATGTATGATATTCATTGTTGTTGTGGGCTCAACCTGAGACAGCCTAAATACATAAGAAGAATGCTCCTGCAATCCTGGCCTGGCAGGATTCATTGCACAGATTTACCAGCAATGTATTAAGCATTATGGCATTTGTTAAGGTGTTCACCTTCTAATCACCTTTTAATTGCCAACACATTGATTAGGTTGAATCACATACTGATTGCCAACACATTGATTAGGTTTATTATCATTGCACGTGGACATTGTAGTTGAAACACATGACATTATTACATATTACATGGCATTACTTATCAGGGGATGTACAATGAATGCTAAAACAGAATTATTGTTGATGGGGGTTGTGAATGTGTTTGTAGGGTAGATGGTATGTGTTAACCTCCAGGGCTCTATTAAAAGACCACTAGTACATTTACAAGTAAAGCTCTTATGCTTGCTGGGCATAGCCTACTAAAACAGTATGCAGCTTAAAATAAATAAAAGTTAAAAATGTTTCTTATACAGTCGTTTGTTTTTTCATATGTAGTAGCTCACTGACTATGTGGCGAGACCTCATTATCCTCATTACCTATATACTCTGTGGCCAGACCTCATAATCCTAATTGTCTATATAGAGTTTATTGTAGATGGGTTCATGGGCTATAGAAGCAAAAATTAAAAATACCAATTACCATGTCAAATCTTGATCAATTTAAAAATAAAAAACAACTTTAAGACTTTTACTAGTAGTTCATAGGGTTTCTGGCGAGTTCCATTTCCTGAGGAGGCACAATTGTTAAGCTATGACATCTCTATTCTTCTCCTTGGTGCATTTGGCTATGGGTCACATTCTCTGATTCTAATTGAATTGCAAATGGAAATCCATTGTTCAACCATTGAATCTCTATCAATAAGGCTACAGAAAAATACACTTAAATAGCTCTAGTTGGTGTTTTTAGTTATCTTTTGGTGACAAGAAACTATACTGATACTGTGCTCTTCAGTCTTAATAATGTGTGATTTCTGCTGTATTTGATATTGTGGATCATGTACTACTATAAAATAGTTGAAAGACTACTGTAGCAAAACAGCAAGCTCTTCAAACTTTAAACATTGTGAACATTTTGCATGCTAGGTGTGCACATCACATTAGTGTGGTTTAATGGCCTTTCAATGTACGCACAGATCTTGTAATAATAAACAGCAAATATTATAAAGATTCCACTTACTAACAAGTCAAGCAGTTTACCTGTTCATCTAGGCTATGAAAGTTTGCATGCCGGAATAAAACACCTTTCTGCAGTGACACTGTCAAAAATGTAGGAAGGAACATAGAAAGAAGGGATCAAAGCCATATAGAAAAAGAGATGATAGGAAAAATGTACCTTTCTACCTCTTGATCACATTTTCACGCACACACTAACACCGTCATACACAGACACTCCTAAACACACTTCGATAGATAGAGAGAATGGAATTAAACATGTTTTTGTGTACACATAATTTTATTCAAGGGCAAGCATGTCAAGGAACAGTGCCCCCTGGACCGGCCGCTGAGGAAATACTGCCGGTTAGGCACTTGTTCTAGATCAGAAAAGATTGATCAGCACCTTGTCTGCAGAAGAAAGGCGTCTTTCGGGCAATAGAACCAGGCAGAAAATCTACCAACATGGGTAAGCCAAGAAAGAAAAGAATGCTGGCAAGTTTCCACCCTCTTTAAAACTTGCCATAATTACACCCATTCTTAAGAAGCCCTCATCTGACCCAGCTTCTGCCTCCAACTATCGCCCTATCTCACTACTGCCCCTGGCTTCTAAACTGCTTGAGCGGCTTGTTTACAATCGCCCCTTTCAATTTCAACATTTCCTCCAATTCCCTTCATTCCCTTGCTAACCATCAAATCAAAGGGTCACTTCTAATTCTCCTGGATCTCTCTGCTGCCTTCAATACAGTTGATCATCCCCTTTCTATCCAAACTCTCCGCTCTTTTGGTATCCAAGACACAGCTCTATCATGGTTCACATCCTTTCTAGAAGATCGTACATTTAGTGTCTCCTTCTCTGGCACCTCTTCTTTACCTCTCAATCTGTCTGTTTGCTTACCCCAAGGTTCAGTCCTAGGTCCCCTCCTCTTCTCCATCTACACACCCTCCCTTGGTACCCTTAAACATTCCTTTGGATTTCAGTATCACCTCTATGCAGATGACACTAAAATCTACCTCTCTGCACCCGATCTATCCTCTTCTCTTTTAGCTCAAGTTTCCAACTGCCTCTCTAGCATATTCTCCTGGATGTCTACCCGTCAACTGAAACTCAACATGTCTAAGACTGAACTCCTTATCTTTCCACCCTCTACTAAAGCTTTCATTCCTCAAATATCTCTCACTGTTGACAATGCCATCATCACTCCCACCTCCCAGGCCCGTTGTCTCGAGGTTCTACTGGATCCCACCCTCTCTTTTTTTCCTCACATACAAACAATAACAATATATTGTCAGTTTCACCTAAAAACATCTCTAACATTCGTCACTATCTTACAGAAGACACAGCAAAAATGTTAATACACTCTCTCATCATATCTCGACTCGACTACTGCAATTCACTCCTTGCTGGCCCCCCATCTCTTGTCTGTCTCCACTCCAATCCATCAGTCTCTGCAGCACTTCTCGGTCAGACACTCCACTGGCTTCCCATAGCCTCCAGGATCAAATTTAAAATCACAACCCTAAAATATAAAGCCTTTAACAACAGTGCACCCCCTTATATCTCTGCTCTTGCTTCAAAATACTCTCCCAACTGCCCCCTTCGTTCTGCTAATGACCTTCTTCTTTCCTCCTCTCTTATCACTTTCTCTCACTCCCGACTTCAAGACTTTTCTCATGCTATCTGGAACTCCTTGCTCCGCTCCATTAGACTATCTACCTGCCTCGAAACATGCTAACAACTTTGAAGATGTTTTTCTTTTATTGTGAAGCAAACAACAAATAGGACAAAATAACAGAAAAAGTCAATGTGCATAACTATTCATCCCCCACAAGTCAATACTTTGTAGAGCCACTTTTTGCGGCAATCACAGCTCCAAGTTGCTTTGGATAAGTCTCTATGAGCTTGCCACATCTTACCACTGGGATTTTTGCCCATTCCTCCTTGCAAAACTGCTCCAGCTCCTTCAAGTTGGATGGTTTGTGCTTGTGAACAGCAATCTTTAAGTCTGACCACAGGTTTTCTATTGGATTGAGGTCTGGGCTTTGACAAAGCCATTCCAACACATTTACATGTTTCTCCTTAAACCACTCAAGTGTTGCTTTAGCAGTGTGTTTGGGGTCATTGTCCTGCTGGAAGGTGAACCTCCGTCCTAGCCTCAAATCACGCACAGAGTGGTACAGGTTTTGCTCAAGAATATCGTTGTATTTAGCACCATCCATCTGTCCCTCAACTCTGACTAGTTTCCCAGTCCCGGATGGTGTTCTTTAGGTGATGTGATGTGTAGGGTTTGTGCCAGACATAGCGTTTTCTTTGATGGCCGAAAAGTTCAATTTTAGTCTCATCAGACCAGAGCACCTTCCTCCATACATTTTGGGAGTCTCCCACATGCCTTTTTCGCAAACTTTAAATGTGTCATTTTGTTTTTTGCTGAAAGTAATGGCTTTCTTCTGGCCACTCTGCCATAAAGCCCAACTCTATGGAGCGTAGGGCTTATTGTCGTCCTATGTACAGATACTACAGGCTCTGCTGTGGAACTCTGCAGCTCCTCCACCTTAGGTCTCTGTGCTGCCTCTCTAATTAATGCCCTTCTTGCCTGGTCCGTGAGTTTTGGTGGGTGGCCGTCTCTTGGCAGGTTTGCTGTTGTGCCATGTTCTTGCCATTTGGTTATGATAGATTTGATGGTGCTGCTGGGGATCATCAAAGATTTTTTATAACCTAACCCTGACTTGTACTTCTCAACAACATTGTACCTTACTTGTTTGGAGAGTTCCTTTGTCTTCATGTTTGGTTAGTGGTGCCACTTGCTTAGGTGTTGCAGCCTCTGGGACCTTTCAAAAAAGGTGTGTATATGTAATGACAGATCATGTGACACTTAGATTGCACACATGTAGACATCATTTCACTAATTATGTGACTTCTGAAGGTAATTGATTGCACCAGAGCTTTTTATGGGCTTCATAACAAAGGGGGTGAATACATACGCACATGCCAATTTTCTGTTTTCTATTTCTAAAAAATTGTTTTATGTATATATTTTTCTCATTTCACTTCACCAACTTAGACTATTGTGTTCAGATTAACAAAACATTGAACTTAAGGTTTTAATGCAACAAAATAAGTAAAAAGTCAAGGGGGTGAATACATTTGCAAGGCACTGTATGTACAATTGTGCACTACACAGCTTAATAACACTTACACCCACAATCTACAGTGCAACACACAGATACCTCCACTTGACTAAACAAATTGCTTTTACAACGCCATCTTGCATTTGTCACCTTCTTGTAGCACACCTAACCCCTTTGATTGTAAGTTTGTGTGTTTTCAATCTTGTGTCAGTGCATTGGAAACTAGCACTATGTACATTTGATTCTAAGCTCAAAAACAGAGCCCTCCATTCTTTATAAGGTGTTCATTTTGCCATGTACTCAACCCCTGTACAGCGCTATGGAATATGTTGGCGCGTTACAAAAAAAGATCAAGTCACCTATTTATAGGAGCAAGAACAAAATCCCAGGGTAAAGTATTAACAGAATAAACATTGCAGAATCTCCAGCATATTGCACAACCAAATTCATAATTCCCTCCCAAAATGAAAAGGCCCAACCAGCAAACCGCCTACGTCTGCGATCCTTTTACTGGGAGGTGGGGTGTCCCCTCAGACCAAACAAGACAAGGCTACCATCGTTGCAAAAAAGTCATCTTTTTTGTTGGATAGCCAATCCCTGTGAGGCCTGTGCTGACTGCTGTGTGATTGGTCCGTAAATAACTAGGGGACCAGTCCCTGTAGCTACTACAATCCCAGGGAATATGACAAATCCAGTCAAGGAGGGGACTACGTTTGCAGCACGTTCCAATTCGGTCACATACCTACTGAGCGAGGAGTCATGAAGTCTGGGCTGTGGGAAAGGGAAGAAGATAGTGTGTTGTAGGTCACCCGAGCCTCCTTGGTACATCTTATCTTTATTATGGTTGATTGAGGAGAACCAGGAATCACTTAATCGCAACATAAGCATTATAACTATGTCACTGCAACTGTTAAGGTCTTTAACTATATCACTCAAGGTGTCATCCATTCTTCTCCCAATGATCAAAAGGCATTTTTGCTGGTAATCACGGTACTCTGTGACGAGGATCATCAGGGCGGGGATCTAGGGGATGGCCACAGAGCGAGTTACAGTGGCTGATTAAAATGTAGTTTGTGAGCAAAGCCAAACTTGTGAAACTTTGCAGACCTTGATAATAGTTTTCTGGAAGGAAGCAAAATTTCCTTTAAAAATTCATTTTTTGGTCATGGCTTACACAGCTGATAATGTTGCTATTTTGTGACATGCCACAAAAACATGCTTTTTTTCTAAACTATAGTAGTCATTTAACTTGTGTTTTCTATTAATGGGAGCAGAAAAAAAACATCTTGCAAAGTTAATGTAAATTATTAACTGTAATGAAGTCCGTTCTGTTGAGTGGTAGATTAAATCAACTGTTCATTCTCACTGAGCTTTCATTGGATTTTGATATCACAGGTCCGTCATCTCCTTAGCTTTGGCTGGGTGTTCAGTTAATTTGGATTCCACATTGATGTCACCTGAAGAACATTTCAACTATGGTGGTACTTGGATCTTGTCAATAAATACTCACAGAGTCAGTGTTCTTGCATTCTGTGTTGGGTGTTTGCTCTCCATCCTGCTTGAGTCACAAATGTATGCCACAGCATATGTGTCCTCCTGGTTGCTCTGTCATGTTGCCCACTGGACCCTTTGTGTTGCCTGGCACCTGAAGATTGCTGGAGAGAACACCGAGAGTCATAGAGACTGTACTTTTTAGGGAATTATTTTCTCCCAATCTTTTTATTTCAACTGTGCAATACACACTAAATGTGTCTTTAATGAGAGCTACTTACTGTTATTAAAAATACTTGTAGCGGAACCCATCACTGTTTTACCCTGTTTTATGATTATTATGGTTAAAATATGATCCTACTATATATATATATTGGTTGATGTTCTACAGAATATATTGGCTCAGAATATTAGCCAGACTTTTGCAGACCTAGGCTAATAGATAATCCTGTTACAGAGATTCAAGAGATAAGAAAGTTGTAAAGGATCCTTGCATTTTCCAAAGTGTTTTCATTCTCTGATAAGAACAAAGAATGATCTAATTAATGTCTGATTGTATCCAAGTTGCCAGGGAGGTGTGACTCCCCTATTGTCCTATATGTGTATTGTGTGGGGGATATGTGCAATGTCTGTGTGTTATGTGTAAAAACATACTTTTACTAACTTTTGAACCCCTGGTCTGATTCATGCCATTTTTGTATATGTTGTTCCCCTGGGTGAGAGATATTGAATGGTGCGGGACTTAAAGGTGTACCCCCTGTATTTGGGGTACATCCAGAATGTGGTTAAAATTGTGTCTGTTTTAATTGTGTTACCTGTTATCTGAGGGGAGGAGACGTGGGGGTTGAACCATGCAGATAATTGGCTGTTGTGATAATTATGTGGGTGAAGCCCATCAGAGGGCACCATTGCATAAAAGGAGATTCCCTGTCATTAAAATATAGTTCTACTTGACCCTTCAAAAAACGTAGCATTGTCTCGTTCTTTGGGGGGAATTTATGGTACCGTTACTCTGCCGCATTTTACAGCACTCCTGGATTATACAATGGGATATCGTGGAGGGGAATAAGCATTTCATTACTGCACAGCACCTTGCTTAAGAAAAGGACGTCTCCAACGGCTGGTACCCTCTCACTACCGGGGTAGCCGTTACATTGGATGGCAGTGGTGGGATGGTCCTTTTCATCCCCAATGCAAGTGCTGAATGGAATCCCAGTACGCTAAACTGAAAAGATCCACACTAAAGGATCTCTTGGAAACCAGAGGAAGGAGTGCCAGCAACCGACCACGGAGAGAGCTGATAGCTGACTTACTGGAGCTGGACGAGATGGATCGATCCATGGAGGTCGTGGACCAACCTACCCCTGTCAGCGAGGAGGAGGAAATTACAAACCTGGTTCAGCGGAGATTATCCATGTACCCAGCAACATCCGTGGAGCTAATAGATAAGCTGTTCCGGGAAGCGAGAACGGAGATCCAAAATAGGAGGGGGCACGAACTTGAACTGGCAAGAGCTAGACAACCCCTGGCACATACAGTTCATACTCCCCCACCCGCTGCTACAGTAAAGAAAATACTCTTCACTGCCTTCAAAGCGTTTGTGGAAAGTGAGGAAGAAATTGATGGATATTTGGCTGACTTCGAGAGGCAGTGCTCACTACACCAGGTACCACCAGACCAATGGGTCACTATTTTGGCTGGAAAGCTATCAGGAAAAGCAAATGAGGCTTTTCGGGCGCTTACTGAGGAAGATATTGCGCAGTATCGCCGGGTGAAGGCTGCACTGCTCACCAGATATGCCGTCACCCCAGAAACTTATCGCCGCCGCTTCAGGGAGTCTAAAAAGAAGTCTGCAGACTCCCATATGGAATGGGCCAGCAAGATACAAAGGGTGGCATCACATTGGGTGCGAGGGTGCAATGCCAACACAGGAGAGGAAGTACTACAGCTATTCCTGATGGAACATTTCTTCCAAGATCTGGCGGCAGACATACAGGATTGGGTGAGAGATCGTCGCCCTGCTAACTTAACCGAGGCAGCACGGCTAGCGGACGAATACGCAGAGTCCAGAAAGGTGAGCCAAGGGTCCACACGACCAACGTCTAGAGCAGAGCCACGCACCTCAATGCCCGCTGCACGCACAGAATTTCGGGCCCCAGTACCCCCAGGACCGCCACGGCCTCAGGGGTCTAACCACCAACCCCGGGATTCTTACAAAATGACGTGCCATCGCTGCAGCAACACAGGGCATATTGCCCGTTATTGCTCTTTGAGATCAGCCAATAACAAATGGAGGCGCACAAGACCCCACACAGAGACCCCGCCATCACGTCCCTCTGCTGCTCACTGCCTGAAAATCAAAGGGAGCCCTGAGGAGTGTTTGGGAATCTTGTATGAGGCCAACCCCGTACAGGCTGCCTCCCCGGATAACCGCCAGCATCACCGCCAAGAGGTGCGTGTGAATGGACAGATAGCACAAGGCTTAAGAGACACTGGCGCTACCATCACTTTGGTGCAGAAACATCTCGTGAAACCAGAACATGTATCTAATCGTACCGTTGCTGTTCGTGTCGCAGGGGGGGCTGTTTTTCGCTTACCCACCGCCCGGGTACACTTGGATTGGGGAGTCGGGTCGGGAAAGACCACAGTAGGCATCATGGATAATTTACCTGCTGAGGTTGTGCTGGGCAATGATATTGGCCCTCTAGCCTCAGCCTTTTTACCCACGACTGCTGCTGCTTGTCCCGTGACCACCCGCTCACAGACCCGTACCGAGGACGTTCCTACAACAGGTCGGGAGACCCAGGTAAGCCACAAGCAGATACTTAGCACTACCGCCACAGAGAGACCCATAGCGTGGGACACCCCCGAAGAGCTTGTGAGGGAAACTAGACAGGACCCCACCCTCCAAAAGTACCGAGCATTAGCCGACGATAGAGGGGATGAGCGGGAACGTTTTATATGGAAAGGGGTTTCTATGGGACAGAGATTGTGGCCCACCTTTTGGACACTGGGATCCTGGACTGTTGGGATGGGATCCTGGATTTTTTTGGGTGGGTGTACAGGAGAAGAACAGTGGGCCCTGTGCAATAGCGGCCCGACCACGAGCTGGGGGAGGAATGTACTCTACAACTTGGGATGGTTTTGCTAAAGGACTTCGGTTCATTTGGAAGGCTGATGCTTTTCTGCTTCATTATTTAATTGTCTGAAACCAGTTTGTAAAATGTATTTTCCCTCTCCTTGAAATGTTTATTGCTGTGAATGCTGTATGAAGTGTGCGTTTGTTTTGTTCTTGAAATGTGAGGAAATGTGAATTGCAGTAATGCTGATGGGTTGTCAAACTGTAGAAGTGACCAACAAATCGTTTTGTCCGGACATCCCCAGGCCGATCCGTTGGGATCAGACCGTGTATGCCGGCTTATGGTCACGGGGGAGGTGTGTAGCGGAACCCATCACTGTTTTACCCTGTTTTATGATTATTATGGTTAAAATATGATCCTACTATATATATATATTGGTTGATGTTCTACAGAATATATTGGCTCAGAATATTAGCCAGACTTTTGCAGACCTAGGCTAATAGATAATCCTGTTACAGAGATTCAAGAGATAAGAAAGTTGTAAAGGATCCTTGCATTTTCCAAAGTGTTTTCATTCTCTGATAAGAACAAAGAATGATCTAATTAATGTCTGATTGTATCCAAGTTGCCAGGGAGGTGTGACTCCCCTATTGTCCTATATGTGTATTGTGTGGGGGATATGTGCAATGTCTGTGTGTTATGTGTAAAAACATACTTTTACTAACTTTTGAACCCCTGGTCTGATTCATGCCATTTTTGTATATGTTGTTCCCCTGGGTGAGAGATATTGAATGGTGCGGGACTTAAAGGTGTACCCCCTGTATTTGGGGTACATCCAGAATGTGGTTAAAATTGTGTCTGTTTTAATTGTGTTACCTGTTATCTGAGGGGAGGAGACGTGGGGGTTGAACCATGCAGATAATTGGCTGTTGTGATAATTATGTGGGTGAAGCCCATCAGAGGGCACCATTGCATAAAAGGAGATTCCCTGTCATTAAAATATAGTTCTACTTGACCCTTCAAAAAACGTAGCATTGTCTCGTTCTTTGGGGGGAATTTATGGTACCGTTACTCTGCCGCATTTTACAGCACTCCTGGATTATACAATGGGATATCGTGGAGGGGAATAAGCATTTCATTACTGCACAGCACCTTGCTTAAGAAAAGGACGTCTCCAACGGCTGGTACCCTCTCACTACCGGGGTAGCCGTTACAATACTGTAAACTAACCAGAGAAATTCATGCATTAAAATAATGTTGCAAAGGCCTAGACAGACTAGGCATATGGTTTAGTGATGACCCATCCCTCACTTTCGAAAAAATTAGAGACATACAATTTACCACTAGAAGAACACTTCGATTTTTGAACAACAATTTTTTTCAAACAATATATAATCAATAAAAAGAGGGCCCTTGGTCATCCTAAAACGACCTGGTTAACTAGAGTGCCGTATATACTCGAGTATAAGCCGAGTTTGTCAGCCCTTTTTTTAAGACTGAAAAGGGCCCCCTCGGCTTATACACGAGTCACCCTGTGTCTCTTTTCCCCCTTGTCTCTTCCCCAATCTCCCTCTCTTGTGTCTCTTTCCCCCCTCTCCCTCGTGTCTCTTTTCCTCCCCCTCCCTTATCATCCTCCCTCCTCAACCACCCTCCTCAACCCCCTCCTCATCCTCAACCCCCCTCCTCAACCTCCCTCCTAATCCCCCCTCCTCAACCCCCCTCCTAACTTTACCCCTTTCTAATTACCTCCCCCTCTCACTTTCCCCTCACTTACCTTCCATGAGCAGCTGCGCGGAGGAGCAGAGGAGCAGATGCTGATGGAAGGTAAGTGAGGGGAGAGGGGGAGGTAATTAGAAAGGGGTAAAGTGAGGAGGGGGGTTGAGGAGGGGGGATTAGGAGGGAGGATGAGGAGGGGGGTTGAGGTTGAGGAGGGGGGTTGAGGATGAGGAGGGGGGTTGAGGTTGAGGAGGGGGGTTGAGGATGAGGAGGAGGGTTGAGGATGAGGGGGGGTTGAGGAGGGAGGTTGATGTTGAGGAGGGGGGTTGAGCATGAGGAGGGCGTTCAGGATGAGGAGGGGGGTTGTGGAGGGAGGATGAGGAGCGGGGTTGAGGAGGGAGGTTGATACTTGAGTCACTAAGTTTTCCCAGTATTTTGTGGTAAAATAGGTGCCTCGGCTTATATTCAGGTCAGCTTATACTTGAGTATATACGGTATGTAAAAAAAGCCCCATTGACCTGAGGAATACTGGGTTTATTATAGAAACTTTCAATACCCCTCAAAAAATACACAAGTCCAAATTCATGCTTAAATGGGAGGAAGATTTAGCTGAGAATTGGGATACTGACAAATGGGAAAAGGTTTGCAGTAGATTAACTATAGGTTCACTAAATGATAGCCTTCTGGAAACCTCATTAAAAGTCCTCCACAGAGCATACATTACCCCAGATAGGCTTCACAAAATGAAACCCCAAGAATCAGCTAGCTGCTTTAGAGGCTGCCCAGAATTAGGCACTTGTATACACACACAACCCAACCTATTTGGACTAAAACAACCCAACTAACATCCAATCTTTTTCATATACAGATTACACCTATAGAATTATGCCTTTTAGGAATTCACCTCCCTACCCTGCCAAATTCTCAAAAAAAATTACTTCAGTTTATTATGTTAGCAACTAAAAGCCATATATCCAAGAAATGGAAAGATCCAAATCTTATCTTTCAGTAAATAATCAACAAAATTAATTTTATCATGATAAATGAAAGATTTTCTCATATAATTTCTGTTACCTTTCCCACCTTCTTCTCAACCTGTGATACATGGATGATCAAAACTTTCAAAAACTATCGATACCTCTATTATATTCATAAATCGAGATGGGACTGGCTGTGGGGACGTGATCATGGCAAAGACCCTGGAGACCAGACAGGATCGTGAGTTTTCACTTTATTAACGTTTAATTTAACAGCTTTTATTAGTGAAAACAATATTTATAACAAAATTATCACCTTCCTTATTCATTTCAACCCGCCCCCCACACCAATACCCATTATTTGGGAAAAGGAAAATGTAAAATGGTATTACTCACTTCTAATTTTTACTTGAATAATTAAGTAAAATTATATTTATAATTGTATATTGATATTTCACATTGTGAGTTAATAGGAATTATTGAAACTAAAAAAAAATTACCCATTCGCATGTCTAGTTCTTCAAAAGAACATATTGTAAATATGGGATTATATAAGGTACTGAGGGTATAGAGATATCTGCCTCTGTGTTTAAATATTGTAAAGTAAAAGTACATTTAGATTCCTGTAGCACAAGCCCAACTCTACAAAGCTAAGAATAGAGCTGAGTGTCGTGGCAAAATGGTATATTTGGAAGATGTTAACAAATGGTAACTGGATTAATTTAATTTCATAGCCTTAGATAAAGTCCACAAGAATGGACGAAACGGCCCGTTGGCAATTATATTTGTAAATACAGGGGACAGAGACCACAGGAGGACACACCAGACACAGCAGGATGATGGGACACGTTTTATGGAAAGCCTGGCAATTGAACAGCAAGTATATTCAGTGTGGCAACTAGTTGCCAATACACTTATACTTTTATATGTTATCTGCAGCTTTTGGTATCATTTGTTGTTTTTTGTCCCAGGTGTCTTTGATAGCATACTTATATATATATTGAGCCTGAAGTTTATTTAGGATCTCTGTCCTATCCTGTATTTTGTTTTTTATTTGTTTTTTGAATAGTGTTTTTTATATAGATCACTTTTTATTAAATCCAATGATTATCAGTATATCCTGATTTTTTTCAGGAGTATCAGTTTATTCTGATATATGAGGATTAATCATTATTGACCCTTAGAGCTATAGGGATTCAACCCTTTATTTAGGGTGTCTTCCTTGATTTGAGATCAATATTTATGGCTATATTAATCCATACTTATATTAGGGGATTTATTTTATAGTGCACTATTTTTGTATACATTTTGAGCGGCGTTATTTTCGGATAATATGAATCCTATTAAAGTTATTTTTTTTAGGGATTAATTTATTATTACTGTCAGCATCAAAATGTGGTCACTGCATTATTATATGTTTGACACGTGCCAAATATATTGCAAAATGCAATTTACTGCTTCTTCCTTCCACAGAATGTCCTTCATACGAAAGGTCAGAGGTGCCCAGACAGCTGTCTGCAAGGAGATATGTAAGAAATAAGAGGAAATACCCCAGTAGGAACTTTCTATTTAACCCTTTAGCAAGCCCGGCAAGGATCTTATAATCCAGTCAATTTAGAGGAATAGATAAACAAGCTGCATTTGGCAGATCAAGGAAACATTCTTCAAAGTGATTTTTCATGTTCTGAAAGAAAATGTCTCCAGACAGAGGGAGAGAAAGAATAGGAATATAAAATATCAGATGTTGTTTAAATGGACTTGCTTAGTTCTTTTACATTGTTTTCTGTAGATTAAAGGGTGACAATTGTCAGAATGCCAGAGCAATATGGACAGGGCTATGAAAACAGAACTGAAGAACCTGGTCCTTTCCCTCTTCACCATCGCAAAATCTGACAGCTGCAGTTCCTCCTCCGGCCGACAGATGGCGCTGCCTATTTTAGCATATAAGGTGCACCGAAAGAGGAGGCCTTGAGCTATGAGAGGTGAGCCTGAGGCTCTGGGGGGCCGAGAGCCTGCACAGAACATATCGATGGCATCGCTGTTGATTCAGCGCCGTCAATTGCGCCACATCTGAGGGGTAAATAGTTATTTGCCTTCCCTGGAACTTGATGGTGCCCAAAAACGCAGGCAAAGAGGGATAGATCCAAGAACCTTCCAGAAGAGAAGGTAGAATCATTGTAATTTTTGGATGCGGCATTGAAGAAAAGGGATAGGTAGATATGGTTATGGGTGGAGATCGACACATTGTGTGAATGTTGTATTTTTTTACAAGTTGTGTTGTTTTGTGGTTAAAACATTTTTTGCCACATGGACTTCCTTCTGACTTCTGCCAGCATTCTTCTTCACTTTCAACCTTCCCTCTCTGCCCTACTACAACATTCTCCACTGTCCCCTTTCCTTTCTCTTTCTCTTCTAATTTATCTATTCTATCTTCTCCACTTTCTACTTGTCATTTATATATCTTCTATCGTGACCCTTTTCTCCTTATCATCTATATCTCTTCTATTTTCACCACCTTCCACTGTTTTGCCCCCTCTTCTACCAGTTTATTAAGTCTTCCAAATGTCATTTTGCTTTACCTCCTCTACATCTATTCTGACATCGCTTCAGTAACACTTCAACATATGCTGTCATAAATACTCAAACTATATTGTCATAAATCCTCTAATAGTTAAAAGCACTTTTAAAAAAAGCCCATTAAAAACAAATGAAACAGAAGTTCTTGTTGTGACCAAAATGAGATATCCTTGTATTATCAAGACGTTAGGTGTTCTTCCCTATACCTATCAGGCATTATGTGACACATATTAGCAAATCAAACCCTGCAAAGAAAAATATGTAAAGTTCAATAGCCATTAAGTTTACAAAAATATGGTACAATATACGGTACATGTTTTTATGCCATTTAAAAGACTGCTGTAGTTATAAAAAACACCCCTTCCCACTCACAGTCCCCAGAATCAGTTGCATCAGGAAATGCAAGCCATGCTCCCAAAAATGTAAAAGCCATTCTCACACATGCAACTTCCATGAATATGCAACAAACTTTAAAACTAGCTTTTCCCCTGCTAAATTATGCGTTTATCAAACATCATTTTCAACATATTTTTGATTGTTTCATACAGTGGTCCTTTAAATAAGATTCAACATGTTTACATTTTGAACCCATAAAGATTCTACATCTTTTCTATTAAAATTCCTAGGATAAACTCTACATAATTGTAATTTTATATTGACTGACCAAATAGTGGCCACCAGATCTGATAGACCAATTTTAACGTTGTTTAGTCGTACAGTTGTTTTAGTAGTTCAGTTGTTTTAGTCGCTTGCCATAGTTTTCCTCTCTATACTATGGGCCTCATTCTAAACGGGGCCGTAAAATGGCTGCAAGTCTGCGATTCCTTGAGGTCGACTTACGGCCCCGCATAGCGATACGTCTAAAATGGTATTCACATGGGTGCCGCCGCAAGGAGGTTCCTCTTACGGCCGATCGCAAACCATTCAATCGACCGTAGGCACTTCCGTGCTTGAACAGGATCGCGTCCGCAAGACCGTAACTCATGTTTTCAAGGCTGCAATCTCTGAGAAATGGAAATAAAAACACAGCACTGTAAAGCACTGTAAATGATGGGGTACACAATGGGTGACATGAGGATTAGAGGGTCAACATTCTCAAATTGGTACATCGCCATAATACAATACTTGATTTCACGTTTAAGTTATGTCCAAAGTCTGACGGGCTTGAATAACGAGTTACGGGCTTGACAGAAGGGTGAGCGTAGCATTTGAATAGTGAATTGGGCTTTCTTGCGGCCACAACTCTTGCGGCCGTGTAAGATCAAAGGCTTTGATGGAAGTAAGCTGTGATTGAGCTCATCGCAAGGGATTGCAGCTCGATGGCTGTAAGTCGCCGGTGGCCGCAAATAGATTAGCTAAGTAGCTTGCGTCCTCCCCTTGGGGCTACTTATTTAAAAAACGTAGGATTAGCATGAGGCCCTATGAGAGCACTGAGTCCTTTATTTACCAACACATTTACTGATTGGGTATATAGGGTTATATTGCACAATCAACTGTAAAATATAACTTTTATTGACATACAAATAAAGAAGGACGTGTTTGATGTGTAAATGACTTAGAAGTAGAACTAGAAAGTAGTTTCTCCTTTTTTGCAGATGACACGAAGTTGTGCAAGGTAATTAAATCAGAAAATAATGTACTTTCCCACCAAAGGGATTTGCATCAATTAGAGAAATGGGCAACTAATTGTATTTGGGGAGGAAAAATAGCCAATAATAAAAATAACCAAAAAAGAAATACAAAAAGAAAAAGTAAGCATATACTTGAAACAGTATGCATTCAAAGCCCAGTACATGGACATATTGTGGAGTTGATATGGCGTTCTTAGAGATCATTTTCAAAAACAAAACATACAAAAAAAGACAAACAGCAACTAAGTTTAAATATTTCACTGCAGTACTTAGGGAGGGAATTTTTTTTAAAAACCTTGTGTTGTTCATGAACAGTAGCTACCACATGTTAGTAGTCTTTTATTTGATCATCCTAAATTTTCCATTTGTATATGTCATTTTTAATTAATCCTGTTGAGAGGAAGATTTTTTTCTATTTCCCGGTTTCTATTTAATATTGCTATTACTTCACTCCAACTTAGGATATATTGTTGTTTCCACTTGGAAGCTATTGTCCATTTGACGACCATCAAAACTTGGGTCACACATGCTTGGATTTCCAACTTAAGACTTTCAGGGAAGATGTGATGAATACCACATCCAATTGAGGCTTCTATTTTCGTGTTAGTAATCAATGAAATTTGAGCAAAGCATTCTATCCACAGTGGTTTTACAAAAGGACAATCCCACCATACATGGACTTGAGAGCCAATGGCTCCGCATTTTCTCCAGCAAAATGTATCAGATATAGAGTGGGAGATTTGAAAAATTCAATTGGGAACGAAGTACCATCTATTGATGATCTTAAAAAACATCTCCCTGTAGGAAGACCTCTTTACAAACCTGTTAGTAACTCTAAGAGCTTTGACCCATTTCTCTATTGGAATATAAAACCCTATGCCCTTTTCCCAGTCCTCCATACCCTTCATATATTTTCCCCTCAATAGAAAATGTAATTACATTAATGCATTTGGAAATCAGGTGTGATGTTGTATTCTCTTTGAATAATTTTTCAAGAGGCGTTAAAGACTTTTCTTTTAAGGAATTTAAATCAGATCCTGATAAAGCTAAAATCAGTCTATTATATTCCAATCAACTTTGTTTGGAAACGTCATACTTAAGCCTAATTTTATCAAAAGAAGACCAATTTCCTTCACTATATATGTCTTTCAGGTATATTAGTTGTTTATCGAACCAATCTTTAGGATAAGGAATATTGTACTATTTAGCTAATGTAGCCAGTGGAGTAATAGTCCTTGGGTCGGGACTTAGTTGGAGTTTGCTGTTCGTTTTTTCCAGTAACAGAAGAGGTTTTTTACTTTACTTCAATTATCTTTTTCTATAAATATCAGTGATTTTAAGTCCCCTTGCAAAACCATGTTATTTTCGATAATATTTATTATTTGGTTCTAACCATTATGTGAGAAATCATTAGGCATTGTGATATGTTTTCATAATTGGATAAGCAATTCCGCCTTTCACGAATGGTCTGGCCATAATCGACTTTTTAAGTCTAATGTGTTAATTGGTGTGGATAAATCTGTCTACAACAATTTGAAATCTTTGGATCCAATATGCTGGAACATCCATTGGGATACAGCATAATTAAACATGGGTAATAGAATCATTTTAGTCAAAGCAATTCTGCCTGAAAATGAGAACCGTTTATCCTTCCAACTTGATATTAAGTCGGTATATTTTAGAAGTATTTTTTTAGATTTAAAGGGATCATCTTTTTTACGTCATCCCTAAAATGTAGGCCTAAATGAGAAAATCTGTTTGAGTTCCATTTGAAAGGATATTTTAGCTCTAATTCTTTTACATCTTCCAAAGACATGTTAATAGCTAACACTTCTGATTTTTGTATATTTATTTTATAGTATATTGACCTATAGCTGTTCAGTAACTCTGTTAAATATGTCATTGATTCTTTATGGTTTGTTATCATAAGTATAATGTCGTCCTCGAATAAGGCAATCTTATGCACCCTCTCCTCCATTCCTACTCCCATTATTTGTGGAGATTTTCTGACCATTTCCGCTAAGGGTTCAATCATCAATGAGAACATGAATGGAGAGAGGGGGCATCCCTGCCTAGTTCCATTGCGGATTTGAAAAGCTGGTGAACTGTAAGCAATGCCCAATACTGAAGTTGTAGGATCTGAATAGAGCGAGCCTATCGCATGGGATCCAAAGTGTTCAAAACCAACTCTGTCAAAGTCAAATGCGTATGCTCTAACCCTACTCGGTCAAATGCTTTTTTTGCATCTAGTGACAAGCATAGGGTGGGAGTACTGCCTGCCCTTATATACAAGATAAAATTCATCTCCTTCCCTACCTGGGATAAAACTTGTTTGTTCATAAGATATCAACTTGGTTATTATCCTTCCAATTCTCAGAGACAGAATATTTGAGAACAATTTTACATCAGTATTTAGTAGGGAAAAGGGTCTGTAATTAGCACAATTTTGTAAATCTTCCTTTTTCTTAGGGATGGTAATTATATTAGCCAATAACATTTCCTGCAGCATTTTACCCTCTTTTTCAAGAGAAATTAGAGAAGGGGGAGGATTGACCCAGGGAAGAATTTGATTTCCAGTATCTGTGTTAAGGAAGGAATTTACATTTTTCACCTTTTGAGACAATTGTGTTTGCCTTCCTCTGGATCAAGCAATAATTATTCCGCATATTACAAGGATGGAGGAGATCTAAAAAGCTTGGAATTGATGGACTAAAAGTCTTTTTTCAACCTCAGTAATTATCCAACTATGTAACCTCCTGCAAATTGGCTATATGATTGCAGCTAAATTGCTGCATATAAAACAGACATGGGGCCTCATTCTATTATCGGCCGTAAATCGGCCGTAAGGCTGCAATTCCTTGCGGGGGTTCTGTTACCTCGCAATTCTATTATACGGCCCCGCAAGGATCTCCCTTACGGCCGGCCACATATCTTGGAACCAGCCGTAAGCTCCAAAATTTTTAAAGTCAAATATAAATTGAAGACTGCACTGTAAATCTTTGTAAATGCTAGGGATCATATTGGGGGACATGAGGATTAATAGCAACCCCCTCTCAAGCTTGCCCATCAGCCCAAATCCGAGTTTACATTAACTGTTTATTTTCCGGCCGCAGCGTGGCCAGGTCTGAGGTGCTCCAAGCACTCTGGACTTTTTACATGGATATTTGACATATTTAATAAAAATTTGTTTTTACGGATTTGAGTATAGGGGAATGTTGTGCTATTTTTGCTAACACCTACAATATCTTTATAGTCTCCTCAATGTGCAGGATGGCTTTATTTGGGCTATTTTATGTGCTTAATTGGTGCTAGTAGGACCTGTTTGCTGCAAGTAAGCTGCGGCTCGCTTTTAGCCTTGCAGAGAGGCTTCCCGGAGCAATAGAATAGCAACCGGGCTTTTCTTGCGGCCGAAACTCTTGCAGCCGTTTTAGATCAAAGGCTTTCCTCCGGCGAGAGCGACCGCAAGAGATAGCAAGGCGCCGGCCGCAAGCCTGCCGGAACCCCCGGCCGGAGGGGAATAGAATAGCCGAATAGCTTGCGGCCGGTCCTTGCGGCCCCGCAGCTCCTACGGCCGATAATAGAATGAGGCCCATGGACTCCAAGCTAAGCAAAGTCTACAAAGTGCTAGCATGCAGAAAAATCAGAGTAAAAATCTTACACTTTATTAACACTTTTAGCCCTGTCAAACACTACTGTAAGGAATTAAATATATTAAATCGGGTCGGCATGGTTATACTGAACATATAATTGTCATTGTTGTGCCAGGCAACAATACCCGACACTCGTTTTACTGTATACAAACATATTTTTCAAGGGAAAAGGTAAGTAGCCACTGACGTACTTTTATATGAGCCTTATCATGATATTTCTCTCTTAGAAAGGCCTTGTAACGGAGCTGGAACATGCAGTCCAATATCTCCGCTGGTATACGGTAAAATACCCAAGAGGCACTACAGTCTCACCATCCCCGACCTCCCATATTGGACGACACACAATTTGGGAGTCAAATGAATACTGACTTTATATTGTTATGCAGAAATATTTATACACATCTCTTCCCACAGGCAATCCACATCCCCCATAGTTGGCCACACAATACACATAGAGGGAACAATAGCTGGGTCATACCTCCCTGGCAACTTGATATAATCAGACATGGATTAAATCAGCCTTCTTTGTTCTTATCTGAGAATGAAAACACTTTATACAATCGATTCCTTTATCTCTGCAGTCTCTGTAATAGGATTATCTATTAGCCTAGGTCTGCAATAGTCTGGCTAATATTCTGCAGAGCATAAACCGACATACATATAATATAACAGTAGGATCATATTTTAACCATAATAATAATAAAACAGGGTAAAACAGTGATGGGTTCCGTTACACACCTCCCCCGTGACCATAAGCCGGCATACACGGTCTGATCCCAACGGATCGGCCTGGGGATGTCCGGACAAAAGTATTTGTTGGTCAATTCTCTAGTTTGACAACCCATCAGCATTACTGCAATTCACATTTACTCACATTTCACATAGCCCCAGATAGCTGGGATCTGAGCGCACAAAACTACCGAATAGCGCTCAGATCCTATTCACACAGTTCAATTGCCATGTAGCTAAAGTCTTTCCCATAGTCTTTCATTATATGAATGGGCTCCATGGCATAGTTATCTGGGGTATCATGGTTCACACAGGGCAAGTACCGAATGACCCCCCTGTATGTAAAGGGCCAGAATGAGTGACATACACTCTGGTATGGCCGAATACTGTGTTTAAAGGGCAATATGTCCCAGGGCCATAGTCGCAGGGCAGGAGGCTGGCAAACAGTCCTCTCCAAGACAAAGTGGCGAAGGGCACTTCGTCACACATCTCCCCTTTGCTGTGGTGATGGGGCAACACGCTGAGGGGACTTGAGGGGCAGAGGCCAGCGGCACTCTGCCCTGATGCCAGCTCTTCTGCTGGTATAACCTGCAGGACATCCTGCTCTGTACAAGGGACAAAGGGAGGGCAGAGGCCGACTGCACTCTGCCCCGCTGTCAGCTCTTCTGCTGGGGTACTTGGGACGTATTCCGGCTCAGTAGCCAGGGAAAGGTGGGGGTCAGTGGGGGTTAACATTTCCTCTGTTAACCCTTCGGCCACATTAGGAGTTAGCTGGGGAGGGGAATTTGTACTTACCCCCTCCTCCGGTTGTCCCAGTGAGGGTAGTTGGGGATCTGGACAGGCTGTGGGCGCAGAGACCACGGTCCCATCTGCGCCGTCTGGGAGATTGGAGTCTCCCCTGGTTAGGGTAAACTGTCGCTGGGGGGGGAAGGACGACACCTTCTGCCCCCTGTGGTTCACACTGCCGCTGGGGGGGAAGGACGACATCTTCTGCCCCCTGGGGTTCACACTGCCGCTGGGGAGGAAGGACGACACCTTCTGCCCCCTGGGGTTCACACTGCCGCTGGGGGGGAAGGACGACACCTTCTGCCCCCTGGGGTTCACACTGCCGCTGGGGGGAAAGGACGACCCCTTCTGCCCCCTGGGGTTCACACTGCCGCTGGGGGGGATGGACGACACCTTCGGCCCCCTGGGGTTCACACTGCCGCTGGGGAGGAAGGACGGCCCCTTCTGCTCCCTGGGGTACACGCTGCCGCTGGGGGGAAAGGACGACACCTTCGGCCCCCTGGGGTACACACTGCCGCTGGGGGGGAAGGACGACACTTTCGGCCCCCTGGGGTACACACTGCCGCTGGGGAGGAAGGACGGCACCTTCTGCTCCCTGGGGTACACACTGTCGCTGGGGAGGAAGGACGACACCGTTAGCTCCCTGGGGTACACACTGCCGCTGGGGAGGAAGGACGACACCTTCAGCTCCCTGGGGTACACACTGCCGCTGGGGAGGAAGGACGACACCTTCAGCTCCCTGGGGTACACACTGCCGCTGGGGAGGAAGGATGACACCTTCAGCTCCTTGGGGAACACACTGCCGCTGAGGGGGGGAAGGACGACACCTTCGGCTCCCTGGGGTACACACTGTCGCTGGGGGGGAAGGACGACACCTTCGGCCCCCTGGGGTACACACTGCTGCTGGGGAGGAAGGACGACACTTCAGCTCCCTGGGGTACACACTGTCGCTGGGGAGGAAGGACGACACCTTCAGCTCCCTGGGGTACACACTGCCGCTGGGGGGGAAGGACGACACCTTCGGCCCCCTGGGGTACACACTGCTGCTGGGAGGGGGAATTAGTTGGAGTATTCCACGTGGAGCGGTTTCTGTTTCTGGGACAGTCTCTCTGCATGTGGCCCTGCTGGTTACACGTGTGGCACCTGATGTACCGTGGAGGGGTTTGGTAGTTCCCACCACCCGGACGCAGTGCTGGGGGGGGGGGGGGGTTAATGGTGGGAGGGGGGTTTGCAGCTCCCAAGATGGACCGATCCCATGCCAGCTGCTTTTCCATTATGTATTTGTGTTCATCTGTCATTAACCATTCCCAGGTTTTTATGGGAAGGGTACCTGGGAAAAAGGCCAGTCTGCTTTGGAGTTCTCTTCCAAACTCAGTCTGTGGGGCAATAAGAGGTACTGTAACCATGAGTTCCTTTCTGTCTGAATCCCTGTAGTCCGCGGCCGCCTCCTCCTCCTCATGATGGAACGCTGTCCGAAAACTAGCCGGTTCCATCCTGCTGTAGCCAGGGGCGCTGTACGGATACTAGCGTTGCCCTCCTGTAGCTGTCCTTCTGACCGTGGGAACAATTCCGCCACTTGCCACCAAATGTAACGGAGCTGGAACACGCAGTCCAATATCTCCGCTGGTATACGGTAAAATACCCAAGAGGCACTACAGTCTCACCATCCCCGACCTCCCATATTGGACGACACACAATTTGGGAGTCAAATGAATACTGACTTTATTTTGTTATGCAGAAATATTTATACACATCTCTTCCCACAGGCAATCCACATGCCCCATAGTTGGCCACACAATACACATAGAGGGAACAATAGCTGGGTCACACCTCCCTGGCAACTTGATATAATCAGACATGGATTAAATCAGCCTTCTTTGTTCTTATCTGAGAATGAAAACACTTTATACAATCGATTCCTTTATCTCTGAAGTCTCTGTAATAGGATTATCTATTAGCCTAGGTCTGCAATAGTCTGGCTAATATTCTGCAGAGCATAAACCGACATACATATAATATAACAGTAGGATCATATTTTAACCATAATAATAATAAAACAGGGTAAAACAGTGATGGGTTCCGTTACAGGCTTCTTTTTAACTCCTTAATGTGCAATGAATTCAGTTTGATAAAAAATGGAATAGTCATTTTATTAATAATCACATATAAAGTTGCGAGCATACGAGTTGTTGCTAACGCTTGCTGGCTCGCCAGCAACTGCGGCCTAAACAAAGTTGTTGATACGACAAAGGCACACATATTGAATGTATTACAGAGTTAATTAAAACTTATTATACCAAATATATAGAATTGATGCAAACAATGTTTGTATATAATGTGCAAAAGGTGTAAATAAAATCAGCCACATTAAATTCCAAGCCAACGGCACACCCGCAAAGCCTGCAGGCTTGAAATTTTGCTGTGTTACAGAGCTATTACATTCAACCATGCTGTGAGCTACGCAAGCCTGTAAACCCTTTCCGCGCATGTAAGCTGAAAAGGGTCTGGCCAAGCTGCAGTAGGCCATTACTAGCCAATCGCGGTAAAACGTAGGGCGACACAGGCCTCTCAGCCAATAGAAAGCGGTCTAGTCGCAGATGATTGACAGAGGGAGATTATAAATTTGCGTTCCACCCGCCCATGTGTTGACTGTGTTGTATTTTCTGTCGAAGTAGCAGGCAGGTCCCGGAGTTGGAGGGTTTTGAGAGAGAGAGAGCAGGATTATTTTGAGAGCAGTAATTTGCAGTTTTGTTCATTCATTTTATACTAATTACTATTTTACACCTAATCCTTGATAACACATATTTACAGATTACACATAATTTAACCAACACACATAGAGACATATAGAGCTAGGTCACTCCATACCCCCCCCCCCCCCCTCAACATCCCATCCCCAAACAGTTATTAATTACACATAATACACACAGTTGTTTCATGATATATTTACATTACCATTATTTTCATTTATTGTCTATTATTTTTGGGATTGATATGGAGAGAGGAGGGGAGAGGAGTGGAGAGGTGGGGAGGAAAAGAAGAGGCGAGGAGGAGAGAGAGGAAAGAGAGGTGGCCCTGGGGAGTAGTGGTGGAGAGAAGGAGGAGGTGAGGAGTGGTGGAGGAGAGGAGGAGGAGGTTGAGGATGTGGAAGAGGAGGTGGCGGAGGAGGTTGTGTAGGAGCAGGAGGAGGTGGTGGGTGGCAGGGTGGCCCCGAGCAGCAGGAACACCTAGGAGAGGGACAGAGAAGAAGGGACCTGACCCCAGGGGGGGTGGTAGTTCAGGGGAGGGACAGGCCTCAGCGATAGGTCAGGGAGGTAAGGATCCCCATCCATAGTCGGGATGGCAAGAGGCTAAGGGCAAGCACAGTTACACGCACCGGGAGAATGTGGTCCTCCTTGGTGCTATCCGTGTCTGCCCCGTGATTCTTGCAGCGGGGAGGGAAGTTAGGCCAGGGCCTAGGGCTCAGACATGGAAGGAGGTAGCAGGTGAAGTTAAAGCAGTGGGCACAGCGCCAAGGGATGTGAGGTCTGTCAAGAACCGGTTTGACGACATCAGGGTCAAGGTGAGGAGGATGATGGCCAAGGAGGACAAGAACCAGACTGTGACCTATAATGAGTGGCAGTGGACCTTCTGAGACAGGTGCCTGCCGCTAGATCTTCAGGCCTGGTGGCCCAGCAGGATACAGCCTCCATGTCAGGTGAATATCACATACACCAACATGCCACCACATGTACATCACACATACTACACATGTACATGATGACCAACAAGGACACTGACATTTCAGCTCTATGGAATTAACAAGGGATAGATGGATGCCTCATTAAATCCATGAAGCTGACAAATCACTGTCATTCCGGGTCACAACAGTAATCAAGCAATAGAGAGTGCATGTATTGGTGTGCCCAATGCAGCGTATGCAGTTACAGACCACAGCCAGAATCAAGATAGCGTTAGGAGCCAAGAACAATCAAGATCAAGAACCAAAGAATGGATCACATCTAGCAAATGATAGCTTATCTGAGTTGCAATTAGGAGAATCATCCAGATTCAAGACTAGATGTCAGATAGTAAGGAATGCACACTAAACAATATATTATTCATCATACTAATGACATATACATTTCTTTTCTCTCTTTCAGCATCAAGGAGTACTGGGTCCAGTGGCGATCCAGAGGCAGGGGCGTCGGCTCTATTGGAGCAGGAAATGGAGGAGCAAGCCCCCTCCCAGCAGGAACGAGCACAGGAGGAGGAGAGAAACGGAGCCGAGGGCTCTGGTTCAGAGGAGGAGGATGTAATATGGTTGGTGGGGTCACCATCTGGACCTCTGGCCACTCCGCCGGGATTCAACCCCACTATCCCCCACCTCCTCCCCCCACAGCAGTGCTCTGGACTGGCCACCAGCACCACCACCTGGCCGCTCGGATTGGAGAGGATAAGAGCGCATTCCAGGGAGTCACTGCAGAAACCATGCAACGCGCTCTGGTCCCCAGCCCCACTTCTCCACCCCCGGCCACCCACAGCCCGGCCCCTCGAATAATCTAAAATTCGGTCAATTGAATGTGGCTAAATGTCTCTAATGTTTAAGGCTTTTTTTGGAAGGACATCTAAAAGTTTTGCATCAGTTAGTAAGATTTCGCAAATGTCTTTAATCCTGTTCCATTGATTCTTATAGGTCCTGATAACCCTGATTCTTTTATCTGGGTCAACAACCATGTTCTTGACCTTCAATAGATCTGCTCTAGGTTTTTTCAAAGCATAATGATAGGATTTCCTCAAACAGTTGTGGCTTTAGCGTCTTTCTCTAAACCTGAAGTATAATTCTCTGGGTTGCTGCTTAAAATCTGATTTGTCTGAAAATTGACCGGTCAGATGGTTATCCCATGAGGGTAATTTATAGCATCAGTTACAGTATTTATAGCATCAATTAAGGTATGCCTACTATGTATGGAAAGATATTAACAGCCTTATTAAATTGCAATTCAGTAAATTTAATAGGGCTCTATATAAGCACACAGCATATTTTTTTTACAGAAGTTTTTAGTCAGTGAAGACTTTGCTTTTGGATAGAAGTTCACTAACTAAAAACTTCTGTAAAAAATATATGCTGTGTGCTTAAATAGAGCCCTATTCAATTGGCCGAATCACAATTTAATAAGGCTGTAAAGTATTAGAATGAGATTAGTTGTTGTGGCTAGAATTTAAGTTATTAACCATCATGTGTAACAATCTGACAGTAAAGTTACATAGGACTGTAATATACTGTATGCATACCTTGTAATGTTGCAACTGATGCATTAATTAAAGTAATAAAAGATACAGAGTTCTAATTTATAATTGGACAATCCATCAAATTTATAGTAATGTACTGTATTTGCTGCTAGATCAAGTGAAACATTTTGGGAATTGACTATATATAAAGCTTCCATGTCCCCCACCCGGTGCAATTCAATTTATGTTTTAAATTGCTTGTGTTTTTTTTTTTTTTTTTTTTTTTTATTATAGTCATAATAAAATGTTTAAATTTAATCTATAAATATAAAGTATTTAGTATATTTTAGAGCCATTTTATTTGGTGTGAGAATATAAAGGTATACATAGTAATTTACTCTATAATAGATTGTGAGGGTCTCTGAGCAGTTTGTGATTGGACAGATTATTTTACTTTGGACAAATCCCA
Organism: Discoglossus pictus; assembly: GCA_027410445.1. Lineage (NCBI taxonomy): Eukaryota > Metazoa > Chordata > Amphibia > Anura > Alytidae > Discoglossus > Discoglossus pictus. The sequence goes on from CM050168.1 coordinate 11,782,001, forward strand.
AGAGATATTGCAAAATACAGTCTGCTTTTTCCTTACACCATTTTGTCCATGCTATGAAAGTTTAAAGGTGTCCGTACAGCTGTCTGCAAGGAGATATGCGAGAGCCAAGAGGAAATATCTCAGAAGCTACTTAATGTTTTAAGAAGCCCAACAAAGAATTTATAATCTGGCCACCTTAAACAAGTCTTGGTTGGTTTGTTGAGGAAGCGTTCTTCAAAAGGTCCTTTCCGGTTTTGCATGAAAACATCTCTAGTCGTGCAAAGTAAAAGAGAGACAGAAACGGAAGAAAAACCAAGAGCCAATAAAAACAAGTTTCCTTGAAGTTGTTTTACTGAAGAAAACAGAGAGAGAGAGAGAGAGTGAAAATATCAACACTCTGGGGACAGACAGAGGAACCAGAACTTTCCAAGATGGAGAGCACACTGTTTCAAGTCTCTTGAAGGTTGGGGTGAAGTGTAACAGCATCAATGGGCAGATGTGGTGACATGGGGCAAGTGGTGCAGGTGTGTCAGGGAACCGGTTTCATGAACTGTTGCTGATTTTTGGAGAATGTGGGTTTTTAAGAAGGAGAATAAGGCAAGTCGTGATGACGTTTTTTTGTTCATTTCAGGGCATCTAGTGCAGTGCTGACTTGTTTGAAGACATCATCTACACTTCCCTCTGCATTGATCTGTGGAGAAAATAAATATATGTTTAATACAAAATACATATTGTAGGTAGCCAGGCATTAGCTATGCATTTAGGCTGAAGGTCCTAAATATGTGCAAAATAATATTTCTATGTCAAGACTTTCAGTAAAAACTGTGAATACTCAGCCTTTACAATAAATTACTATTGAGCCTGATAATACAAAAATCACATAAATATAGTTATGATGACATATATATATGAAACAAAAAGGTCCTGTCTGTGTCAAAGTAGTACTTTCTCACATTACCACTGAACCTTTCTACCTTCCAGCTTCAAATCATGACCTCTTGTTCTTGCATTCCTCTTGTTATTACACTTGCCTCCTGAACTTTGATAATTTGAAGGTTTCTATCATATCTCCCCCCTCTTCCTTCTGTCTTCTAAGCAAAAAATATTTAAGTCAATTCTTATATTTTGTCTTTTAGACCCTGCACCATTTTAGCTGCCTTTCATTGCAGTGTTTTTATTTTATTAATACCCATTTGGAGATAAAACCTCCAGAACTTGGGCACAGTATCTTGGTGAGGTCTAAGGGCCACATTCAAATCCAAGCCCGTAACTCGATCGCAGACAGCCGCATGTCCGCGATTGAGTTGCGGGCTCATGTTGGTCTTCGTTTGCGAGGCTATTCAATTGCTCCACCTCGCCAGTTGCGTATCAATTCACTGAGCCTGTAACCGCCCATTTCGAATAGGCCAATAGAAAATGAGACTGTCATAATTATGGCAGTAAAACATGGAGGTTACGTGTCACTCAATCAGGTTCGGGGGTCTGATATGCGATCAGATTCGCACAACTTTGAAAATGTAGAATTATGAAAATGAATGCCAATACTAGTCCATACGGGTGGCCTGATATGTATTAACTCATTGATACCCAAGATCATTTAACTCCAAAATGACACATAAAAATAAAACGTATTTCCTGGAGATTTGCGAGCTTGAGACTTTTGTGCAATTAATTCTAATGTCTATCATCGCTCACCCCGTAATTTACAGTGCAGTATTGATCTTTTATTTGCGTTTACAGTGCTACGAATTGGTGTTTAACCCCTTTGCGGGTCCTCTCGAGTACATGTAGGATTTTCTCCTCCATTTGCAGTTTATGAGTATGAGTGTGGATATGCTTGTAAGCTTGGGGAATTGGAGCCATTGAATAGCGATTTGCGATTTTAGTCCCGCGAAAGTGACAGATCAAAGGCTTCTGGAGGGTGTAAGTTACTAGTTAGACGGACAACGATTTTTTCAAGCTCGTAACCCGATACGAGCCCACAAAAAGACGCCAATTGAAAATCAAATTTTACTGCAAGCTTACTTACGGGCCTCTGGATCTCAAATTTGGCAAATTGAATAAGGCTTTTTACTGCATTGATTTCCTACTTTTAGACCCTTTCCTCCCCATTTGTCGTCATCAAAATACCATTAAGTAAATATGCTATGTTTGATTTGTGTGGTCTAAATGCATAACCGCTTTAACCACAGTTCTAGTTTTATTAAATCATTACACATTTGACTTAAAGCTTCTGGAATATCCACCTTGTTACATATCTTTGTGTGTGATCTGCAAAAAGGCAAACTTTCCCTTGAAGTCTACTTGTAATATCACTAATATATACTAAATAAAACAGGCCCCAGCACTGAGCCATATGATAGTATGTTGCTAGCCATCCCTCCCTATGACTATGTTCCGTTAACTTTGACTTTTTAATGCCAATCCTTCAGCCAGTGTCCTATTCATTGAACTATCTTTTAATCTTCTCCCCAACTATGACATTTTCAAATGAGTTTATTGTATGGGACAGTGTCAGATGCCTTACTAAAATCCAGATTAGCTACATCCACTATTATGGTCTATAACTTTGGTTACCTAATGAAAGAAGTCAACTAGATTAGTCTGACATGATCTCCCAGCAGTAAAGTCATGATGCATAACATGTTTAAAAAAAAAATCTAAAATCTAAAATCAGATGGCGCTGCCAATTTTCATATAAGGCTTGCCGACAGAAGAGGCCTTGAGCTATAAGAGGCTTGCCTTAGGCCCTGGGGGGCCGAGTGCCCGCGGCAAACATATCGATGGCCTCGCTGTCGAGTTGCGCCACGTCGAAGGGGAGAATAGTTATTAGCCTTGCATGAAACATTGACAGCGCCCTCTGCCGGATGGCTCCTGTAACTGCAGCTGTCAGTGCTGCCGAAGACATGCGAAGGTGAAGAGGGATAGATCCCTCTAAATGATTGGCTTCCCAGTGTTTCAGAAAAATCGGATTGTCACTCAGCATTCTCATATGTAAATTATGCTATTACCAAGCATGAGGGTTAAAAATAATGTTAAGTTGCATAGATTGTAAGCTCTCAGGGCCCTCACAGTCTTCCATATTGGGTGGGTAAACTCTAAATGTAATTGATTCCAACTATATAGCGTTGAGCAAAATGACGGTGCCTTGTAACCACTCTGGTAAATCTTTGTATATATCTTGCTCTAAATATTGACTGATTTTGGCTATTTAATGATGACATCTAGTGGCTAATAGATGTAATGCACTGAATCAAGGGGTTTCTATCACTAGATATGTATTAAAAAAATATTTATATGTTTCACTATGCGAATTAGAGAGAGAGTTATAATGGGGAATTTGGCACCAAAACATATATATGGTGTATGGAAGCCGAGTACTCATTGAAAAAATTATATGTATAAATACATAAAGAAAAGATGTGGATTGATCCAAAGGAAGGCAAACAAAAAAAACATTGAAACATTGCCAACTGTCCCATAAGAGGGGAAAATCCTTCATGACCCCACAGCTTGCAATTAGATTACTCCCTGGATTAATACTCCTCCTTCTATAATTATGTAAGCTAATTCTGAATGTCATTTATATTCAAAGATATATTTAACCCTTTTTTAAAGTTATCTATCGACTGGACTTTCACAATCTTTCTTTGGCAGAGAGTTCCACAGTCTAACTACCCTTAATATTAAGAACCCTTTTCTTTCTTTAAGGTGGAATCTTTTTACTTCTAACCTCAAGGGATGTATTCTAGTCTGTTGAAAACCTCTTGCCACAAAAAATTCCCTTGACAAAGACTAATATTAACCCTGGATGTATTTATATAAGGTAATCATATCCCCTCTTAGGCTCCTTTTTTTCTGGAGAAAGTACATTTAATTTGGTTAGTCTTTCTTCATAGCTTAGAGCTCCATTCTACTTATTAGTTTTGTTGCCCTTTTCTGTATCCGTTCCAGCTCTAAAATGTCCTTCTTATGAAGTGGTGCTTAAAATTGTCCTCCATATGAGTACTAGGGATTTGTATAGAGTCATAATTATATTTGCTTCCCTTACTTCTATACTCTTCTTAATGCATGCTAATATTTTATTTGCCTCTGCAGCTACTGCTTGGCATTGAGCACTGTTAGATAGGTGGTTTTCCGCTAGCATAATTATTTTCTGTCTCTGATACCCCATAGGTTTGTTCCGTACATGCTGCACTGTGCATGCACAGCACTAGTCACAAATGCGCAAAGCACAGAGGCATCGGCGCATGCGCAAAGCGTAACACCATAGGGGGGGAAAAGAGACAGAGGGGGAAAGAGACACAGGGGAGGAAGGAGGGGGGGAAGAGACAGAGGGAGAAAGGGGGAATGAGACACAGGGGAGAGAGGAGGGGGGAAATAGACACAGGGTAGGGAGGAGGGGGATAGAGACAGAGGGGGAAAGGGGGGAAGAGACACAGGGCGGGGAAGAGACACAGGGGAAAGATACACAGGGGAGGGAGAAGGGGAGAAAGAGACACAGGGGAGGGAGAGGGTTGAAAGAGACACAGGGGAGGGGGAAGGAGACACAGGGGAGGGAGAGGGGGAAGAGACACAGGGGAGGGAGGTGGGGGAAGAGACAAAGAGAAGGGAGAGGGGGAAGAGACACAGGGAGGGAGAGGGGTGGGAAGAGAAACAGGGGAGGAGGAGGGGGAGGAGAGATACAGGGGTGGGAGGGGGAAGAGACACAGGGGAGGGAGAGGGTGGTAAAGAGACACAGGGGAGGGAGGGGGGGAGAGACAGAGGGGAGGGGGGCAAAGAGACACATGTAATATTATACCGTCATTTATGACGGGTAAACGACTAGTTAAGGTTATACATTGCATGGATATTTTCCTTCATCAATGCATAACTTCATTCAAAATCATTAATAAATATGTTAAAAAGGAGAGGACCTTATACTGAACCTTGAGGGACCCCACTTACCACATTAGTCCAATCTGAATATACTCCATTTACAACAACCCTTTGTTTCCTACCTTTTAACCAGTTCTCAACCCATGTGCATATATTCACTGTACTTCCCATATCCAATACCTTGCACAATATTCTTCTATGTGGCATTGTAACAAAATCCCAAAACACTACATCTACTGAGTTGCCTTGGTCCAAGTTCAGGTTTCTGTCTGTACCTTTCTGACGATGCCTCTTCCTTCGTACATAGCAATGACGGGCTCTGTTGCTTTGTAATAGGTTTCCAGACGCTTTTTGATTGTTTCCTCATTGTCATCTGCACGGCCGCTTGTCTCACCACGTTTCAGTAACCTTTTTACCATGGTTTCAGACCCAGCATCGATGTAGAGCAGCAGTGAGGGGGCAGCAATCTGCAGAGAGATAGGTAGATACGTGATAATGGTTTAATTTACTTCTATTAAACTTTTCGCTGGCAGCGGAGCCAGCTCTCTCACTGTTAGATTAATGAAAATAATCTATATAATGAAAAATAAGCGTGACAAAGAGAATATTAGTCATGGAAAAGATAATAAGCTATTTTTAATTAGAGACAAATAAATGTTGATGTCTCTGCTGAGCCCTGGAGACATCCATCATGCTTTAGTAAAGTGAGAAGGTGTGGAACAGTTTCATAAATGTCTGCAATTCTACTTCTGACTGTCTGCTACTGAGCATGTGCAAAAATGGTGGTAGGTGTCAAATACTTAATGCTGGAGACATAGCTTCAATGACGTGACAGACCCCGTTCCCGTCTACCTCCTCCTTCACCCACATCCCACCGTTCAGTGGTCAATAGAGAAGCACACACCCCGGCTCCTATCTATCAGAAACTGCTGCAAGGAGTTGGATGAGGAATGGATGAGAAAGAAGGATAAAGAAATAGAGGTGATATGTTAGGGGAGATGGATGAGGGGGAAATAAATGTATATATATAGGTTAACAAAGATGGAGTTAACTCAAACCCTATATTATCTATAGAACCTACTTTTTCAACATGATAAAAAATGTACTTTCTTTTAAAAACATAACTTCAAATATATTAAGCAAGAAACGTGATAAGAGAAAGTTCCAGTATATTATATTAATATTATATTAATAAAAAAAAAATCCTACAGGTTTGGTGGTTAAATTATTAAACCCAATTTATGATGATACCACTATTGTAGTGATCAAAAGGAAGACAAAACAAATCTATTTAGATCTATACTCATTTGTGATCCGTTTCCCAGAATCTTCAGGATTCTTTGTAAGTAAACCCATATTCTATAAATAAATGAATTGGCACAGACCTAAATACCAATCTGTTTTAGACACATTCCTTTCTGAAAGGTGCGTGCTCAGGCTACCGTCATAGCCTCCCCTGGTAGTGGCCTCCACAACGCGACTCCTGGTCTATAAACAGCTCTTTCCTGGTGACGAAGTCTCCTTTCCTCAGATCTTACACAGATCTGGTGTCATTTGTACTATTCTTGGGATGAAAGGTCTTTGTACTGGGGTCTCTGATATATTTGTATACAACAATCATATCCCCCTGAAGGCACATGTTGTCTAGCGTAAACAAACCCAAGTTGCCCATAGTTTCCTTATAACCTTCAAAGAACACTGGAAAGACGCCAAATTAGGAATTACTCAAGATAGAAATATTTGGTATGCAATTCGAATCTTCAGAAATTTTATTTTTCTCTAATAATGTTTTTATGTCCATGGCTTGCACAGTTAGATCGTCTACGTCTCAAGCGTGTGATTTTTCCTAAAATACAGTGGTCCTATAAGCATCCTGCAAAATACAACTAAAGTCCAAAATAATGTCTCAGTCCAGAATCCTGAAGTGAACCCAACAATAGCACCAGACACATGAATCTATTAGTAAGTCTGAACTAAGAAGTCTGCAAAGGAAGAGAGATGTTGCTAGACACGTAACTTAGACACGTAACACACCTTCTTCTCAAACTCCTCTCCTTGTTTGACCTCACGGGGGTATCCGTCTATGAGAAACCCTTTGGACGTGTCTGCCTTGGCAATCATTGCATCCTTCAGCATGTCCAAAACAGTGTCCTGCGGAAGGAAGAAGGAACAGACACTTCTCAGATTAATTTCACAACAACAAAATAAATCTCCAAAGACACAATATGTTTCTCTTATTTTAATTTGTGTGTTTATATTTAAAGGAAAGCAATACTCGCAAATGAACATGTCCTTGTTAATGTGACAAGATGTAAGCTGTATATGTAAAGACATAATAAATTCTTTCTTATGAGAACTAATTACTAACCATGTTTCGGTTAGTTTTTGTTTTTGATTATTGTGACGACCTACTGCTTCAGTTGGGCTTGATAAGAACCTGGTTCAAACCTACCCATTAAGACCGTCTGGTTCTTTGTGAATCCCGGGTAGCAGAACAGAACCAACCCAGCTTACAGTCACCAAAGCGCCCAGCAAACCACAGGACTCAGTAGAGCCACCCAGCAAATGTTACTGACTGCAACAGAGTCACTGCACATTCAACAGCAATAATCCCAGTAATAAAGATTATTATTCCCTCAGAATGAAACACACACATCAATTATGTATGTTTAAACTGACAATAGCCATTATTGATGAGGTCCCGTATTGATGCACTATCCAATCCAACAAAACTCCACTAGCCCCCACCCTGACTATGTGGGGAGGCCTGTCCAACAGTGATATCAACCCCCTACTCACCCCTTGGTCCAGGAGCCTAATTTACTGACTAGGCTAAGTGGCCCTTTTATCCTGGCTTTACAGGGTGGGAGGCCTGTCCAACAGTGATATCAACCCCCTACTCACCCTCTAGGTCCAGGAGCCTAATTTACTAACTAGGCTAATTGGCCCTTTTATCCTGGCTTTACAGGATGGTGGTGGTATCTGATCAGATAAGGAGTGCAGATACTTAGTCTCTACCCAGCATGCTTCCCCATTCACACCTAAGTGTCCACTGTCCCCAGGTACCAGTCAGCTCTCCCACCACTGTACTGGATCCCTTACAACCAAGGACCTCGGAACTGGTGACCACTGTGCCCCAGGGAACCTGGTAATACACTTTATCAAACTATCTAGGTAAAATAACCCCATGGCACCTAAACCTTGCTCCCAACCATGGGCACCCTAACTTCTATCATAGAAGTCCTTCTTACAGAAGCCATGAAATAGAGGACCAGCCTCAGTCCATGAGGTCACAGGTCACCTGGGCAGGCACTCACTGTCAGTCAAAAGACTTCCCATAGACTTGAATGGAGGAAACATCCCCTGATTGGGTGCAGTAATGAAGCAAAACCAAGCCCCCTTGTCTAGGACCTGAAATGGGCTTTGGGCAGGCTTTCACACATATAAACACAGATTTTATTTTATGTAATTTCTCAGTGAAAAATGCACGTATTTAAAAAATGCTAAACTTATTTCAACATGCTTTTAGTAGATCTTTTCAGTGATGTGGTCCAAATTGTGCTGAATTAAGTGGCCCTTTTAAGCTTGTGGTTGTATTCTCATTCTAAGGCCCTTTAAGGAAAGTGGTGTGAAAGAGTGGGGTTTAGCATATTATAAAAAGTTTGGAAAGCTCTGAAAAACACCCTAAAAAATATGATGTCCAGTAAAAGTCTTCACAGACTGCTTTTATATCACTTAGCAAACTCCAATGATGAAACTTACCAGTGGTACTAACTCCCCTTTCTCCATGATGGCAGACAGAGTCTTCCCTCGCTCGGATTTAGATGCAACCTCTGCCCTGAGCAGGTCCCCAGTGGAGAGATGGGTGTAGCCATATTGTTTTACAATTCTCTCGCACTGTGTCCCCTTGCCAGAGCCTGGACCACCTAAAAATATCACAAAACAGTTAGATACCTGTGCAAATATGTTAGGACTGGACAGATTTAGATATATAAATGCATACAGTTTAGTGTGTGTGTCTTTAAGTGCACTCTGAATGTATGGATCCTCCAATGGGTAGTACATTTCTGTCTTTTCCCAGGTGAAATAGGTTCATGGTAAATTCAGGAGTTGCCTAAAAATCTCTCTTCTCATCTCCATTTCGCTCTGCTCAGGAGTCTCCTCTCTGTTTCATACAGTTCTAGAGCTCCTTGTCGGGTTGAAACTTCTCGCTAGTAGTTCAATATAGTTCTACACTCTGTGTGGCCTCCTCCATTCCATATACACTTACCCTTTTACCCTAATATGAATATGAATATATATATATATATTGCTACTTCAGCAGTCGTCAACCACAAAAATCGTCGACTTTGTTATTAAACGCATTTTGACAATGAAAAATGCCTCAGCACTCGTTTGCTTGGTACTTGTTGTGCTTGCTTAGACCTGTATCAGACAATTTACATTACTCCTTACAGGAACTTTGGTACTTTGATACCACTGTAGATACATACATATCACATATATAGTTATCAGTGTGGGGAACGCTTAGGATGGTGGTCGCACTTTGCGATCCTCGCAAAGCGAGGCAAGACGTCGACCACACAGGACTTAGGCTGCAATGAGCGCAGAAGGCGCTCATTATACTGCTCACCTCAAAGCGAGGTTAGCAGTTGAGACACGCGGGACTTAGGCGGTGAGTAGTTTCATGCGGCTGCGAGCCTCGCGAAGCGAGGCGAACAGTTGAGGCATGCGACTGCAAGGGTCGAAACTGTAAAAAACGTAAAAATTCTGAAGGTGGATGAAAACGAGGCTGAGCAAAGCCAGGCATGCGGGACTTAGAAAATACACGACGGCAAAAACAGTAACACTTACACCAACAACGCCAGGCACGCAGGACTTTTAAAATAAAACCAACGGCAGTCACCGCGTGCCACGCAAACATTCAGCAGACACACAGAGGAGAAAGACACAGGGAAGGGACAGGGGGGAGATGCTGGAAAGACACACATGGCATTCCCAAGCACTAAACTTGCAGGTTAACTAAACCTACAGTAGGCGGGAGGAAAGGGTCGCGATGAGCACCGAAGTGATCAGTGCAAAACAGGAAAGTTGAAGTACATGGGGAGAAAGGTGCTCCGAGGAGCAAAAGCCTCACATTATGTGGCAAACAGCATTATCAGCCTTACATTTTTATTCCCATCATTTTTGATGGGCAAGTAGCTAATATATATATATATATATATATATATATATATATATATATATATATACAGTATATATATATATATATATATATATATATATATATAGACACACCAAACTATTCTATGCAATTATACACAAAGAAATGGCTGGTCCCAGCATCATTGCATACAATAGTTAGTAAATTAATATAATATTTGCATTTACAGTGCTACTGATAGGACTTTAACCCCCTTGCGGGTCCTCTCTAGTACGCGTTTGCTTTTTGGCTCCATTTGTGGGTTACGGGGTTGAACGCCAGTGGATTAGTAGCAAGTTAATAGCGATTTACGAACGTAACAATTACTGGCTTGACAGATTAAAGGATTTGTGGCCGTGGAGTTCAAATTTCGACGTCCCGTAGGATTTTTCGCACTTAACTCGCAAGTCATCAGCAGCTTGCTTTACGAGGCCAATCTAATAGCCGCAAGTCATGTGGGCTACATTTTTTACACAGAATTTAATAGGGCTGAGAAAGTACCAAAAGCACAAGCTCCCTGAAAATGCCAATGCATTTTATTTACTGCAGAAAATACAATCCATTTTTTTCCTTTGGTTTCTCTACACATATTAACCAAAAAGGAATATATATATATATATATATATATATATATATATATATATATATATATATATATATATTATCACAGAGGAGTATATATCAGTATTTATAAGGGGCTTGCAATGTATGTCCATTTTAGGATATGAGACCTTTTTGCCCTATATACTGTATATGGCAGTATCTGAGTGGTTTTAAGTGGGTGTAACTTTGAGAATTGGCCAATAGAATAGGGCCCAGTGTAAGGAACACGTAGCTGTAAAAGCTAACACAGCAGCTTTTGCAACAATTATCGAAACAGTTTATAATTCTTTTTTAGAGCTTCTCCAATAGATTTTTGCTGCTTTACATGACGGTGCAGAGTAGTATCCATGAGTTCAGAATTCATTAAAGGGATATTGAAGATTTCTGGATGTAACTATGTATATAATTAGCGCGACGGAATATGTTGGCGTGTTACAAATAAAAGTTAATAATATAATTATAGGTATATAAGTGTTTTTAAGCTCTGTTTTAAGTCTATGACTCTGCTGTACTTGCTGTGCTGCGTCCCATACTAACCAATCAGTGACCATCTTTCAGCAACATCCTGCTGAGACGTGGTCCCTGATAGGCTAGGACACAACACTGCAACTCCAGCCCTACAGAGCCTGTATATGCCACAGTGGGCAGACCCATACAGGGACTATTTGTTTGATTTAATGCAGTAGAAACAGAGCTTATAAGCATTTCTTAATAAAATGAAGTACAGTAAATAGGTACACAGGGATATTATATAGCTAGTGACACCCAGGAACCTTCCATATCCCATTAAACACGCAGCTGTAAAAGCTAACACTGCAGCTTTTGCAACAATTACAAAAACAGTTTTTTTTTTATAGCTTCTCCACTTGATTTTGGCTGCTTTACATGATGGTGCAGAGCAGTATCCATGAGGTCAGAATTAATTTAACATTGACACATGTCAGTTGTAGCAGCTGAATCTTCTGCATATTAGGGGAACCTCCAGATGCAGCAAAAAGACAAAGACGTGTAAGCAGCTTCTGCATCGTAACTTCAAGTGTTTCTATAAAAACCCAACAAGCAACCGCACAAATAAGAATAGATTTCTATTTAGATGTAATAGCCCCGGGCAGACGTGAGCCCATTCACGCCATCACATCACAGGACTGCATTTCCTGTTATTGTTTTCTGAGGCTTAATTCGTTTTCCACAATACCTCGGATGTTGTGACTTTGCATGGCGTGTAGAGTTTATATTTGTGTGTTGCTATGTGTTTGATGATCTATTAAACCGTCATGATATTTGTTTTAGTTTTGGATACAAATGTTCCTATCAAAGTGGATCTGCTATTTTTAAGCCCAATAAAAACTGATTATAACATATTGTACTAAACATACAACATTATCCTTGCGTTATACGCCCTATTTTGATAGTATAGGTTTGCGTTAAGTCTTAGTGCTTAGAGCTCGTATTTAGGTCCTTTTGCCTCGTTTTCGTCGCATTTAAGTTTTTTCCGCAGCCATTTTTTTTCGCGCTCCGGCCTCACTCCCAGGCTCCCTGGCTCTCCCCGTGCTGTGTGTGAGTGTGTAAGTTAATTTGAGGCATATTTGTGTGTTTTTGCATGTTTTTCCAGTTTGGTGGTTCGGACATTAAAGTCGTATTCCATCTACGTGCTTCGGGTCCTAAGTCTTACAGCCCGTAATTTTTGCCAAGTCCCGCGTGTCTCGGGATGAGCACCCGCGTTCCTTAACTGTTCGCCTCACTTTGCGAGGCTTGCAGTGCTATGAGCGCTGAAGACGCTCATTGCAGCCTAAGTCCTTAAATCCTCAACTGCTCGCCTCGCTTCATGAGGCTCGCAGGGCAATGAGCGCCTTTGGCGCTCAATCCAGCCTAAGTCACGCTGCGTGCCTCAACGACTCTATGGGCCGCAACGGGATGACAACTCGCAGTACGACAACTATATTTGAGATATATATATATAGTAAATAAATATTTGTGTTCACAACGTCTTAAACAAGTTAAAAAATCTGCTTCCTGCTCAGAAAATTAAATTATTACACTGCATTATGGGAACCTGGCAGGGGCATGGAAATGTGCCCACAAAGGCTTCACTCTTGTAATCCATAACCATTTCAAACCTGGCTTCCTTCAATCATATGTCTGCTGTATTACACAGCTTTGGCCAAAGCTAAGGATGGATTATATACAAGCCAGGAATCCCTCCCACATACAGCTGTTTCAGGGTTACTGCCTCTCACCAGCGTGGGGCCGGTTACTAGCTGGTGTAGTAGATTTTGTGGGGATGTAGTTAACCAAAACAATCATTTAATATATGGTGGGCAAAACAGCGATAGAAGCCTCCACCGTACAGTAGTACAGTAAATAAATAGTACATCTGTGTTCACATTTGAATGTCTAAAACAAGTTAAAAAAACCTGTTTCCTGCTCAGAATTCCAAGAAATACAGTTATTACACTGCATTCTGGGAACATGCAAACATACTACTTTATTGTATTATTACAGAAGATTGTATATCGGCATTTATAGGGAGCTTGTAATTTGTGGTCATTTCAGGACATGAGACCTTTCACCTCCTATAAGGATAGTGCTCCTTTCTCCCTTGTCTAGAATACTTTTCGTCAAACTAAATAAAAAGTTTATCCAATAAAAAAAAGTTAAGACTGTATACTGCAATACTCTGAGTATTCATTGCTGGACTATTAATACTACTCTAGTTTTCAGCGTAATAAAATCACAAAACATCAAACACACAATATCAAAATGTAATCAGTTACTGACAGGGGTAGTTATTACAAATACACAAATATGGCACTTACCCACTACAAAGATGATTTTGCTGTTCTTTAATTTGTCTGTGAAAAAAAAGAGAGGGATTTAATATAAACCATGAAATAATGCTACAAGAATGGGATACAGAGCACCATATAATTCAGAGAGCTTGTCTAAAGAGCTTACAGTCTAGATATATATTTGAGACAGAGAGGAATAAAGGTGTAAAATGTGAGATGGGACACAGGTGGAATTTGGGGAATTTTTCGAGGTTGTGTATTTTTTTTGTGTGGAGAAATTAACGGGATATGGAAGTTTTCTTGATTTTACTAGGTATATAATATCCCTGGGTATCTATTTACTTTTATGTATTTTGTTTTATTAAGAATTGCTTATAACCACTGTTTTTGCTGCCTAAAATCAATCCAATAGATTTATATAATGGCAGAACTGCAAGTGCTTCCTACTTCTCTATCCCTTTAATTCATGCTAATATTTTACTTGTCTTTGCAGCTGCTGCCTGGCATTGAGCGTGGAGGCAATATAGATCAGTATTAATTTTACGGTCACTAAACATTTAATCTTCTGTGGGAAAACAAACAAATAGTCCCTGTATGGCTCTCCCCTCTGCAGTGTATGCAGACACCGACTCCGTAGGGCTGGATGTACAGTGCAGTGTACTAGCCTATCAGGGACCACATCTCAGCCGCACATTGCAGAATGTTACTGAGAGATTGGTTAGTATGAAACACAGCACAGTCAGTACTACAGAGTCTTGGTCTGCATACAGGGACTATTTATTTTATTTTAGCCAGCAAAAACAGAGCTTATAAGCACTTCTTAATAAAATAAAGCACACAAAAGTAAATAAATATACAGGGATATTATATACCAAGTAACATGCAGGGACCTTCCATATCCCTTAATGCTTCATTCTTTCTTTCTTTCCTACTTTCTTTATATTATTAGTACTTTTCATGGGTGTAGGAGCCCCAAAAAAATCTTGGGGAGATAATTCAACTCTACTCCCAGGACAGGAAGCAGGGGTGGGTCTGCCCCTCAAAAACTTGATTTATTATAATTTATAATATAAATTATATGTCAAAGCTTTCATGAGCCAAATAGCCAAATCTGGTAATGCATGATTAAGTTTAATTTTGCTATTTTTTGTGTCCACTATTCATTTAATCTAGGGGGGAATTTGTACCCACACACACACACACACACACACACATCAATTGTATATGAACAGGCACACAATCTCACAGAAACTGAATATCTGGACAAAAAAAAACAACCAAATTCCACAAACAAGAAATAAAATAAACAGATGTATTAATTATTATTATTATCCTTTACTTGTAATGCACTAACATATAACGTAGCGCTGTACAGGGGGTTAAGTACAAGGCGAAAAAACAACATTAGCACAATGCAAAGAATAGTGGGCCCTGACTTTATACTTAGCACTTTGTCTGTTTTATTATAAGATCAAACACTAGACTTGCAAATAATTGAATCTATTAGTTGCATGGTTGGGGTGTATTTACCTGTGTCTTTTTCCGGGCGTACACTTTTTGATCTTTTGAAGGCTGAACAACCTGCTCCCATGATTCGGTTTCAATATCCCCGGTGCCTGGGACTCAGGAGATTTACCCTACTTATTCCCAGGTTCACCCCGTATATCACTACCAGTTCAATAATTGTCTCTATTTACATTGACAAAGCTTTAGGTGCCCCTATAATGTGGCAGTTTGTTGGAGGAGGGCGGCTGTTAGTGTATATCTGCGTCTTGGATGGTGTATAGCTGCGTCTTGGATGGTGTATATCTGCGTCTTGGATGGTGTATATCTGCGTCTTGGATGGTGTATATCTGCGTCTTGGATGGTGTATATCTGCGTCTTGGATGGTGTATATCTGCGTCTTGGATGGTGTATATCTGCGTCTTGGATGGTGTATATCTGCGTCTTGGATGGTGTATATCTGCATGTAGAATGGTGTATATTTGTGTCTTGGATTCTGTCTCAGCCTCTCTGGCAGTTTTGGCTGCCTCTCCTCCTGCCTTGGGCTGGTCTTTGTGGTCAGTGGCTAACAGCCCATTACCATAGAGACATCCACTAACAATTCAAAGTAACCTGTAACTGTACACAATCCGTGGCATCCAGACCCGGCCGCTGTTACCTGGGATGCCATCGTCACAACTGTGACACAATCACTTACTTGCACAAGCTTGCAACAGTCACAATTTTCACAGGAGCTCTGCCAAAAAAAACACCTATAGAGAAAATAATAGCCTGGGCACAAACCCTCAAATGTATAAAAAAAAGCTAATTTAGCTGTTTCACAATGTAAGAAATAGCCTGGATGTTAGACTCCTGTGTGACTTCGATTAATTAGACTTGAAAAAGGCAGCATATTGTCATAAGGTAAGAAATGTCACATTGTCTTTTATCATGAGGGTACTTAGGGTTTATGCTGCTTCAGATTTGTGTGCCCGCCATGTACCAGCTCCTCCTTTCCCCTTTCTATATCATAAATCATAAGTTCATGTGTTTTTATATATATATATATATATATATATATATATATTTACTAGCGACTTGCCCGTCAAAAATTAAGGCAATAAAATGTGAAGCTTGACAATGGTGTTTGCCACACATTGCGAAGATCTCTCCCCCCCCCCCCCCCCTCTACTTTACTGGCCTTTGGCGCTCATCATGGACCTCACAATCTCACAATGAGTGCCTTTGGTGCTCATCATGGACCTCACAATCTCACAATGAGCGCCTTTGGCGCTCATTGCGAGCCTCTTGCCCCCTCTACTTGCGAGCCTCTCCCCCCCTCTACTTGACAGGAGGCGCTCATTGCGAGTCTCCCCCCCCACTCTACTTGGCGGGATGCGCTCATTGCGAGCCTCTCCCCCCTCTACTTTACTGGCCTTGCGATGAGCGCTTTTGCGAGTTGTGGTAATTGCAAGTTGTCGGTCACGCAATTTTTAACATTGCGTGACGACAACTCGCAATTACCACAACTCTAATATGTGATAGTAAAAATGTACAGCGCTCCGCCACTCAGTCTCCAAGCCAGCAGGAAGTATGGAAGACACAAACATGGCATCCTCCAGACACAAGCAGTGTTTACTAAAATAACAATGGCACCTACAAACTACTTTTACACCCCCTGCTTACACAGGTACTAATATTGTTAATTTGTTAAGTTAAGGTTTCTCCAATGTTCAGTGGTCCTTGAAGCTGTTACAATGGGCATGTGGTAATCCTTAGGGCCAGTACTTATAATAGGACCAATGGAAATCTCATTAGTCTCAAACAAGCAGCTCAGAAAGGAATGACGGTTCACAGTAAAGAATAATTCCATATAGTAATTAATATATTAAAGGCTGATTGATTTTGTTTTATTTGCCCAATAACAAGTCGACATCTTTAAAATAGCATATTGTAAATACAAGACTACAGTGGTCCTTTAAAGGGATTTTACTGGATATATAATATCCCTGTGCAACTATTTACTTTTATGTACTTTATTTTATAAGAAGTGTTTATAAGCTCTGTATTTACTGTCTAAAGTCATATACATTTTGGTCTGCCCTCTGCAGCTCATGAAGACACAGACTCTGCTCTACTTGTACTGCGTCTCATACTAACCAACTAGTGATGATTTCTCTGCAACATGCTGCTAAGACGTGGTCCCTGATAGGCTAGGACACTACACAGCACAGTCAGTACAGCATAGCCTGAGGCTGCATACGCTGCAGAGGGCAGACCCATACAGGGACTATTTGTCTGATTTTTAAAAACAGAGCTTATAAGCAATTTTAGTCAAATAAAGTACATAGAAGTAAATAGATTCACAGTAAATAGATACATCCATTTAATATCTTTGGTGTTGAGCATGTTGCTTTAAGGCCCCTGTGCCTGAGGCCCCCGATCTGAAGCATCTGGTTACATTTAATGATGGGGGGTCTATAAATAGGGCCGGTCAGGCTGGGTGGGGACGCTGTCTCTGCGGTCTCTTCTATTTAAGTTGAAGTAGAGAGTTCAGAAAATCTCAGAGATCAATGACCACTGTAGTTTTGGAAAAACACTACATGATTGTGAAGGACGTAACCAAATGACAGCATTAAGAAAGGAGCATAGAAGCATTTTGAGTCTTATTGTGTCATGGGGATTCCATCTTAGACTGCTAGTCTGTAGCTTGAGGGTAGGGTTAACCTATTGAGGCTTGCTATTTTTATTGTCAGGTGGCTATGTTCAGCATTAGTCTTTCAACAGAACTGAACAGAGATTAAAGTGATATGGAAGGCTACCTTTTTTAATACTAAAATATAACTACCTAAGTGTTTGTTTGTATATGTAGACATCATTTGATGAACAAGTTCTCACAAGCTGTTTTACTCACTGAAACGTAACAAATAGTCCCAGCAAAGCTCCGTCCCCAGCAGCTCATGCGCACAGTGTCTCTATTGGTACTAAATGCACTAGCCAATGAAAGACCGTTTCTCAAAAGTATGTTTTGAAATGCTGCCGAGAGACAATCTGTAATTGGTTAGTACATCTAGTTCTACAAAAACACTGTCTTCATGAGCTATGGGAGCAGACCTTTGCAGGGATTGTTTGGAAGGTGTAAGTGAAAACACTTAAGGGGTTGCTCTCAGACAAAGAAACATGAGCACTCATATTATACCTGGAACCTGAGCAATATATTCTTAAAATGTAACTATTATTAATGATTGATTTACAAGAGTACTGTGACATTATCTGGGCAGCCTATTTTCTCCCTGGGGTCTGAGCATGCCCATTTTTTCTTTCTTTCTATGACTTTTCACTGGGAACACTTTCAGAGCACCATGGGTTAATCAGCAATTATTGTCAATTACAGCTTATATTTGGTAGTGGATCAGAAAGGCTGACTGACAGGTAACACTTCAATGCAAGTTTACTGTCAAGAAGTGTATTTTGTAAATAGCATTCAAATGACAAGGTGCTTGCAATCTCCTATAGATTTAAATAATAACATATTGGGAAAATAAATTAATATAGTTTTTATTTTCACTATTTGCAGTTGGACTGAGTATGAGACTGTGCAAACTCTGTCATATGTACATTATTCATATGAGCAACACTGAGTTAGATGCATCCAATGAGTGTGAGACTGAGTGGGTGGTATCCACGGAGTGAAGCTATTTCCAGTGAGTGTGACATGTGGAGGATGGCATCCACTGAGGGAGGTGCTTCTAGTGAGTGTGAGATGTGGAGGATGGCATCCACTGAGGGAGGTGCTTCTAGTGAGTGTGAGATGTGGAGGATGGCATCCACTGAGGGAGGTGCTTCTAGTGAGTGTGAGATGTGGAGGATGGCATCCACTGAGGGAGGTGCTTCTAGTGAGTGTGAGATGTGGAGGATGGCATCCACTGAGGGAGGTGCTTCTAGTGAGTGTGAGATGTGGAGGATGGCATACACTGAGGGAGGTGCTTCTAGTGAGTGTGAGATGTGGAGGATGGCATCCACTGAGGGAGGTGCTTCTAGTGAGTGTGAGATGTGGAGGATGGCACCCACTGAGGGAGGTGCTTCTAGTAAATGTGAGATGTGGAGGATGGCATCCACTGAGGGAGGTGCTTCTAGTGAGTGTGAGATGTGGAGGATGGCATCCACTGAGGGAGGTGCTTCTAGTGAGTGTGAGATGTGGAGAATGGCATCCACTGAGGGAGGTGCTTCTAGTGAGTGTGAGATGTGGAGGATGGCATCCACTGAGGGAGGTGCTTCTAGTGAGTGTTAGATGTGGAGGATGGCCTGCACTGAGAAAGGTGCTTCCTGTGAGTGTGAAATGTGGAGGATGGCATCCACTGACGGAGGTGCTTCTAGTGAGTGTGACATGTGGAGGATGGCATCCACTGAGGGAGGTGCTTCTAGTGAGTGCGAGATGGAGAGGATGGCATCCACTGAGGGAGGTGCTTCTAGTGAGTGTGACATGTGGAGGATGGCATCCACTGAGGGAGGTGCTTCTAGTGAGTGTGACATGTGGAGGATGGCATCCACTGAGGGAGGTGCTTCTAGTGAGTGCGAGATGGAGAGGATGGCATCCACTGAGGGAGGGGCTTCTAGTGAGTGTGAGATGTGGAGGATGGCATCCACTGAGGGAGGTGCTTCCTGTAAGTGTGAAATGTGGAGGATGGCATCCACTGAGGGAGGTGCTTCTAGTGAGTGTGAGATGTGGAGGATGGCATCCACTGAGAGAGGTGCTTCCTGTGAGTGTGAAATGTGGAGGATGGCATCCACTGAGGGAGGTGCTTCTAGTGAGTGTGATATGTGGAGGATGGCATCCACTGAGGGAGGTGCTTCTAGTGAGTGTGAGATGTGGAGGATGGCATCCACTGAGGGAGGTGCTTCTAGTGAGTGCGAGATGGAGAGGATGGCATCCACTGAGGGAGGTGCTTCTAGTGAGTGTGAGATGTGGAGGATGGCATCCACTGAGAGAGGTGCTTCATGTGAGTGTGAAATGTGGAGGATGGCATCCACTGAGGGATGTGCTTCTAGTGAGTGTGATATGTGGAGGATGGCATCCACTGAGGGAGGTGCTTCTAGTGAGTGTGACATGTGGAGGATGGCATCCACTGAGGGAGGTGCTTCTAGTGAGTGTGAGATGTGGAGGATGGCATCCACTGAGGGAGGTGCTTCTAGTGAGTGTGAGATGTGGAGGATGGCATCCACTGAGGGAGGTGCTTCTAGTGAGTGTGAGATGTGGAGGAT
This sequence comes from Discoglossus pictus, assembly GCA_027410445.1. Classification (NCBI taxonomy): domain Eukaryota; kingdom Metazoa; phylum Chordata; class Amphibia; order Anura; family Alytidae; genus Discoglossus; species Discoglossus pictus. The sequence continues at coordinate 11,802,197 of CM050168.1, forward strand.
GGCACCCACTGAGGGAGGTGCTTCTAGTGAGTGTGAGATGTGGAGGATGGCACCCACTGAGGGAGGTGTTTCTAGTGAGTGTGAGATGTGGAGGATGGCACCCACTGAGGGAGGTGCTTCTAGTGAGTGTGAGATGTGGAGGATGGCATCCACTGAGGGAGGTGCTTCTAGTGAGTGTGAAATGTGGAAGATGGCATCCACTGACGGAGGTGCTTCTAGTGAGTGTGAGATGTGGAGGATGGCATCCACTGAGGGAGGTACTTCTAGTGAGTGTGAGATGTGGAGGATGGCATCCACTGAGGGAGGTGCTTCTAGTGAGTGTGAGATGTGGAGGATGGCATACACTGAGGGAGGTGCTTCTAGTGAGTGTGAGATGTGGAGGATGGCACCCACTGAGGGAGGTGCTTCTAGTGAGTGTGAGATGTGGAGGATGGCACCCACTGAGGGAGGTGCTTCTAGTGAGTGTGAGATGTGGAGGATGGCATCCACTGAGGGAGGTGCTTCTAGTGAGTGTGAGATGTGGAGGATGGCATCCACTGAGGGAGGTGCTTCTAGTGAGTGTGAGATGTGGAGGATGGCATCCACTGAGGGAGGTGCTTCTAGTGAGTGTGAGATGTGGAGGATGGCACACACTGAGGGAGGTGCTTCTAGTGAGTGTGAGATGTGGAGGATGGCATCCACTGAGGGAGGTGCTTCTAGTGAGTGTGAGATGTGGAGGATGGCACCCACTGAGGGAGGTGCTTCTAGTGAGTGTGAGATGTGGAGGATGGCATCCACTGAGGGAGGTGCTTCTAGTGAGTGTGAGATGTGGAGGATGGCATCCACTGAGGGAGGTGCTTCTAGTGAGTGTGAGATGTGCAGGATGGCATCCACTGAGGGAGGTGCTTCTAGTGAGTGTGAGATGTGGAGGATGGCATCCACTGAGGGAGGTGCTTCTAGTGAGTGTTAGATGTGGAGGATGGCCTGCACTGAGAAAGGTGCTTCCTGTGAGTGTGAAATGTGGAGGATGGCATCCACTGACGGAGGTGCTTCTAGTGAGTGTGACATGTGGAGGATGGCATCCACTGAGGGAGGTGCTTCTAGTGAGTGCGAGATGGAGAGGATGGCATCCACTGAGGGAGGTGCTTCTAGTGAGTGTGACATGTGGAGGATGGCATCCATTGAGGGAGGTGCTTCTAGTGAGTGTGACATGTGGAGGATGGCATCCACTGAGGGAGATGCTTCTAGTGAGTGTGAGATGTGGAGGATGGCATCCACTGAGGGAGGTGCTTCTAGTGAGTGTGACATGTGGAGGATGGCATCCACTGAGGGAGGTGCTTCTAGTGAGTGCGAGATGGAGAGGATGGCATCCACTGAGGGAGGTGCTTCTAGTGAGTGCAAGATGGAGAGGATGGCATCCACTGAGGGAGGGGCTTCTAGTGAGTGTGAGATGTGGAGGATGGCATCCACTGAGGGAGGTGCTTCCTGTAAGTGTGAAATGTGGAGCATGGCATCCACTGAGGGAGGTGCTTCTAGTGAGTGTGAGATGTGGAGGATGGCATCCACTGAGAGAGGTGCTTCCTGTGAGTGTGAAATGTGGAGGATGGCATCCACTGAGGGAGGTGCTTCTAGTGAGTGTGATATGTGGAGGATGGCATCCACTGAGGGAGGTGCTTCTAGTGAGTGTGACATGTGGAGGATGGCATCCACTGAGGGAGGTGCTTCTAGTGAGTGCGAGATGGAGAGGATGGCATCCACTGAGGGAGGTGCTTCTAGTGAGTGTGAGATGTGGAGGATGGCATCCACTGAGAGAGGTGCTTCCTGTGAGTGTGAAATGTGGAGGATGGCATCCACTGAGGGATGTGCTTCTAGTGAGTGTGATATGTGGAGGATGGCATCCACTGAGAGAGGTGCTTCTAGTGAGTGTGACATGTGGAGGATGGCATCCACTGAGGGAGGTGCTTCTAGTGAGTGTGAGATGTGGAGGATGGCATCCACTGAGGGAGGTGCTTCTAGTGAGTGTGAGATGTGGAGGATGGCATCCACTGAGGGAGGTGCTTCTAGTGAGTGTGAGATGTGGAGGATGGCACCCACTGAGGGAGGTGCTTCTAGTGAGTGTGAGATGTGGAGGATGGCACCCACTGAGGGAGGTGTTTCTAGTGAGTGTGAGATGTGGAGGATGGCACCCACTGAGGGAGGTGCTTCTAGTGAGTGTGAGATGTGGAGGATGGCATCCACTGAGGGAGGTGCTTCTAGTGAGTGTGAAATGTGGAAGATGGCATCCACTGACGGAGGTGCTTCTAGTGAGTGTGAGATGTGGAGGATGGCATCCACTGAGGGAGGTACTTCTAGTGAGTGTGAGATGTGGAGGATGGCATCCACTGAGGGAGGTGCTTCTAGTGAGTGTGAGATGTGGAGGATGGCAGACACTGAGGGAGGTGCTTCTAGTGAGTGTGAGATGTGGAGGATGGCACCCACTGAGGGAGGTGCTTCTAGTGAGTGTGAGATGTGGAGGATGGCACCCACTGAGGGAGGTGCTTCTAGTGAGTGTGAGATGTGGAGGATGGCATCCACTGAGGGAGGTGCTTCTAGTGAGTGTGAGATGTGGAGGATGGCATCCACTGAGGGAGGTGCTTCTAGTGAGTGTGAGATGTGGAGGATGGCATCCACTGAGGGAGGTGCTTCTAGTGAGTGTGAGATGTGGAGGATGGCATCCACTGAGGGAGGTGCTTCTAGTGAGTGTTAGATGTGGAGGATGGCCTGCACTGAGAAAGGTGCTTCCTGTGAGTGTGAAATATGGAGGATGGCATCCACTGACGGAGGTGCTTCTAGTGAGTGTGACATGTGGAGGATGGCATCCACTGAGGGAGGTGCTTCTAGTGATTGTGAGATGGAGAGGATGGCATCCACTGAGGGAGGTGCTTCTAGTGAGTGTGACATGTGGAGGATGGCATCCACTGAGGGAGGTGCTTCTAGTGAGTGTGACATGTGGAGGATGGCATCCACTGAGGGAGATGCTTCTAGTGAGTGTGAGATGTGGAGGATGGCATCCACTGAGGGAGGTGCTTCTAGTGAGTGTGACATGGGGAGGATGGCATCCACTGAGGGAGGTGCTTCTAGTGAGTGCGAGATGGAGAGGATGGCATCCACTGAGGGAGGTGCTTCTAGTGAGTGTGAGATGTGGAGGATGGCATCCACTGAGGGAGGTGCTTCTAGTGAGTGTGAGATGTGGAGGATGACACCCACTGAGGGAGGTGCTTCTAGGGAGTGGGAGGTGTGGAGGATGGCACCCACTGAGGGAGGTGTTTCTAGTGAGTGTGAGATGTGGAGGATGGCACCCACTGAGGGAGGTGCTTCTAGTGAGTGTGAGATGTGGAGGATGGCATCCACTGAGGGAGGTGCTTCTAGTGAGTGTGAGATGTGGAGGATGGCATCCACTGAGGGAGGTGCTTCTAGTGAGTGTGAGATGTGGAGGATGGCATCCACTGAGAGAGGTGCTTCTAGTGAGTGTGAGATGTGGAGGATGGCACCCACTGAGGGAGGTGTTTCTAGTGAGTGTGAGATGTGGAGGATGGCACCCACTGAGGGAGGTGCTTCTAGTGAGTGTGAGATGTGGAGGATGGCATCCACTGAGGGAGGTACTTCTAGTGAGTGTGAGATGTGGAGGATGGCATCCACTGAGGGAGGTGCTTCTAGTGAGTGTGAGATGTGGAGGATGGCATACACTGAGGGAGGTGCTTCTAGTGAGTGTGAGATGTGGAGGATGGCACCCACTGAGGGAGGTGCTTCTAGTGAGTGTGAGATGTGGAGGATGGCACCCACTGAGGGAGGTGCTTCTAGTGAGTGTGAGATGTGGAGGATGGCATCCACTGAGGGAGGTGCTTCTAGTGAGTGTGAGATGTGGAGGATGGGATCCACTGAGGGAGGTGCTTCTAGTGAGTGTGAGATGTGGAGGATGGCATACACTGAGGGAGGTGCTTCTAGTGAGTGTGAGATGTGGAGGATGGCACCCACTGAGGGAGGTGCTTCTAGTGAGTGTGAGATGTGGAGGATGGCACCCACTGAGGGAGGTGCTTCTAGTGAGTGTGAGATGTGGAGGATGGCATCCACTGAGGGAGGTACTTCTAGTGAGTGTGAGATGTGGAGGATGGCATCCACTGAGGGAGGTGCTTCTAGTGAGTGTGAGATGTGGAGGATGGCATACACTGAGGGAGGTGCTTCTAGTGAGTGTGAGATGTGGAGGATGGCACCCACTGAGGGAGGTGCTTCTAGTGAGTGTGAGATGTGGAGGATGGCACCCACTGAGGGAGGTGCTTCTAGTGAGTGTGAGATGTGGAGGATGGCATCCACTGAGGGAGGTGCTTCTAGTGAGTGTGAGATGTGGAGGATGGCATACACTGAGGGAGGTGCTTCTAGTGAGTGTGAGATGTGGAGGATGGCATCCACTGAGGGAGGTGCTTCTAGTGAGTGTGAGATGTGGAGGATGGCATACACTGAGGGAGCTGCTTCTAGTGAGTGTGAGATGTGGAGGATGGCATCCACTGAGGGAGGTGCTTCTAGTGAGTGTAAGATGTGGAGGATGGCACCCACTGAGGGAGGTGCTTCTAGTGAGTGTGAGATGTGGAGGATGGCATCCACTGAGGGAGGGGCTTCTAGTGAGTGTGAGATGTGGAGGATGGCATCCACTGAGGGAGGTGCTTCTAGTGAGTGTGAGATGTGGAGGATGGCATCCACTGAGGGAGGTGCTTCTAGTGAGTGTGAGATGTGGAGGATGGCATCCACTGAGGGAGGTGCTTCTAGTGAGTGTTAGATGTGGAGGATGGCCTGCACTGAGAAAGGTGCTTCCTGTGAGTGTGAAATGTGGAGGATGGCATCCACTGACGGAGGTGCTTCTAGTGAGTGTGACATGTGGAGGATGGCATCCACTGAGGGAGGTGCTTCTAGTGAGTGCGAGATGGAGAGGATGGCATCCACTGAGGGAGGTGCTTCTAGTGAGTGTGACATGTGGAGGATGGCATCCACTGATGGAGGTGCTTCTAGTGAGTGTGACATGTGGAGGATGGCATCCACTGAGGGAGATGCTTCTAGTGAGTGTGAGATGTGGAGGATGGCATCCACTGAGGGAGGTGCTTCTAGTGAGTGTGACATGTGGAGGATGGCATCCACTGAGGGAGGTGCTTCTAGTGAGTGCGAGATGGAGAGGATGGCATCCACTGAGGGAGGTGCTTCTAGTGAGTGCAAGATGGAGAGGATGGCATCCACTGAGGGAGGGGCTTCTAGTGAGTGTGAGATGTGGAGGATGGCATCCACTGAGGGAGGTGCTTCCTGTAAGTGTGAAATGTGGAGGATGGCATCCACTGAGGGAGGTGCTTCTAGTGAGTGTGAGATGTGGAGGATGGCATCCACTGAGAGAGGTGCTTCCTGTGAGTGTGAAATGTGGAGGATGGCATCCACTGAGGGAGGTGCTTCTAGTGAGTGTGATATGTGGAGGATGGCATCCACTGAGGGAGGTGCTTCTAGTGAGTGTGACATGTGGAGGATGGCATCCACTGAGGGAGGTGCTTCTAGTGAGTGCGAGATGGAGAGGATGGCATCCACTGAGGGAGGTGCTTCTAGTGAGTGTGAGATGTGGAGGATGGCATCCACTGAGAGAGGTGCTTCCTGTGAGTGTGAAATGTGGAGGATGGCACCCACTGAGGGATGTGCTTCTAGTGAGTGTGATATGTGGAGGATGGCATCCACTGAGGGAGGTGCTTCTAGTGAGTGTGACATGTGGAGGATGGCATCCACTGAGGGAGGTGCTTCTAGTGAGTGTGAGATGTGGAGGATGGCATCCACTGAGGGAGGTGCTTCTAGTGAGTGTGAGATGTGGAGGATGGCATCCACTGAGGGAGGTGCTTCTAGTGAGTGTGAGATGTGGAGGATGGCACCCACTGAGGGAGGTGCTTCTAGTGAGTGTGAGATGTGGAGGATGGCACCCACTGAGGGAGGTGTTTCTAGTGAGTGTGAGATGTGGAGGATGGCACCCACTGAGGGAGGTGCTTCTAGTGAGTGTGAGATGTGGAGGATGGCATCCACTGAGGGAGGTGCTTCTAGTGAGTGTGAAATGTGGAAGATGGCATCCACTGACGGAGGTGCTTCTAGTGAGTGTGAGATGTGGAGGATGGCATCCACTGAGGGAGGTACTTCTAGTGAGTGTGAGATGTGGAGGATGGCATCCACTGAGGGAGGTGCTTCTAGTGAGTGTGAGATGTGGAGGATGGCATACACTGAGGGAGGTGCTTCTAGTGAGTGTGAGATGTGGAGGATGGCACCCACTGAGGGAGGTGCTTCTAGTGAGTGTGAGATGTGGAGGATGGCACCCACTGAGGGAGGTGCTTCTAGTGAGTGTGAGATGTGGAGGATGGCATCCACTGAGGGAGGTGCTTCTAGTGAGTGTGAGATGTGGAGGATGGCATCCACTGAGGGAGGTGCTTCTAGTGAGTGTGAGATGTGGAGGATGGCATCCACTGAGGGAGGTGCTTCTAGTGAGTGTGAGATGTGGAGGATGGCATCCACTGAGGGAGGTGCTTCTAGTGAGTGTGAGATGTGGAGGATGGCATCCACTGAGGGAGATGCTTCCTGTGAGTGTGAAATGTGGAGGATGGCATCCACTGACGGAGGTGCTTCTAGTGAGTGTGACATGTGGAGGATGGCATCCACTGAGGGAGGTGCTTCTAGTGAGTGTGAGATGGAGAGGATGGCATCCACTGAGGGAGGTGCTTCTAGTGAGTGTGACATGTGGAGGATGGCATCCACTGAGGGAGGTGCTTCTAGTGAGTGTGACATGTGGAGGATGGCATCCACTGAGGGAGATGCTTCTAGTGAGTGTGACATGTGGAGGATGGCATCCACTGAGGGAGGTGCTTCTAGTGAGTGTGACATGTGGAGGATGGCATCCACTGAGGGAGGTGCTTCTAGTGAGTGCGAGATGGAGAGGATGGCATCCACTGAGGGAGGTGCTTCTAGTGAGTGTGAGATGTGGAGGATGGCATCCACTGAGGGAGGTGCTTCTAGTGAGTGTGAGATGTGGAGGATGGCATCCACTGAGGGAGGTGCTTCTAGTGAGTGTGAGATGTGGAGGATGGCATCCACTGAGGGAGGTGCTTCTAGTGAGTGTGAGATGTGGAGGATGGCATCCACTGAGGGAGGTGCTTCTAGTGAGTGTGAGATGTGGAGGATGGCATCCACTGAGGGAGGTGCTTCTAGTGAGTGCAAGATGGAGAGGATGGCATCCACTGAGGGAGGGGCTTCTAGTGAGTGTGAGATGTGGAGGATGGCATCCACTGAGGGAGGTGCTTCCTGTAAGTGTGAAATGTGGAGGATGGCATCCACTGAGGGAGGTGCTTCTAGTGAGTGTGAGATGTGGAGGATGGCATCCACTGAGAGAGGTGCTTCCTGTGAGTGTGAAATGTGGAGGATGGCATCCACTGAGGGAGGTGCTTCTAGTGAGTGTGATATGTGGAGGATGGCATCCACTGAGGGAGGTGCTTCTAGTGAGTGTGACATGTGGAGGATGGCATCCACTGAGAGAGGTGCTTCCTGTGAGTGTGAAATGTGGAGGATGGCATCCACTGAGGGAGGTGCTTCTAGTGAGTGTGATATGTGGAGGATGGCATCCACTGAGGGAGGTGCTTCTATTGAGTGTGAGATGTGGAGGATGGCATCCACTGAGGGAGGTGCTTCTAGTGAGTGCGAGATGGAGAGGATGGCATCCACTGAGGGAGGTGCTTCTAGTGAGTGTGAGATGTGGAGGATGGCATCCACTGAGAGAGGTGCTTCCTGTGAGTGTGAAATGTGGAGGATGGCATCCACTGAGGGATGTGCTTCTAGTGAGTGTGATATGTGGAGGATGGCATCCACTGAGGGAGGTGCTTCTAGTGAGTGTGACATGTGGAGGATGGCATCCACTGAGGGAGGTGCTTCTAGTGAGTGTGAGATGTGGAGGATGGCATCCACTGAGGGAGGTACTTCTAGTGAGTGTGAGATGTGGAGGATGGCATCCACTGAGGGAGGTGCTTCTAGTGAGTGTGAGATGTGGAGGATGGCATCCACTGAGGGAGGTGCTTCTAGTGAGTGTGAGATGTGGAGGATGGCATCCACTGAGGGAGGTGCTTCTAGTGAGTGTGAGATGTGGAGGATGGCATCCACTGAGGGAGGTGCTTCTAGTGAGTGTGAGATGTGGAGGATGGCATCCACTGAGAGAGGTGCTTCTAGTGAGTGTGAGATGTGGAGGATGGCATCCACTGAGGGAGGTGCTTCTAGTGAGTGTGAGATGTGGAGGATGGCATCCACTGAGGGAGGTGCTTCTAGTGAGTGTGAGATGTGGAGGATGGCACCCACTGAGGGAGGTGCTTCTAGTGAGTGTGAGATGTGGAGGATGGCATCCACTGAGGGAGGTGCTTCTAGTGAGTGTGAGATGTGGAGGATGGCATCCACTGAGGGAGGTGCTTCTAGTGAGTGCAAGATGGAGAGGATGGCATCCACTGAGGGAGGGGCTTCTAGTGAGTGTGAGATGTGGAGGATGGCATCCACTGAGGGAGGTGCTTCCTGTAAGTGTGAAATGTGGAGGATGGCATCCACTGAGGGAGGTGCTTCTAGTGAGTGTGACATGTGGAGGATGGCATCCACTGAGGGAGGTGCTTCTAGTGAGTGTGATATGTGGAGGATGGCATCCACTGAGGGAGGTGCTTCTAGTGAGTGTGACATGTGGAGGATGGCATCCACTGAGAGAGGTGCTTCCTGTGAGTGTGAAATGTGGAGGATGGCATCCACTGAGGGAGGTGCTTCTAGTGAGTGTGATATGTGGAGGATGGCATCCACTGAGGGAGGTGCTTCTAGTGAGTGTGAGATGTGGAGGATGGCATCCACTGAGGAAGGTGCTTCTAGTGAGTGCGAGATGGAGAGGATGGCATCCACTGAGGGAGGTGCTTCTAGTGAGTGTGAGATGTGGAGGATGGCATCCACTGAGAGAGGTGCTTCCTGTGAGTGTGAAATGTGGAGGATGGCATCCACTGAGAGAGGTGCTTCCTGTGAGTGTGAAATGTGGAGGATGGCATCCACTGAGAGAGGTGCTTCCTGTGAGTGTGAAATGTGGAGGATGGCATCCACTGAGGGAGGTGCTTCTAGTGAGTGTGATATGTGGAGGATGGCATCCACTGAGGGAGGTGCTTCTAGTGAGTGTGAGATGTGGAGGATGGCATCCACTGAGGAAGGTGCTTCTAGTGAGTGCGAGATGGAGAGGATGGCATCCACTGAGGGAGGTGCTTCTAGTGAGTGTGAGATGTGGAGGATGGCATCCACTGAGAGAGGTGCTTCCTGTGAGTGTGAAATGTGGAGGATGGCATCCACTGAGGGAGGTGCTTCTAGTGAGTGTGAGATGTGGAGGATGGCATCCACTGAGGGAGGTGCTTCTAGTGAGTGTGAGATGTGGAGGATGGCATCCACTGAGGGAGGTGCTTCTAGTGAGTGTGAGATGTGGAGGATGGCATCCACTGAGGGAGGTGCTTCTAGTGAGTGTGAGATGTGGAGGATGGCATCCACTGAGGGAGGTGCTTCTAGTGAGTGTGACATGTGGAGGATGGCATCCACTGAGGGAGGTGCTTCTAGTGAGTGTGAGATGTGGAGGATGGCATCCACTGAGGGAGGTGCTTCTAGTGAGTGTGAGATGTGGAGGATGGCATCCACTGAGGGAGGTGCTTCTAGTGAGTGTGAGATGTGGAGGATGGCATCCACTGAGGGAGGTGCTTCTAGTGAGTGTGAGATGTGGAGGATGGCATCCACTGAGGGAGGTGCTTCTAGTGAGTGCAAGATGGAGAGGATGGCATCCACTGAGGGAGGGGCTTCTAGTGAGTGTGAGATGTGGAGGATGGCATCCACTGAGGGAGGTGCTTCCTGTAAGTGTGAAATGTGGAGGATGGCATCCACTGAGGGAGGTGCTTCTAGTGAGTGTGAGATGTGGAGGATGGCATCCACTGAGAGAGGTGCTTCCTGTGAGTGTGAAATGTGGAGGATGGCATCCACTGAGGGAGGTGCTTCTAGTGAGTGTGATATGTGGAGGATGGCATCCACTGAGGGAGGTGCTTCTAGTGAGTGTGACATGTGGAGGATGGCACCCACTGAGGGAGGTGCTTCTAGTGAGTGTGACATGTGGAGGATGGCATCCACTGAGGGAGATGCTTCTAGTGAGTGTGACATGTGGAGGATGGCATCCACTGAGGGAGGTGCTTCCTGTGAGTGTGAAATGTGGAGGATGGCATCCACTGAGGGAGGTGCTTCTAGTGAGTGTGACATGTGGAGGATGGCATCCACTGAGGGAGGTGCTTCTAGTGAATGTGAGATGTGGAGGATGGCACCCACTGAGGGAGGTGCTTCTAGTGAGTGTGAGATGTGGAGGATGGCATCCACTGAGGGAGGTGCTTCTAGTCAGTGTGAGATGTGGAGGATGGCATCCACTGAGGGAGGTGCTTCTAGTGAGTGCGAGATGGAGAGGATGGCATCCACTGAGGGAGGTGCTTCTAGTGAGTGTGAGATGTGGAGGATGGCATCCACTGAGAGAGGTGCTTCCTGTGAGTGTGAAATGTGGAGGATGGCATCCACTGAGGGATGTGCTTCTAGTGAGTGTGATATGTGGAGGATGGCATCCACTGAGGGAGGTGCTTCTAGTGAGTGTGACATGTGGAGGATGGCATCCACTGAGGGAGGTGCTTCTAGTGAGTGTGAGATGTGGAGGATGGCATCCACTGAGGGAGGTGCTTCTAGTGAGTGCGAGATGGAGAGGATGGCATCCACTGAGGGAGGTGCTTCTAGTGAGTGTGAGATGTGGAGGATGGCACCCACTGAGGGAGGTGCTTCTAGTGAGTGTGAGATGTGGAGGATGGCATCCACTGACGGAGGTGCTTCTAGTGAGTGTGACATGTGGAGGATGGCATCCACTGAGGGAGGTGCTTCTAGTGAGTGTGACATGTGGAGGATGGCATCCACTGAGGGAGGTGCTTCTAGTGAGTGCGAGATGGAGAGGATGGCATCCACTGAGGGAGGTGCTTCTAGTGAGTGTGACATGTGGAGGATGCCATCCACTGAGGGAGGTGCTTCTAGTGAGTGTGAGATGTGGAGGATGGCATCCACTGAGGGAGGTGCTTCTAGTGAGTGTGAGATGTGGAGGATGGCATCCACTGAGGGAGGTGCTTCTAGTGAGTGTGAGATGTGGAGGATGGCATCCACTGAGGGAGGTGCTTCTAGTGAGTGTGAGATGTGGAGGATGCCATCCACTGAGGGAGGTGCTTCTAGTGAGTGTGAGTTGTGGAGGATGGCATCCACTGAGGGAGGTGCTTCTAGTGAGTGTGAGATGTGGAGGATGGCATCCACTGAGGGAGGTGCTTCTAGTCAATGTGAGATGTGGAGGATGGCACCCACTGAGGGAGGTGCCTTTAGTGGGTGTGAGTTTGAATGGCTGTAAGACACAGACTAAGCCGACCTCCCACTGGAGAAACACAGAGATTCCCCTCCAGAGAGTGACAATCATTTCCAATATAATGCAGATACATATTTACTAAATTAAACTTACTTACAATTAGTGTGTTTGCCCACTTGGTGGCGCAGTATTCTAATGCATAATATAGTCTTACAATTTGTATGGTCTTCTACCAAGTGTTTGTACTTTAACAGTTTGCATCCTGAACCATGCAAAGTGACCATACATAATGGTCCTAAGATCCAAAGCAGCCATACATAATGGGCCTAAGATCAAAAGTGACCATACATAATGGGCCTGAGATCCAAAGCGCCATCCATAATGGGCCTAAGATCCAAAGCAGCCATACAGAATGGGCTTAAGATTCAAAGAGGCTATACATAATGGGCCTAAGATCCAAAGCGGCCATCCATAATGGGCCTAAGATCTAAAGTGGTGACAAGGTGACAAGACAAAGGTTTCCCACAGTAAAGAATAATTGAATTAAATGGTAAATAAAAAAAAGTTGTTGATTTTTTATTTATAGACATATTTTGCTCAGTATTTTAAGGGATTTTATTTAATAACTAACTAGCAACAAAAACAGCATTTGAATAAAAATTGTCAATACAGCTTTTAAAATGTATATCTGAACTTTAGTGTTTCAGCCTCTAGCAGACTTATTAGGAGTCATGGGATTGGGACCAGATCTACCAAGAAGGCTGTCCTACATCGTGATTTCTAGTAGACTTCTTTATCTCTAGTGATGACTGCAGGGAAGAAGGTAGATAGTCACTTCTATTAGGACAGCCTCCTAGCCAGATCCTCTCCTACTCGCTGAACAACTAACAGGTGTAAAGAGTTGCTGAGGTATTCATGCTAAAATTCTGATGTAGATATAAGCTATACTGAAATATTTTCATTCAAAAGCTTTTCTGCTGCCTGTCTCCACCTCCACCCGTCACGTTGCTCATATTGTTTATCTGGAAACCATTGAAGTTACATGGCAGGTCTTGTGCTTACCTTTCATATCATATTGCTATGCAGTTATTATTAGAATCAGAAGAAACTATACTGTACTGGGTACTACAGAGGCATTAAAGCCTAAGGTTTTGGTAGATAAAATGGGTGAATAATATGCGCTTTTTCTCAGTCACCAGAACATATATTTCAATGTCTATTAATAAAAATATATAAATATTTTCACCAGATAGGAGGAACTTCACCTTGAACTACAAGGTCGCTTGTTGTCCAGTTTATATTGGCAGAGCACCTGATTGTGAGGTCACTTGAGTCAGGGGTGACCCCAACCCCCATAATGGCACAGACAGACAGTCAGAAGCCACAAGCAAAGGACAGAGGTATAGTCTTACCTGCCATTTCTGTAGGTTCAGGGGTGGTGAAAACCTCTGTCTGTAGGAAGAGAAGACATGTTTAGGCCAAAGTCTGTTAACATGTAACTGACGTGCTGATATGGTATGGGGCGAGCGATAAGGGACACAGAAGACACAGGTTTTATAGAAGCTGCCAGGGTTGCTCATTGTATGAAACTTAAGGTCATAAGGGTTTTAGAACGAGGTGAAATTTAGGACAAGGTAACATCGTTTAACTTATGGTGAGCAAATAGTAATAGAAGCCTCCACCGTACAGAGTATAGGAAATAAATAGTACATTTGGGTTCACATTTGAACGTCTAAAAATACGTTTAAAAAAAAAAAAAAAATTCCTGCTCAGAATTTCCAGAAATACAGATATGGGATTGCATTCTGGGAAACTGGGCGGGGACATGCAAATTAGTCGGCAGTGCATTTTCACTCTTTAATCCAACTACCACTTTATTCATGGCTCCGATTAGCATATGCTAACTATTACACAGCTTTACTGCACAAGTTAGGAACCAGCCCCACACTGATGAGATCCATTTAAGATCGAAACAGCTGTCTGTGGGTCTCCTGGCTTGTACATAATCCATGCTAAAAGTAGCCATGTATATAGTAGTATTGGATTAAATCGTTTTAATGCACTGTGGGCTCGTTTGCATGTCCCTGCCCAGTTTCCCAGAGTGCAGTGCAATCTTTCTGGGAATTCTGAGCAGGACATATTTATTTTTTTACTTATTTTTCTACATTTGAATGTGAACCCAAATTAACTGAACAAAGTCAAGAACAACAATGGATCAGGTTCAGCCGCTAGAGGGAGAAGGTTTTCCATAGAGATTCATGACTCAGCTGGTGCGGCTCACTGACACACCCTAACTAGAGTTATTCAGGAGGAGGTCCTGCCAGAAGCCGTGTGTATTGGGACCACAGCACAACGGACAAAGAAAATAATGTTACAAACCTAATAGCAAATAACTTTAGTGTTCTCTTAAAGGGCCAGTGTAAGTGCCAGACAAAGGGCTATGAGTATCTATGGGCCAGTGTAAGTGCCAGATACAGGGCTGTGAGTATCTAAGGACCAGTGTAAGTGCCAGATGCAGGGCTGTGAGTATCTAAGGGCCAGTGTAAGTGCCAGACACAGGGCTGTGAGTATCTAAGGGCCAATGTAAGTGCCAGATACAGGGCTGTGAGTGTCTAAGGGCCAGTGTAAGTGCCAGATACAGGGCTGTGAGTACCCAAGGGCCAGTGTAAGTGCCAGACACAGGGCTGTGAGTATCTAAGGGCCAGTGTAAGTGCCAGACACAGGGCTGTGAGTATCTAAGGGCCAGTGTAAGTGCCAGACACAGGGCTGTGAGTATCTAAGGGCCAGTGTAAGTGCCAGACACAGGGCTGTGAGTATCTAAGGGCCAGTGTAAGTGCCAGACACAGGGCTGTGAGTATCTAAGGGCCAGTGTAAGTGCCAGACACAGGGCTGTGAGTATCTAAGGGCCAGTGTAAGTGCCAGACACAGGGCTGTGAGTATCTAAGGGCCAGTGTAAGTGCCAGACACAGGGCTGTGAGTATCTAAGGGCCAGTGTAAGTGCCAGATACAGGGCTGTGAGTATCTAAGGGCCAGTGTAAGTGCCAGATGCAGGGCTGTGAGTATCTAAGGGCCAGTGTAAGTGCCAGACACAGGGCTGTGAGTATCTAAGGGCCAGTGTAAGTGCCAGATACAGGGCTGTGAATATCTAAGGACCAGTGTGAGTGCCAGATAGAGGGCTGTGAGTGTCTAAGGACCAGTGTAAGTGCCAGATACAGGGCTGTGAGTATCTAAGGGCCAGTGTAAGTGCCAGATACAGGGCTGTGAGTATCTAAGGGTCAGTGTAAGTGCCAGATACAGGGCTGTGAGTACCTAAGGACCAGTGTAAGTGCCAGATACAGGGCTGTGAGTATCTAAGGGCCAGTGTAAGTGCCAGATACAGGGCTGTGAGTATCTAAGGGTCAGTGTAAGTGCCAGATACAGGGCTGTGAGTATCTAAGTGCCAGTGTAAGTGCCAGATACAGGGCTGTGAGTATCTAAGGACCAGTGTAAGTGCCAGATACAGGGCTGTGAGTGTCTAAGTGCCAGTGTAAGTGCCAGATACAGGGCTGTGAGTATCTAAGGGTCAGTGTAAGTGCCAGATACAGGGCTGTGAGTGTCTAAGTGCCAGTGTAAGTGCCAGATACAGGGCTGTGAGTATCTAAGGACCAGTGTAAGTGCCAGATACAGGGCTGTGAGTATCTAAGGGTCAGTGTAAGTGCCAGATACAGGGCTGTGAGTGTCTAAGGACCAGTGTAAGTGCCAGATACAGGGCTGTGAGTATCTAAGTGCCAGATACAGCGCTGTGAGTGTCTAAGGTCCAGTGTAAGTGCCAGATACAGGGCTGTGAGTATCTAAGTGCCAGATACAGCGCTGTGAGTGTCTAAGGTCCAGTGTAAGTGCCAGATACAGGGCTGTGAGTATCTAAGTGCCAGTGTAAGTGCCAGATACAGGGCTGTGAGTGTCTAAGGTCCAGTGTAAGTGCCAGATACAGGGCTGTGAGTATCTAAGGACCAGTGTAAGTGCCAGATACAGGGCTGTGAGTGTCTAAAGTCCAGTGTAAGTGCCAGATACAGGGCTGTGAGTATCTAAGTGCCAGTGTAAGTGCCAGATACAGGGCTGTGAGTGTCTAAGGTCCAGTGTAAGTGCCAGATGCAGGGCTGTGAGTATCTAAGGGCCAATGTAAGTGCCAGATACAGAGCTGTGAGTATCTAAGGACTAGTGTAAGCGCCAGATACAGGGCTGTGAGTATCTAAGTGCCAGTGTAAGTGCCAGATACAGGGCTGTGAGTATCTAAGTGCCAGTGTAAGTGCCAGATACAGGGCTGTGAGTGTCTAAGGTCCAGTGTAAGTGCCAGATACAGGGCTGTGAGTATCTAAGGACCAGTGTAAGCGCCAGATACAGGGTTGTGAGTATCTAAGTGCCAGTGTAAGTGCCAGATACAGGGCTGTAAGTGTTTAAGGTCCAATGTAAGTGCCAGATACAGGGCTGTGAGTATCTAAGGACCAGTGTAAGCGCCAGATACAGGGCTGTGAGTATCTAAGGGCCAGTGCAAGTGCCAGATACAGGGTTGTGAGTATCTAAGGACCAGTGTAAGTGCCAGATAGAGGGCTGTGAGTATCTATGGGCCAGTGTAAGTGCCAGATACAGGGCTGTGAGTATCTAAGGGCCAGTGTAAGTGCCAGATACAGGGCTGTGAGTATCTAAGGGCCAGTGTAAGTGCCAGATACAGGGCTGTGAGTATCTAAGGGCCAGTGTAAGTGCCAGATAGAGGGCTGTGAGTATCTAAGGGCCAGTGTAAGTGCCAGATAGAGGGCTGTGAGTATCTAAGGGCCAGTGTAAGTGCCAGTGTAAGTGCCAGATACAGGGCTGTGAGTATCTAAGGACAAGTAAGTGCCAGATACAGGGCTGTGAGTAC
The DNA here is from genome assembly GCA_027410445.1 of Discoglossus pictus. Lineage (NCBI taxonomy): Eukaryota > Metazoa > Chordata > Amphibia > Anura > Alytidae > Discoglossus > Discoglossus pictus. The sequence goes on from CM050168.1 coordinate 11,818,522, forward strand.
CCAAGGGCCAGTGTAAGTGCCAGATACAGGGCTGTGGGTACCTAAGGGCCAGTGTAAGTGTCAGATACAGGGCTGTGAGTACCTAAGGGCCAGTGTAAGTGCCAGATACAGAGCTGTGAGTATCTAAGGACAAGTAAGTGCCAGACACAAGGCTGTGAGTATCTAAGGACCAGTGTAAGTGCCAGATACAGAGCTGTGAGTATCCAAGGGCCAGTGTAAGTGCCAGATACAGGGCTGTGAGTATCTAAGGACCAGTGTAAGTGCCAGATACAGGGCTGTGAGTGTCTAAGTGCCAGTGTAAGTGCCAGATACAGGGCTGTGAGTATCTAAGGACCAGTGTAAGTGCCAGATACAGGGCTGTGAGTATCTAAGGGTCAGTGTAAGTGCCAGATACAGGGCTGTGAGTGTCTAAGGACCAGTGTAAGTGCCAGATACAGGGCTGTGAGTATCTAAGGACCAGTGTAAGTGCCAGACACAGGGCTGTGAGTATCTAAGGGTCAGTGTAAGTGCCAGATACAGGGCTGTGAGTGTCTAAGTGCCAGTGTAAGTGCCAGATACAGGGCTGTGAGTATCTAAGGACCAGTGTAAGTGCCAGATACAGGGCTGTGAGTATCTAAGGGTCAGTGTAAGTGCCAGATACAGGGCTGTGAGTGTCTAAGGACCAGTGTAAGTGCCAGATACAGGGCTGTGAGTGTCTAAGGTGCAGTGTAAGTGCCAGATACAGGGCTGTGAGTATCTAAATGCCAGTGTAAGTGCCAGATACAGGGCTGTGAGTGTCTAAGGTCCAGTGTAAGTGCCAGATACAGGGCTGTGAGTATCTAAGGACCAGTGTAAGCGCCAGATACAGGGCTGTGAGTATCTAAGGACCAGTGTAAGTGCCAGATAGAGGGCTGTGAGTATCTATGGGCCAGTGTAAGTGCCAGATACAGGGCTGTGAGTATCTAAGTGCCAGTGTAAGTGCCAGATACAGGGCTGTGAGTATCTAAGGACAAGTAAGTGCCAGATACAGGGCTGTGACTACCTAAGGGCCAGTGTAAGTACCAGATACAGGGCTGTGAGTACCCAAGGGCCAGTGTAAGTGCCAGATACAGGGCTGTGGGTACCTAAGGGCCAGTGTAAGTGTCAGATACAGGGCTGTGCGTACCTAAGGGCCAGTGTAAGTGCCAGATACAGAGCTGTGAGTATCTAAGGACAAGTAAGTGCCAGACACAAGGCTGTGAGTATCTAAGGACCAGTGTAAGTGCCAGATACAGAGCTGTGAGTATCTAAGGACAAGTAAGTGCCAGACACAAGGCTGTGAGTATCTAAGGACCAGTGTAAGTGCCAGATACAGGGCTGTGAGTATCTAAGGGCCAGTGTAAGTGCCAGATACAGGGCTGTGAGTATCTAAGGGCTAATGTAAGTGCCAGATACAGGGCTGTGACTATCTAAGGACCAGTGTAAGTGTCAGATACAGGGCTGTGAGTATCTAAGGAACAATGTAAGTGCCAGATACAGGGCTGTGAGTATCTAAGGGCCAGTGTAAGTGCCAGATACAGGGCTGTGTGTACCTAAGGGCCAGTGTAAGTGCCAGATACAGGGCTGTGAGTACCTAAGGGCCAGTGTAAGTGCCAGATACAGAGCTGTGAGTATCTAAGGACAAGTAAGTGCCAGACATAAGGCTGTGAGTATCTAAGGACCAGTGTAAGTGTCAGATAGAGGGGTGTGAGTATCTAAGGGCCAGTGTAAGTGTCAGATAGAGGGCTGTGAGTATCTATGGGCCAGTGTAAGTGCCAGATACAGGGCTGTGAGTATCTAAGGACCAGTGTTAGTGACAGATACAGGGCTGTGAGTACCCAAGGGCCAGTGTAAGTGCCAGATACAGGGCTGTGAGTATCTATGGGCCAGTGTAAGTGCCAGATACAGGGCTGTGAGTATCTAAGGGCCAGTGTAAGTGCCAGACACAAGGCTGTGAGTATCTAAGGGCCAGTGTAAGTGCCAGATACAGGGCTGTGAGTATCTAAGGGCCAGTGTAAGTGCCAGATACAGGGCTGTGAGTATCTAAGGACCAGTGTAAGTGCCAGATACAGGGCTGTGAGTATCTAAGGGCCAGTGTAAGTGCCAGACACAAGGCTGTGAGTATCTAAGGGCCAGTGTAAGTGCCAGATACAGGGCTGTGAGTATCTAAGGGCCAGTGTAAGTGCCAGATACAGGGCTGTGAGTATCTAAGGGCCAGTGTAAGTGCCAGATTCAGGGTTGTGAGTATCTAAGGACCAGTGTAAGTGCCAGATAGAGGGCTGTGAGTATCTAAGGCCAGTGTAAGCGCCAGATACAGGGCTGTGAGTATCTAAGGGCCAGTGGAAGTACCAGATACAGGGCTGTGAGTACCCAAGGGTCAGTTTAAGTGCCAGATACAGGGCTGTGGGTACCTAAGGGCCAGTGTAAGTGCCAGATTCAGGGTTGTGAGTATCTAAGGACCAGTGTAAGTGCCAGATACAGGGCTATGAGTATCTAAGGCCAATGTAAGCGCCAAATACAGGGCTGTGAGTATCTAAGGGCCAGTGGAAGTACCAGATACAGGGCTGTGAGTATCTAAGGCCAGTGTAAGCGCCAGATACAGGGCTGTGAGTATCTAAGGACCAGTGTAAGTGCCAGATACAGGGCTGTGAGTGTCTAAGTGCCAGTGTAAGTGCCAGATACAGGGCTGTGAGTATCTAAGGGTCAGTGTAAGTGCCAGATACAGGGCTGTGAGTGTCTAAGGACCAGTGTAAGTGCCAGATACAGGGCTGTGAGTATCTAAGTGCCAGATACAGCGCTGTGAGTGTCTAAGGTCCAGTGTAAGTGCCAGATACAGGGCTGTGAGTATCTAAGGACCAGTGTAAGCGCCAGATACAGGGCTGTGAGTATCTAAGTGCCAGTGTAAGTGCCAGATACAGGGCTGTAAGTGTCTAAGGTCCAGTGTAAGTGCCAGATACAGGGCTGTGAGTATCTAAGGACCAGTGTAAGCGCCAGATACAGGGCTGTGAGTATCTAAGGGCCAGTGTAAGTGCCAGATACAGGGTTGTGAGTATCTAAGGACCAGTGTAAGTGCCAGATAGAGGGCTGTGAGTATCTAAGGGCCAGTGTAAGTGCCAGATAGAGGGCTGTGAGTATCTATGGGCCAGTGTAAGTGCCAGATACAGGGCTGTGACTATCTAAGGACCAGTGTAAGTGCCAGATACAGGGCTGTGAGTATCTAAGGGCCAGTGTAAGTGCCAGATACAGGGCTGTGAGTATCTAAGGGCCAGTGTAAGTGCCAGATACAGGGCTGTGAGTATCTAAGGGCCAGTGTAAGTGCCAGATACAGGGCTGTGAGTATCTAATGGCCAGTGTAAGTGCCAGATAGAGGGCTGTGAGTATCTAAGGTCCAGTGTAAGTGCCAGATAGAGGGCTGTGAGTATCTAAGGACAAGTAAGTGCCAGATACAGGGCTGTGAGTACCCAAGGGCCAGTGTAAGTGCCAGATACAGGGCTGTGGGTACCTAAGGGCCAGTGTAAGTGTCAGATACAGGGCTGTGAGTACCTAAGGGCCAGTGTAAGTGCCAGATACAGGGCTGTGAGTATCTAAGGGCCAGTGTAAGTGCCAGATACAGGGCTGTGAGTATCTAAGGGCCAGTGTAAGTGCCAGATACAGGGCTGTGAGTATCTAAGGGTCAGTGTAAGTGCCAGATACAGGGCTGTGAATATCTAAGGGCCAGTGTAAGTGCCAGATAGAGGGCTGTAAATATCTAAGGGCCAGTGTAAGTGCCAGATACAGGGCTGTGAATATCTAAGGGTCAGTGTAAGTGCCAGATACAGGGCTGTGAATATCTAAGGACCAGTGTAAGTGCCAGATACAGGGCTGTGAGTATCTAAGGGTCAGTGTAAGTGCCAGATAGAGGGCTGTGAGTACCCAAGGAAGTGCCAGATACAGGGCTGTGAGTACCTAAGGGCCAGTGTAAGTGCCAGATACAGGGCTGTGAGTACCCAAGGGCCAGTGTAAGTGCCAGATACAGGGCTGGGAGTGTCTAAGGACCAGTGTAAGTGCCAGATACAGGGCTGGGAGTGTCTAAGGACCAGTGTAAGTGCCAGATACAGGGCTGTGAGTACATAAGGGCCAGTGTAAGTACCAGATACAGGGCTGTGAGTATCTATGGGCCAGTGTAAGTGCCAGATACAGGGCTGTGAGTACCTAAGGGCCAGTGTAAGTACCAGATACAGGGCTGTGAGTACCCAAGGGCCAGTGTAAGTGCCAGATACAGGGCTGTGAGTATCTAAGGACCAGTGTAAGTGCCAGATACAGGACTGTGAGTATCTAGATCACCACCTGTTAGTTCATGCAATGAATGCACAAATACAAGGTCCTGATCTGAAGTTGGGGTGGAAGATTCAGAGGCAATATTTGTAAGTTATTAGGTCTATGTAATAGAATCATAACCATAAAGGAAGTCGAGGCTATCATGAGAATTACTTATGTGTGGGGTTTCAGTAGTCAGGAGAATGGTACACTAGATGTTCAATTATTTTGTTTGTCCGTTTTTAATGAGAACCATATCAAATACTAATAAGACTAATTTTTGCACCGACAATAGACCCCACCAAACTTCCTTTCTGTCCAGTGGTTTATCTGCTTTGGGAGCCTGGTCTGGACACTGTCAGACAGAACAATTTGTACTTAAGTGAACAATAAATGCAATTTGTACTTAAATGCACAATAAATGCAATTTCCTCTAATGCACTCGGTCTGGACAAGAGAGAGCTGTGAGGACAATCATTTCATTAAGAGGATGGAGTTACTCTTCCCAAACCAGAGAGGATAATGTATCTGGTATCACTTGTAGAAGAGATGGATTTGTGCAGACGCCTGTGTTGCAAAGCTCTCTAGAGATTCAGCAAAGCACCGGATGTGGGACTGCCTCTACACCGGCTCCAGTGCTCGAGGGACATGTGATGTTAAAGGGACACTGGAGTCTGATTGTATTATGCTGTTTTAAATAACTAATATTGATAATGGGTAAATAAGGTAGTAAAATAAAAATGAACCTTTAAATGTATTACTTATTTATGCAACTGTGCAATCCTGTTCATCTCCATTGCTCTCTTCTAATATATGCCCCTGACTGCTGAGATAAGCTCATTGCCACTCAGTGACTTGCTGACCCCGACTGCTGAGATTAGCTCATTGCCACTCTGTGACTTGCTGACCCCAACTGCTGAGATTAGCTCATTGCCACTCTGTGACTTGCTGCCCCCAACTGCTGAGATGAGCTCATTGCCACTCTGTGACTTGCTGCCCCCGACTGCTGAGATAAGCTCATTGCTACTCCATGGCTTGCTGCCCCCGACTGCTGAGATTAGCTCATTGCCACTCAGTTACTTGCTGCCCCCAACTGCTGAGATTACCTCATTGCTACTCTGTGACATGCTGCCCCTGACAGCTGAGATTAGCTCATTGCCACTCCATGACTTGCTGCCCCTGACAGCTGAGATTAGCTTATTGCCACTCTGTGACTTGCTGCCCCCGACTGCTGAGATTAGCTCATTGCCACTCTGTGACTTGCTGCCCCTGACTGCTGAGATAAGCTCATTGCTACTCCATGGCTTGCTGCCCCCCGACTGCTGAGATTAGCTCATTGCCACTCCATGACTTGCTGCCCCTGACTGCTGAGATTAGCTCATTGCCACTCAGTGACTTGCTGCCCCCAACTGCTGAGATTAGCTCATTGCCACTCCATGACTTGCTGCCCCCAACTGCTGAGATTAGCTCATTGCCACTCCATGGCTTGCTGCCCCTAACTGCTGAGATTAGCTCATTGCCACTCCATGGCTTGCTGCCCCTTACTGCTGAGATTAGCTCATTGCCGCTCAGTGACTTGCAGCCCCAGACTGCTGAGATTAGCTCATTGCCACTCAGTGACTTGCTGCCCCCGACTGCTGAGATAAGCTCATTGCCACTCAGTGACTTGCTGCCCCCGACTGCTGAGATCAGCTCATTGCCACTCCATGGCTTGCTGCCCCTGACTGCTGAGATTAGCTCATTGCCACTCAGTGACTTGCTGCCCCCGACTGCTGAGATTAGCTCATTGCCACTCTGTGACTTGCTGCCCCCGACTGCTGAGATTAGCTCATTGCCACTCAGTGACTTGCTGCCCCCGACTGGTGAGATTAGCTCATTGCCACTCAGTGACTTGCTGCCCCCGACTGCTGAGATTAGCTCATTGCCACTCCATGGCTTGCTGCCCCCGACTGCTGAGATTAGCTCATTGCCACTTAGTGACTTGCTGCCCCCGACTGGTGAGATAAGCTCATTGCCACTCAGTGACTTGCTGCCCCCGACTGCTGAGATTAGCTCATTGCCACTCAGTGACTTGCTGTCTATGGACTTGATTACATGGCTCCCATAGGAAATAGTACAGTCAAAAGTTCATGTAAGCCCTAACAAAGCTAGTTAACCTGTAACCCACTCACACTTACATGTAAACCCTAATGAGTGATCGTTACATGTGATATGATCCCAACTCTACATGTGTATTACATCACTCCCGTAAGAAATGTACCCTAATCCTACGTGTTCTTGGAAAGCACTTTAGAATCACAGTTACCCCCAGCTAAATCCCTACCAAGTTATTATGTGATAAGTGACAGTCCTCACTGTACCCTTCCTTGTTGCGTTTATGGCAGAGAAGGGGTTAAATATAAATATTAATAACCCCTCTGCCTATGTCCTGCTACCCGCTCCTTCATAAAATAAGACCATCAAGTCCTGCCCATTCCCCTCAATCCCTTGTACCCTAAATAAAGAATAAGTGCCCCATGAGTGGCCCACTAGACCCCCATTGTACCCATCCCCTATGGGGTCCATAGGGATTCCAAGAGCCCATTTCACTATCTCCATGGGGATATCTATGGACCTCATGGCACCTAATATAAAGTTATGTTCTTTTCTCCGATTTTACAACAGTCAATCAGATCAGGGACAATATTATTAAACCCTATTGTGATTGGTTGTTATTTCCAGCCAGTCCGAAGCCTAGAAAAACATAGATAAGGCGAGGGCGCGGCCAAAAGTCATTATTCTGCGTAGGGGCTACTCAGAGGAGAAGCTCCATTAGTTTTAGTAATTGTTGGTCCATGGTCCAAGGATGGAGGAGTGATGGTCTTCAATCAAGAATAAACAGGCCATTTCCATGCATGGCTTGAAGTGAGAACCAATGGTTTAAATCGACATTGGATGTGCCCACTTATCCTGGGCTGAAAGGTAAGGACCAGGGTGTCACTGATGGGTAATCCAAGGAAGATAATATATTTAAAAAAAAATTCCTACAGTTTTTTTATTACTTTCATGATTGCTTGTATTTTAATTATAATTTCTTAGGTTAGTATACTGTGGGGGTCCATAGGGACCTCCATGGTAAGCGGATATTATTAGGTACCATGGGGTTCCATAGGGATATAGTAATAAGGGGTATATTGGGAACCCCATACAGGATGACTTTGCATAACTGCCCTTCAAGAAGGAAAGAAGCTAGAAAGTTGAGGCATACCCTAGGGAGGTCTTTACAACACATCAGTGGAGATGGTCAAAACTACTAAACCTTGTTATGTTTTTCAATGTACTAAAAATTTCTGCCTATTATTAAATCTACTTCTTTAAAACAGCAGTGAAATAATAAGATTACTGTGTCCCTTTAAATGGAAATCTCATTGTCTCAGTGAGAGCAAAATGTCTGTTCATAAATCTGGAGACAATGAGTCGTCTGAATCCCCAGGGCAAGGATATAAGTGGGGCCACACGCTCAGGACAAGATTTAGCAATAACGGTTAATTACTATTTTACAGGTGAGTTTTTATTTTTCTCAACTTTACTGTTCTCAATATTTAAAACACAAGAAGTGATAGAAAGACACCGGAGAACAACCCCCATGTAATATAGTGTGTCCCGTGGGATTGTGCCCAGCCATGGTGCAGTTTCCAGAATTTTTCTTCTTTTCTCCTGAAGATTATCAGACTGTACCTGTTCCAAAGGGTAGACCAGAACCAAAATGCCAAGCAAGTCTCCTTTGCACAGGAGAACCACCAAGACATATGATTCAGTCATAATTGGTTTTCATCAGAGGGAAGCTATTGATCTCCTAGACACGTCAGGGTTACCTTATATCCCCTAAATGTATATGGAAGTCTCTTTTCTAATCTAACACCTGCTGCTTATATCAGACACACACATGACATGGAGTCATTCTATACACATACAGATTTATTTTATTACAAAAAATTGGTTTCCGCACCCCCAGGGGTGCCTACATAGGCACTCCGTACTAACCAAAAGAAAACTGCATTCAAGTCTGTTTTTAACCCTATACTAACCTTCCAGCCAGTAGAAGCACAGTGCAGAGATCCAGAACAGCATATGTGTGGTGGAACAAAAGACTACAAATCCCATGATGCTTTGCTGCAGAGACTGAATCCCCATACTGCTATGTTGTAGCTGCCTCTGATTGGCCACAACGAATTATGAATTTTATGGTAAATTAGCTTGGATTTTCAGGGACATTCCTTCTCAAAATCAAGTGCCAGAAAACTGAAGAAATGGTGCAAATTTTAGGGTACGTTTATTAATGCTGATTTGGGGATTTTTTTATCCGTTATCAGTTGCATTCATATTCCATGAAACATCGATATACCTTTAAGGAGACCTTAAGTGAGAAAAACTTGAGTGGCTGCACCATGAGTGGACCTTATCCCACATGACACATTGGGGGGTGACCATTTTCAGATGCAAAATTCTGACACTTTGTTTTAGTCAGTATTTATCCTTAAAAAGTGCAATGAAATTAATGTATTGTAAACAAAGTACAAGTATATATATATATTCACATACACACACAGAGACCACACAGGCTCACCCCAAACAATAGCGCTTATTGCAAGTGTGATTATTTCATGTTACAATGTGACCTGTATATGTATATTTGTGCTGGACCAGATTCACCAAAGGCCAACAGGGTCCGGACCTAGCGAGGTTGGAAGCCAGAAAATATACCTCCTTCCCAGCATCGCTTCCACAGCTGGGTCACCCTCATTCCTATTCTTTATGTCCCGGACTCCCAACTTCGGTTTTCAAGCAACCCACCATTTATCTTCCTCTCAACCATTTCCTTTCAACCCCTTTCTATCTATTTTCCCTGTTCTAGTTTCATTCTCTTATTAAATAGTTTTTATATTCCTTATTCACCTCATTATCTCACCCACCCCATCTCTCTTCCTTTCTGTCCCAGACTCTCTCCTCCACATTCTAGCAGTAATCTTCATTTCACAACGCTTTTTCTCATGTCCCTTCCCTTATCTCTCTCCTCTTCTAATATATATTTAATCTTCCCTTATCGCTCTCCCATTTTCTCTCTACTCTAATATCTCTTTCCTCTTCCCTCATCTCTCTCCTCTTCTAATATATATTTCATCTTCCCTTATCTCTCTCTCCTTCCCTTATCTCTCTCCTCTTCTCATGTCTCCATCCTCTTCTATTGTGTATCCAGCTCCCTTGTCTCTGTCTTCATGCCTCTCTCCTCTTCCATTATCTCTCGCCTACTCTTGTGTCTTTCTTCCCTTTCCTTATCTCTCTTCCGTCTCTTATCTCTCTCCCCGTCTCTTATCTCTCTCCCCATCTCTTATCTCTCTCCTCTTCTCATGTCTCGCTCGCTGTCTCTTATCTCTCTCCCTGTCTCTTATCTCTCTCCTCTTCTCATGTCTCTCTCCCCGTCTCTTATCTCTCTCCTCTTCTCATGTCTCTCTCCCCTTCTCTTATTTCTCTCTTCTCATGTCTCTCACCTCTCCCCTCTCCCTACTCTGTCCCATGTCCTTCTCCCATCCCATGTCTCTCCTCTTCTCATGTCTCTCATCTTGTCATGTCTCTCCCCTCTCCCCTTCCCTACTCTCTCCCATGTCCTTCTCCGATCTATGTATCTCCTCTTCTCATGTCTCTCCCTACTCTGTCACATGTCCTCCCATCCCATGTCTCGCCTAGTTTCCATGTCTCTCCTCTTCTCATGTCTCACCTCTTCTCATGTCTCTCACCTCTCCCTTCTCCCTACTCTCTCCCATGCAGTTCTCCCATCCCATGTCTCACGTCTTCTCATGTCTCTCCCCTCTCCCTACTCTCTCCCATGTCCTTCTCCCATACCATGTTTCTCCTCTTCTCATGTCTCTCACCTCTCCCCTCTCCCTACTCTCTCCCATGTCCTTCTCCCATCCCATGTCTCTCCTCTTCTCATGTTTCTCCCCTTCTCATGTCTCTCCCCTCTCCCATGTCCTTCTCCCATCCCATGTCTCTCCCCTTCTCATGTCTCTCCCCTTCTCATGTCTCTCCCCTTCTCATGTCTCTCCCCTCTCCCTACTCTCTCCCATGTCCTTCTCCCATCCCATGTCTCGCCTTGTTTCCATGTCTCTCCCCTTCTCATGTCTCTCACCTCTCCCCTCTCCCTACTCTCTCCCATGTCCTTCTCCCATCCCATGTCTCATCTTGTTTCCATGTCTCTCCCCTTCTCATGTCTCTCCCCTTCTCATGTCTCTCCCCTTCTCATGTCTCTCCCCTCTCCCTACTCTGTCCCATGTCCTTCTCCCATCCCATGTCTCTCCTCTTCTCGTGTCTCTCACCTCTCCCCTCTCCGTACTCTCTCCCATCCCATGTCTCGCCTTGTTTCCATGTCTCTCCCCTTCTCATGTCTCTCACCTCTCCCCTCTCCGTACTCTCTCCCATCCCATGTCTCGCCTTGTTTCCATGTCTCTCCCCTCTCCCTACTCTCTCCCATGTCCTTCTCCCATCCCGTGTCTCATCTTGTTTCCATGTCTCTCCCCTTCTCATGTCTCTCCCCTTCTCATGTCTCTCCCCTCTCCCTACTCTGTCCCATGTCCTTCTCCCATCCCATGTCTCTCCTCTTCTCGTGTCTCTCATCTTGTCATGTCTCTCCCCTCTCCCCTTCCCTACTCTCTCCCATGTCCTTCTCCGATCTATGTCTCTCCTCTTCTCATGTCTCTCCCTACTCTGTCACATGTCCTCCCATCCCATGTCTCGCCTAGTTTCCATGTCTCTCCTTTTCTCATGTCTCACCTCTTCTCATGTCTCTCACCTCTCCCTTCTCCCTACTCTCTCCCATGTCGTTCTCCCATCCCATGTCTCACCTCTTCTCATGTCTCTCCCCTCTCCCTACTCTCTCCCATGTCCTTCTCCCATCCCATGTTTCTCCTCTTCTCATGTCTCTCACCTCTCCCCTCTCCCTACTCTCTGCCATGTCCTTCTCCCATCCCATGTCTCTCCTCTTCTCATGTCTCTCCCCTTCTTATGTCTCTCCCCTCTCCCTACTCTCTCCCATGTCCTTCTCCCATCCCATGTCTCGCCTTGTTTCCATGTCTCTCCCCTTCTCATGTCTCTCACTTCTCCCCTCTCCCTACTCTCTCCCATGTCCTTCTCCCATCCCATGTCTCGCCTCTTCTCATGTCTCTCACCTCTCCCCTCTCCGTACTCTCTCCCATCCCATGTCTCGCCTTGTTTCCATGTCTCTCCCCTCTCCCTACTCTCTCCCATGTCCTTCTCCCATCCCGTGTCTCATCTTGTTTCCATGTCTCTCCCCTTCTCATGTCTCTCCCCTCTCCCTACTGTCTCCCATGTCCTTCTCCAATCCCATGTCTCGCCTTGTTTCCATGTCTCTCCTCTTCTCATGTCTCTCCCCATCCCATGTCTCGCCTTGTTTCCATGTCTCTCCCCTCTCCCTACTCTCTCCCATGTCCTTCTCCCATCCCGTGTCTCATCTTGTTTCCATGTCTCTCCCCTTCTCATGTCTCTCCCCTCTCCCTACTCCCTCTCATGTCCTTCTCCCATCCCATGTCTCTCCTCTTCTCATGTCTCTCCTCTTCTCATGTCTCTCAACTCTCCCTACTCTCTCCCATGACCTTCTCCCATCCCGTGTCTCATCTTGTTTCCATGTCTCTCCCCTTCTCATGTCTCTCACCTCTCCCTACTCTCTCCCATGTCCTTCTCCCATCCTGTGTCTCATCTTGTTTCCATGTCTCTCCCCTTCTCATGTCTCTCCCCTCTCCCTACTCCCTCCCATGTCCTTCTCCCATCCCATGTCTCTCCTCTTCTCATGTCTCTCCCCTTCTCATGTCTCTCACCTCTCCCTACTCTCTCCCATGACCTTCTCCCATCCCGTGTCTCATCTTGTTTCCATGTCTCTCCCCTTCTCATGTCTCTCTCCTTCTCATGTCTCTCCCCTTCTCATGTCTCTCCCCTTCTCATGTCTCTCACCTTCTCATGTCTCTCACCTTCTCATGTCTCTCCCCTTCTCATGTCTCTCACCTTCTCATGTCTCTCCCCTCTCCCTACTCTCTCCCATGTCCTTCTCCCATCCAGTGTCTCATCTTGTTTCCATGTCTCTCCCCTTCTCATGTCTCTCCTCTTGTCATGTCTCTCCTCTTGTCATGTCTCTCCTCTTGTCATGTCTCTCCCATCCAATGTCTCGCCTTGTTTCCATGTCTCCCCCCTCCCTGGTATCACTGAGGCTCCATCCATCATATAACACCCCCCACCTCACACCTCCTCACAGTGATGATCACATAAACACATTATCACAGACGGACGCCAAGGTCAGATCACCTCTCCCGGGGCACCTCTTCAGCGCAGCGCAGACGCAGGTGAGACAGCTGACACCATGCCAGCTTCCGCAAATGGCTCAGGTGACAAGCAACGGGGCACAGAGGAAGGGAGGAGGAGAAGCGAGGGATGGAGGGCGGGATGTGGAGTGGGAGGAAGTATTAACCCTGCGGTATCAGTGAATATCTGACTGTATTGGCATGTAGTTGCCTATATAGAAATGTATTTTTGACACCAGATAAGAAATAAAACCAAAAGGCTCATTTAATATATCAACTGTATCTACCAAGTGTGGCCAAAGATAGCTTTATACATATTACAGGCACGCTTATATTCCTGGTCCACTGGAAGGTTGTTCCACTTATCCACTTCTCTTACACATTTCTACCTTGTAACTTTTTCTGGAAGAAAATTTCCTCCTTAATTGTATGAAATCCCTTATATATATATATATACTAGAATATTGCCCGTCAAAAAATGACGGCAATGAAATTGTAAGGTAGCTAATGCTGTTTGGTGTATAATACTGAAATATGTAATAGATTACTAAATGAATATACTTTACCTATTTTGAAGCATTGTGTTGAAGAGCTGGCAATCTGTTTTGATGTTGCTGGAGCATTAGTGGTGTGGAGCTGCTGTGTAAGTGTGCTGAATGTGTGCAGTGTGTGGTATGAATATCTGTAGGTCGTTTGTGGCGTTTTGCGAGTTTCTTGTGGTGTTTTGCGAGTTTAGAGTGCTGTAGCCTCGTTTTCGTTTTGTTCGGCGGCCATTTTTTCTCTCGCTTACAGTTTTATTTAGTCTCTAAACTCTTTTATTTCGAGTAAAATGAAGGTCTAAGTGGCATTTTTGAGGTCCTGGGTGCTCCCTCTTGGTGTAGGTAAGATTTTTATGTATGTGCTGTGTGTAGGTATTGTGTTTTACATTTTGTAATGTTCGCGAGTTGCGTCCGAGTGTTGCGAGGCCGTAATGTGTGTGTCGTGCTCTTTGGGTTGCGACGTGAACTTTGCGAGGGTCGCAGTTGCTGGCATGGAGCGCCTTCGGCGCTCCATGCCAGCAACTGCGGCCCTCGCTTTGCGAGGTCCTCAGGTGCTGGCATGGAGCACCTACGGCACTCCATGCCAGCAACTGAGGCCCTCGCTTAGCGAGGGTCCTCAGTTGCTGGCAAGGAGCGCCTTCGGTGCTCCATGCCAGCAACTGAGACCCTCGCCCAGTGCCCTCGCTTTGCGAGGGCCTTGGCTCGCTGCGCGAGCCAAGGCCCTCGCTATGCGAGGGCCGCGACTCGCGTAGCGAGCCCGCGGCCCTCGCTTTGCGAGGGCACTGGGCGAGGGTCTCAGTTGCTGGCATGGAGCGCCTACGGCACTCCATGCCAGCAACTGAGACCCTCGCCCAGTGCCCTCGCTACGCAAGGGCTGCGACTCGCGTAGCGAGCCCGCGGCCCTCGCTTTGCGAGGGCCTTGGCTCGCTACGCGAGCCCGCAGCGTTAGCAACAACTCGTACGCTCACAACTATATATGTGATTACTATATAATGTGTAGATGTACCGGCTGGGCATGCTCTCTGCGTGTACGCTTTCTCTATCTGCACCCTATGTGCACTGCTGTCTGTGTGCAATCTCTGTCTCTGTACCCCTCACTCTCTTTGTCAATCTCTCTGCACTCTCTGTGCGCTCTATCTGTGAACTCTCTCTGCGCTGTCTTTGTGCTCCCTCACTGTCTGTGTGTGCTCTTGCTCTGTAATTCTCTTTATGTCTCCCTCTCTCTCTGTACCTGTCTCCCTCTCTCTCTGTACCTGACTCCCTCTCTCTCTGTACCTGACTCCCTCTCTCTCTGTACCTGACTCCCTCTCTCTCTGTACCTGTCTCCCTCTCTCTCTGTACCTGTCTCCCTCTCTCTCTGTACCTGTCTCCCTCTCTCTCTGTACCTGTCTCCCTCTCTCTCTGTACCTGTCTCCCTCTCTCTCTGTACCTGACTCCCTCTCTCTCTGTACCTGACTCCCTCTCTCTCTGTACCTGACTCCCTCTCTCTCTGTACCTGTCTCCCTCTCTCTCTGTACCTGTCTCCCTCTCTCTCTGTACCTGTCTCTCTCCCTCTCTGTAGCTGTCTCCCTCTCTCTCTGTACCTGTCTCCCTCTCTCTCTGTACCTGTCTCCTTCTCTCTCTGTACCTGTCTCCCTCTCTCTCTGTACCTGTCTCCCTCTCTCTCTGTACCTGTCTCTCTCCCTCTCTGTACCTGTCTCTCTCCCTCTCTGTACCTGTCTCCATCTCTGTACCTGTCTCCTTCTCTCTCTGTAGCTGTCTCCCTCTCTCTCTGTACCTGTCTCCCTCTCTCTCTGTACCTGTCTCCCTCTCTCTCTGTACCTGTCTCCTTCTCTCTCTGTACCTGTCTTCTTCTCTCTCTGTAGCTGTCTCCCTCTCTCTCTGTACCTGTCTCCCTCTCTCACTTTGCTGTCTTTCTCTGAAATGCAAATGGCCGCCACGCTTCTGTTAAAATCAGGTGTTAGGCCCACCCCCACTTACATCATAGCCACGCCCCCTTTATGATGTCAGCGTTAGCAACATTTTCTGCTGCTCACAACTATATATGTGATTACTATATAATGTGTAGATGTACCGGCTGGGCATGCTCTCTGCGTGTACGCTTTCTCTATCTGCACCCTATGTGCACTGCTGTCTGTGTGCAATCTCTGTCTCTGTACCCCTCACTCTCTTTGTCAATCTCTCTGCACTCTCTGTGCGCTCTATCTGTGAACTCTCTCTGCGCTGTCTTTGTGCTCCCTCACTGTCTGTGTGTGCTCTTGCTCTGTAATTCTCTTTATGTCTCCCTCTCTCTCTGTACCTGTCTCCCTCTCTCTCTGTACCTGACTCCCTCTCTCTCTGTACCTGACTCCCTCTCTCTCTGTACCTGACTCCCTCTCTCTCTGTACCTGTCTCCCTCTCTCTCTGTACCTGTCTCCCTCTCTCTCTGTACCTGTCTCCCTCTCTCTCTGTACCTGTCTCCCTCTCTCTCTGTACCTGTCTCCCTCTCTCTCTGTACCTGACTCCCTCTCTCTCTGTACCTGACTCCCTCTCTCTCTGTACCTGTCTCCCTCTCTCTCTGTACCTGTCTCCCTCTCTCTCTGTACCTGTCTCTCTCCCTCTCTGTAGCTGTCTCCCTCTCTCTCTGTACCTGTCTCCCTCTCTCTCTGTACCTGTCTCCTTCTCTCTCTGTACCTGTCTCCCTCTCTCTCTGTACCTGTCTCCCTCTCTCTCTGTACCTGTCTCTCTCCCTCTCTGTACCTGTCTCTCTCCCTCTCTGTACCTGTCTCCATCTCTGTACCTGTCTCCTTCTCTCTCTGTAGCTGTCTCCCTCTCTCTCTGTACCTGTCTCCCTCTCTCTCTGTACCTGTCTCCCTCTCTCTCTGTACCTGTCTCCTTCTCTCTCTGTACCTGTCTTCTTCTCTCTCTGTAGCTGTCTCCCTCTCTCTCTGTACCTGTCTCCCTCTCTCACTTTGCTGTCTTTCTCTGAAATGCAAATGGCCGCCACGCTTCTGTTAAAATCAGGTGTTAGGCCCACCCCCACTTACATCATAGCCACGCCCCCTTTATGATGTCAGCGTTAGCAACATTTTCTGCTGCTCACAACTATATATGTGATATATATATATATATCTACAGGTTTCTGTCCCACGCCCCACTCCCGCCTGCCCTCTAAACTGGACATATTCAGGTTGTGAATACGGATCGAGCCAATATGGCAAACACCGGCAACAAACACATACAACATCCCTCTGCATATAATACCCGTCCCATGAACCCCAATACAACATCCCTCTGCATATAATACTTGTCCCATGAACCCCAATACAACATCCCTCTGCTTATAATACTTGTCCCATGAACCCCAATACAACATCCCTCTGCTTATAATACCCCGTCCCATGAACCCCAATACAACATCCCTCTGCATATAATACCCGTCCCATGAACCCCAATACAACATCCCTCTGCATATAATACCCTGTCCCATGAACCCCAATACAACATCCCTCTGCATATAATACTTGTCCCATGAACCCCAATACAACATCCCTCTGCTTATAATACCCCGTCCCATGAACCCCAATACAACATCCCTCTGCTTATAATACCCCATCCCATGAACCCCAATACAACATCCCTCTGCTTATAATACCCCGTCCCATGAACCCCAATACAACATCCCTCTGCTTATAATACCCCATCCCATGAACCCCAATACAACATCCCTCTGCTTATAATACCCCGTCCCATGAACCCCAATACAACATCCCTCTGCATATAATACTTGTCCCATGAACCCCAATACAACATCCCTCTGCTTATAATACCCCGTCCCATGAACCCCAATACAACATCCCTCTGCTTATAATACCCCGTCCCATGAACCCCAATACAACATCCCTCTGCTTATAATACCCCATCCCATGAACCCCAATACAACATCCCTCTGCTTATAATACCCCGTCCCATGAACCCCAATACAACATCCCTCTGCTTATAATACCCCATCCCATGAACCCCAATACAACATCCCTCTGCTTATAATACCCCATCCCATGAACCCCAATACAACATCCCTCTGCTTATAATACCCCATCCCATGAACCCCAATACAACATCCCTCTGCTTATAATACCCCGTCCCATGAACCCCAATATAACATCCCTCTGCATATAATACTTGTCCCATGAACCCCAATACAACATCCCTCTGCTTATAATACCCATCCCATGAACCCCAATACAACATCCCTCTGCTTATAATACCCCATCCCATGAACCCCAATACAACATCCCTCTGCTTATAATACCCCATCCCATGAACCCCAATACAACATCCCTCTGCTTATAATACCCCGTCCCATGAACCCCAATACAACATCCCTCTGCTTATAATACCCCATCCCATGAACCCCAATACAACATCCCTCTGCTTATAATACCCCGTCCCATGAACCCCAATATAACATCCCTCTGCATATAATACTTGTCCCATGAACCCCAATACAACATCCCTCTGCTTATAATACCCATCCCATGAACCCCAATACAACATCCCTCTGCTTATAATACCCCATCCCATGAACCCCAATACAACATCCCTCTGCTTATAATACCCCGTCCCATGAACCCCAATACAACATCCCTCTGCATATAATACTTGTCCCATGAACCCCAATACAACATCCCTCTGCTTATAATACCCGTCCCATGAACCCCAATACAACATCCCTCTGCTTATAATAACCCATCCCATGAACCCCAATACAACATCCCTCTGCTTATAATACCCCGTCCCATGAACCCCAATACAACATCCCTCTGCTTATAATACCCCATCCCATGAACCCCAATACAACATCCCTCTGCTTATAATACCCCGTCCCATGAACCCCAATACAACATCCCTCTGCTTATAATACCCCATCCCATGAACCCCAATACAACATCCCTCTGCTTATAATACCCCATCCCATGAACCCCAATACAACAACCCTCTGCATATAATACCCGTCCCATGAACCCCAATACAACATCCCTCTGCTTACAATACACCGTCCCATGAACCCCAATACAACATCCCTCTGCTTATAATACCCGTCCCATGAACCCCAATACAACATCCCTCTGCTTATAATACCCCGTCCCATGAACCCCAATACAACATCCCTCTGCTTATAATACCCCGTCCCATGAACCCCAATACAACATCCCTCTGCTTATAATACCCCGTCCCATGAACCCTAATACAACATCCCTCTGCTTATAATACCCGTCCCATGAACCCCAACATAACATCCCTCTGCTTATAATACCCCGTCCCATGAACCCCAATACAACAACCCTCTGCATATAATACTTGTCCCATGAACCCCAATACAACATCCCTCTGCATATAATACTTGTCCCATGAACCCCAATACAACATCCCTCTGCTTATAATACCCCGTCCCATGAACCCCAATACAACATCCCTCTGCTTATAATACCCCGTCCCATGAACCCCAATACAACAACCCTCTGCTTATAATACCCCGTCCCATGAACCCCAATACAACATCCCTCTGCTTATAATACCCGTCCCATGAACCCCAATACAACATCCCTCTGCTTATAATACCCCGTCCCATGAACCCCAATACAACATCCCTCTGCTTATAACTGATTAACCCTTTCCATGCCACTGAGCCTAGCAGAAACATGCTAAACCCCTAGCGATACTGTCAAAGAATGTACTAGCTGCTTCTTAGCCTGAAAGCCAAGGAGATAAGTAACACCTTCACTGCCAAATATTCCTCGAATGAATACAAACATACACCTACAAAACAGAGATTAAAGGGATATAGAAGGTCCCTGGGTGTTACTAGGTATATAATACGCCAGTGTATCTATTTACGGACACTTATTTTATTAGGAAGTGCTTATAAGCTCTGTTTGTACTGCCTAAAACCATGCAAATAGTCCCTGTATGGGTCTGCCCACTGCAGCTCTTGAAAACACAGACTCTGTAGGGCTGGATGTTAAGTGTAGTGTCCTAGCCTATCACGTCTCAGCAGCATGTTGCAGAATGTGATGGTCACTGATTGGTTAGTATGAGACACTGTCATTACTAAAGAATCTGTGTTTTCATGAGCTGCAGAGGGCAGATAGTATTTGATTTTAGGCAGTAAAAACAGAGCTTTTTAAACACTTTCTAATAAAATAAAGAACATAAACCTAAAATCCAGAATCCTTACATATCCCTTTAACCTCTTTCTTACTGCACATCTTCTATTATTCCTCCTCCTACTTAAGACACTGCCACAGGACAGTTATTTGCCTTCCCTTCCTTACCTTGCCCAAGGTGTATCACAAGCAGGACAGGCACGCCAACTAGTACATGTATGATCTACCTATAAATAACATGTAGGTTGTGTGCACAGGTTACTCCTCCGTCAGGTGCACACATGCGTGCCGACTATATTTATACAGACTTTTCCTTAGAAAAGGTGATAAGGAGAAGAACAGGTTTGTAAGAGATGTAGATGCAGGGGGTGCGGGGGAATAAGATGAAAGAGAAAAAGAGAGAGTTTATAGGAGGGATGAGAAAGAAAGGAGGGACGAGAGAGAGAACACAGGGAAAGAGACGACATTAGGGGAGAAAGAGAGAACATGATGAGAAGAGGTTAAGCTTGGAGAGAAAAAAGGAAATCTCAGGTGAGAAAAGGAGAGCTTAGTAGAAGAGAAAGAAGACTTGAGTAGAGTCAGAACTCGATGGGAGGAGGATTTATGGGAGAGGATGCTCGGGAGAGAACTAGGTGATAGAAGACGTGAGGGCAACTTAGGGCAGAAAAAGAGAATATGCCGAGAAGAACTTAGGAGGAAAGAGCGCCCAGAATGAGAGAGAGAGAGCTTGGAGAGAAAATAGGAACATTTAGGAGATCCCCATGGTGAGAAAAAGAGAGCTTAGTACATAAGAAAGAAGACGTGAGTAGAGAAAAACTCGATGGGAGGAGGATTTATGGGAGAGAGGGTACTCGGGAGAGAACTAGGTGATAGAAGACGTGAGGGCAACTTAGGGCAGAAAAAGAGAATATGCCGAGGAGAACTTAGGAGGAAAGAGCACCCAGAATGAGAGAGAGAGCTTGGAGAGAAAATAGGAACATTTAGGCGATCCCCATGGTGAGAAAAAGAGAGCTTAGTACATAAGAAAGAAGACGTGAGTAGAGAAAAACTCGATGGGAGGAGGATTTATGGGAGAGAGGGTGCTCGGGAGAGAACTCAGGTGATAGAAGACGTGAGGGCAACTTAGGGGAGAAAGAGAGTACATGTTAAGGAGAGCTTAGGAGGAAAGAGTGCCCAGAATAAGAGAGAGAGCTTGGAGAGAAAATAGGAAAACTTAGGAGATAACCATGTTGAGAAAAGAGAGCTTAGTAGAAGAGAAAGAAGACTTGAGTAGAGACAGAACTCGATGGGAGGAGGATTTAGGGGGGAGAGGAGGCTTGGGGGAGAACTCAGGCGAGAAATGACATGAGGGCAACTTAGGGGAGAAAGAGAGTACGTGTTAAGGAGAGCTTAGGAGGAAAGAGTGCTCAGGAGAAGTGAGAGAGAGAGAGAGATTGGAGATAAAAAGGGAAAGCTCAGGAGATCTCCATTGTGAGAAAAGGAGAGTTTAGTAGAAGAGAAAGAAGACGTGAGTAGAGACAGAACTCAATGGTAGGAGAATTTAGGAGGGCGAGTATGTTCGGGGGAGAAATGATGGTGAGAGCTTTGGAGGAAAGAGTGCTCAAGAGAAGAGAGAGAGCTTGGAGAGAAGATCTCCATGGTGAGAAAAGGAGAGTTTAGTAGAAGAGAAAGATGACTTGAGTAGAGACAGAACTCGATGGAGGGTAATTTAGGGAGGAGAGAGGGTGCTCAGGAGAGAACAAGGTAAAACGGGAAAGAGAGAACTCAGGTGGGAGATGGCATGAGGGCAACTTAGGAGAGAAAGAGAGTACGTGCTGAGGAGAGCATAGGAGGAAAGAGAAAAAGGTAAGCTCAGGAGGTCTCCATAATGAGAAAAAGAGAGAACAACTTAGGAGAAAAGAGTGCTCAAGATGAGAAGAGCTTGGAGAGAATAAATGAGAGTTTAGGAGATCTCCATTGTGAGAAAAGGAGAGCTAACGAGGTACAGGTTTGAAAGAGAGAAGAGAAAGAAGAGAGCTTGGCCAAGAGGAAGACAGCTCAGTGAGAAGAAGGAGGGAAGACCAGAGGAGACAGAGAAATTGATTCGGGGAAATACAGGACGAAAAGAGGAAAAGTGGGGAAAGAGAAGAAATAGTGTGTGAGAGAGAAGCAGAAGAGTGCAGAGACCCCCCAACATGACATTATTAGCTAATGTATATACAGGATAGGATTATGGGATGAAATATCAATCCATATTTAGTTAATAACCACATTGGTCGCTCTCTCTCCTCTATTCTTATTTGTGGACGATGCATATTCCTTTGCTCCCCTCTATAGACACCCCCTATATATCACATATATAAGCTGCTACTTATATATACTATAGGATCCAAGTAGACCCCAGTTCTTCCTCCACCCACCCCTGGAAATTAACCACGCCCCCTAGCAACATGAGACCTCTATGGTATTCTATAGAGCCTCACCCCCTATGTCATTCCATAAAGCCTCTTCCTGAAGTTAAGGAGATCTCTTCATGTGTTAGTAGCCTGGATTTGACAGCAGATAAGAATTTAGAAAGGCCTATCTAGTCTGCCCATCCTGTCTACCTAAATGTTTGGCTTTATTTAAGCCTCAGGATAGACCCTTATATTTACCTTAACTGTGCTTGACCCCCTACCACTGTAAGGATATTCCACATATCTACTACCCTTTCTGTAAAGTAGTACTTCCTCACATTACCATTGAATTTCCACCTTCCAACCTCTAATCATGACCTCTTGTTCATTCCTCTTTATTCTGCAAAAACTTTATTAAATCCTTTGGCCTATTTGCAG
Organism: Discoglossus pictus; assembly: GCA_027410445.1. Taxonomy (NCBI): domain Eukaryota; kingdom Metazoa; phylum Chordata; class Amphibia; order Anura; family Alytidae; genus Discoglossus; species Discoglossus pictus. Next base: position 11,840,658 of record CM050168.1, read on the forward strand.
GGGTCTATTATTTCTACATATTAAGGTTGTGAAGTCTTTCCTTATCATTTTATCTTTAAGACGATGCATTAAACATTGCTTAGTACATATAGCCCCGTATGCCGTCCTACCTTGCCGGCCTCCAATGCTGTCTGTGCCCGTCCTGCGCTGCTGTGGTCAGTTCCTGATAGCACTACCAGATCTAATGCCTTTTCTATGTATACTTAATGAGATGGAAGGACACACCACTGATACCATCTCCTCCTCTAGATCTTCACTGAGGCCTCGCCACAGATGGGTGTAATTATTCACCTCACCACTAGGAGCAGCAGAGACTGTCCAGGAATGTACTGAGAGCTACAGGTTATGGCCCTACCTGGACCTCCTCTGCTAATATATGGAATATGGAAGGTGCCGGGGTGTTACTAGATATATAATATAATATAATATCCCGGGGTATCTATTTACTTTTATGTACTTTATTTTATTTAGAAGTGCTTATAAGATCTGTTTTACTGGCTAAAATCAAACAAATACTACTTGTTTGTGTTCTCTGCTGCTCACGAAGACACAGACTCTACTGTACTTGCTGTGCTGGGTATCATACTAACCAATCATTGACCATCTCTCAACAACATGCTGCTAAGACGTAGTCCCTGATAGGGTAGGACACTATGCTGCACACAGCCAGCTCTACAGAGTCTGTGTCTGGATATGCTGCTTATTTTATTGTAGGAAGAGCTTATAAGCGTTTCTTAAGAAAATGCTGCACATAAATATAATATAAAAGTAAATTAATACACTGCCGGAATGAATCGCGCCTGCGCAGTAGCTACGTATTCATGCATGACCGCACGGAGGGCAGAAAGAAAGAGTGAGCGAGTACAGAGACAGAGAGAGGGCACAGAAGGAATGAGAGAGGGCGCAGAGAGAGAAAGAGAGCAGAGAGAGGGCACAGAGAGAGAGCACAGAGAGAAAGAGAGTGAGCAGGTGCACAGTGTGAGAGAGAGGGCCAAGAGCAAGAGCGCAGAGAGAGAGAGAGTGCGCACACACACACAGAAGGTGCACAGAGAGAGAGGGGGCACAGAGAGAGAGAGCACAGAGACAGAGAGAGGGCAGAGAGAGAGGCCGCAGGGAGAGAAAGAGAGCAGAGAGAGGGCACAGAGAGAGAGCACAGAGAGAAAGAGAGAGTGCGCACACACACACACACACACAGAAGGTGCACATAGAGAGAGGGGGCACAGAGAGAGAGAGGGCGCATGGAGGGAGAGGGCGCACAGAGTGAGGAGGCGCACAGAGATAGAGAGGACACACAGAAAGAGAGAGGGCAAAGAGAGAGTGCGCACAGAGAGAGACAGAGGGCACAGAGAGAGAGAGCGCACAGAGAGAGACAGCACAGACAGTTGAAGATAACAAATGATACCGTCATTTATGACGGGCAAGTTACTAGTATATTTATACCAATAACATCCAGGAAACTTCCATATTCCTTTAGAGTATCACCGTAGATCAGCAAAAACTTCACATATTTGTGCTACAAACTGGAAGCCGCCATGTCCTTGTAACACTTCCTTTCAAGAAAGGAGGGGCAGGTACAGAGCAGGGCTTGCAAGTATTGCTTTCTGTTGAAAGACTGTCACTTTAAATAGCAACTTGCCAATAGAAATTAATAAAAGAGTAAATTCCAGTAAGATAACCCACTCCTCAAGCCACAGGCAGATTAGCAGTCCAAAATGGATTCCCCCATGACAGGTTCACTTACATATAGTATTTCCTCTCCTAGTTTCATCATTTCTAATGCTGTTAGACAAGCATCTGAATCCCACCTCCAACTGCAGCAGACTTTTAAAGGCACAGTGTAGTCTTCAGTAAGATAAACAACTTTGTAATATACTTTGTTGGAGGAGAAATACCTCCGATCTGAGATAGAAAAATGCCAAAATAAAATCTAAGGTCAATTACTCTGACAATCCCAAGGTGGCCTTTATAATTTAGCATTAGCCTTTTCTTAAGAAAGTTAAGGAAAATCACACAGCCGTTTATGAAATGCCCACTGTCTAGCAGGCTTCCAAGGGATTTTATAACTGTGCCAACAATGGGGTATAGTTATACACACAATCGCCCCTTGTTCTGTACTGACCGGCTTCAAGCACCCTTTCAGCCCCCTCTGCAAAGGATTCTGGGTGCTGACCTGTTCTATTTTTCCTTCTCTGCTATAATATCTATAGAAAGAAGAATTACAAGTTTCCATGGAAGAAAGTCCCTCAATCTTACTTTTCACCTCTGTACAGGTATCAGGTGATTTAAGGCAAATATAATATATCAAAGGTTGGTTATAAAGTTTAAATAGACATTAAAACCCATCTGTAGTCCCATAATTAATATGCAATTGATAATAGGTGCCATGTTTGTTAAATATTTAAAAATAAATATAGCCTTTAATTATTAACTCTTATGTACAGTGGCAGAGCTAATGAATGGAGGGCCCCGGTGCAAAATAATGTGGGGCCCCGTGCAACTGCTCCATCCAGCCCTGGCCATGGTGTCAATAAAAAAGCTAAAAATATCTGTGGATAATCAGTTCCCCCCATTGGTGCTCAGATCACCTCCTATAAAGTAATTATCTGACATAAATTTAAACCCCTCATTTACCGCCAGTAGCAGAGGGACCCTATTCTGTTGTGGTTCCTGGTGCTTTGCACCTTTCACACCGCCGGTAGCAGAGAGTTCCTATCCTGTTGTGGGCTCTGGTGCTTTGCACCTATCCCACTGCCAGTGGCAGAGGTCCCTATCCTGATGTTGGCCCTGGTGCTTTGCACCTTTCGCACCACAAGTAGCAGAGTCCCTTATCTTGATGTTGGCTCTGGTGCTTTGCACCTTTCACACTGCCAGTAGCAGAGGGCCCCTATCCTGTTGTGGGCCCTGGTGCTTTGCAGAAGAAGATCTTGGGAGAAAACCTACACTAAAGACAGATTGCTGTCCCTCATTTTTAGGCTGCAGCTCCTCCCATCTTTTATAAATCGTAGCACAGCGTGGAGTCCATTTTCCTGCAGCTACCTTACTGCTGCACAGCTTTGGTGGCAGAGTTTAAAGAAATAAGCTCCTGATATAAGCCGAGGAACCACGTCACATATGTGTGCTCTGAAAGGGTTAATACGACATGACCTCTGACCTCATGGCACTAATATGAGCTTCAGAAGCAGTTGGGGTGACATGGGCCGGTGGCGCCGTGACATTTAGTAGGGCGCACCTGCTCTTTCCAGGTCACAGCGTGACATTTAATCTGACACACACACCCTGCTATAAATCACTGGTACTCTCCAGAGACCCCAGACACACAGAGACCTTCCTCAAGTAACCTGCGGAGTAGTAGATCAGTGGAACTGCCCTCCCACTGCGCTGGCAGCGACAAGCATAGGAAAGATGTCCAAGCGTGCCTAGAGCTATCCGGAGCACGTATAGTGTTGTCTAATGGAGAACCTGATCACGCGCAAAATATAAATACAGCTTTAAATGTTTAAGTACCATGTTTTTATGCTCATGGCTGCCAGTGCTCCCAGACTACAGTGGTCCTTTAAGTCAAGTTTTAAGGTAGATACAATGAGCACGCAATATGTGCCTTTCAGGTCTTAACTGTCTTAAAATGTATACAGTTTATAATTAATAATTTCAAATTACGGTAGCATTAATTATTTTCAGCCATATTAAGTATTAAAACGTAGCCCGTAACGTAGATCTTTTTGCTATTAAATTAGACCCGTAACGCATCCCGTTGGCGATCTCCTGGTTAACACGCAGCAAGGCCAAGAATAGGCTATGCGTTGAGCAACGTTGAACTTCACGCCCGTAAATCCTTTGATCTGTTATGCCCGTACCCGCTACTTGTTCTATTCAGCTATTAAATTGGAACAAAGTCACTCGCGAGCTAGCCCGTAACACGTAAATGGGGCTCTAAGCCCAATGTGTGCTCGAGAGCACCCGCAAGTCCGATACGTAGCACTTGTAATGCACATATACACTCACTACTGTACAAGTATTATAAGGGAAAGTGATGTTAGGTCTTACAATTAATAGCACAACATTCTCAAGCCCGCAAATCGGCCCAGAAAAATACTTTATTTCATGTTTATATTTTGTGTTATATCGATCCCGGCAATCAATGTTACGACCTATACTGTAACTCGCATGTAATATCATATTTGAGGCTTTAATAATATTGCATTATATCTGGCCTGTGGGTTCGCTCGTAGATCATAATTGAACCCCGTAAGACTTTGAAATCCAAAATTCTTGTGACGCAATGCTGACGATCTCTGTTTCCATTGGCTCCATCTAAACCTATAACTACGGGCTTGCCGGCAGACAAATGGTTTACGATTTTGCGTCTCCAGCTCGTAGCTCTCAGCCGGTCTAATTTAATAGCACCGTAACTGGGCCAAATTTCAAGCCCGCAGCCGTTACGTGCTACACGTTGGAGTTACTGACTTGTAATTTAATTGGGCCCTATGTCCCTAGAACATGTAATTCATGTATACACATACACTATATGCAACAAACGACCACATAATGTCCCCAGCCTATCTATCTATAGATACACATATATGTATGTATTTATATGAATAATATATATTTACTTTTTAAAAAAAAGAAAAATATTTATTATTTAAAGACATATTTCCCACAAAGCTCTGTTTCCTCTCTGTGCATTATATACATGTTGCTGGACATCACTGGGGTGTACACAGCTGCTACACAGACCCCCAGCTCTCTGTCACCTATCCAGGCACGGGTCACATTACACCCTGTCCCCCAACCCCAACCTAATAAGGCAGAAATGTCACATACCCAGACTACTTACAGGCTAAGTATGGATCAGCCCGGGAGCGTCTCCGCCATCTGCTCCAAATTATCTCTTAAAGATCAATAGTGAAATTCTGCCAATTCAGCAGATCTGACACTTTATTATCTTTTATATGGAACATGCAGGGAACATGGAGTGTCACAGAACTGATACTGTAATTGTACATAAAGTACTTGCTGATACAGATTTATTATACGGCAACTGAAACTCCCTATTTATATTTAATAACTAGCCTTGAAATTAGAAAATGTTTGGAGAAAGTAATAATTTGACCAGGGTTAAATAGATATGGAGTGTTCATGCATTGTACCCTGCGTATCTATTTATTTTTATGTAATTTATTTTCTAAAACTAAATAAATAGTCCCTGTATGGGTCTGCCCTCTGCGGCATTTGCAGGCACAGACTTTGTATGGCTGGATGTGTATTATAGTGTCCTAGCCTATCAATGAGCATGTTGCTGAGAGACGGTCACTGATTGGTTAGTGCACACCTAGAGGCACTGCACATCTTGTTTATATATTGCTTATCTATTCATATTTTCTTATTTAAAAGGTAAATAAATGTTTAATTTCTACCATAAGAGACCTTTGCGGTGTCCCTTTTCTTTTTCCACGGTGTCCGTCACGTGATATGTCTTATCACTACCTGCGGTGTCACATTGGAGAGTACAATGAGGCTTTATCTAGGGTGACCTCTCAGCGTTACATTATCAGTCTCATGTTCTCCTGTAGAATCTCAGGTGAGCTGCTGGGAGCGAATATAACACGTGAAAGATAAAGATACCAGTACAGTAGGGCTTTAACCCTTACTGGTTACCATCTAGATTGTAAGCTCTTTGGGGTAGGGCCCTCACTCCTGTTGCTCCAAGCTGTCTGCGGACCCATTTGTTTCATATTTCTATTGCACTGGATCTGTTATTCTACTTACCTTATAATTTATCTATACCTAGCTCACTAATTAGGGTTCCCTGGTGGTCCAGTGGTTAGGGTTTGGTGCTTTCACCACTGCGACCTGGGTTTGATTCCAGTCAGGGAACCAAGAGGTCACACCACACTGATGCTGAGCAGGGTTGGGCCTGGTCAGTACTTGGATTGGAGACTACCCAGTAGCTGTATGCTGTGGCCCATTGGAGAAGGAACTGGCAATCCACTCCAATATCCCTGCCATGAATATGTGTGTGTTATGGTGCATGAGGTCACGGAGAGTCGGAAACAACTGAATGACAAAATCACTAATTGTACCCACTGTACTCTATTCTGCTTTGTAAATAGAGCTCCGAAAAATGTTGGTGCTTTATAAATAAAGAGTAATAATAATAGTTAAGGACCATTGAAGTGTGACATTTGTAGTATACTCTTAAATTTACCCGGTAAAGGACAATATGTTTTTCAAAGTTTAACAAAATTGATGCAGTATTCGATTTTAACTACTACATTTTCCATTAATGTAGAGGCCATTTGTTTTTATTGACTGGATTAGTCACATTGGATCTCTAACTGGTTCTACTGAAAGGCTACCATAATGCAAAGGTCCAATATGGACACACCAGATGCAACAGAGGTTTCTCAAATTAGGACTATCTTTATAAATGGTTTTGTGCTCATGGATTGCACAGCTGATAATGTTAGTTTGTCACAACTGCTGTGGTCATTTAAAGAGACTCTGTCACCCCAAAATCAAGTTGGTTTTTAGGTTTTTCTTACAGAGCATGAAAAACTGACTATATGTTATCAATTGTTTTCGAAAATTACTAATCCCATGTTGTATTTATATGCAAATGAGCAACTTGTGCATATTAATTAGCTAATTTCATGTGCTAATTAGGACTACAGTCTGCTTGTTAGTCTATGCAGTGGCCAAAATAAAGACCCTCGATGTTATCTGGTAGTTAGACGCCTCTTCCACCCTTATCAAGTACTGTGAGCCGCACATTGGCATACAGGAGCAACAAAAGCAATTCTAAATATTTTAAGGATGAATTACTGCAGAGACAAAGTGCTAGTACAATGTATAGACAGTTTGCTGTTTAAAAATAAATCAACTTCCTTTTGGACTGACAGTATCCCTTTAATAGCAAACATGTGGCAATAATCCCATCTAGGTGTACTCAACATGTTTCTTCTCTTCCAACATACCAGCTTCTCTTGGTGTGATAAATCCCTGGCTTTGGCTGAATGGATATTTTATCAACTATTGTGTGATTTTTCTGTCCCATGTTTTTAAACTCCTCATCTAAATTCTATTATTGCTAAATTATAACATCCACCTTAAATGAATCAAGACGATCCCAATAAAGATATGGGGACAAATGAGTGGTTTGTATGTAAGATTTCTCTCCAAAGATCTTTTTTTTTATAACTGTTAATCTAACAATGTTTACACTGATGTTTAGCACAGAAATGTTCACATTGCTGGAGATGTACAATATTTTTTTAAGGTCCTCATCAAAATTCCATCATTGCTAAATGATAATATCCACCTTAAAGGAATCAAGAAGATCCAGATAAAGGGAACAAGGAGTGGTTTTGTAAGTAAAATTTCTCTCCAAAGATCTTTTTTTTAATAATGGTTTTATTAATCTAAAAAATGTTTACATTGCTGGTCCTTATCAAAATCATGTTATTGCTATGTTATAATATCCACCTTAAATGAATCAAGAAGATCCCAATAAAGATATGGGGGGAAATGAGTGGTTTGTATGTTACATTTCTCTCCAAAGATTTTGGATAATAATGGTTAATCTAAAAAATGTTTACACTAATGTTTAGTACAGAAATGTTCCCATTGCTGGAGGTTTACGATATTTTTTTAAGGTCCTCATCAAAATTCTGCTATTGCTAAATGATATTATTCACCATAAATTAATCAAGAGGATCCCAATAAAGCTAAAGGGGAAATGAGTGGTTTTGTAAGTAAGATGTCTCTCCAAATATCTTTTTTTAATAATTGTTATATTAATCTAAAAAATGATTACAGTGATGTTTAGCACAGAAGTATTCACGTAGCTGGAGCTTTATAATAGCTTTTTAAGGTGGATTGTAGTGAGTTTCATTGTTCAATTGGGCACTTTGGTTACAATAAAGGGTCTGAAAATATATCAGAATTGGATAATTCTATGACATACCTAAAAAAACACGATTTCTGCAAAAAGGCAACACTGTGACATTACAGTTGCATAGCATTTAATGAATAAATCAAAAGCACATTCTTAAAGGGATAAGGGAGGTTCCTGGATTTACTAGGTATATTTTATCCCTGTGTATCTATTTATTTTTATGTACTTTATTTTATTAAGAAGTGCTACGGAATATGTTGGCGCGTTACAAATAAACGATAATAATAAGAAGTGCTTATAAGCTCTGTTTTACTGCCATAAATCAAATAAATAGTCCCTGTGAGGGTCTGCCCTTTGCAGCTCACAAAGGCACAGACTCTGTAGCACTGGGTGTGCAGTGTCTCATATTAACAATCACACAGCAACATTCTACATTGTGTTGCTGAGACGTGATCCCTGATAGGCCAGGGCATTACACTGCACATCCGGCCCTACAGAGTTTGTGTCAGAATAGTCTGCAGTGGGTAGACCCATACAGGGACTATTAGTATGAATAAAAAAAAAGCACATAAAAGTAAATAGATACACAGGGATATTACATACCTTGTAATATCCAGAAACCTTCCATGTCCCTTTCAATACAAACTTTTTTTTTAAATGAGTGGAAGTGTTAGATAATTGGGCTTGAAGGTTGGGTATATTAGCGTAAAATATATTAATCATACATTTCATGAAGAGTCCATACCTCTCTCCCTAATGACTTTACTGATTATCAGCCTCATTAAATTGGGGCTACTTTCTAAAACGTAGCCCGTAACTCCAAATTTACAGGCTACGCGTATTAAACTAGCCCCGTTATGTTGCTCGGACCTCTGTGTTAAGACGCACGACAGCCGTGAATAGGCTCTGCGTAGAGCAACGTTGAACTTTGTGCCTGTAAATCCTTTGATCTGTCAAGCCCATAACCGCTACTTGTTCAATACAGCTACTAAATTGTCACACGCGAGCAAGCCCGTAACACGCATGTGGAGCCCAAAGCCCAATTTGTGTTTAGAGCACCCGCAAGAATGGTAAGGTCCAATACGTAGCACTTTATATGCACATACAGTGGATATAAAAAGTCTACACACCCCTGTTAAAATGTCAGGTTTCTGTGCTGTAACAAAATAAGACAAAGATAAATCATTTTAGAACTTTTTCCACCTTTAATGTGACCTATAAACTGTACAATTCAATTGAAAAACAAACTGAAATCTTTTAGGTGGAAGTAAGAAAAAATATAAAAATAAAATAATATGGTTGTAACCTTTACGTGCTACACGTTGGACTTAAGACCATTTAATGTGGCCCTAATTACTGTCAGAGGTGAGGGACTATGTCATAAGGACTGGAGAGGATCATGGCCAGGATAAATAATAGTCATAGAGACTTTCAAGTGTTAAAGTTTTATCATTATTCTATTGTATACCATAATCACATGAGATAAATTAATTAGGAGAGCGAGGATCTTGTCATGTGATCGATAAATGAATTATGCTTAAAATACCCAATTTTCAAGATCAACAGCCTTATTAAATTATGATTTGGCCAATTGAATAGGGCTCTATATAAGCACAGAGCATATTCTTTTTTACAGAAGTTTTTAGTTAGTGAAGACCTTGCTTTTGGATAGAAAGTTCACTAACTAAAACTTCGGTAAAAAAGAATATGCTCTGTGCTTATATAGAGCGCTATTCAATTGGACAAATCGCAATTTAATAAGGCTGCTAGTATCTAACACTACCACTCTTTTTTTATAACAACCTATTGCAATTATATTTATTTATTTGTATATATTTCTGCATTAACCTGATCCTTATCACTTTAAATTGAAGTACGGTAAATTTATTTTGAATTGTCAGACTGCATTTGAGGATTAACGTTTATACAAATCAGCTCAGTGTAACAGGATGAATTAAAGAGGCTCCATAAGGCAATTTATCAATTACAGTTGTTTGTATCAGCAGAGTATTTGCATGGGTCACTCTGCACAGTTTAAATGACCCTTTTAGTGCTTTTGGACCTATCCTCTTACGGTAGCGCAGGCAGCAGAAGGCAGTGAGCATCCGCTAGATGGCGCTGCTGATATTCCGGTGCCATATAAGGCTTAGGTAAACTGTGAGGGTTACGGTTAGGGATAGGGTTAGGTTCAAGGTTTAGGCTAACATTAAAAACATTATAAGCTATCAGCATCGCCATCTAGTGGTTGGCGGCCGCACTGCGGCAGTGGACCTGTCCCGACACCATAACAGGATAGATCCGTCCTTTTATTCCTAAGTTAACTCCTATTTTTATATTGCATGACTCTTTTGATTATTGTCTCTTTCCACCATCTCCCCCCCCCCCCCCCGTCCCTTCCCTGTGTCTTTCTCTTCTGTGTGTCTGCTAAACGTTTGTGTGGCGTGCGCTGACTGGCGTTGTTCTTATTCTCAAAGACCTGCGTGCCTGGCATTGTCGGTGTAAGTCTTACTTACTTCGCTGGCGTGTATTTTCTAAGTTCTGCATGCCTGGCGTTTAGCCTCGTTTTCAAACTGTTTCTGAATTTTTACGTTTTTTGTCCGCCATTTTTTTCCTTGCTTTGACGATTTTCCATTGACGAAAAACGCCAAATATGGTTTAAATACGCTTGCAACCTCACTCCTAGGCTTCCTGGCTCTCCCCCTGTGCTGTGTGTGAGCATGTTATTATTTTGTTTAAATTATTTTGGTAGATTTCATGTTTTTAGAGTTACGTGCTTGATACAATCTTGGCCGTTAACTTAGCAAACTGGTGTGCTCCAAGTTGTGCTGAATTAATTGGCCCTTTAATCCACTAATGGCTGTATTATTTATTTAATTTCTATAAACATTTAGACCACTATCAAGTTATGTGTTTTTTTTATGACATATTGTAAATATAGGATTACAGCGGCCCATTACATGTTTGTGACACGGACGCAAGGGTGGAATTGCCTGGCATTTTGGGTCTTGATCACTCTTTTTGTCCTGATACAAGTGTGACCGCATGTAATAGATACCAAAATGTTCAATCGTTTTTATTTTTAAATATCTCTATCTTTGAAAAACAACTGCAGTCATTTTAGGTACTAACGAATAAGGAATATTTCTAGATTTAGGGACCTAAAGTTAAGGGGTTACTGGAATCATTAATTCTAAAAAGAGCATACTATAAATACTGAACATGTCGGTGAGTTATGTGACAAGCAGCTATGGAAGTCATGAGCGTAAATGGATTATATAGCAACCTCCATATTTAGGTGAATCTGTATCATGGGAGATTCCATCTTGAACTGATGTTTTCCTCCACATTGAGTGGGCCTTACTCTTCTATGTCAAATGGCTAGGTAAGTGTCTGCCTTTCAACAGAACTGAATAGAAATCTTATCTGATCAAGGAAAATATATCTTGCCATTAAAAGCCTATGTAGGTGTATTCGGCGTGTTTCTTCTTCTACTGGTGAATGAGTATTGCGCCGTGTAATAAAATCCACGGCTTAGACTAAAGGCTGCATTTATTCATTGTAATCCTTGTATAAACATATTTCGCATTATCAAGTCAAGCTCTACTTTTATCGCTCTTCTGCCCACCATAAGCTAAATTATCTTATTGTTAATGGCACACGTTAGAAACCCGCCCCACACTGACGAGTGACTGTCCATTAAGATCGAAACAGCTGTCTGTGGGTAGGTCTCCTGATTGTGTATAATCCATCCTATGATATGTAATACAGAGAGCATATACCTAAATAAGCCATGTTTAAAGTGATATTTGGATTAAGCTCAAAACAGGGCCGTCCATGTTGTGCAGTTTGTTAATAATGTACTTTCCTTGTTACTATCCCCTGTACAGCGCTACGGAATATGTTGGCGCGTTACAAATAACAGATAATAATAATAATATTAATAAAAATAAAGAGAAAAAAATGCATTGTGGACTCATTTGCATGTCCCCGCCCATTTTTCCTAGAGTACAGTAACTTATTTTAAGACATTCAAATGTGTACACAAACGTACTATTTATCTGAAGCGCAGACTATAAATAAGACTTCAGTGGACTTGATAAACATTTGTGATATTCTTCTGTACCTGTATTATCAAATCCTCTTATTAAAAATATAATATCAAGGTCATGAAAAAAATGCCAAAACGGTATCAGGCGATCCTTGAATTTTTTAATAATTCTACTAACCCAGTCCATATTATCATCTTGGGAGTGTGCCCAGTCCTTATGTCCCTGGAAGTGTCCCATGATTGGGGCTAGCAGCCTTCCTCACGTCTTTCTATTTATAAATCTCTTATTATTTTTGATCAATTGATATTTCTCATTTCTTTGGGTTGGAGGCTCATGCTCTGGATGTTAACGGTGAAGGATTTAATAGAATATATATAATTTTACTGAAAAGTACTCCAGACATGGAGTATCCCATATACAACACAGGTTGCTGCACTAACACGATATAAAAGAGACTTGGGGCTATTCTTGACATTGCACAAGAACAGCCACCAAATAAGGGTGGAGGCTACAACCAACAGGAACATGGGTTCACTGGATAGATCTCACCTGCTACCACATTCTTTATTTCAGTACACACAGAGTATTGAATTAAGTTGGGTTACAATTAAGGGAATTAGAGATTACAATGCATCCACATATTACAGTACAAGGATCCGAGAAGATCTAAAAAGGTTGAACTTGATGAGCTAAAAAGTATTTTTTCCACCTCAATTACTATGTATCTGTAAAATATTGAGATGTGTTACACAGTATGTGTGTGTGGTCATCGAGCGTCTCCCTGACACTAACCAATCACTGCCATCCATTCATCCAGCCGCCATTTTTAACTCATGTGGCTTATTCTCCTAAGCGAGTGATTCTCGCCAGCCGGCCCTGGGATCTGTGCTGATCCTTGAGACTTTATCTGCTGGTCCTTCGGAATAAGAGGGATGAGGAGCTCCTAACCACCAGTCCTACTTATAGAGAGATTATTGATTTACTTATCTGCAGTTACTTGTACTTTTCTTAGAGTTTCTCTACAACGGCTTTATCAAACAGGGTAAAGTTTAAAAGGATAACAAAGGTCCCTGGATGTTGTTAGGTATATAATATCCCTGTGTATCTATTTACTGTTATGTACTTTATTTTACGAAGAAGGGCTTAGAAGCTCGGTTTTTACTGTCTAAAATCAGGCAAATAGTCTCTGTATGGGTCTGCTCTCTGCAGCTTACAAAAACGCAGACTCTGTACTTGTATTCATACTCCCTGTGTCTCATACTAAGGGATCAGTGACCATCTCAGCAACATTCTGGAACATGCTGCTGAGATGTGGTCCCTGATAGGCTCTACAGCCCTACAGAGTCTGTGTCTGAATATGCTGCAGTGGGCAGACCCATACAGGGACTATTTGATTTATTTTAGGCAGAGCTTATAAGCAGTTCTTAATAAAATAAAGTACATAAAAGTAAATAGACACAAATGGATTATGTTATACCTAGTAAAATCCAGAAACCTTCCGTATCCCTTTAAATATGTTTTAAAGAATACAGAGAAAAAGGGGGTATTATCTACACTTTTCTCAATAATACAAATTACCTATATATATATATATATATATATATATATATATATATATATATATATATATATAGGGTATTTCAGCTATCCAAGAGCTCTGTGCCTCTCTCATGCCCAGGACAGGTGCCTCCCTCATGCCCAGGACAGGTGCCTCCCTCATGCCCAGGACAGATGCCTCCCTCATGCCCAGGACAGGTGCCTCCCTCATGCCCAGGACAGGTGCCTCCCGCATGCCCAGGACAGGTGCCTCCCGCATGCCCAGGACAGATGCCTCCCGCATGCCCAGGACATATGCCTCCCTCATGCCCAGGACAGATGCCTCCCTCATGCCCAGGGCAGATGCCTCCCTCATGCCCAGGACACATGCCTCCTTCATGCCCAGGACAGATGCCTCCCTCATGCCCAGGACAGGTGCCTCCCTCATGCCCAGGACAGGTGCCTCCCTCATGCCCAGGACAGATGCCTCCCTCATCTATTTCTCCTCTGCCATACAACTTATTTCCCTAAAAAAACATACACATTTTCTCTTTTAAAAAAAACATATGCACATTGGGCATCAACAGGTGTCAATCTAAAACCTTCGCACCTAGGGATGCCATTGGCTGATGAATAGTTTAACTCTGTAAATGTCACTGGAGAATATAACTCTCCAAGTGCAGCAATATGACCGTACAGATGTTAGAAGGAATATTACATAGGGAGAGGCTTGCAATAAATGTGAATAGTGATCATCAAATAAACTGCCCCACCAGTGGGTGCCTGGCACTGCTGTACTGACCTGTCCGTGCCTACTGTATACAGGGCAGGCGAAGATGAGCAGGCTCTGTGTCTTCAAGCAGCTGCCCTGCTATTTTTGCCTCTATATATAGAGCTGTGTGGTGCAGTGCATGCTGGGAGGAGGATTTCTCACCATATCACAGCCTGGAAAGGACAGCAGGCTCCTGAGATGTGACCTGCATATGAATGTGTGCAAGGGAGGGAGAGCGCTCGGAACATGATAGGGACAGCTGATGTGTGCGCTCAGTAACTGGACATATACTGTGTGTGTGTGTGTGTGTGTGTGACAGGGTGTGCATCTATATGGGAGGGTATCCCTGTGTATAGAGAGAGAGAGAGAGAGAGAGAGAGAGAGACACAGACAGACAGACAGACAGATAGATAGATAGATAGATAGAGAGAGAGAGAGAGATAGAGAGAGATAGATAGATAGATAGAGATAGAGAGAGAGATAGAGAGAGAGATAGATAGATAGATAGATTTAAGTTTGTTTTTTGCCATGTACTAACCCCCTGTACAGCGATACGGAATATGTTGGCGCGATATAAATAAAGATAATAATAATAATAATAGATAGACTGAGCTAGATAGATAGATATATAGATAGATAGATAGATAGATAGATAGATAGAAATAGATAGCTAGATAGGTAGAGATATACAGAGATTAATAGATAGATAGACACAGAGAGAGAGAGATAGATAGATAGATAGAGATATACAGAGATAGATAGATAGATAGATAGATAGATAGATAGATAGATAGATAGATACAGAGATAAAGAGATACAGAGATAGATAGATAGATAGAGATATACAGAGATAGATAGATAGATAGATAGATAGATAGATAGATAGATAGATAGATAGATAGATACAGAGATAAAGAGATACAGAGATAGATAGATAGATAGATAGATAGATAGATGGATAGATAGATAGATACAGAGATAGAGAGATACAGAGATAGAGAGATAGATAGATAGATAGATAGATAGATAGATGGATAGATAGATAGATACAGAGATAGAGAGATACAGAGATAGAGAGATACAGAGAGAGATACAGAGATAGATAGATAGATAGATAGATAGATAGATAGATAGATAGATAGATAGATAGATAGATAGTTACAGTAGATAGATAGATAGATAGATAAATGGATAGATAGGTAGATAGATAGATAGATAGATAGATAGATAGATAGATAGATAGCACTATATTTATGCATACTGCTGCATCATGTATGTCATATGTTGCAGAGTAAATGTACATGTGTGCTGCAGAGTAACATATAGCTTATGCCGCAGAGTAATGTGTTTCTGTATACTGCCAAATAATGTGTTTGCACGCAGAGTAAAGGAAAATCTGAACTCACACGTGCATAGCATCCGCCCATGGAAAGTATTGTATTCATACTCCCAGAGGTGAGATACAAAGTCAGTACTTCAGGCCACCCGCACTTAGTGAAAAAAAAGAGCTGTTTGTGATAAATACTGACTAGATAAAGCAGATCCAATAAACATGTAACATGTGTGCATACTACAGAGTAATGTGTGTCTATATGCTGCACAGCATTGTGGGTCTGCATACTGGAGAGTAATGTGAGTATGTGAGAGTACTGCATGTCTTATATATATATATTAATTTTAACAATAGACCAACATATAAATCCATATTATAAAGACTTGGAGTAACCTGTGACTAATAATACGAGCTACAGAGCAGGGTATATACCTTACAGCGGCAATATAAGTGTTGGTCTGATTCATGTTTCTCCATTTCTTTCATGTTACCTCCTCCAAATCTCTGATATCCTAAGAAATAAAAGGCAAAATTGGCAAAAGTTCTGTAACTTCTTTAAGATCTTTAACTCCTTAAAATATAATCAATTCATGTTTACTCATCGTAAAAAAATCTTAAGTGCAAAATAAAAATATCTGAGCTTCTTCTAGATGTTGTCACTTTCAGTAAAGGATATTGTAGTAGATTGTATATGTATTCAATGACTATACTATTCAGTTTAATCCCCCGAGGTCCACTGATCCCCCGAGGTCCACTGATCCCCCGAGGTCCACTGATCTAGTGGTCCTTAACTAGTGACCTCCCTGCTTTTTGTATATTGCTATATATCTAACTCAATGCATTTAGATCTGCTACAATAATTATTATTATTATTAACTTTTATTTGTAACGCGCCAACATATTCCGTAGCGCAATACAGGGGATAAAAACAAGGGAAAATACAGCATTAACAAAATTTCAAAAATGGAGGACCCTGTTTTGAGCTTAGAATCTTTGCAGAAAGTGCTTTTTCCCAAAGCATCCTAGAAGACTGAAAACTCGCCACTTACAATCATACAATAATTTACAGACATGTTCTATATAAGTGTATTAACCTCACATACTTAGCACTATCATGTGGCTATAACAAGATTCATGACTTCTGTTGTCCAGAAGGGAACTGACACTTTAAACCTTTCCTCCCCTGTTCCTAAAAACATTTATAAGAGGAGCTGTGAGGAATTAATCAATTTAATAACTGTATAGTTAATTCTGACCGTATAAGACTTGGGAACACAATTTTGAAAATATCTGCATTATATATTTATAATAGTGCTCAATGCCAAGTAGCAGCTGTAAAGGCAAGTAAGATATTAGCATGTATTAGGAAGGGTATAGAAGCCAGGGAAGCAGATGTAATTCTGCCACTGTACAAATATCTAGTACGCCCTTATTTGGAATATGGAGTACAATTTTGGGCCCCACTTCGTAAAATAGGCATTTTAGATTTGCAAAAAGTAAAAACTAGTAAGGGGATGGAGGGACTAAGCTTGGAAGACAGACTAAACAAATTAAACATATTTTCTTTATAAAATGGCATCTAAGAGGGCATATGATTGCCTTATATAAATACGCAGTTGAGTCACATTAATATGACCACTAGCATATATCCTGAATAACCGCTGTGTGCAGCGCAGACAGCAGCTAGACAGCGTGGTAGTTAGTGAGTCAATAAGATGCTGGAAGGTTGGCAAGGGTATTTGTAACCATGCAGATTGCAGTGCACCCAACAGCTGCTGAGGATCCATATGGTGAATACGAGGCGGACCCTCAGATGCTCGATGGAGACTTCATCTTGCTCCTCCAACCACTCCCGGACTATTCTGGCCATTTGACATGTTGCATTGTCCTGCGTGAGTACACCCCTAGGTGTAAATGTCCAAATTGGGCCCAATTTGCCATTTCCCCTCCCCGGTGTAATGTGACTCGTTAATGTTACAAGATCTCAGTTGTGAATGGGGAGCAGGTGTGTTAAATTTGGTGTTATCGCTCTCACACCGTCTCATACTGGTCACTGGAAGTTCAACATGGCACCTCATGGCAAAGAACTCTCTGAGGATCTGAAAAAAGAATTGTTGCCCTACATAAAGATGGCCTAGTCTATAAGAAGATTGCCAAGATCCTGAAACTGAGCTGCAGCACGGTGGGCAAGACCATACATCAGTTTCACAGGACAGGTTCCACTCAAGGCTCACCATGGTCGACCAAAGAAGATCAGTGCACCTGCTCAGTGTCATATCCAGAGGTTGTATTTGGGAAATAGACGTATGAGTGCTGCCAGCATTGCTGCAGAGGTTGAAGGGGTGGGGGGTCAGTCTGTCACTGCTCAGATCATACGCCGCACACTGCATCAAATTAGTCTTCCCAGAAGGAAGCCTCTTCTAAAGATGATGCACAAGAAAGCCCGCAAACAGTTTGCTGAAGTCAAGCAGACTAAGGACATGGATTACTGGAACCATGTCCTGTGGTGCGTCCAAGTGAGAAGTACAAAGACATGTGTGTCTTGCCTACAGTCAAGCATGGTGGTGGGAGTGTCATGGTCTGGACCTGCATGAGTGCTGCCGGCACTGGGGAGCTACAGTTTACTGAGGGAACCATGAATGCCAACATGTACTGTGACATACTGAAGCAGAGCATGATCCCCTCCCTTCGGAGACTGGGCCGCAGGGCAATATTCCAACATGATAATGACCCCAAACACACCTCCAAGACGACCCTGCCTTGCTAAAGAAGCTGTGAGGGGTGTACTCACTTTTGTGAGATACTGTATGGGTGTACTTGATCTACAAGGATAGATAACCCAATCGGTTTAGATTGCCATGGTGCTTCTCAGTTTCAATGCCGTTTATTCTCAGTGGTCCAGTTTGTCCAGTCACGGTACACTGTAACCACAGCAGCATGCGAACATTCACAAACTGCGCTGTGTCAGAAATACTGCCACCGTTGGCCCGAAAGCTAATGATCATTCCCTTTTCAAAGGGGGTTGAGGATGAGGATGGGGGGGTTGAGGAGGGGGTTGAGGATGGAGGAGTTGAGGAGGGGGGTTGAGGAGTGAGGTTGAGGAGGGGTTGAGGATGGAGGGGTTGAGGAGGAGGGTTGAGTTGAGGAGGGAAGGTTGAGGGGGGTTGAGGTTGAGGAGGGGGGTTGGGGTTGACGGGGGAGGTTGAGGGGGGTTGAGGTTAAGGAGGGAGGTTGAGGATGGGGGGTTGATGATGAGGATGGGAGGGTTGAGGATGGGGGGGTTGAGGAGGGAGGTTGAGGAGGGGGTTGATGATGGGGGGTTGAGGAGGTGGGTTGATGAGGGAGGTTGAGGAGGGGGTTGAGGATTGGGGGGTTGAGGAGGGGGTTGAGGAGGGAGGATGAGGAGGGAGGTTGAGGATGAGGAGGAGGGGTTAAGGAGGGGGTTGAGGTTGAGGAGGGGGGTTGAGGAGAGAGGTTGAGGATGGGGGGTTTGAGGAGGGGGGTTGAGGATGGGGGGTTGAGGATGGGGGTTGAGGAGGGGGGTTGAGGATGGGTGGGATGAGGAGGGGGGTTGAGGAGGGGGTTGATGATGGGGGGTTGAGGAGGTGGGTTGATGAGGGAGGTTGAGGAGGGGGTTGAGGATTGGGGGGTTGAGGAGGGAGGTTGAGGGGGGTTGAGGAGGGAGGTTGAGGGGGGTTGAGGAGGGGGGTTGAGGTTGAGGAGCGGGGTTGAGGGGGGTTGAGGTTGAGGAGGGGGGTTGAGGTTGAGGAGGGGGGTTGATGATGGGGTTGAGGAGGGGATTGAGGATGAGGATGGGGGGTTGAGGAGGGAGGATGAGGATGGGGGGTTGAGGAGGGGGGTTGAGGAGGGAAGATGAGGATGGAGGGTTGAGGAGGGGGGTTGAGGAGGGAGGTTGAGGAGGGGGTTGAGGATGAGGAGGGAGGTTGAGGATGAGGAGGGAGGTTGAGGAGGGAGGTTGAGGATGAGGAGGGAGGTTGAGGATGAGGAGGGAGGTTGAGGAGGGGGTTGAGGATGAGGAGGGGGTTGAGGATGATGAGGGAGGTTGAGGATGAGGAGGGAGGTTGAGGATGAGGAGGGAGGTTGAGGAGGGAGGTTGAGGATGAAGAGGGAGGATTAGGAGTGGGGTTGAGGAGGGTGATAAGGGAGGGGGGGAAGAGACACAGCGAAGGGAGAGGTTGGAAGAGACACAGGGAAGGGAGAGGGGAGAAGAGACACAGGGAAGGGAGAGGGGAGAAGAGACATAGGGAAGAGAGAGGGGAGAAGAGACACAGGGAAGGGAGAGGGGAGAAGACACACAGGAGAGAGAGGGGGACACAAGAGGGGGACACAGAGGGCACAAGAGGGACACAGGTGGCAGCACATTTCCCACCCTCGGCTTATACTCGAGTCACTCATTTTACCCAGTATTTTGTGGTAAAATAGTTGCCTCGGCTTATACTCGGGTCGGCTTATACTCGAGTAGATACGGTAATAATTTTTTTTTTTAAAGGAACCTGTCATCCCACAATCAATCAATTCTTTTAAAGATAAACTCACTATGACTTTCTGTCATTTTGTTGTAAGTTCACTTGAGTTTTTGAGCCAGCCTCCAGTGTATGGCTCCATAGTCTCCATAGCATACTAGTAACAGCTGACTTACTATTTTTAGGGTAATCTGTTACTTTAGTTATTCATCTAGCTATCTCTGTATAGGAAGTTTAGAGCCCCCCCCCCCCCCTTGTATTTAGATGCACTATTTTATTGTTTTGTGGCGCAGTTCTACCATATGTAATAAAGATTCCTATCCATATTGATTTTATCATATACTGAATTACGTGTTAAGCACTTGGGTAGTCTCTCTGGCTGTTTTGCTTTGTTCTATTATTATTAATACCCTTTATTTGTTAAGCGCCAACATATTCCATACCGATATACAGGGGTTAAATACAAGGCAAAAAACTGAATGGAGGGCCCTGAGCTTAGAATGTAACGTACATAGAGCTTGTTTCCAAAAGAGTACAAACTGGAAGCGATGCCGTTATAGGAGTGTATACTTACATTATTCCTTCTTACGTACTGATCCCATATTACTTTGAATTCTGAATAGTAAAATGTTGCAGGCTCCACCATAACCCAATGCAACCATTGATAGGTGGACCTCTAAAGTCCAATATTTACAATATGCTCCTTTGAGGAACTACGCACTAATGTACAATTTATTTTTAATAGAAAAGAAAAAAAAGCAGACTTTCATTTTTAAATATCATATGTAATTATTTTGCAGGGGACACTTCCACTGATGTTTCTGATTATCTGCGTCTACAAATGGGAATTGGAAGCAGATAAAGCTTCAGTTGCTTCTATTGAAATATCATTACTTAGTGTCAGTGCTTTCAGTAAGACTAGTTTACAAAGTCCATCTTGGCTGAAAAAAAAACAAGAAGGGTTTTCCATCTTTACATTTTCAAATTCTGTGTTTGTATTTGATTGGGGTCGTGAGCGTTTAAAGCAAGTCAAACGGCTAAATAAATATGGATAATATTCCCTTCTCAGAAAAAGGCCATATGGCTTGGATAGAAGGAATGTTTCAAGGAGCTAGATGGAGGTTAGCTCAAGGACAGCCCCCACAAAGTCAAAAATAGCATAAACACACCAGTGACCCCCAGGATCATCTGCAGAGCTTAGAATAAAATATTAGGCATCCCAACACAGAATGGACAGATTCCCCCATAATGGCATATTGTGCATACAACTCATCATAACTATTTCTAAAGGTCCATTTTTGTCCATTCTGTCATCCACTGCCCCTCTGAGATCCCTCAAGCTCATGCTCATTGCTCCAATGACCTCATCTATCCATCTACGCCTCTGTCATCTCCTTCTTTGTGTGTCTTCAATCTTTCCCACTATCAGAGCCTTCTCTAGAGAATCCTGTCTTCTTATGATATGGCCAAAATATTTGCATTTTAGCTTCATGGTCAAACCCTCCAGTGAGCAGTTTGTCTTGATTTCCTCTAGTATTGATTGGATTTTCTTGCAGAACAAAGAACTCTAAGCAGTTTTCCCCATGGCATGGGGTTAATATTTTAGATGCCATAGAGGTCTCAATGGACCCCCATGGTTATGTAAATTACTGATTAGGGAACGGGGAGTTGATTTTGAGCAGGGAAGGAGTTGATCGGCAGTTTGCTGGGAGGGGGGAAAGCAGGTGCAAAGGAATTGAGGAAGTGCTCAATAGTACTTGCAATATTTTTTAGGAAAAAAAAAACAGGAATATTAGGAGTTGCAAGTACAAAGTCATTTTGAGTAATTTGGAATTGAATAGCTTTTTGGAGCTCAAGCAACTTGTAATATTCCTGATGTGAGAAAATCAATTGGGGAAGCAGGTATAATATTGTAAGTAGGGGGTTCTCTCAGGCATTTCAAGTAGCACACTCACAATCATGGCGAGAGGGGCTAATAGAATAGCTAGGAAAAGTTACTGGGCACTTTTTGGCTGTGTAATTTTGCGATATAGGGAATTAAATGAGGCTCATACTTTCTAGTTACTACCCACTATCATACTACAGTTGTAGTCTGCCAAATTAGATAGCTTTCCCCCTGGGTAGCCCCACTCCAGGCACAATACTTAATTCAGGGGGTGCAGAGACCTGAGCTTATTTAGCCTAGGGCATGAATGAAAGTGTGTAAATACACAGTAAAAGTTAAATAAAGTTTTTTTTTGTCAATCACAACCTTACTATTACTTTAGATAGTCCTTTAAAGTGATCCTTTAAAATGACTGTATCAATTAAAAAATATCAAATGTGACTTTTAAATGCTCACATTTGTTTTTATTATACTTTTTACAGGTGCAACTATGCTAATTTATACTCACACTTTGCTTTTTTAAGTCTAATAGATCTTGCTAAGTGAATGGAATCTTAGAGCCAGATTCAATTGCAAGCCCGCATCTTGCAGTATACAGGCCGTATGTCTGCGGGCTTGCTGCGGGCTCCCGTTTGTCTCCAATTCTGGTGCTATTCAATTAAAGGAGCCCGCAAGTTTGGGGCTGAAAGACCACTCTGTAAACCATGCACTCGTATGTAGCAGTTCAGGGCGGGAATATGATCAATTAAGCAAGCCCATAACCTCCCATTTCGAGACATCCAATAGAAAATAAGACTGCCATCATTACAGCAGTAAAACATGGGAGGTTACATGTCAATTGATTAGGTTTCGAGGTCCTATATGCGATGGGACTTGTAAACCCTCAAAACATGAAATTATAAACATGAATGCCAATACTGTTCTAGTCCATGTGGGTGGCCTGATTTGTATTAACTCATTAATTCCCGAGATTGATATAACCCCGAAATGACACATAAAAATACATTTATTTTACTGCCGATTTGCGAGCTAGAGACGGTTGTGCAATTAATTATAATGTCTTTCATCTCTTTCCATGTCATTTACAGTGCAGTATTGATTTTTATTTGCATTTACAGCGATACAGACAGGGGTTAAACTCCCTTGCGGGTGCTCTCTAAGACTCGTGGGATTTTCTCCTATATTTGTCATTTACGTGTGTGAAACCATTTGCGGGCTTGGGCAATTGGAGCAACTGAATAGCAACTTCAGATTCTAGCAATCGTAGCTCTTGCGGACGGGAAAGACCAAAGGCTTTCGCAAGACTCTAAGTTCTGGGTTCAACCATTGCAAAGTTTTCAAGCCCGTAACCCGTAAGCCTGCAAAAAGACACCAATTGAATAGCAAATGAACTTACGGCCTCACTTACAGGCTCTGGTAACTTACGATTGGTCAATTGAATCAGGCTCTGAGAGGGTATCACTAAACTATTTGGTCCATGGGTTAATTAGCTAAAGTGCCATCCAAGGTATGTTTTTGTAGTTAATTAAAAGAACTCGCCTGCAGTATTGTGTTTATTATTATTATTATTATCGTTTATTTGTAATGCGCCAACATATCCAGTAGCGCTATACATAAGTTATTTACAGAACATACTACAATTAGTTAATTTGTATTAAGACTCATTTAAAGGGACACAGTGGTCAAATTGTTTTTCTACTGCTTTTTAAATAACTCAACTTGAGAATGGGCAAATTGTTTTTAGAAAAGCAGAAATAATGAAACACAGACTTTACAGGATATGTTTAACTTAACACAATTATTCTTTACTGCTGGTGTCATTTTATTTTATATCTTGTTCCTGGCTGCTACTTTTAGGAAGGTGTGTCCTAGTAAACCAATGAGCTTTCTAGTATAGCTGTTCAAAACACTGGCACTCTAAGATGCCACATTCCCACTGTGCAGGTAGAAACTACCTCTGTTCTTCATAATCTCCTCGCACCTCAGGAAGTGGTCCAAAGAATCTAAAATGGTAGTTTACACAACAGCACAATTACATGTAAAAGGTAATAAAAAATAGCTGTGTATGTTTGTTGGGATTCCATGGTGGGTAATGTGTGCCTGTATACTGTTCTGTAATATGTGTTCTGTGTACTGCAGAGTAATGTGTGTTGTGTACTGCAGAGTAATGTGTGTCTGTATACTGTTCTGTAAAGTGTGCCTGTATACTGTTCTGTAATGTGTGTCCGTATACTTCAGAGTAATGTGTGTCTGTATACTGCAGAGTAATGTGTGTCTGTATACTGTTCAGTAATGTGTGTTTGTATACAGCAGAGAAATGTGTGTATGTGTACTGTTCTGAAATGTGCATCTGTATACAGCAGAGAAATGTGTGTCTGTATACAGCAGAGAAATGTGTGTCCGTATACTGCAGAGTAATTTGTGTCTGTATACTGTTCTGTAATGTGTGCCTGTATGCTGCAGAGTAATGTGTGTCTATATACTGTTCAGTAATGTGTGCCTGTATACTGTTCTGTATACTGCAGAGTACTCTGGCTCCGGCCCCTGTTGGTATACATGTCTCAGTAATATCTGCATTATTTTCTCTGTAGCTGTTCCCTTCTGATATCAGCACAGACCCCACACCCTGAGGAGCAGTTACTACTAACTGAGATCTTACAAGAAACAAAACAAAGAAATGTAAAATTAGCAGTGAGCCCCGTATTGTATCAACAGCGCGCAGTCACACAGCAAGAATACAGCGCTCTCGAGTGCTGGAGCTTCAATACAAACACATAAATAATACAAGATCTTCCCAAGGGACAGATCCCGGCTACAATCAGGCCTCTTATTACCAGGTTCGGAGTAATCTCCACTGCTTATTTTTTTAATAATTTTGTTGTTGTTGCTTTCCTGGAAGTGAATAGGCCACTTGGGATTCTGTGATATCTATCATCTGGTCCATGTACTTTATCTACAAGATCAGTCTTATAACCAATGGTTTTGCATGAAGAAGGAAGCTGCCTTTTCCTTTAAGTTCGGGTGCCATAGAGAAAATATGCAAAACATTGTTTAGAATCTAAAACAAATATAAACCTATTTGTATTACCTTTTATTCTGCTATTGAGGAATCTACCATTTTGGTTTCTGCGGATCAACTTCCTGAGGTGGTAGGAGACTTTGAAAAGGAGGTTTCTATCTGCACAGTGGGAATGTGGTATCTTCGACTGCCAGTGTTTTAAACAGTTACAATAGGGTGTGTTAGAGAATCGCACCAGCTGAGTTATGGAGCTCTACGGTGAAATCATCACTGTATATAGAATATAATTCTGATCTCTAATCAGTGGTTAATAAAGAGAACAATCTCAATATTATTCCGCTACCTCCTCTGAACAGAGAATAAACAGAAAAATAGATAACCTGTGTAGCGGAACCCATCACTGTTTTACCCTGTTTTATGATTATTCTTGGTTAAAATATGATCTTACAATATGTATGCTGGTTGATGCTCTGCAGAATATTAGCCAGACTTTTGCAGACCTAGGCTAATAGATAATCCTATTACAGAGATTCAAGAGATAAGAAAGTTGTAAAGGATCCTTGCATTTTCCAAAGTGTTTTAATTCTCTGATAAGAACAAAGAGGTGTAATTGAATCAGTGTCTGATTGTATCAAAGTTGCCAGGGAGGTGTGACCCCCCTATTGTTCTCTTTGTGTGTATTGTGTGTAGCCAAATATGGGCATGTGTATTGCCTGTGGCCAAAGAGATGTATATATAGTTCTGCAATAACAAAATAAAGTCAGTATTCATTTGACTCCCAAATTGTGTGTCGTCCAATATGGGAGGTCGGGGATGGTGAAACTGTAGTGCCTCGTGGGTATTTTATCGTATACCAGCGGAGATTTTGGACTGCGTGTCCCAGCTCCGTTACATTTGTTGGCAAGTGGTGGAATTGTTCCCACGGTCAGAAGGACAGCTACAGGAGACACCATTCCGTGGAGTACAGATTGAGGGCAACGCTAGTATCCGTACAGCGCCCCTGGCTACAGCAGGATGGAACCGGCTAGTTTTCGGACAGCGTTCCATGATGAGGATGAGAAGGAGGCCGCAGACTACAGGGAAACAGACAGAATGGAACTCTGGTATGATGCCCTGCAAGATGCCCAATGGCGGCGAGGTGAGAGTCTCCCCAGTGATGAGCAGCGGCTACAGAAGCGTGTGGCGATGCGGATGTATCTATTGGGAGAGCAGCCCCTGGATGAGTGGGTGACAAGACTAGAGACCCTGGTATGGCGAGAGATCTGGCTAGACAATGCATACCAGGCCCTCTGGTGGTATACCGTTCGACTTACCCCCTGGACGGCTGAACACGACTTACCGGAGGGGGATGATTATGATGGCCCGGGTTTATTATGGGATGCCTTGGAGGACGATATTGATCTTGGCAGCACGGAGGGGTCTAGGTTTTGGGACATCTACGACTACCGGATGGGCATGTATGTCTGGGATGATGAAGGCGAGGTGAGCAAAGACATGACCCACCTGGTAACGAGAGAGTGGGAGCTGGAGCAGGACTACCAACACCTGCTCAGCCTTGTGCAGCCCCAACCTACTCGACAAGCAGAACCAGACTTCATTGACTGGTCCTGGGATGACCTCCAGATGGCAGGTAGAGATGGGACCGAGGTCTCTCTACCGGCCCTCCAGGGGGCAGAAGGTGTCGTCCTTCCCCCTCAGCGGCAGTGTGAACCCCAGGGGGCAGGAGGTGTCGTCCTTCCCCCCCAGCGGCAGTGTGTATCCCAGGGAGCTGAAGGTGTCGTCCTTCCTCCCCAGCGGCAGTGTGTTCCCCAGGGAGCCGAAGGTGTCGTCCTTCCTCCCCAGCGGCAGTGTGAACCCCAGGGGGCAGAAGGTGTCGTCCTTTCCCCCCAGCGGCAGTGTGAACCCCAGGGGGCAGAAGGTGTCGTCCTTCCCCCTCAGCGGCAGTGTGAACCCCAGGGGGCAGAAGGTGTCGTCCTTTCCCCCCAGCGGCAGTGTGAACCCCAGGGGGCAGAAGGTGTCGTCCTTCCCCCACAGCGGCAGTGTGTACCCCAGGGAGCTGAAGGTGTCGTCCTTCCTTCCCAGCGGCAGTGTGTACCCCAGGGAGCTGAAGGTGTCGGCCTTCCCCCCCAGCGGCAGTGTGAACCCCAGGGGGCAGAAGGTGTCGTCCTTCCCCCCCAGCGGCAGTGTGAACCCCAGGGGGCAGAAGGTGTCGTCCTTTCCCCCCAGCGGCAGTGTGAACCCCAGGGGGCAGAAGGTGTCGTCCTTCCCCCTCAGCGGCAGTGTGAACCCCAGGGGGCAGAAGGTGTCGTCCTTTCCCCCCAGCGGCAGTGTGAACCCCAGGGGGCAGAAGGTGTCGTCCTTCCCCCCCAGCGGCAGTGTGTACCCCAGGGAGCAGAAGGTGTCGACCTTCCTCCACAGCGGCAGTGGGTACCCCAGGGGGCCAAAGGTGTCGTCCTTCCCCCCCAGCGGCAGTGTGAAACACAGGGGGCAGAAGGTGTCATCCTTCCCCCCCAGCAACAGTTTACCCTAACCAGGGGAGACACCAATCTCCCAGACGGCGCAGATGGGACCGTGGTCTCTGCGCCCACAGCTTGTCCAGATCCCCAACTACCGTCACTGGGACAACCGGAGGAGGGGGTAAGTACAAACTCCCCTCCCCAGCTAACTTCTAATGTGGCCCCAGGGTTAACAGAGGAAATGTTAACCCCCACTGACCCCCACGTTTCCCTGGCTACTGAGCCGAAATATGTCCCAAGTACCCCAGCAGAAGAGCTGACAGCGGGGCAGAGTGCAGTCGGCCTCTGCCCTCCCTTTGTCCCTTGTACAGAGCAGGATGTCCTGCAGGGTATACCAGCAGAAGAGCTGGCATCAGGGCAGAGTGCCGCTGGCCTCTGCCCCTCAAGTCCCCTCAGCGTGTTGCCCCATCACCACAGCAAAATATCCAGGTACCTGGTTAGACTTCCCCCCAAAGGGGAGATGTGTGACGAAGTGCCCTTCGCCACCTTGGCTTGGAGAGGACTGTTTGCCAGCCTCCTGCCCTGCGACTATGGCCCTGGTACATATTGCCCTTTGGAACCAGTGTTCGGCCATACCAGAGTGTAAGTCACTCATTCTGGCCCTTTACATACAGGGGGGGTCATTCTGTACTTGCCCTATGTGAACCATGATACCCCAGATAACTGTGCCATGAAGCCCATTCATATGATGAAAGAATATGGGAAAGACTTTAGCTACATGGCAATTGAACTGTGTGAAGAGGATCTGAGCGGTATTCAGTGGTTTTGTGCGCTCAGATCCCAGCTATCTGGGGATATGTGAAATGTGAGTAAATGTGAATTGCAGTAATGCTGATGGGTTGTCAAACTAGAGAATTGACCAACAAATACTTTTGTCCGGACATCCCCAGGCCGATCCGTTGGGATCAGACCGTGTATGCCGGCTTATGGTCACGGGGGAGGTGTGTAGCGGAACCCATCACTGTTTTACCCTGTTTTATGATTATTCTTGGTTAAAATATGATCTTACAATATGTATGCTGGTTGATGCTCTGCAGAATATTAGCCAGACTTTTGCAGACCTAGGCTAATAGATAATCCTATTACAGAGATTCAAGAGATAAGAAAGTTGTAAAGGATCCTTGCATTTTCCAAAGTGTTTTAATTCTCTGATAAGAACAAAGAGGTGTAATTGAATCAGTGTCTGATTGTATCAAAGTTGCCAGGGAGGTGTGACCCCCCTATTGTTCTCTTTGTGTGTATTGTGTGTAGCCAAATATGGGCATGTGTATTGCCTGTGGCCAAAGAGATGTATATATAGTTCTGCAATAACAAAATAAAGTCAGTATTCATTTGACTCCCAAATTGTGTGTCGTCCAATATGGGAGGTCGGGGATGGTGAAACTGTAGTGCCTCGTGGGTATTTTATCGTATACCAGCGGAGATTTTGGACTGCGTGTCCCAGCTCCGTTACAACCTGTTCTCTAAGAAAGTTTTTATTCTAATGAGATGCGCAGCACTTTCGCTAACTCTCCACTACTTCTGTTGTAATTAGACGAGTGACGATGAAAATTACATTTACAGTTCACTGATACAGGATAAATGTATATTCAGAGTGATTTGTACTAATATTTTATGACATTTTTTATTGCTGTATTATATTTAACATTGTCAGCTGATTTCTGTGTTGACGCTGTGCCTTTTATTAAAATAGAAATCAGTGAAGAAACTAATACAGTAATAAACCTTTTGACAAAATGTTTTAACTAATAAATGTAATTATTATTAAAGAAATAAGCACTTGGACACTTTTCATATGGTTATCTTGGATAGCTGACTCCCCTGTGGGTCTTGTTGAAAAATATTCTTAGTAAATACAGTGATGGTCATAATGACAGTTTATTAGGAAACAGAGCTCCGTGAATACTGTGATGACTACAAAGTGATTATTTTTGTTTAAGTGGTTTGTTTAAAGGACCATTAGTACTCATACGGAGGTATTTCATTTGTTTAATAACTTATTAGCAATAAAGTTAGTTTCTGAAGAAGAAAATATTAATTATAATTTATTTGAGAATTTACATTCTAATAAAATATTATTTAAAAAAATTACTACTGTATTTTATTCTTCATTCAGTGTCTGATTTCTATTTTAATAGAATATAAAACAAATGTTATGACCTGCCTCTTTGATTAATGTAGAAATCAGCCGGCAATATCAAGCAAAATAATATTAAGATTTGAAGTTTAGTTTTTCGGCAGAGCTGCTTTTTTTCCCCTCTTATCAGGAGTCCATGGGTTAGGAGAGATCCTGATAGAAAGTCCTGATAAAAGTATTTATTTGTAGTCCTGTTAACAGTCTTCATATCTTTCCTACAGATGCTATAGTAAGCAAACATACACAAGTCAGAAAATAATTAGGGCAGTTGTCTGGGCACTTTTACTCCCTGGACAACTAACAGGGGTTGGAGAAATGTACATCTGCTGGAAGCAGCAATGCTAAAACTGAAAAGTATTGTTCAAAAGCTACATTAAATGTAACTTTCTTTAAATTACTGATTTTATTGCTAATCAGTTAATAAAAAAAACAAACGAAACTCTATTGTTTGACTACTACTGTGGCCCTTTAACTCCAGACCATTAAAAACAAAACTAGGGGCCCTATTTGATTCCAAGCCCGTAATTAACTCCAAACTCAACTTTTAGCTGCAGGTAAAATGTTTTTCTAAACATTTAGATGTATTCAATTGTCACTAACCCGTAATTACAGGCTCACAGCCCCAACACGCAAACCGTGAACACGTACGTAGCATTTCAGGGCGCGATCAGGATCAAGTAAGCAAGCCCGTAAGTAATAATTTAGACCAGGGGTGTCCAAGTTCGGTACGCCTGGGCCACACACATGCCTGGATTTGAGGATAGCCGTGCTGCACCCAGGTGAGACTATCATTCTTCAGTCATCCTAACTGACTCATCTGTGCACATAAAGGAAATCCACAAATCCAGGCCTGTGTGCGGCCCAGCAGGAGCGAACTTGGACACTCCTGATTTAGAAAGAGCCAATAATAAATGACACCGTCATCATGACATCAGTAAAACATGTAGTTGAAACTACAATTAATTAGTGTTTTGAAGTATAATTTGTGAACAGAAATGTAGAAATCAATAAAAATCATTAAATCAACTGTTCTAGTCTATGCGGGTTCCATGATATGTATTAACTCCTTGATTCCCGATATAATACGGAAATAAAACTTGAAAAATGTTTTCTATTGTAGATTTGCGATCTTGAGACTGTTGTGCAATTATTTCTAATGTCTTTCAGTGCTTTCCCAGCTATTGTAAGTACAGTAGTGTGTGTTTATTTGCTGCTGCAATTATATGAACAGGTGTTTAACCCACTTGTGGGTCTCATCTAGTACTTGTATAATTTTTTGATACATTTGCTATTTACAGAGTAGAATGCAATTACGGCTACATGAACATTTCTAACTGAATATGGATTTTGCGTCTTTAGCACTGGTAACATTCACAGGCTGTAACTCGCAACTGGCATGCGAATAGCTAAAAGTAGCCTATTGCATATCAGTAACATTTACGGGCTCCATTATGGGCTCATGGTTTCGCGATTTGGCCAATTAACTGGGGGCCTAGATCTGTAACTAACCAGCTAGAAGCTTCCTTGCAGCTCAACTACAGGCGAATACAGACAGGAAGTAAACTGTATAGGATCATGGCAGCTTTGCTGTCCCTTTTGTGCACAGCTTGTTAGGGGGAGGCATCCAACTGCTACATGCCTTGGACATAATGTTACTGACATGGAATGATGAGGCTGGATAATTGCACTTCTGTAGGAAAAAACCCACGGGGGAAGCTGTTATCCAAACACAATGCAGTCATTTAGCAATGTCCTAGATTTGAGACAAGTATAAACACATTTAAATACTAAAAAAAGATTGTTTGCATGATAAAGAAACACTGCCAGTTAAAGAGCATTTTTTAATTGTTCTACTATTGCAACAAAGTGAAGACCCATTTCTCATAAATTCTAATTATGGAGCGTCATGTCTCTGCACCAGCTGAGTAAAGGAGCTTGGGAGATAAATTATTAAAGGTATATGCAAGTGAGCTGGGTTATGAATGCATCTGATAGAGGGGAATTAGTAATGTATGATTACATTTATTTGCATGCACAATGTTTTTTTAGCTTTGCATTAAAAAAAAAAACTGTTGCAGGTGATGTCTACCCCCCCCCCCCGATTTTGTAAAAATGAACCCTGTATGTGAGCATGCCCAGCTTTGCAGCCAATCAGCAATGTTGTATGCAGCCAGCTAGATAATGCTGCTACACTCCTTAGAACTAAAGATCCTGAAAGGACCATAAATCGACATTCAAGTAAAAATGCTTGAGCTGTTACACGGTTGTTCTTTAGATATAAACACTCTGCTTGATAAATTCTGACAAATTATAATTGTACTGGAACCAAACGTTTTAGCTTCTTCTTCCTATTCTAATCTGTCTTTTTAGTCTTTTGATTTATGGTTTTGCAATGACCTGCAAGAGAGCTCATGGTCTCTGTGCATATGTCTCTGTGTGAGTGTCTGTCTGGGGCTGGGGCAATTTACTGGAGCAGGGGGAGATCACAGGGGCAATTCACTGGGGTTGGGGGAAGTATCACCTGCTATGTAGATAAAACAATCAGTGAATGAAGGGACACAGACCTTGTTCTGGGTACAGAAATCTAAAGGAAAGCTGCAGACCAAAAATATACAATGTATTATGTATGCTAATTTCCCCTGGAATTTTCAAGGGGTGTCAACATTGAAAGAAAACAGTTTGCAAATGCAAGAAATTCAGCAAACTTTAGGGTAACTGTTTAAATGTTTATTTTGGTATTTTTTCATGCAAACATTTTTTTTTCATACACTACTAATTCTCCTCTATCAGATGCATTCATAATCCAGCTCACTGGCATATACCTTTAACTGTCTATACACTCAAAGCACAATTGTACTAACTTTAAAAGAGATCACAATGTGTTAGAGCGTGTTAGACATGTATTAAATCTAAAACATTCACAGTAATCACTATCGCAATATTCACTATGATTATTGTTTTCAAATTTCATCACAAAGCAACTTTCCAACACTGTGATCTGAAATGTGGCAAAGTGCCTATTCCCAAATGTATAATTAATTATATATCTATATAATCAATATGAATTCTACAAAAAATATGCAGAAATTGCTTATGACTGTACTATATTCTGAATTCACTGGCTGATTAATATTTTTAAACATTTTTAACCAACTATTTTATTAGAATAGAAATCAGCCAGGGAGTTGAGAATAACATATAGTTATTATTATTTTTAACATTTTATTTCAACTCTCATACAATTCTGCAGTATCAATAAAGTATAATATTGGGTATAATTATTCGACATGGATGTGCAGTTGCAACCAATAAAGGCCGCTATTCAATTGTCCAAATCGCAATTACTGGAGGCCGTAATGGAGGCCGTAAAAGTTACACATATTTAATTGGCTACATTCTGCTACTCGCAATCCATTTGCAGGTTACATGCTCAAAATCACTGTGGTTGTCAAAAACGTTGCTCCGTCCTATTTACTCCTTTGATTTTTCCAGCCCACGAATGTTACCAGTGCTAAAGAAGCAAAATACATATTTAATTACAAAAATGCAATTACCTTCAAACGTGTAAATGGCAAATGTATCAAAAAATCCTATGAGTATTAGATAGGAGTCGCAAGGGGGTTAAACACCTGTTATTAACACTGTAAAAGCAAATAAATACACACTACTGTACTTTAAAATACGGGGAAAGCGATGAAAGATGTTAGAATGAATTGCACAACAGTCTCAAGCTCACAAATCTAAAATATATTATTTTTTTTTTTTTACGTTTTAAGTTAAATTAATACATATTGGGCCACCCATATTGAGTAGAAAAGATGGTTTATTAATTATTATGGATTTCTACATTTCTGGATTGCGAGTCCATTTGCACATCAGACTTCTAAACACTATTTAATTGTAGTATAAACTCCATGATTTACTGATGTCATGATGACGGTCTTATTTACTATTGGCTCTGTTTAAATTGTAACTTACCGGCTTGCTTAATTGATGATGACCGTGCCCGGAATTGCCACGTACGGCTTCATGGTTTGCGTGTGGTGCCTGTGAGCCTGTAATTGCGGGCTTGAGTCCATTAAATACATCTGTAATTGCAGCAAATTTCTAACCCGCAGACATACGGGCAGAGTGAAGGTAATTATGGGCTTGGAATTAAATGGAGGCCAAAGAGGCTAAGTAAGGAAGGAGGTAGTGAATTAGTGCAAGCAGCATGGATGTTAATTGAATATATTCATTAAGGGAAAACTATAAAGGAGGTTACAGTGAAACGCCACAACCTATCCTAACTCTACCTAGGGAATCTTAGTGAATCTATTCCATTGCTGTCAAGAACACTCTACTGAAACATCTAGGACTATGATTTCTGGCATCACAGACTCTCTGCACGTGTTATTACAGAAGCTGTTCACTTCAACATTACTCTATTAGACTCTCACCCACACTTCACATCTTCAAATAAACTCTGAAAACCTATCTACTCAGACAAGCTTACAACTGTGCTAACTCCTACTAGACAAACTATCCTATAAGATACAATAAATGCCTCCATTCCATGGATCCACCACCAGACTAGGCCACCATCAAGACTTCCTCCCATATATCTTTAATACCCACTACCCACTCTTGTATTTTAATCTCTAAATCCTCATTTCCTTCCATATCAGTATGTATTCTTTCATAGTGTCTCTCTTTTAAATACAATTTTGCCCTTACAAAATATTTTAATAATAATTACCTCTTAGGGTTGGACTATGCAAGCCAACGGCTGATTTTTTAAGTAGAGTTGTAGCTACAATCATCAAATTGCCAAGATTTTTTCTGAACTAAAACCCACAGGGACATGTCTATCAAACATATACTGTGAAAGATTACAGTGTCTTTTTCCATAATTATAATGAATTTGAGCATTTAAATGGTAATAAAATGACTGGTTATGACTGTATTTTATTCTTCATTCAATGTCTGATTTCTATTTTAATAGACCATAAAAATATTTTGACCTGCCTCTTTGATTAAATTCAGCCAGCAATATCAAATATAATAGATACATTATTTTTTTCATAACATTTTAATACAATTTGCCGCAAAGTTTTCCGCTAAAAAAAGACTACCTCTACAGGCTGTTTCTACAGAGCCACTGCTAATAATATGATGTTTCCTTCCTTTGGTTTCTGTGCAATGTTCTGCAGCTTTTCTAATCTCAGTCCCCTCAGGTCAGCTCATGATTAGTATCCTTACAAATCCCATTCAGGGCCATCTAGTTACATATTACCAGCAAACTCTCTTTTAGACCTCCTGGGCTTTCCAGTTATCTGCTCACTTCTACATATCAGAGCGGATTACTCGTCAAACCTCCTGACATTCTCAGAACTCTATGGGCTCTTTCCAATTAGCATCAGGGAATTACTCGTCAAGAAAAACCTCATAGGTTTTCATATCTGGAACCTCAAATTGGATTTGTCCTAGTACTTATACATTGAGTGATTAGCCGATGTGCTACTAGTAAAAAGCCCTATGGAAAAGTATTAAAACTAGTGTCTCTTGGCTCTTATTTTAAGGAATCCAGAGCTTGGACTACCTGACTATTACTAGATACATTATTGAACTCAGAGAACTTTGGTTACCTGTTAGGTGTTGCTAAAAAATGCCTACTTTTTCTTACTGTGTGATCACTTGTTAAAGCACCATGCAGTTCTAGCGAAAAGTATGTCAAGTATGTACCAAACTAGCAATATTAACAGCTGTGCAAATCATAGGGATACAGCATTTTTTGTGAAAATCTGATTTTTAAAGACTTTGTTAATGAGTACAGTAATTCATTTTGTGTTTCTTATATCACATCCAAGCAGGGATGATGGGGGTATGCATTTGTAGTTATTAGTAAAATGAGAAATAGGTAAAGATTGAGTAGGCAGAAGTGCATATCCTAGACAGATATGACACTCCTTCTCCTCTTTGGCCCAGAAGCAGAACATTGCATCAAAGGATACAAGCATAGCCCTCCAGAAATGTAAATGCACCACTCTTAAACGCAACTTCCACTAATATTATTAAAACCATTATATGGATCCCTCCAGGGTCCTGCAGAGGCATCAATCTGTATTTTTTTTTTTTATTAAAACATCTAGCTGCCGTTCATATGGCCTTACAGTGGTTGTTTAAGGTAAATGGGTATATAATTATATTCTGCCCTCTTTCATTTCATCTTAAAGTCACACTTCCACTGCAAATAGTTACATTAGTCCCAAATTGTCTTGTGAAAATTCAAATGAGCATGTTTTAAGCATGGGTGTAGAAGCGAGGGAGACAAGATGGACAGTTGTGTGGTATTTTTATACTATATGCAATATCCCCCCCAGATTTTCTTTGACTCCTACACCCATGGTTTTAAGTATTACTAAAGTTCTCAGCTTGAAAAATCATAGTACGGTATGTTTAGAAAATAGCTATAGAGGAAAGTGCTTACTAACCCTAAGCATGTTTCTATTAAAATAGAAATATTGCAAAAAAAATCAAAGAGCATCATTATATTATCATCTAAAGATATCAGGCCCAGATGTTAAATGTACCGTATATACTCGAGTATAAGCCGAGTTTTTCAGCCCTTTTTTTAATGCTAAAAATGGCCCCCTCGGCTTATACTCGAGTCACTCTCCCCCCGGGTCTCTCTAACCCCCCAGTGTCTCTCTAACCCCCCTGTGTCTCTCTAACCCCCCCTGTGTCTCTCTAACCCCCCGTGTCTCTCTAACCCCCCGTGTCTCTCTAACCCCCCTCCTCATCCTCAACCCCCCCTCCTCATTCTAAAGCCCCTCTACCTTTTCCCTCACTTAGCTGCTTCTGCTCTGGCCTCCACTCCTTCTTGACCCGGCGCGCATGTGATGTCACATGCCCGCCACGTCATTAGCATATACCGGGTGCCAGCAGTCGGTATATGCTAATGACGTGGAGCGCATGTGACGTCACGTCACATGCGCGCCACGACAGAGCAGAAGCAGGTAAGTGAGGGGAGAGGGAGAGGGGGGAGGTATTTAGGGGGGTTTAGAATGAGGAGGGGGGTTGAGGAGGGAGTTGAGGAGGGGGTTGAGGATGGGGGGGTTGAGGATGGGGGGTTGAGGAGGGAGGATGAGGGGTTGAGGAGGAAGGATGAGGATGGGGGGTTGAGGAGGGAGGATGAGGGGTTGAGGAGGGAGGATGAGGATGGGGGGGTTGAGGTGGGAGGTTGAGAGGGGGTTGAGGAGGGAGGTTGAGGAGGGGGGTTGAGGATGAGGGGGTTGAGGAGGGGGTTTAGGATGGAGGGGTTGAGGAGGGAGGTTGAGGATGAGGAGGGAGGTTGAGGAGGGGGGTTGAGGTTGGGGAGAGGGGTTGAGGATGGGGGGGTTGAGGAGGGAGGATGAGGATGGGGGGGTTGAGGAGGGAGGATGAGGAGGGAGGTTGAGGAGGGAGGATGAGGAGGGAGGATGAGGAGGGAGGTTGAGGAGGGGGGTTGAGGTTGAGGAGGGGGTTGAGGAGTGAGGATGAGGATGGGGGGTTGAGGAGGGGGTTGAGGATGGGGGGGTTGAGGAGGGAGGATGAGGAGGGAAGTTGAGGAGGGGGTTGAGAATGAGGAGGGAGGTTGAGGATGAGGAGGGGGGTTGAGGCTGAGGAGGGGGGTTGAGGATGGGGGGGTTGAGGAGTGAGGATGAGGAAGGTTGAGGAGGGGGTTGAGGAGGTGGGTTGAGGAAGGGGTTGAGGAGGGAGGATGAGGAGGGAGGTTGAGGATGAGAAGGGATGTTGAGGAGGGAGTTGAGGATGAGGAGGGAGGTTGAGGATGAGGAGGGGGATTAAGGAGGGGGTTGAGGATGAGGAGCGAGGTTGAGGATGAGGAGGGGGGTTGAGGAGGGGGGTTGAGGTTGAGTAGGGGGTTGAGGAGGGGGGGTTGAGGAGGGAGGTTGAGGATGAGGAGGGAGGATGAGGAGGGAGGTTGAGGATTAGGAGTCGGTTTGAGAATGAGGAGGGGGGTTGAGGAGGGTGATAAGGGAGGGGGGAAGAGACACAGGGAAGGGAGAGGGGGGAAGAGACACGGGAGAGAGAGGGGGGACACAGAGGGCACAAGAGGGACACAGGGGATGAGGATGGGGGGTTGAGGTGGGAGGTTGAGGGGGGTTGAGGAGGGAGGTTGAGGAGGGGGGTTGAGGAGGGGGTTGAGGATGAGGGGGTTGAGGAGGGGGTTTAGGATGGAGGGGTTGAGGAGGGAGGTTGAGGATGAGGAGGGTGGTTGAGGAGGGGGGTTGAGGTTGGGGAGAGGGGTTGAGGATGGGGGGTTGAGGAGGGAGGATGAGGAGGGAGGTTGAGGAGGGAGGATGAGGAGGGAGGTTGAGGAGGGGGGTTGAGGAGGGGGTTGAGGATGGGGGGCATGAGGAGGGAGGATGAGGAGGGAAGTTGAGGAGGGGGTTGAGGATGAGGAGGGAGATTGAGGATGAGGAGGGAGGTTGAGGATAAGGAGGGGGGTTGAGGCTGAGGAGGGGGGTTGAGGATGGGGGGGTTGAGGATGGGGGGGTTGAGGAGTGAGGATGAGGAAGGTTGAGGAGGGGGTTGAGGAGGGCGGTTGAGGAGGGGGGTTGAGGAAGGGGTTGAGGAGGGAGGATGAGGAGGGAGGTTGAGGATGAGAAGGGAGGTTGAGGAGGGAGTTGAGGATGAGGAGGGAGGTTGAGGATGAGGAGGGGGGTTAAGGAGGGGGTTGAGGATGAGGAGCGAGGTTGAGGATGAGGAGGGGGGTTGAGGATGAGGAGGGGGGTTGAGGATGAGGAGGGGGGTTGAGGTTGAGTAGGGGGTTGAGGAGGGGGGGTTGAGGAGGGAGGTTGAGGATGAGGAGGGAGGATGAGGAGGGAGGTTGAGGATTAGGAGTCGGTTTGAGAATGAGGAGGGGGGTTGAGGAGGGTGATAAGGGAGGGGGGAAGAGACACAGGGAAGGGAGAGGGGGGAAGAGACA
This sequence comes from Discoglossus pictus, assembly GCA_027410445.1. NCBI lineage: Eukaryota > Metazoa > Chordata > Amphibia > Anura > Alytidae > Discoglossus > Discoglossus pictus. The sequence goes on from CM050168.1 coordinate 11,879,257, forward strand.
CGGGATAGAGAGGGGGGACACAGAGGGCACAAGAGGGACACAGTGGGCAGCACATTTTCCACCCTTGGCTTATACTCGAGTCACTCATTTTACCCAGTATTTTGTGGTAAAATAGGTGCCTCAGCTTATACTCGGGTCGGCTTATACTCGAGTATATACGGTAACTGTGCCCAAAATTCATTAACACATTAAATGGTAAATCACTGTCATGGTTAAGTGTTGTAACAGTGGACATGTAACCTAGAAATTATCTATAATGCATTTAAAAGAGTGTGTTCTACTTTTTTTTTTTTTTTTTTAAATGGGTACCATAAAGGTTATACAGCGTGCCTTTTATCTCTGTGTATTATTTACAGATCTCAGGATGTCTCTCTATAAACCTCCATTTTGAGTGTGGATACAGGATACAAAACCAGGTCACTTATTAAGGGGAATATTTGCAATCTCTAAACCTGAGTTTTCCATACAGAGGTCCTAACATTTTATAAAAGCTGCCTATTTACAATAATTAAAAGTATGTTTTTTACCTTTGTTGTTTTCCTTCATTCATTATTACATTGTTACATAGTAATTTAGGTTGACATTTTTTTTTTAGTCCATCAAGTTCAATTTGTTTAGATCTCCTCTGATCTTTGTAAAATGTGGAATTATTATTAATTGATCCAGAGGAAGCAAAACCCCAAGCAAAACATTGGTAAAAAATTCCTTTCTGACCCAGATACTGGCAATCGGATTCCTCCCTGGATCAATACTCCTTCTCTAGTTATCCAGGATAACTCTGCATGCCCTTTTTATTCAAAAATATATCCAATGCTTTCTTTCATTAAGGTGGAATCTTTTTCCTTCTTTTTCCTTCTAATCTCATACTCATATTTTACTTGCCTTTCCAGGTGCTTCTTGGCATTGAGTACTGTTATATAGGTGGTTGTCCTAAATTCCTTTCAATATCTGATACCCCTAGATTTCCTCCATAAGATTATTAATTGCAATGTTTCCTTCCCAAATGCATAATTTACATGTATTCGTATTAAATCTCATCTGACATTTAGTTGCCCATTTTTCTAATTTATGCAAATCCCTTTGGAGGGAAAGTACATCATTTTCTGATTTAATTATCTTGCACAACTTAGTTTCAGCAACAAAAATGGAGACACTACTTTCCAATCCTACTTCGAAGTCATTAATAAATATGTTAAAACAAAGAGGACCTAATACTGAGCCCTGAGGAACCCCACTTGTATGTAATGTATTTGTGACAATGGCCCTGATCACCTGTAATAAATTACTGTAGTACCTGCTTCTCTTTCTTCCCCTAAAGAGCCTAGCCCAGTCTACCCCAAAGAAATTCCTTCCCTGGGCCACCACAAGATGAACATGACATCCCTCGCTCCACTAGACTATCCTCCTGCTTCAAATCCTTAAAAAAACTCTCTAAAAACACACCTATAACCTGCCTCCTTAACATGCACACTGCATTTCTCACCCTCCTGTACCACACCCAATACCTTTAGATTGTAAATCTGCGAATTTCAATCTTGCACGGTGCTTTGGGGAAAGTACTATGGACACTGGATTCCAAGCTCAAAGACAGGGTCCTCCATTCTTTGCAATGTGTGAATCTTGAACTTGTCATTGACTGTAACTTAACTTATGTATTGCGCTACGGAATATGTTGGCGCTTTTTCAAACGAACGATAATAATAATAATCCCGGGGCTTCATTCTCCAGCCCAACCCATGTGATAACGATGGTTTCCCCTGTTAGGACTGTCTAGGGGGTCTGGAGACCCTCAACCCACATCCCTGTGTTTTGGAAATTGTGTGGCTAACTGTTTGTTCTACTGTTTGTATCCATGAGGAACATGCCTAATGTTGGTGTGTGTCTCTATGTGTAGTTTTGTAATTCATATACTGTGATCAAATTATTGTTTGGAAGGACAAGTCTAAGAGGCCCACTGGGAAGCTGACACAATGGAGCATTCAGCACTATGTACTCCTTCGGAGTGATTAGGATAACTGACCTTCCTATCTTAATCATATTACCTTATGTTACTCTGCACCCAGACTAATTGAACCAAGTATATAAGCCCTGTGTGTATCAATAAAAGGGCATTAACGCTTTTGAAAGTATACAAGAATTTCAGCTGCATTTCTGTGCGGTGGAAAATAGCTTTTTTATCACTTTGCTCAAGTCCAGCTACCAGGAAATCCTGCATCTACATTCCAGATCTGCATCCCTGCTCTCCCCAGATTCTGAAACAAGCCTTCTTTCCAGGGGAAACCCTTGCATCGATACACAGAAACCTGCAGAGGAGAGGACCCATTCATTGGCTGGCCCTTCCTCATGACCGTAATCATAATAATATTTTGGATAGTCTATATATATCCCAAGAAGCATATTTTGCTTAAAGGCACTCAAAACAACAGCCTAATATAAACTCTGGTGAGAACTCGAAGCCCTCGGTTCTTCTACGCTCCCCAGACCCTTTACAAATCTTCTTAGTTCCATCTCAAATTCACTGGTCTAATAGATCTGTAGCTTCCAACAAGTAAAATGTACTAGTTACATTGGGACATAAAGGGATAGTAGATAGGTAAGATTACTTCCTGTTTGTATCAGGAGAGGAGAATTTGGAGGAATCCAAAATGGAAATGGGGATGCAAGGATATGATAGAGCTGTAATATGCAGTATACTCTATTGCTTTAATTAACAGTAGTTAGTAATGTAATATGGTCAGACCTCCCCTTTAATACTGTATGGCTACCATTAGTTCCAAAGCATCTTTCTGTATGCATTTTTTATCAGCATCCCACTGTAATGGGAGGTCTGGTCACCTTATTGCAATATATAGTCTGATATAGCTGTAATGTGCAGAGTCTAATGTAGATATAATATGCAAAAGCTTATATGTAGCATCTAAGGTAATATAACATATACAATGTGATGTAACTGTAATGTGCATAGTCTTATGTACATATAATATTCATAGCTGCAACATGCAGTCAGATGTACCTGCTATTCCCCAGAGCTTGATGTCCTCTAATTGTTAAAGCCTGGTGCACCTATATACCATGCACTCAAGTCTATGACACTCTGATGAGGTCACAATATAATACCAGGGTGGCCACTGTCCCACTAGTGGTATTAGTGGGGAAAAAGCTAGAGGAAACTATCATAGAAGTTGTGTTGGGAAATGGTGGAAGTGGTATGTACTTGCCAGGGAAACATAAAATATACCAATATCAATTACATTACAAGGGTCACTTAATTCAGCACCACATCACAGAAAATATCTCCCAAAAACATGTTGATATACTTTTAGAATTTTCAAAATATGTGCATTTTTCACTGGGAAATCAAATAAAGTAAAATCTGTGTTTACATGTATAACAGACTGCCTACATGCTGTTGCATTACTGCAACCAATCAGGTTGCAGGAGTTTATGTCCAATTCAAGTTAATGGTAAGAATGCATACATTTCAAGTTTGAAGGGAACAGACCCTGTACTTTTTGTAATTTCTTATAGCAAAAATGTCAGGTTTTTGCTCTGTAATCTAATGTAGTAATGTAGCTGCTCATGCAGCTCCTCTCCGAGTAGTGATCAAAAGAAAAACAAAATAACCCTTAACAAATCTGTCTTTGCCGGTATGGAATGCTGGACTCACCTAAACAGGTCAGCTCTGGGTTAACTGGTCAGTCTACAAGATGCTGCGCCTATCAATCATATTATAATTTACATTTAAAACATCAGATTTTTTTAAAATGTTATTAGTGTAATTAAAAAATAGCTTATTTTAACACATAATCTTTTGCCTTTTCACATCAAGAAGTGAGGTAAATGTCCCTTTAAGACTGGCTAAATAATCAGAGGAACATTATAGCAGAGAAAAACAAGGAAGAGGATGCGAGGAACGGAGATATGAAAGACATTAATATGGCGGAAACAGGAGAACTGGGTGAAAACACAATATAGAGCTAAAATGGGTTGTGTATTGTTGTCGGGGGTCCTGCTCTCCCACTGCAGAGCACAAGCTGATGGTCACTGGGAAATGTCGGACAAGCCCGCTGCCCACCACTGCCCTTAAGGCTTCATATGATAAATGATATGATTAATGATAAATGATAAATGTTCTTAATAGTTTTCAATGGATCTCAGTATGTTACAATAAGATCTTTTGGGGAACATAAAGTTTTTATAATGTTTAAAAATAATACAACTATAACAAATATAACACTTATATTCAACTAGTTTACTTGCCCGTCAAAATTGACAGTGCCATATATATTATTTTAATTGTGCTGTCTCTCTCTGTGCTGTCTCTGTGTGCCCTCTACGTCTCTCTGTGAGCCCTCTGTCTTTCTGTGCACAGTGCCTGTCTCTCTGTGCCTTTTTTCTACGCTCTGTGTGATTTCTGTCTCTCTCTCTCCCTCCCTTTCTCTCTCCCACTCCCTCTCCCCTCTCTCCCCCCTCTCTTCCCCCTCCCTCTCTTCTCCTCCTCCCTCTTTTCCTCCTCCCTCTCTTTTCCTCCTCCCTCTCTTCCCCCTCCCTCTCTTTCCTCTCCCTCTCTTTCCTCTCCCTCTCTTCTCCTCCTCTCTCTCTTTTCCTCCTCCCTCTCTTTTCCTCCTCCCTCTCTTTTCCTCCTCCCTCTCTTTTCCTCCTCCCTCTCTTCCCCCTCCATTTTTTTCTCCTCCTCTCTCTTCTCTTCCTCCCTTTCTTCTCCTCCTCCTTTTCTTCCCCCTCTCTCTTCCCCCTCCCTCTCTTCCCCCTCACTCTCTTCTCCTCCTCCCTTTCTTCTCCTCCTCCCTCTCTTCCACCTCTCTCTTCCCCCTCCCTCTCCCCCCTCTCTCTTCCCTCTCCCCCCTCTCTCTTCCCCCCTCCCTCTTTCTTCTCCTCCTCCTCCCTCTCTTCCCTGCTCTCTCCCCCCTCCATTTCTTCCCCCATCCCTCTCTCCCTACCTTTTCCCTCCCATCCTCCCTCATCTCTCCTCCTCTTTTCCCCTCCCTCTCTTACTCCCCTCGCTCCCCTCCCCCCCTTTCGGTTGCGCCATGCATGCACAGAATCAGTGCAACAGGCGTTACACACTATGAAAACTATTATAGTGATGTTGACTTATTGGAGGCTGCCATTTGCTTTAGTCATTAAAGTCCTGTAATTATAGAAAACGTATCTGAAGAACTAGTCTTGATAACTGGAACAACATTTAAAACCTACATAAAAGTTTATTAACTGTTCTGTACAATTTTCTTTTCCGATAGCAGCCATTACTTTATTTGCTCTATTCAATTTTGAAGCTATCGTTTGTTGCACTTTTATTCAATCCTACTGTAAGTTGAACATCATTGTGGCAGCAAATTAACTAGAAATGAATAGGTGGGTTATCTACGCCCAAAGTCTGTCCCAGGTGACTAATCTGGTTTGGAACAAAAAAGAACAAAACAGACTCCATTAAAACAAAATTGCATGGAAAGTAATAAAATAAATATTTTTTTCTTCTTTTTTCCATTATGAAGTCAAGTTCTTCCATACTTCACTGGTTATTAAGGAAACTTTACATCAGATACATATTTTCTTTTCTCCAACACTTTGATGTTTCTTTACCTAATTACACAAAGTGAAAAATAAATTTTACCTAATATCTTTAAAATTGTCAGAATTCCTTTTCTGCAACGCAATGAGGGAGAAGAAGGGCGTGCGCGAAAACCAGTCAGTAAACACGCCTCGGACAACAGCGCCGAAGCTTGCACTTCGTCAGATCAGGAAAACAAATACCTGAAACCAATACAATCCCATAGTGCAATCATGTGTACAGTTTGCTCCATTTGCTTTAGCAAAACATATCTGCACCTCCAGATGGTACTGGAAGCGAAACGTAGGACTCCATGGCTCCCTCTAGCTACCCTCTAGCTCTAACGCGTGCTCGCAGCCTCCACAGAATCTCTTCCGTCTCCATAGCAACGCTACAGAATGGTACCCAATGACTTGAACACACTACACTAGCCCTAACATCCTCCCTTTTGCCTATCTATATGTAAAAAACTCTTTCCATGACAGTGAAGGGGTTAAATAATATTAAAATATAATGACAGAGTTTATGACCCCTCCGCCTATGACCCGCTACACCTATCTCCCGGGATTCCAACTTAATATGCATTACTCCCCATGAGCCCAGGTAACCTCCAGGAGTTCGCCATTAATACCAGCTACCGCCTATGATCTTGGTATCTTCTGGAAAGCTCCCTAAATGCCTGCTACCACCTATGAGCTAGATATCGCCCAGGATTCCCCTATTACACCCACTACCCCTATGAGCTGGCTTTCCCCCAGGATTCCACCTTAATACCTGCTACCCGCTATAAGCTTGATATCCCGTAGATTTGTATACAATACTCGCTACCCCAGTGAGCCTGGGTTTCCCCCAACTAATGTATAGCCATGTGGGTCCTTATCGACCCCCATTTTATACTAAACTATGGTCATGGGGGTCCTCATGGACCCCCATGGCACACAAAATTAACCCCTATACTATAGGGATCCTTATGGACTCCCATGGTATATAATATTAACCCTTATACAATCTGTGTCCCAATGGGGCCCCATGGTATACTAAGCTATGGCCATAGGGGTCCTTATGGTCCTCCATGGCATCTAAAGTTAACCGCTATACCTTGGGTTCCTTGGAGGTTATATTTACATGTGTGATGTTATATCTCGGTAGTGATTTAAGAGTGGACTTCACTTGTTTCTTTTTTTACAGGAGCCATTGAAAGGAGGTCATAGGTTGGAAGACAATCTATATGTAAACCCATTCAAATTGTCGCTGTAAAAGATCAAGACATGGGTGATCCTTTGGTTTTATTTCTTCATATCACTAACCTGGAAAATGTTCCTACTGAGCTATATACCCAATAGCCTCCTACACTTCCCTTTACCATGCACCATATTAATTCCCCCCATGGTCAAGATCATAGCTCATTTACTTCCACACAAGCTCCCAAACCCCACTCAGCTATTACATATCCAACAGCTCTGTGTTTATAATAATGCTGAGAAAGACAATCTTTGATTTGTTATTACAACAAAGACACTTTGAATATGAGTAGCAGACCTTTGTATAGACTGTTTGGAAGGTTTTAGTGAGTAAAAACAGCTTTTATGCATGTTTAAACATAATATAAAAACAAACAAACAGGGAACCTTCTATATTCCTTTAGGTGAAATGTGTCCCAGTGTTGGGATACTTGTATACAGCATAATTGGTCTTGTTTGGATTTTGTTTTGGATATTTTATTTATTTTTAATATTTTTGCATACTATTTGGATGCTTTTCCTAATGAGATGACCAAATGAGCAATACAAATGAGTATACATATATATATAATATCATTTTTGGGGGGAGCTCATGCAGCATTCATTTTTTTACTAGAATTACTATTTATTTACATTCAAGTTGGAAAGAGCTTCTAATACAGTGTCCCTGGCTGTATACATAATGTATATGATATAGATCCACCTGGGGGCTGGTGCCCTCCAGTGGACATAATCAGGAACTGCCTTTACCTGTTCTGTGACCTCCATCCTCCTCTGTTCCTCTCTGTGGTCTTCAGAACAAGACGCCCCAGAGGTTTTTCGGGCAAGGTCTATTGCAGCAGACAGAGAGAAAGAAGAGGTAGAGAGAAATGAGAAGTGGTAAATATATGTATAGATGCAGGAAGGAAGTGATAACATAGAGTATGCTGGCTTTTATTCACAGCCCCTTATGTAAAGTAAGTAAAGACACTGACCCTGTGCCCGCAGCCCATCTGGAAAGAGAAGTCCTTGCACGGCGCAGCAAATGTCCTCAAATATGTCATTCTCTTCTCTGTCTGCATCAAACTGTGAAGGAAAGATCAGTTACAGAAATGAGGCTCCTCCAAATCACAGTGTAATGGATGTGTATAAAGACCCTCTGTAGCCCACTGTGTACGACAGACAGAACATGATAACCACAAAAACACAGACTTTATTTGCTTAAATATGATACGCAACAAAAGAGGAGCCAGTGAGTAGAGGGCAAAATCATCACAACCTCTCCCTATATGTATAGGTGCATGTGGGGATCAATAAAAAGCTCTCCATGTTTCACACGGCAGCCTCACTCCACATGCTGCACACGGCAGCCTCACTCCACGTGCTGCACACGGCAGCCTCACTCCACGTGCTGCACACGGCAGCCTCACTCCACGTGCTGCACACGGCAGCCTCACTCCACGTGCTGCACACGGCAGCCTCACTCCACGTGCTACAAACGGCAGCCTCACTCCACGTGCTACAAACGGCAGCCTCACTCCGCGTGCTGCACACGGCAGCCTCACTCCACAGGCTGCAAACAGCAGCTTCACCCCTCACGCACTGCTCACGGCGGCCTCACTCTCCATGCTGCACACAGCTGCCTCATTCCACGTGCTGCAAATGGCAGCTTCACCCCCTCACACACGGCTCATGGCGGCCTCACTCTCTACGCTGCACACGGCAAACCCCTGTCTACATCACGACTATCTGGCCCTCTAAGCAGGTTAAAATACGGAAAGCCACACTCCAGCTACCCCCCACCAAGGAGGAGGAGGAGGAGGGACCCTCTCACAACCTCCAGGTTTTCACCTGTACATATATCAGTGAGTGTATATTCTGATGCTGGCTGTGATTGGCTGGACAAGATCCACTATATATAAACAACTTTGTTGAGAAGTACAAGTCAGGGTTAGGTTATACAAAAATATCCAAATCTCTGATGATCCCCAGGAGCACCATCAAATCTATCATAACCAAATGGAAAGAACATGGCCCAACAGCAAACCTGCCGAGAGACCGCCGCCCACCAAAACTCATGGACCGGGCAAGGAGGGCATTAATCAGAGAGGCAGCACAGAGACCTAAGGTAACCCTGGAGGAGCTGCAGAGATCCACAGCAGAGACTGGAGTATCTGTACATAGGACAATAAGCCGTACGCTCCACAGAGTTGGGCTTTATGGCAGAGTGGCCAGAAGAAAGCCATTACTTTCAGCAACAAAACAAAATGGCACGTTTTGAGTTTGCAAAAAGGCATGTGGGAGACTCCCAAAATGTATGGAGGAAGGTGCTCTGCTGCTTTCGTCCATCAAAGAAAACGCTATGTCTGGAGCAAACCCAACACATCACATCATCCAAAGAGCACCATCCCCACAGTGAAACATGGCGGTGGCAGCATCATGCTGTGGGGATGTTTTTCAGCAGCCGGGACTGGGAAACTGGTCAGAGTTGAGGGAAAGATGCTAAATACAGGGATATTCTTGAGCAAAGCCTGTACCACTCTGTGCGTGATTTGAGGCTAGGGCGGAGGTTCACCTTCCAGCAGGACAATGACCCCAAACACACTGCTAAAGCAACACTTGGGGGGGTTAAGGGGAAACATGTAAATGTGTTGGAATGGCCGAGTCACAGCCCAGACCTCAATCCAATAGAACATCTGTGGTCAGACTTAAAGAGGAGCTGGAGCAGTTTTGCAAGGAGGAATGGGCAAAAATCCCAGTGGTAAGATGTGGCAAGCTCATAGAGACTTATCCAAAGCGACTTGGAGCTGTGATTGCCTCAAAAGGTGGCGCTACAAAGTATTGACTTTAGGGGGGTGAATAGTTATGCACATTGACTTTTTCTGGTATTTTGTCCTACTTGTTGTTTGCTTCACAATAAAAAAAACCTCTTCAAAGTTGTGGCATGTTCTGTAAACTAAATGATGCAAATCCTCAAACAATCCATGTTAATTCCAGGTTGTGAGGCAACAAAAAAACAAAAAATGCCAAGGGGGCTGAATACTTTTGCAAGGCCCTGTATATCATGCACAAAACTCCTGCTTCTCTGCTGTACTTAAAGGGACACAGCGGAGGTTCCTAATAGGGTATTCTATAAAACTTATACTACGTACCTAGTACTTTGTCAATTGCAGGTTATACAAAAAAATGCATTTTACTACAGTGGAGTTTGCGCTTTTCTTCAGTCAATCAGAATTTCTGATCCATCCATTAAGGACAGACTGATAGCTCTTGTTAATTGGAGATCATTGCCAATAATTGCTAATCACACACTGGGTCCTGACTCTGTTGTCTTCAGAGTAAAGCCATGTGAAGTCTAGGCATGCTCAGACCCCAGGGAGTATTCATCTAATCAGTATATATTCTCGGCCCATTAGATCATTTGCTCCCTGGAGTCTGAGCATGTCCAATGTTTTTCACTGAAGACATTTGATTCAGGGACCCTTTGGTTAATCAGCGATTATTGGCAATGATCTCCTATTAAAAAGAGATATCAATCTAAGCCTAGACGGTGGATCAGAAAGGCTAATTGCTGAGTACAAAATTAAAACTTCAATCTAAGTTTCCTGTAAGAAAATATATTATTTAACATTCAATTGATAAAGTGCTCATTGCCTTTACATGGTGCAATATTTGGAGCCTTTGCTGTGTCCCTTTCTATAGGTTGTGTTCATATAATCTGTAGATCATTTATAAAATGTAGTGTGGAAAAAAATACTTCTGGTGACATACTATGAACTGTTACTAAGATCATATCTTGCAGTTGTGGTGACCCAGATATTTATCTTTTGTTATCAAACTTCCTGAAGTCACTTCTAATTAGCTGATATTAAAGCAACAAAATCGCATTAAAAGAGCAGTGAGGATCCTGAGCAGAATTAACACTATCATCATAAAAATAACAACACAAGCGATAAATGATAAACAATTACATTTTCTGAAGAATAAAAACAGTTTTTTTCCTGTTGGCTGGCCGCAAGATGTCCAAGATGTCAGTGTAAAGCTATACTTATATTTACACAACAATTATATCACATTTACTCTATGTCTTATTATATTTTCCATTAGACTGTTTTGGTTTTTAGTTTTCACTATAGGGCTGTATATAGGGCTGCTTCCCTGATTATGTCCTTCTATATTTTTATATAGCATCATCCTACGGAGCACACTCATTGTGGGATGTTGTTAATGTAAAGTGTTTATTTACTTCTTTTATTCTTTTTTGTTTATCCTTTTTTACTCAGATTTTATTTTGAAGATTTACACTATACATAGATCTCTGCAGATGCTCACTTTAGCTAAGAAACTAAAAGACGTTTGCTTCTGGAAAGGAAAGCTATGGCAAATCTGGACAATCTATTAAAAATGACACATTCATATAGTTAGATCTATAGTTCTGAATTATGGTGTTGGAGAAAACTGCTTAGAGTCCCTTGGGCTGCAAGATGATCCGATCAATTCTTACTATTGGAAATAAAGACAAACTGTTCACTGGAAGATTTTATCATGAGGCCGAAGCTCAGATATTTTGGCCATATCATGAAAAGATGGGATTCACACAAGTCACACAAAGAAGGGATCAGTAGAGGTGGAGATGGATAGATAAGATCATTGAAGCAATGAACATGTGCTTGATGGAGCTCAGATGGGCAGTGGCTGACAGATGGTCCATATGGTCACAGAGAGTTGGACACAACAATATATATGGTGTGAATCCAAGCGCCTGCCTGGTTTTGGACTCACAAAATAAAGTGTGCCATAATCTGCTACATTGTGTGTGGGGAGGCAAATTAATCCCTACTATATGACCATGACCAATATAGTGGTCTCTAATACCAAGTTTCACTCACTCTGCCCCTCATAAAATCATGGCGGCTCTTACCCTGGCAATAAGCCCCTTGTCTTGGTAATACTTGACTATCAGGGGCAGGTTCTGTTTGAAGGTCTCCAGTCTCCTGTCGATGGCGTGGGCATTATCATCTGGTCGGCCCTGCTGAGCAGAGCGTCTCTCCAGACGTTGGCGCAGTCGTTGACTTGAACAAGCCAGGAAGATCACTAGATCCGGGGTACCGATCTGTAGTGAAACCAGAAGACATCATTCATCAGACTTTCTATATTTACAGACTGGTCAACAGAGCAAGACATCTGGAACATCTCCATCTGTACCTGTTCTTCAAAAGTAAATGCTTGGCCAATATCCCTTGGAAACCCATCCACGACAAAGCCCTGGGAATCTTGTTGGTTGATGAACTGCTGCTTCAGCTCTTCGATCGTCGTCTCCTACAACACAAGACATTGTACAGATATTGGCATCAATCGCATGGTTTTCACTTTATTACATAGTTCCCAAACATGTGAACCTTTCCCCCAACTACAGTGGTCATTTAAAGGTATATGGCAGTTTGTGGGATGTCATGTGTTTAAGTCTATCTGATTGACCGCGTCTCATATCAATCATTTTTTTAGTAATTCTGTATTTCATATTCAAAGTATATTTGAAATTTCTTGTGTGAGCTCCACCCCAGAGGCACCTATGTAGGCATAGCGTCCTAGCCAATGAGCTGTGCAGAGTTGTGCCTTAGCCAATCAGATTGGACACAAACTGAAGACATTTTGCAAAAATTTGGGTAAGTTTATTAATGTTTATTTTGGGATTTTTACATGCAAAAAATGTTTCTATATACTACCTCTCTATCAGATGTATTTATATTCCAGGAAACTTCCATATACCTTAAAGAGAACCAGGGAGTGCAGGAAGGGAAAAAAGAGAGAAAAGAAAACACGGAACAAATAGCAGGCGAAAGAGTGCGTTAGGAGAAAGGGGGAATACAGGATAAGAAAGGAAAGGGGAAAGGGGAGAGGTGAGGTGAAAGCTGATGAAGGAGGATGAGGAGGGGGGTTGAGGACGGGGATTGAGGAGGGGGGTTGAGGAGGAGGGTTGAGGAGGGAGGTTGAGGAGGGGGGTTGAGGATGAGGAGGGAGGGTGAGGATGAGGGTTGAGGTTGAGGAGGGAGGTTGAGGAGGGGGGTTGCAGAGGGCGGTTGAGGAGGGGGGTTGAGGAGGGAGGCAGCACATTTCCTACCCTCGGCTTCTACTCGAGTCACTAAGTTTTCCCAGTATTTTGTGGTAAAATAGGTGCCTCGGCTTATACTCGGGTCGGCTTATACTCGAGTATATACGGTATACATTTTTCTATATGGAATTTAATAAAAAAAGATTTTTAACTAAATATAAAAAAATATTCTTTACTGCAGGGTTCTATTTAGTTTTTCTGTGGATTGCTCAGGAGCACTTGAAAACGAATGAGCTGTCAGTTATTCCTGTTGAAAGCACTGTCCGTTTTAGCTACCACATTCCAATTGTGCAGAAAGATGCTTCCTGTGTACTCAGACTCTTTCCACCTTAGGTAACTGATCAGCAGAAACCAAAAGGGTAGATCCTCATGAAGCATAATATCTTATAAAGTGCAATTCCGAAAAAATAAGCTTCTACAAGTATGGAAATATCACCAACAATGTCTCTTTATGGGCTTTATGTTATCGGCTTCATTAATATGATAATTATTTGCTGAAAATGTATAAAAACAAAATGCCAACCCCATCACTAAAGGTCCTAAATATTTGTTTGCTAACCTTTGTTTCTGCCTCAACCAACATTCTAGAGTAAGATAAATAATGAGCGTACGCGGATATTTTGTATCTATTCAAGAGAGCAGAGAAGACGTCTTCTGCCCGCTGCATTTGTTCAGAAACAGATAGTCTCAGACTCAAATCCTGTTTGTCCTGCTCTGTGCCTGCCCTTTAGTTTGTTGGACATGGAGGACTACTGTCATGTCAAATCCTATACACTAGCAGATTCTGCTAAAGGGCACAAGTGAGCTAAAAGAGTGGATGACCATATCCATAGAACTACATATAAAGGACTGAGAACCTCTATTGTTGGTATTGCTAAAATTATTATTTACTTAAAAAATATTTTCATACTTACTGCTTACACAGCAGCTAATGTTTTTAGTTTGTTACATACTACACACAATGTGAAGTTTTTCTAAAGTGTGGTGTGGAGAGAATCACATTAAACCAAATAGTCCTTTGTCTCCAGCCATTGAGCTGGCAGAACAGGCTAAAGTTCCTGTTAAATTGCTGAATTAAAATATAGCCCTACTCTACAACAAAGAGCCACATGTGGTAATAACCATCATAAATTCTCAGAAAAAAATATATTATATATATTAGAGCCCCCTGGTGAAACCGGTCAATGGAAATCCAACTTTTCAGCTTCTGAGCTCCTTCGTCAACTATTGTAGTAGATAGCTTCAGCATGTCCTCTTGTATGTCTATTAATAATTGCTCCCTGTATATCTGAAAAGTAAATCCTTATATTCTAGTACAAGTAATTGTGTTAGATTCTACAGGACAATTGGGGATACATTGACGTCTTTCTCTCCCATTTATCCAAATGTCCTGTAGCTTGTTTTATTTTAAAAATAAGGGAGTTTTAAGGGAATTAATATCAAAACATTTTATTCATATATTATTGAAAAATGCGGAATTTACAACAATGAGCTAGATAATAGAGTCTTTCCACCAATCAGAATGGACTTCCAGCTAGGAGGCACCTCATTGAAGATCACATTGAGACTACCAACTGATACAAAATTGCTACCTGTAAACAAAATACTGATACAAAATTATCTTGTGAACTGTTGAGCCAATGTGAACAATATTAGTCAATTCTAGCTATATTTTTTATTATTATTATCCTTCATTTGTAATGCGCCAACATATTCTGTAGCGCTATACAGGAGTAGTGTACAAAGAAAAACACAATATTACAAAATACAAAATTAACACATGCAAAAATGTCTTTGAGCTTCAAATCTTAAGTAGGTGGTGCTTTTTCTCAAAGCACCTTCCAAGATTATAAATCGCGAACTTACAATTTAAAGGAAGCAAGTCCGGAACCTGGGTAAGAATAACAGTAAGGGATTTTAGTTGGCTGACAACACATATTAAGTTTGAGCACCCAATGTTTTCAGTGGAAAGACTATTATCTAGACCAGTGGTAGTCAACCTGGTCCCCACTGCCCACTAGTGGGCGATTCAAGCATTCATGGTGGGCGGTGGGTAATCGTTAGATGACATCACATGCCCAAGACCTTCAGCACCACGTTTGGCTGGTTGGAGAGTTAGGGAGGGATCCGAGGCGAAGCAGTCAGGTCCGGATCACTATATAGTAAGTAAAGGGCGATATATAGCTAGGGTCATGTGATTTATGTAACCAGAAATGAGAGAGGATAAATTGAGTTACTGCGGCACCAGTGGGCAGTAAGGAAATTTTACCATCAAAACTGGGTGGTAGGTATTGAAAGGTTGACGACCCCTGACCTAGCCCATTGCTTTTACAAAAATGTTACATTTGGCAATTTTTAATAATATAGGAATAACAAAAATTGTTATCAATTCCCTTACCACTATCTTATTTCCATGCTTAATTGATAGTGTTATGCACTTAGAGGCATATATATGTTTAATTGGACTGTACCTGTTTTATTTTACCACCACCTCTTTGCCCCATATTAGCACGTCTCTAGTGCCATTACTTGTCTTTCCTATCTCTCTTCCCTCAATCTGACCCCACTCACTCTCCACTTTTCCTGCCTCTGCTTCTTTCTTCTCTCTCCATTTGTCCCAGGTTCTCAGAATATTTTGTTATGCTGGTTAATGGTAATGGGTAAGATATGAATAAAGCACTTACAGGAGGAGCGAGTTCACCCTTGGAGATAATCTGGGCTATCAGCTCCCACTTGCGGTCACTGGTCGCATGGTGAATCAGTTGTTTTCGTAGTATCTCTCCAACGGAAACACAGACAAAGCCAAAATGTGATGCCATCTTGGTACTCTGAGTCCCCTTCCCACTGCCAGGACCACCTAGGGATATAGGAACAAGCAAGAGACAACATTCAGATCTAGTACAGAGCATCATACACAGACAAGCACTGCATAGAAAAAAATTAAGCATAATCTAACAATAAATAAGACAAGGACCAAAAACTCTTAGGAAAATCTACACATTCAGACACTCTATATCAGACACTATTATGAAGTAGAACTGGTGGTAAAGATCACCAAGACCAAAAACTAACAAAACCAGAGCCAAAAATAGCAACAAATATAAGAACAACTATATTAAAAAATAACAGACACACAAACACCTCACAGACTAGAAAATCATATAAAATAGAGCAAGAGATAGCATCAAGCACAGAGACAAATAATAACAGTAAATAGAAATTTTAATTAGAACTAAGCAACAAACAGACCAAAACTAACATTAGGAAGGACCAGACAAATTCCAAGTTAACATAAAAGTGAATCCACCTTAATGCCAAACACTATAAAGACACAAACCAATCCAATACCACAAATCATCTGCACTATCACCAGACGCAGACGCCAAAACTATCAACAATAAAACCAAATTCCACCCATACCAAAAACAAACATAAAATATAAATACATTTAAAACATAAAACATTATACATACCAAACAAAAACTAACAGGAAAAATAAAGAAAAAGTACTCGGACAACATTCAATCCCAAAAGTAAACAGAAAAAACACTAGCACCAAAATCACACAGAATAAAAGCTAATATCATATAGGAATCATAACAAGCACCAAATACTACACAGACCATACACTAGTATGAAACAGTACTAGAACTAGCACCAGACACCACATAGACCAAAATTTTGTATAAAAAAGAACAAGAACTAGCACCACACACCACACATAATAAAGGCTAGAGCCAACCAGAGCCAGAACTAGCACCAAACACCAAACAGACCAAAAACATGTATCAAAAAGAACCAGAACTAGCACCAAACACCACACAGACCAAAAACTTATATAAAAAAGAACCAGAACTAGCACCAGGCACAACACATAATAAATGCTAGAGCCAACCAGAGCCAGAACTAGCACCAAACACAAAACAGACCAAAAACTTGTATAAAAAATAACCAGAACTAGCACCAGACACCACGCAGACCAAAAATGAATATGAAAAAGAACAATAACTAGCACCAGACACCACACATAATAAACAATAGAGCCAACCTGAGCCAGAACTAGCACCAAACACAAAACAGACCAAAAACTTGTATCAAAAAGAACCAGAACTAGCACCAGACACCACACAGACCAAAAACGTATATCAAAAGAACCAGAACTAGCACCAGACACCACACATAATAAACAATAGAGCCAACCAGAGCCAGAACTAGCACCAAACACCAAACAGACCAAAAACATGTATCAAAAAGAACCAGAACTAGCACCAAACACCACACAGACCAAAAACTTATATAAAAAAAAAAACAGAACTAGCACCAAACATCACAGATGACCAAAAATTGGTATCAAACAGAACTAGCACCAGATACAACACAGACCAAAGACTAATATCAACTAGAACTAGCACCAAACACCACACAGACCAAAAACGAATATCAAATAGAACCAATACTAGTCCCAAACACCACACAGACCAAAAACTAGAGTCAAACAGAGCTAGAACTAGCACCAAACACCACACAGACCAAAAAACTGGCATCAAACAGAACTAGCCCTAAATACCACACAGACCAAACACTAGTATTAAACAGAACTACCACCAGACATCACACACACCAAGACTAATATCAGACACAACAAAATTACAGGAAACACCACACAGGTCAAAAACTAGTATCAAATAAAACTAGAACAAAATAATATCAAACAGAACTAGCACCAAACATCACACAGACCAAAAACTAGAAACAAACAGAGCTAGAACTAGCACAGAAACACAACACAGACCAAAAACTAGAATCAAACAGAACTAGAACTAGCACCAAACACCACACAGACCAAAAACTAGAATCAAACAGAGCTAGAACTAGCACAGAAACACAACACAGACCAAAAACTAGAATCAAACAGACCTAGAACTAGCACCAAACACCACACAGACACAAAAATTGTATCAAACAGAGCAAGAACTAGCACCAAACACCACACATACCAAAAACTAGAATCAAACAGAGCTAGAATTAGCACCAAACACCACACAGACCAAAAACTGGTATCAAGTAGAGCTAGAACTAGCACCAAACACCATATATGCTCAAAAATATCAAATAGAACTACCACCAAATACCACATAGACCAAAAACTAGTATCAAACAGAACTATCACCAAACACCACACAGACCAAAAGCCAATATCAAACAGAGCTAGAACTAGCCCCAAACATCACACAGACCAAAAACTGGTATGAAACAGAACTAGCACCAAACACCACACCCACCAGAAATTGGTATCAAACAGAACTTACACCACACAAACCAAAAACTAGTATGAAACAGAACTAGCACCAAACACCACACATACCAAAAACTAGAATCAAACAGAGCTAGAATTAGCACCAAACACCACACAGACCAAAAACTAGTATCAAACAGAACTACCACCAAACACCACACAGACCAAAAGCCAATATCAAACAGAGCTAGAACTAACACCAAACATCACACAGACCAAAAACTGGTATGAAACAGAACTAGCACCATACACCACACAGACCAAAAACTGGTATCAAACAGAACTAGCAACAAACACTACATAGACGAAACAGATCAAACAGAACTAGCACCAAACACCACACAGACCAAAAACTGGTATCAAACAGAGCTAGAACAGACACCACACACCACACAGGTAAAAAAAAATAGTATAAAAAAGACCCAGAACTAGCACAGACACCACACAGACCAAAAACTAATATCAAAAACAACCAGAACTAGGCCAGATACCACTCAGACCAAAAAACTAGTGTCAAATAGAATTAGCACCAAACACGATACAGACCAACTCTAATATCAGACTCAAAAGGAACTGACACAAAACATCACACCAACCAAAATCTAATATAAAATAGAACTAGCACCAGACATCACACAGACCAAGACTAATATCAGACACAAAAACTGACAGGAAACACCACACAGGTCAAAAACTAATATCAAACAAAACTAGAACTAAATAATATCAAACAGAACTATCATCAAACACTTTCACCTTCTTCCTGACCCTTGCTATTCCTTACCTTCTTTCCCCACGTTTCTGCCTCTTCTATTCCCTTTAGATTGTAAGTAGAGAGTTTCCAATATTGTTGGGTGCTTTGTAAAAAACACTTTCTACAAAAATTCTACGCTCAAAACAGGGCCCTCCATTTTCTTCAGTTGCTAATATTGTATTTTTCCCTGTTCTCCTCCCCTGTACAGCGCTATGGAATATGTTGGCACGTTACAAATAAAAGATAATAATAATCAAACAGAACCAGAACTGACATGAAACATCACACAGACCAAAAACTAGTATAGAAAAAATAACCAGAACTAGCACCACACACCACACAGACTAAAACTGGGTTCAAACATCACAAGCACCAAACACCATACAGACCAAAAATTTGTATCAAATAGAACCAAAACAAGCACCAAACACTACACAGACCAAAAACTGGTATCAAACAGAACTAGCAAAAAACACCACATAGGCCAAAAACTGGTATAAAACAGAACTAGCACCAAACATCACACAGACCAAAAAATAGTATTAAACAGAACTAGCACCAAACACCACAGAGACCAAAAACTGGTATCAAACAGAACTAGCACCAAACACCACATAGACCAAACAGATCAAACAGAACTTGTACCAAACACTACATAGACCAAACAGATCAAACAGAACTAGCACCAAACACCACATGGACCAAAAATATCAAACAGAACTAGCACCAAACACCACATAGACCAAAAATATCAAACAGAACTAGCATCAAACACCACAGAGACCAAAAACTGGTATCAAACAGAACTAGCACAGACCAAAAACTAGTATCAAACAGAGATAGAGCTAGCACCAAACACCACATAGACCAAACAGAACTTGCACCAAACACTACATAGACCAAAAATATCAAACAGAACTAGCACCAAACACGACATAGACCAAAAATATCAAACAGAACTAGCATCAAACACCACATAGACCAAAAACTGGTATCAAACAGAACTAGCACCAAACACTACATAGACCAAACAGATCAAACAGAACTAGCGCCAAACACCACAGAGACCAAAAACTGGTATCAAACAGAACTAGCACCAAACACCACAGAGACCAAAAATATCAAACAGAACTAGCATCAAACACCACAGAGACCAAAAACTGGTATCAAACAGAACTAGAACTAGCACCAGACATCACAAAGAACAAAAACTAGTATTAAACAGAACCAGAACTAACACCACACAGACCAAAAACTAGTATCAAACAGAACAAGAACTAGCACCAGGCATCACACAGAACAAAAACTAGTATTAAACAGAACCAGAACTAACCAAACACCACACATACCAAAAACTAATATCAAACAGAACTAGCACAGACCAAAAACTAGTATCAAACAGAGATAGAGCTAGCACTGAACACCACATAGACCAAAAACTAGTATCAAACAGAACTAGCACCAAACACCACAGAGACCAAAAACTGGTATCAAACAGAACAAGCACAGACCAAAAACTAGTATCAAACAGAGATAGAGCTAGCACTGAACAACACATAGACCAAAAACTGGTATCAAACAGAACTAGCACCAAACACCACAGAGACCAAAAACTGGTATCAAACAGAACTAGCACCAAACACCACATGGAGCAAAAAATATCAAACAGAACTAGCATCAAACACCACATAGAGCAAAAATATCAAACAGAACTAGCATCAAACACCACAGAGACCAAAAACTGGTATCAAACAGAACTAGCACAGACCAAAAACTAGTATCAAACAGAGATAGAGCTAGCACTGAACACCACAGAGACCAAAAAACTGGTATCAAACAGAACTAGAACTAGCACCAGACATCACAAAGAACAAAAACTAGTATTAAACAGAACCAGAACTAACACCACACAGACCAAAAACTAGTATCAAACAGAACAAGAACTAGCACCAGGCATCACACAGAACAAAAACTAATATTAAACAGAACCAGAACTAACACCAAACACCACACATACCAAAAACTAGTATCAAACAGAACTAGCATCAAACATCACACAGACCAAAAAATAGTATCAAACAGAACTAGCACCAAACACCACAGAGACCAAAAACTGGTATCAAACAGAACTAGCACAGACCAAAAACTAGTATCAAACAGAGATAGAGCTAGCACTGAACAACACATAGACCAAAAACTGGTATCAAACAGAACTAGCACCAAACACCACAGAGACCAAAAACTGGTATCAAACAGAACTAGCACCAAACACCACGTCGACCAAAAATATCAAACAGAACTAGCATCAAACACCACAGAGACCAAAAAACTGGTATCAAACAGAACTAGAACTAGCACCAGACATCACAAAGAACAAAAACTACTATTAAACAGAACCAGAACTAACACCACACAGACCAAAAACTAGTATCAAACAGAACAAGAACTAGCACCAGGCATCACACAGAACAAAAACAAATATTAAACAGAACCAGAACTAACACCAAACACCACACATACCAAAAACTAGTATCAAACAGATCTAGCATCAAACATCACACAGACCAAAAAATAGTATCAAACAGAACTAGCACCAAACACCACAGAGACCAAAAACTGGTATCAAACAGAAATAGCACCAAACACCACATGGACCAAAAATATCAAACAGAACTAGCACCAAACACTACATAGACCAAACAGATCAAACAGAACTAGCACCAATTACCACATGGACCAAAAATATCAAACAGAACTAGCACCAGACACCACAGAGACCAAAAACTGGTATCAAACAGAACTAGCATCAAACACCACAGAGACAAAAAACTGGTATCAAACAGAACAAGAACTAGCATCAAACACCACAGAGACAAAAAACTGGTATCAAACAGAACTAGCACCAAACACTACATAGACCAAAAATATCAAACAGAACTAGCACCAAACACCACACAGACCAAAAACTGATATCAAACAGAACTAGCACCAAACACTACATAGACCAATCAGATCAAACAGAACTTGCACCAAACACTACATAGACCAAAAATATCAAACAGAACTAGAATCGAACACCACAGAGACCAAAAACCTGGTATCAAACAGAACTAGCACAGACCAAAAACTAGTATCAAACAGAACTAGAACTAGCACCAGACATCACAAAGAACAAAAACTAGTATTAAACAGAACCAGAACTAACACCACAAAGACCAAAAACTAGTATCAAACAGAACCAGAACTAACACCACAAAGGCCAAAAACTAGTATCAAACAGAACAAGAACTAGCACCCAACACCACACATACCAAAAACTAGTATCAAACATAACTAGCACCAAAAACCACAGAGACCAAAAACTAGTATCAAACATAACTAGCACCAAAAACCACAGAGACCAAAAACTGGTATCAAACAGAACTAGAACTAGCACCAAACACCACACAGACCAAAAACTAGTATCAAATAGAACCAAAATTAGCACCAAACACCACACAGACCAAAAACTGGTATCAAATAGAACCGAATTTAGCATCAAACATCACACAGACCAAAAGCTAACATAAAAGGGCTAGCACAAAATAAATTCTACATTTGTATACAATTAGTCACAGACTTGGTCATCATCAGACACGTCTAATCAGCCCATTACCCGATAGAGTTTGAGTTCAAAACTATTTTTCTCACCAATTACAAAGATGATTTTGGGTCTTTCTCTGTTGGGGTCAAATACATCATATTCCTGAATGAGCCCTGAAGATTCTGTCATGTCTGAATCACTGTCAATGGAGAACTGTGACTGGATGGGGGGCAGGCGATCATAGCGGCGCATCTGTTGGGCTGGAAGACCCTCTGAAGAGGGAGAAAATGCACATTAGCTTCATTACTGGCTTGTAATATATTTAGATATTGCAACATTGTATCAAATACTTGTACATAAAAATATAATTTTTTACTGTCAGCTTAATCAGTATCTCTTGTTTACCAATGAAAACCTCATTTGTTCCTAATATATTTCTATGTTTTTGTTTCTATCAGATTTTCTGCACTGCAGTCAAACATGGCTACTCTTTTCTCCTTTTACTCATTTGTCCTTTAATGGGAAATGGAAAGATTTTTTTTTATTTGTTGTTCTATTTCCAAACCATACTCTCGAAGCACAATAAACTGATTCAAATGTTCAACTGCTCTAGGGGCTTTTTCCTTTCAGCCAATAAGTATTAATATAACTGTATGGGTCATATTGTCTGTGTATGACATCTATAAACTTCTATACACTATGTGAATTTAATATTAGTTTACATTTTAAACAAGATTTACCTAAAAGGCCACTGTACATTGAAACATTTTTAGTCTGATTTAAGCCTTTTTTAATAAACAAAATAATAATAATTTATAAGCCTCTGCTGGACCATCTCCCAAGCTTTAACTTACCTGATTTTGCCATCCCATAAAGCCGTGTGTGTGCGCATTCTTCTGCAGCTCTACCGCACCCTAGAGCGCAACTCACAGATTTATGGGGCCAGCACCCCAATTTAGAAAAGCCTGCACTAAGCCAGCCACCGCTCTGCTATGTATCTAAATCTGCCCATGCATGCATCCCTTGTCTGATATTAGTGTTCCTCAGTGTCCATTCCTACAGGTTGTCTTGTTTCAGCATGTGTTGTCTGTTCCCTGTGTCAGTTATCATCACTACACTGCCAATGTGCCTGCCTTGCCACCACTTTCTGTAGATCTTGTATGATGTATGCTGCTGTGCCATCCATCCATACCATCTTGCAAGTGTACCATCTTGTTCCTAAGTGTATCAGTCTGCTACAGATCCTGTAGGCCACTATGAAAACAGTCAAATACTGCGAGTCTCTCACCTGCCTTGTGCTGAGTCTTCTTCCCCTGTCCACCATTGATTGGAGGCAAGGTACGTGTCAAAAATGTGTCCCATTGCACCTTTTCCGGACCCCCCAGATCCCGGACCTTTTGAAGGCACAACTCTATGTAACTGATAGGGTCCTCTGGTCTGTAGAACATCAGGCCGGAGAGGAGGCTCTGCAGGAGAAACAATGACCTCATATAACAAGACTAGAGTCTGAGGGCTTGACTGGGCCCCAAGGGCTCTGATCCAGTCAAGAGTTACTATAACATCTGCGATCCTTTGTAAATACTGTGCACAGACATATAAATATGCACATGACTACATGCATAGACACACATACATAAACATGCATGCACACACAATGGGTTAGCCGTACATCCCAGGCCTGGACTATTTCTGCAGATGGACCGGTATACTACAGGATCTTTCTCCTATGGCAGGGCTGGGCAAGTTCGGTCCTGGAGAGCCCCACTCAGGCCATGATTTGAAGATATCCCTGCTGCATACAGGTGAGTCAATCCCTTCTTCAGTCATCCTGATTGACTCACCTGTGCACAGTAAAGATATCCTCAAATACAGGCCTATGTGGGGCTCTCCAGGACCGGACTTGCCCATTCCTGTCCTATTTTGCAGGTGTTTAATCTTCATACACTATATATTACCTAGTAACCACTTTTTAAACTCATATTTCATAACATCCAGACACTAATGAGTTAATGTGTGAACACAGCAAAGTGATTAACTGCAATTAGCACTTGCTATTCAATTAGTAAAAGTCATTTGAGGCTAATGTGAGCTTTTAGTCGAGACTAACAGAATAAAAGCCATTACAGTTAGGTTGACATGGCTCCT
>CM050168.1:11908935-12156435 GCA_027410445.1 Discoglossus pictus
ACATTTACTCACATTTCACATATCCCCAGATAGCTGGGATCTGAGCGCACAAAACTACCGAATAGCGCTCAGATCCTCTTCACACAGTTCAATTGCCATGTAGCTAAAGTCTTTCCCATAGTCTTTCATTATATGAATGGGCTCCATGGCATAGCTATCTGGGGTATCATGGTTCACACAGGGCAAGTACCGAATGACCCCCCTGTATGTAAAGGGCCAGAATGAGTGACATACACTCTGGTATGGCCGAACACTGGTTCCAAAGGGCAATATGTACCAGGGCCATAGTCGCAGAGCAGGAGGCTGGCAAACAGTCCTCTCCAAGCCAAAGTGGCGAAGGGCACTTCGTCACACATCTCCCCTTTGGGGGGAAGTCTAACCAGGCACCTGGATATTTCGCTGGGGTGATGGTGCAACACGCTGAGGGGACTTGAGGGGCAGAGGCCAGTGGCACTCTGCCCTGATGCCAGCTCTTCTGCTGGTATAACCTGCAGGACCTCCTGCTCTGTACAAGGGACAAAGGGAGGGCAGAGGCCGACTGCACTCTGCCCCGCTGTCAGCTCTTCTGCTGGGGTACTTGGGACATATTCCGGCTCAGTAGCCAGGGAAACGTGGGGGTCAGTGGGGGTTAACATTTCCTCTGTTAACCCTGGGGCCACATTAGAAGTTAGCTGGGGAGGGGAATTTGTACCTACCCCCTCCCCCGGTTGTCCCAGTGACGGTAGTTGGGGATCTTGACAAGCTGTGGGCGCAGAGACCACGGTCCCATCTGCGCCGTCTGGGAGATTGGTGTCTCCCCTGGTTAGGGTAAACTGTCGCTGGGGGGGAAGGACGACACCTTCTGCCCCCTGTGTTTCACACTGCCGCTGGGGGGGAAGGACAACACCTTTGGCCCCCTGGTGTACCCACTGCCGCTGTGGAGGAAGGTCGACACCTTCTGCTCCCTGAGGTACACACTGCCGCTGGGGGGGAAGGACAACACCTTCTGCCCCCTGGGGTTCACACTGCCGCTGAGGGGGAAGGACGACACCTTCTGCCCCCTGGGGTTCACAGTGCCGCTGGGGGGAAAGGACGACACCTTCTGCCCCCTGGGGTTCACACTGCCGCTGGGGAGGAAGGACGGCCCCTTCTGCTCCCTGGGGTACACACTGCCGCTGGGGGGGAAGGCCGACACCTTCAGCTCCCTGGGGTACACACTGCAGCTGGGGAGGAAGGACGACACCTTCAGCTCCCTGGGGTACACACTGCCGCTGAGGGGGAAGGACGACACCTTCTGCCCCCTGGGTTTCACACTGCCGCTGGGGTGAAAGGACGACACCTTCTGCCCCCTGGGGTTCACACTGCCGCTGAGGGGGAAGGACGACACCTTCTGCCCCCTGGGGTTCACACTGCCGCTGGGGGGAAAGGACGACACCTTCTGCCCCCTGGGGTTCACACTGCCGCTGGGGAGGAAGGATGGCACCTTCTGCTCCCTGGGGTACACACTGCCGCTGGGGGGGAAGGCCGACCCCTTCAGCTCCCTGGGGTACACACTGCTGCTGGGGGGGAAGGCCGACACCTTCAGCTCCCTGGGGTACACACTGCTGCTGGGGGGAAAGGATGACACCTTCGGCCCCCTGGGGTACACACTGCCGCTGGGGGGGAAGGCCGACATCTTCAGCTATCTGGGGTACACACTGCTGCTGGGGTGGGAGGATGACACCTTCGGCCCCCTGGGGTACACACTGCCGCTGGGGAGGAAGGACGACACCTTCGGCTCCCTGGGGAACACACTGCCGCTGGGGAGGAAGGACAACACCTTCGGCTCCCTGGGGTACACACTGGCGCTGGGGGGGAAGGACGACACCTTCGGCCCCCTGGGGTACACACTGCTGCTGGGGAGGAAGGACGACACCTTCAGCTCCCTGGGGTACACACTGTCGCTGGGGAGGGGAATTAGTTGGAGTATTCCACGTGGAGCGGTTTCTGTTTCTGGGACAGTCTCTCTGCATTTGACCCTGCTGGTTACACGTGTGGCACCTGATGTACCGTGCAGGGGTTTGGTAGTTCCCACCACCCGGACGCAGTGCTGGGGGGGGGTTAATGGTGGGAGGTGGGTTAGCAGCTCCCAAGATGGACCGCTCCCGTGCCCGCTGCTTTTCCATTATGAATTTGTGGACATCTGTCATTAACCATTCCAAGGTTTTCATGGGAAGCATACCTGGGAAAAAGGCCAGTCTGCTTTGGAGTTCTCTTCCAAACTCATTCTGTGGGGTAATACGAGGTACTGTAACCATGAGTTCCTTTCTGTCTGCATCCCTGTAGTCCGCGGCCGCCTCCTCCGCCTCATGATGGAACGCTGTCTGAAAACTAGCCGGTTCCATCCTGCTGTAGCCAGGGGCGCTGTACGGATACTAGCGTTGCCCTCAATTTGTACTCCACGGAATGGTGTCTCCTGTAGCTGTCCTTCTGACCGTGGGAACAATCCCGCCACTTGCCAACAAATGTAACGGAGCTGGGACATGCAGTCCAAAATCTCCGCTGGTATACGATAAAATACCCAAGAGGCACTACAGTTTCACCATCCCCGACCTCCCATATTGGACGACACACAATTTGGGAGTCAAATGAATACTGACTTTATTTACCTTTACAGAAATATATATACATCTCTTTGGCCACAGGTAATACCCATGCCCATATTTGGCCACACACAATACACATAAAGAGAACAATAGGGGGGGTCACACCTCCCTGGCAACTTTGATACAATCAGACATTGATTCAATTACACTTCTTTGTTCTTATCTGAGAATGAAAACACTGTATACAATAGACTTCCTTTATCTTATGCGGAGTCGCTGTAACAAGATTATCTCCCATGCCAAGTATCTGTAAATGTCTGGGACAATATTCTGCAGAGCATCAACCAACATACATATATGAGGATCATATTTTAACCATAATAATCATAAAACAGGGTAAAACAGTGATGGGTTCCGCTACAAATCTAATGGAGCGAGGCAAGGAGTTCCAAATAGTAGGGGCAGCACAAGAAAAGTCTTGAAGACGGGAGTAAGAGGAGGAAATAATAAGGTTGTTAGAAGAACGAAGGGGGCGGTTGGGAGAGTATTTTGAAACAAGAGCAGAGATATAAGGGTTGAGGGGGGTTAATGGTGGGAGGTGGGTTAGCAGCTCCCAAGATGGACCGCTCCCGTGCCCGCTGCTTTTCCATTATGAATTTGTGGACATCTGTCATTAACCATTCCAAGGTTTTCATGGGAAGCGTACCTGGGAAAAAGGCCAGTCTGCTTTGGAGTTCTCTTCCAAACTCATTCTGTGGGGTAATACGAGGTACTGTAACCATGAGTTCCTTTCTGTCTGCATCCCTGTAGTCCGCGGCCGCCTCCTCCTCCTCATGATGGAACGCTGTCTGAAAACTAGCCGGTTCCATCCTGCTGTAGCCAGGGGCGCTGTACGGATACTAGCGTTGCCCTCAATTTGTACTCCACGGAATGGTGTCTCCTGTAGCTGTCCTTCTGACCGTGGGAACAATCCCGCCACTTGCCAACAAATGTAACGGAGCTGGGACATGCAGTCCAAAATCTCCGCTGGTATACGATAAAATACCCAAGAGGCACTACAGTTTCACCATCCCCGACCTCCCATATTGGATGACACACAATTTGGGAGTCAAATGAATACTGACTTTATTTACCTTTACAGAAATATATATACATCTCTTTGGCCACAGGTAATACCCATGCCCATATTTGGCCACACACAATACACATAAAGAGAACAATAGGGGGGGTCACACCTCCCTGGCAACTTTGATACAATCAGACATTGATTCAATTACACTTCTTTGTTCTTATCTGAGAATGAAAACACTGTATACAATAGACTTCCTTTATCTTATGCGGAGTCGCTGTAACAAGATTATCTCCCATGCCAAGTACCTGTAAATGTCTGGGATAATATTCTGCAGAGCATCAACCAACATACATATATTAGGATCATATTTTAACCATAATAATCATAAAACAGGGTAAAACAGTGATGGGTTCCGCTACAAATCTAATGGAGCGAGGCAAGGAGTTCCAAATAGTAGGGGCAGCACAAGAAAAGTCTTGAAGACGGGAGTAAGAGGAGGAAATAATAAGGTTGTTAGAAGAACGAAGGGGGCGGTTGGGAGAGTATTTTGAAACAAGAGCAGAGATATAAGGGTTGAGGGTTTTATACGTTAGGGTCATGATTTTAAATTTGTTCCTGGAGGCTATGGGAAGCCAGTGGAGTGTCTGACTAAGAAGTGCTGCAGAGACTGAGCGTTTGGTATGGAAGATGAGTCTAGCGGAGGCGTTCATTATGGATTGGAGGGGAGACAGATGGGGAGGCCAGCAAGGAGGGAATTGCCGTAGTCGAGACGAGACATGATGAGAGAGTGTATTAGAATTTTAGCTGTGTCTTCTGTAAGATAATGACGAATTTTGGAGATGTTTTTTAGGTAAAACTGACAATATTTGTTATTGTTTGTATGTAAGGAATAAAAGAGACCTCGGGATCCAGTAGAACCCTAAGACAATGGGCCTGGGAGGTGGGAGTGATGATGGCATTGTCAACAGTGAGAGATATTTGAGGAGTGAAAGCTGTAGTAGAGGGTGGAAAGATAAGGAGTTCAGTCTTAGACATGTTGAGCTTGAGTTGACGGGCGGACATCCAGGAGGATATGCTAGAGAGGCAGTTGGAAACTTGAACTTAAAGGTAGATTTGAGGTCATCTGCATAGAGATGATACTGAAATCCAAAGGATGTTATAAGGGTACCAAGGGAGGAGGTGTAGATGGAGAAGAGGAGGGGGCCTAGGACAGAACCTTGGGGAACGCCAACAGACAGAGGATGCAGAAGAGGAGCCAGAGAAGGAGACACTAAATGTACAATCTTCTAGATAGGATGTGAACCATGAGAGAGCTGGATGCCAAAAGAGTGGAGAGTTTGGATTAGAAGAGGGGGGTCAACTGTATCGAAGGCAGCAGAGAGATCCAGGAGAATTAGAATAGAGAAGTTACCCTTTGATTTGGCGGTTAGCAAGCCATTGGTGACTCTTGTGACGGCTGTTTCTGTAGAGTGTTAGGCCAGAAAGCCAGATTGGAAGAGGTCATGAAGGAAATTGGAGGAAATAAATTGAGTGAGGCGATCGTAAACAAGCCGCTCAAGCAGTTTAGAAGCCAGGGGAAGTAGTGAGATAGGGCGGTAGTTGGAGACAGAAGCTGGGTCAGATGAGGGCTTCTTAAGAATGGGTGTAATTATGGTGTGTATTAAAGAGGATGGAAACTTTCCAGTGTTTAGGGAGGTGTGAGAGCTGGGATTAGTGTGGTAGAAAGGGGGGATCAGCTGTGATGGAATAGGATCATGTGGACATGTTGTAAGGTGAGAGGTTGATAGTAAAGTAGATATTTCATCCTCGGTTACAGGGTCAAGGGAGTCCATAGTGGAGGAGGCATTGGGGAAGGGTAGGGGCTGGGTGTTGTCAGTTTGTTGAGAGGATGGTGAGTTAGGACCAAGCTGGGAGGGAGTTAATTTCAGATGGTTTCAATTTTATATTTAAAGTGGTTGGCAAAGTCATCAGCAGTAAAACAGGAAGGGGCAGGAGGTGGGGGTGGGCAAAGGAGGGTGTTGAATGTAGAAAATAAATGTTTAGAGTTGGAGGACAGGTTTGATATTAGTGATGAGAAGTAATGTTGTTTGGCAAGATTGAGGGCAGAGAAGTAGGAGCGCAAGGTAAACTTATAGTGGAGAAAGTCTGCTGAAGTGCGAGATTTCCTCCATAGTTTAGCAGTGCGTGAGCATCTCTGTAGATGTGTTGTGTTTGTGTAGTGTGCCATGGTTGTGGGTGAGAGCGAGGGCGTCTGCGTGTGGGCAAGAGTATCAAGGGTGGAGGTTAGAGTCATGTTGTACTGTGAAGTTGCGATGTCAGGGCAGGCAAGGGTGGTGAGGGGGCAGAGAAGGGTTTTTTAGCACATTGGAAAATTGTTGTGGGTTGAGTGCTTGCAGGTTTCTGCGGGTACTGGTGACAGGGATTGAAGAAGGGTGGTGAGCGGAAGATGAGGTGAGGTTGCAAGTTAGCAGGTGGTGGTCAGATAGGGGAAGTGGGGAGATGACAAGGTTGGAGATAGTGCAGAGATTAGTAAAACTAAGGTCAATGGAGTGTCCACCATGGTGAGTTGTGGAATCTGTCCATTGTGAGAGGCCAAGGGAAGAAGTAAGTGCAAGTAATTTTGCAGTTGATGGGGAGGGGTGTGTGTCAGTGGCTATGTTGAAATCGCCAAGAATGAGTGAAGGTATATTGGAGGAGAGAAAGTTAGGGGAGCCAGGTGGCAAAATGATCCAGAAATGAATAAGGTGATCCAGGCGGAAGATAGATCACGACTACTCACAGAGGGATGGGAGAGAAGATGCGGATAGTGTGAACTTCAAAAGATGAAAATTGGAGGGAGGGAACAGGGGGAATGCAATGAAAAGTGTAGCGAGAGGATAGTAGTATGCCCACACCTCCACCTTGGTTGTTTCCAGGTCTAGGAGTGTGGCTGAAATGTAGACCACCATAAGAGAGTGCAGCAGGGGAGACAGAGTCAGATGGAGTGAGACAGGTTTCCGTGATAGCCAGTAAACTTAGGGAGTTGGAAATAAAGAGATTATGAATGAAGGTAAGTTTATTGCAAACAGACCTTGCATTCCAGAGGACACATGAGAAGGGCAAAGTAGATGGTTTGCGACAAGTGATGGGTATTAGATTATGGGTGTTTTGGGCATTTGCTGACTCTACGTGGCTGACAGCGGGTGGGAATGAGTGAGGGGCCTTGTTGCTTAATAATAGCAAGATATGTATTTATTTGTTAAGCATAAACATAGGTTGCCTTTATATGAAAGTCCCACCTTTGGGAAATACAAATATTGCAGTCTGTATTATTGCGCTTGTCTAGTTTGTACTTATTGATCAAATAAGGTTGTGGTTCTAAGATTTAGTGTGTTAGGATTCTCAGGAAAGAATTATGCAAACCATCACTGAATTGCTTCTAGAGTTCATAGCCAAATTTGCTGGTAGTTGGTACATTGCTGGCCCCTCTGCCATTTAAAGGGTTTAAAGGTATTTGGAAGTTAGTGGAATAGGTTCCCCGGGGTTCAGTGGTGTTTTCACCGCTGTCATCCGGGGTTTGTCATGGAAGCAAGAGGTCACACAACCCTGAAACCAAGCATAATTGGGCCTGGTCAGTACTAGGATGGGAGACCACCTACTAGATGTGTCCTGTGGCCCAATGGAGATCTGGAAACACACTCCAGTATCTCTGCCATGAAAACCAAGTGGATCTGCATGACCATGGACATAAAGATGTGCCTCATGTGGTATTGTCCATGAGGTCACAGAGAGTTGGAGACGACTGAACAATGCAAAAAAAGTTGTCCCATATTAAATAATTTTATTGAGGATTTCTGTATATTTATAATTCAAAACACATTTGACATTTCTTGTGTGAGCTCCACCCCCAAGGCAATTTTAGAGGCAGAGAGTCCTAGCCAATGAGCTGTGTGGAGCTGTGTGAGAGAGAATCAGCTGTCAGCATCATGGCTGCCTCCCAACAGAGTAAACATTGCTTTACCTGCCTCTGATTGGCCACAACTAATTATGACTTTTATACTAATTTAGCTTGAATTTGAGAGTGTTCCTATAATAATCAAGTGCCTGAAAACTGAAAGCATGTAGGGTAAGATTATTAGTGATTATTTTGGGATTTTTCATGCAAATGTTTTTGTAGACTATGAATTCTCCTCTATCAGATAATCCATGACATGTCCAAACGCCTTTAAGGTTAAAAAACAAGCAAAAAAAGAGCGAGCGCTCACTAGCCGCGTCCTCACACCCAGACGTGATAAAATATTCATCCAAATACTCTCAACAAATAGCAGTTTTGCAGAAACTTACATTATGTGCCTGAGTGCAGATACCAGGAAACCACAGAGCTCTAAAAATACTAATAACAGCCCGGCTACCTCCATTTATGGAACATTGCTAGAGAGCGCTCCTCCTCCGCAGTCATAGAACATTAGCATCAAAATCATTACTCCAGCTTCATGCTTAAAGGTACACAATATTCTATCATATAAAAATATAAGTAATAACACCTACTTTTACAACTGAATTTGGTTAAAACATTACTTATTCATATAGTAAAGATAGATTGCGCTGAAGTTTGAATTTATACCTGAAAATGAACCTTCCTCATCCACTCACTAAGCAAAATATGTTTCTTTTTCATATATGATCATATATACTATTATCTTTTTGTCCCTTCTCAGGTTCCTGGAATAATTCTGTGCAGGATTTTAACTTGTTTTAAATGTCCAAATGTGAACACAGATGTACTATGTATTTTCTGTACTACTGTACAGTGGAGGCTTCTGTCGCTCTTTTGCCCACCATAAATTAAATGATTGTTGTGGTGAACTACCTCCCCACAAAATCAACTCCACAAGCTAGGAACCGGCACCGCGATGATGAGAGGCAGTAACCTCGAAACTGTCCGTGGGTAGGTTTCCTAGCTTGTACATAATCCATCCTGGGCTTTGCTTAAAGCTGTGTAATACAGCTAGGAACCGGCACCGCGATGATGAGAGGCAGTAACCTCAAAACTGTCCGTGGGTAGGTTTCCTAGCTTGTACATAATCCATCTTGGGCTTTGCTTAAAGCTGTGTAATACAGCAAGCATATTCCTAAAAGGAGCCATGATTGAAATGGTATTGGAAATGGTATTGGATCAAAAAGCGAAGCCTTTGTGGGCACATTTGCATGTCCCTGCCCAGGTTCCCAAAATGCGGTGAAATAACTGTATTTCTTGGAAATCTGAGCAGAAAAATATGTTTTTTTAACTTAGTTTTAGTCATTCAAATGTGAGCACAACTATTTATATACTCTGTACGGTGGAGGGTTTCTATCGCTTTTTGCCCACAATAAATTAATATATATATATATATATATATATATATATATATATATATATATATGTGTAAATATATATATATATATATATATATATATATATACACGCATTTTGTCATTTAATCAGCAATTAGCCTATAGGAGTTTGCATTTGCCTGAACTGAATCCATAAGAAGTTGACATGAAGTCAGACCTGTGTAGACCTGGTGAATAATCAAGTTAGCCTATAGCCCCCGTGCTATTCCGGCGGTGTATATTGCAATATACCCGTAATTCGCCTACAAGAGCTTTTTTCTCTGCATTACACGTTTATGTTAATCTTTTGCTCCACCACATACGGCACTCAGCCCACATCCAGCCGTATCCGCAAGAGATTTCAGTTTATGGATGAGAAGCAGCTCTAGGAGCCAACAGAAAATGAGAACGAAACAATTACTATAATGAGCGAGAACAAGTGCTGTAACTGCGACAAGGAACCATTACATTTATAGTTACATAGTAATTGAGGTTGAAAAAATACCTTTAGTCCATCAAGTTCAACTTTTTTAGATCTCCTCTGATCTGCAGTATTCAGATTAATTATTTATTGTTAATTGATCCAAAAATTAATTCCTTCCTGACCCCAGAAACTGCCGGTCGGATCCCTCCCTGGATCAATACTCTCTCTCTAATTAACCAGGATAACCCTGAATGCCCTTTTTATTTAGAAATAAACTCAATCCCTTTTTAAAGCTATCTATCGAATACGCTGTCACCACCTCGTTTGGAAGAGAATTCCACGATTAACCCCCTTACTGTGAAGAACCCTTTTCTTTCTTTAAGGTGGAATCTTTTTACTTCTAACCTCAAGGGATGTCCCCTTGTCAGATGAAAACATCTTGGCACAAAAAGTTCCCTTGACAAATCTTTATACTGACCCTGGATATATTTATATAAGGTCTTTCTTCATAACTTAGCCCCTCCATTCCCCTTATTAGTTTTGCTTTTCCAGCTCTAAAATGTCCTTTTTATGAAGTGGTGCCCAAAATTGTACTGTATAGTGGCAGAATTATATCTGCTTCCCTGGCTTCTATACCCTTCTTAATATATATATATATATATATATATATATATATATATATATAATATTTTTAATTATTTACATTATTTGAAATTAAATAGATGTAACAATTGTATTTATAGATTAAATAAATGTAACAGTGTTTATTATGTGTTTATATAATATATACATGGACAATGCATTAGATCATATGTTCCTAGGCAACATGATTTTCTGATATGTATTAACCCTGTGAGTATTGGCTTGTGTGTTACCCTTGATGTTGTATAATGAAACAGACATAATAATACATTATCATATTTTTTGATTACACATATGTTTATATTGGAATGTTGAGTGACAAATAATGTTGGAATTTCATCATTGTAATTGTTTTTTGTTGCTGTACTTTATCTTTAACTATTGCTGCAGCACTAAGCAATGGTTTTAAAACCATTTGCTAGTGGTCTTTGGTACACGTAATATTTCCTTCAGCTTTTTGCAGTTACGGCAGTGCCCCGGTTTGTAAGTGCTCCGTAAATTCTTATTAGCACAAGGTTTTGGTATAATCTAATAGTCTAATGGAGTAACTCGTAATCTTTTAGCAGTGCAAGAATCAATGGAGATGTGTGCCGTGCTTTTCAGCTTTGTTGTTCCGCAGTCACTCGTAGCAGTGTTTACCGGATGGTGGAATACCATGGGGCCATATTAAATTCCAGCCTCGTAAGTCCAATGTGAAGCACGTAAGGGCTGCGTGCTTCAAATTTGATCGTTTTACGTTGCTATTAATTTAGAAAGGGCTGTGGGCTACTAGCGAGAGACACTAATTCGTAAACCAGTTTGCGCACTCCAGAGTTGCCTGCATGCACGCAAACGATTAAGCAAGCACGTAGTTAAGGGTTCGGATGGAGCCAATAGAAAAAGATATAGTTAGCGTTACGTCACTGAAAAAGTGGAGGATAGATTTCTAAGTCCTACGTGCTTCAAATCCAGTTTGCGATCGGACGCACATTCCAGATATAATGCAATATTAATCATAAATATGATATTCTATTACATGCGTGTTACAGTATATGTCGTAACACATTGATTGCAGGGATCGATATAACACGAAATATAAACATGAAATAAAATATTTTTCGGGGCCGATTTGCGGGCTTGAGAATGTTGTGCTATTCATTCTAAGTCTGTCCCCTCTCCTGTCTCTGTCCACTCCCCTGTCTTTCCCTTCTCCTGTCTCTGTCCCCTCTCCTGTCTCAGACACCCCCCAAAAGATTTGCGATTCTTAAGCATTAGTGCAGATTGATTGTTGGAGAAAGCAGAAATAATCCTTAGTTTTATTAAAATTATATTTATTCATTCATTCAGTTTCCCTGCAGTGTCACACAAATAGGTGCTTCCATTGTCAATCCAGTAAGAGAACTTGTCAAAGCTAAGCGTGTCCATCCAGTACACCATGTTGTCACGGTAAAGTGTGTCCATACAATATGCCATCTTGTCACAGTTGGGCGTGTCCATCCAATACGCTGTCTAATCACAGTTGGGTGTGTGCATCCGATACACCATCTAGTCAAAGTCCATAGTGTCCATGCAGTATGCCACCTGGGCCATCCAGTATGCCATCTTGTCTCAATTCTGTGTGCCATAACCTGTATCTTTGGAGTTATGTATCAAAGCTGGTGAGTTCCATATTGTTTTGTGAGCAATATCAGAGATTGTACTTAGCCTCTAGTCAGTGATATTAACATGAAAGTGCAGATCCCAGAGGTCAGGGGGAATTAACCCAATAAGACTCAGAAAAAGAAACTGCAAAAATGAATAAATAACACAGGATAAAGGTAATTTAAAGGTATAATTGCATTAATGGGTCACTGGCAGATTGTGTTGTAAATATATGTAGAAATAAAGTGTAATTGATAAAGCATTCCCTCACTTTACTTTTGCAAAACGTGATTGTTTCTACTACTTCCAGTATATGTCAAGTACTTCAGGTTGGTTGGAACCTTTGTCTTGAAACACATCCTTGTACACTGTCTGTGATGTTCAACAACCAGCCTGGGGTACTGGGGTCTCCGTGCAGTAACAATATGGGAAGTGACACTCTTGTCATCAGGGGTCATGTGCCATGACCTCCAGTGTTAGATCTAAGAGCAAAGAGAGTACATATCATATTTATGGACAACACTCCGGTACCCCCACACATAATACAAACAGGACCGCCCAGATTATGCTGGAACTAGAGATCTCGCGGAGGTGTAGGTTAAGCAGAAATGAACTTCCATGGTCGTCTGGCAGAGTTAATGGCGCACTACTATGGTAACTATGAGGCAAGACTATGTACCCCCCAACATGTCTTTCTTATAAGGCTTAGTACCTTCAGGTTTAGCCACATTATAAACCTACTTAGCACTCGATGATAACCGTTTCTATTAGTGTTTCTTATACCACTCAACTCTAAATACTGAAAAAAAATAAGAAAAAGCGCTACTTAATAATCTCTATTAGTAACAAACATTTATTTTCAAATACAGTGATAATTTGGCAAAACTACAATACAAGTCTTTGCAAATGCAGGAAGCAGTCTATTCCCAAGGTTCCTTATAGTTAACGTTGTATAAAAGAATGAGACATAAACTGCCCAGCAAGGTTTTTGGGACTCCAGCATTTTTTTGCTGAGCCTTCCAGACAGGAGGCATCCCTTCGGGGATCATAGACTGATTTCTCTTTATGAATTCTATACCGCACTAATATCATTAACACTATATATGTATCGTCTCAAACATAGGATCCATTTTATTGCAGTATAATTTATCAATATAATAAATATTCTCCGATCCCTTATTTTTGCTTCTTACGTGTACCTCGGTGTTATGCACCTGGAAAATAGATATTTTTGTTTATTATTAATATAGCAAATTATCACTGTAAATAATTTTTTAGCATTAATAGCACGTTTTCTTTTTCTTATTTTGTTTCAACAAGAAAGTATGGTCAGTTTGCTTTGTATGTGGGTCTAAATGTGTATGTTTTTTCTCACCAATGTCTATTTATGGAACTTTCTGCGTGTGCGTGTCCGGTGCGTGGTTTGGTGTGCGTGCCTGGAGGTATTCCTGTGAATTTGAGTCTCTGAATAAGTGTGTGTACGTGGGACTTATGCTGGCGTAAAGTACATTTCCCTTTTCTTGTTAAACAATTACATGGCACTCTCCCTCTTTGCATATTTCCAGCAGCAATCATTCAAGGATACACATAAAAAGTCTAAAAATAAATATATATTTAAACACCAGAACAAAACGTATAATTGAAAATGAAAATTATTTAACATTCTACATCTGATGACAAAATTAATCTTATCTAACTTTACCATAATGAACCAAAGTTACTAATACTGATTAACATTATCAAGTAGTAGCAAATAACACATATTCACATCTCAAAAATCATAAAAACATACATGTGCGTCATGTTTTCAGCAAGTCTGGTCTGTGTGTATGTGAGTATGAGTGTGCATATACATGAGTGTGTGTGGGAGGCAAGTTCTGTGCGTAAGGGGAGGGGCCTTTGTGTGTTTGCCTTGATATGTGGGAATGCCTCTGTCTGCCTCTATCAATGTGTCTCTGCGATTGTGGGTCTTTGTGTTTTGATTGTGTGTGTGTAGTTCTATGTGTGTATGTAATTGATTGCATGTT
Organism: Discoglossus pictus; assembly: GCA_027410445.1. Lineage (NCBI taxonomy): Eukaryota > Metazoa > Chordata > Amphibia > Anura > Alytidae > Discoglossus > Discoglossus pictus. Next base: position 11,922,637 of record CM050168.1, read on the forward strand.
TAGGTCTATCTGGGACAGTACAAAAAGTAGAAGGGTGGGGGAGAGATAGCGCACCAGATCCTAGTGCCGGTAACCAAGGTGTAAACTTTTATTTTTTTTAAAAAATATATAATGTTCGACTTTCACCTTCTATAAACGCAATTCATTCGTACATCAAGGACGTCCCAACACGTACTGACCTCTCGGATGGTGCTTCTTCCACTTATGAGCATCTTGTCTTATGCTCCATATAGTGCAATATGGGTATCAGTGTAACATATGTGTAAGTTTCCAATGTATGGAAAATGCTATTTATAAATAATGACGTGTGAGTATGAACAAGATTAATGTATTATCTGAAAGCAAAAATATACCTTATATACTCGAGTATAAGCCGACTCGAGTATAAGCCGAGGCACCCATTTTACCACAAAATAGTGGGTAAAATGAGTGACTCGAGTATAAGCCGAGGGTGGGAAATGTGCTGCCCCCTGTGTCCCTCTCTCTCCGTGTCTCTTCTCCCCTCTCCCTTCCCTGTGTCTCTTCTCCCTTCTCCCTTCCCTGCGCCTCTTCCAACCTCTCCCTCCCGTGTCTCTTCCCCCCTCCCTTATCACTCTCCTCATCCTCCCTCCTCAACCTCCCTCCTCATCCTCAACCCCTATCCTCATCCTCTCTCCTCAACCCCCCATCCTAAACCCCCCTCCTCAACCTCAACCCCCCTCCTCAACCCCTCCTTCTCATCCTCAACCCCCCTCCTCATCCTCAACCCCCCCATCCTCATCCTCTCTCCTCAACTTATCCTAAACCCCCCTCCTCAACCTCATCCCCCCTCCTCAACCCCTCCTCCCCATCCTCAACCCCCCTCCTCAACCTTCCTCCTCAACCCCCCCATCCTCATCCTCAACCCCCATTCTCAACCTCAACCCCCCTCCTCAACCTCAACCCCCCTCAACCCCAACCCACCTCCTCAACCTCAACCCCCCTCAACCTCCCCCCTCAATCCCCTCCTCAACCCCCATCCTCATCCTCAACCCCCCATCCTCAACCTCCTCCTCAACCCCCCATCCTCATCCTCAACCCCCCTCAACCCCAACCCACCTCCTCAACCTCAACCCCCCTCAACCTCCCCATCCTCAACCCCCCATCCTCATCCCCCCATCCTCAACCCCCTCCTCAACCCCCATCCTCATCCTCAACCCCCCATCCTCAACCTCAACCCCCCATCCTCAACCTCCCTCCTCAACCTCAACCCCCCATCCTCATCCTCCCATCCTCAACCTCAACCCCCCTCCTCAACCTCAACCCCCCTCAACCTCAACCCACCTCCTCAACCTCAACTTCCCTCAACCCCAACCCCCCTCCTCAACCCCCCTCCTCCACCTAAACCCCCCTAAATACCTCCCCCCTCTCCCCTCACTTAGCTGCTTGTGCTCCGGCCTCCGCTCCTTGACCCGGCGCGCATGTGACGTCACATGCGCGCCGCGTCATTAGCATATACCGGGCGAGAGTCTAACCTTATATATTTAAAAAAAAAAAAAAGTTTTAGATTGTTACACCTTGATTATCTGCACTAGGATCTGGTGCGCTATCTCTTCCCCACGCTTCATTTTGTATACAACTTAACTGTGTTTTGAGAGAAGCAGCACGCCTAGCAAACGACCAATATATTTAACTAGTAAATTGCCCGTCAAAAAATGACGGCAATGGAATTGTAAGGTAGCTAATGTTGTTTTGTGTGAAATATATAATCCAATTAATAAATGAATATACTTTACCTATTTTGAAGCATTGTATTGAAGAGCTGCAATCTGTTTTGATGTTGCTGCAGCATTAGTGGTGTGGAGCTGCTGTGTAAGCGTGATGAATGTGTGCAGTGTAATACTGTGCGTGCGCGAGACGAAACCGTTAGTTGGGTACTTCCGCATTAGCGTAAAATGGCAGGTAATATGTGGTATGCGTCTTAGCGGTATATCTGTAGGTCGTTTGTGGTGTTTTGCGAGTTTCATGTGGTGTTTTGCGTCGTTAGAGTGCTGTAGCCTCGTTTTCGTTTTGTTCGCCGGACATTTTTTCTCTCGCTTAGAGAATTTTTTAGTGTCTAAACTCTTTTATTTTGAGTTAAATGAAGGTGTAAGTTGCTTTTTTGAGGTCGTGGATGCTTCCTCTTGCTGTCGGTAAGCTTTTTATGTATGTGCTGTGTGTATTTATTGTGTTTTGATTTTTTTCATGTTCGCGAGTTGCGGACGATTTTTGCGAGGTCGTAATGAGTGTTTACGTGTCTCGTATGTTATTTGCGCTGCGCGGTAATTTTTGCGAGGGTCGCAGTTGGTGTGTCGTGTTGTTTGCATTATAACGTAAAGTTTGCAAGGGTCGCAGTTGCTGGCAGGGAGCGCCTGCGGCGCTCCTTGCCAGCAACCGAGGCCCTCGCCCGCGATATATTACCCTGTAACATGTTTATCTTTGATACCTGGGACAGTAGGTCTGTGTGTATGTGCATGTCAGTGTCTGTAGTTAGCTCTGTGTGATTGTGTGTGTGGACCCAAATCTCTGTTTTCCGCGTGTAACCATGCGTGTCTGCCTGAGTCTGTGTGTGTGTGGAGTGTCGGTGGTGATAGTGGGCTTGTGCATGGGTCTTTATGTCCTGTGTACCATGCTTGTGTGTCTGTATCCTAGGCAGTGGGAGCCTCCCAGTGAGCCAACTAATGAGCCATAAAGGAATTAAAAGATAGTACAAAACGTCCTTTGCAAAACTTAGTACCCTGTCCAGTAGCCATCATGCCTATATCTGTGTCAGTGTTGTGGGTCTGTGAATCTGTGTCAGTGTCATTTTGTCTATATGCTTGGGTCACGGTAAATATAAATGTTTGTGTGCATATAGAGACATGTATACACAACGAACGCTTATGATGACTTCTGCTTCGCCCGCTCTAGTTACATGCATTTAAATATAAATATAAAACTACAATATCATTAACGTTACCTACACAGTTTTTGTAACAAAATTATAACTTTGGAATCATTGCAGGGTTTTTGCCTTTTTATCAAAATCTTTCCACTTGCCTCTAATTTAAATTGTGTACTAGATTATTCCTTCAGCATGGATAGGGTTAAAGGGATATGGGAGTTTTCTGGATTTTAATAGGTATATAATATCCCTGGGCATCTATTTACTTCTATGTACTTAATTGTATGAAAAAGTGCTAATAAGCTCTGTTTTTAGTGCATAAAATCAAACAAAAAATGCCTGTATGGGTCTGCCCTCTGCAGCTGGCAAAGACACAGAGTCTGTAGGGTGGTGCGTAGTGTCCTAGCCTATCAGGGACTACATCTCAGCAGTATGGTTCATGTTAATGACACATGGTCACTGATCGGTTAGTATAAGACACTGCACTGCCAGTACTATAGTGTTGAGGGCAGACCCAAGGAGGGACTATTTGTTTGATTTTAGTCAGTAAACACAGAGTTTATAAGTCCTTCTTAATAAAACAAAGTACATACAAGTAAATAGATTCCACATCCCTTTAAGTTGATAAGTTGTTTTGACCCAACCATAGTGCAGACTGGATATGTTCCATACTTTGCTAGAACTTAGAGAGCCACCGTAGAGGTCCTAGTTACGGTAGAAAAGTAATTGACCAATAATATATAAATATTTCAATTGAAGGTTATTAGCAAAAGATGCAAATTATTAACAGAAACATATCTTTGAATTTTTTTTTTTTAATTACCCTAACAAGTGATGAATGGCTCGGCGGATTATTGGCTTCCTTTTGCATACGACTTCCGAGGATTCAACAACCAGAATCTATTGTTACCTCAGGAGCCATATAAATAATTAGCCTGTTATTCCAGTAATTAGGTAAATATAGTTAATGAAAAGGTGTTTTTCTAAAACTAGATTACTTTTTCAATAATGTTTAGTTGCAAATATTCATACTTTACTTTCTTACCATAACTAAGGAACCTTGACACTTTAAGGCTAATATAGTTAAGGAATATATGTCTAATTGCTGTGTTATGATGATCTGTGAGAAGGTTTGCCCAATTTGAAAAGGGTCATAAGTTGGTACAGGGCTTTCAAGGTTACCAGAAGGAAGTGTGCTGATTATTGGAACTCAAGTCCATCCTTGCCCCATGTTTCTCACTAACTAGTTCAATCACTGTGCTGGACGGTCAAGGCAGAAGACAATGGGCCACATTCAATTTGAAGCCCGCAACTTGATCGCAGACGGCCAAATGTCTGCCAGTAAATTGCGGGCTCCCGTTCGTCTCCGATTGCGATGCAATTCAGTTGCTTAAGGCCGCAAGTTACGGGTCCCAAGCCAAAACTGTAAACCATATACTGGTTCTGAGCACTTCAGGACGGGAACATGCTCAATTAAGCAAGCCCGTAACCTCCCATTTCAAATCGGCCAATAGAAAATTAGACTGTCATTATTACGGCAGTAAAACATGGAGGTTACATGTCAATCAATTAGGTTAGGGGGTCCAATATGCGATCAGACTTGCAAACCTGCAAAATAAAGAATTATGAAAATGAATGCCAATACTGCTCTAGTACATGTGGGTGGCCTGATATGTACTAACTCATTGATATCCGAGATTGATTTAACACTGAAATTAAACATAAAAATAAATATTAGTTCCTGTTGATTTACGGGCTTGAGACTGTTGTGCAATTAATTCTAATGTCTGTCAACTCTTTCCCCCTTATTTACAGTGCAGTAGTGATTTTTTATTTACATTTACAGTGCTACGAATAGCTCCCTTGCGGGTCCTCTCTAGCACTCGGATTTTCTCCTTCATTTGCAGTTTACGGGCGTGAAAACATTTGCGGGCTTGGGGAAATTGATCAATTTAATAACGATTTGCGATTTTAGCCTTGCAAAGGTGACAGATCAAAGGCTTCTGGAGGCTGTACGTTACGAGTTTAACCATCACCATTTTTTCAAGCTCATAACTCGGAAGCCGTTCCAAGCCTGCAAAAAGACGCCAATTGATAGCAAAATAGCTTGCGGGCTACTGGATCTCACGAAAGCTCAATTGAAAGTGGCTCAATGTCTTCAAGAGGCCAGTGGAGAACACTTATAGAGACAACCTCTTCCAACACATAGACACATCATTGTAAGATGCTGGAAAACATTTCACCACAGTGTCCCATGTCGTCTACTGAGCCAGCTGGGCAGCACCCATCACCATACCACACCCGGAAACAGTGATGGCATGAACGGGACAGGCAGGAGGTTTACCCACCCCATTGGGGCCAGAGACTGAAGTTAAAAAGATTCACTTTCTGGATCATTGAACCACTCGGGGTGTGAGAAGGAGATGTTGTACACAGACGCCCAGCGGGCAAACACTAGTTTTTCAGTGATGAAGCGGTGGTGGCTCCCTCGGCTCCCTCGCTCATTCTGGATATACGTGACACACTCGTCGGAACCTCTTGGCTCGTAGTAATGATATGGCATTTTATGTTGGCGTTTACTGCGGGAGGAAACAAAGGAAAAATGGCCGAGCAAGGCGTTATAATTAACAAACAGTGTAAACGGACACACAGCATTGTGGGAAATGCCCTGTCTTAAAGATAGGCAGCAAAGTAAGACTGCTGATTTTGATTAAAGAAATTATGTTATGAAACAATTTAATTTTCTCACAGTAAACTGCATTTTGTACTTGTCAGTCATTCTTTCTGATCCACCCACAAAGCATAGTCTGTTTTCTCTTTTGAATATATGAGTATTGCTACTGTGGGTCTCACTGCATTGTTTGCAATGCCATATAAAACTGACAAGAATGAGTAGGTGCAGTGCCCATGATGTAAGTAGGATGATTAGGCAAATTAAATTAAATGAATCCCTGGTGTCTTACTATGGAGAGGGATTATAATAGTGACTAACAGGGCAGAGTGATAAGAATGGAATTATGGGTGACTAAAGGAGGTACTATAACTAATAGGGCAGTGTGGGCAACTATGGGGGAAAAGTGGCTAAAACCAGTCATGGTAGGAGTACTAAAAGGAAGCTGTTGTAGGTTTGAACGAGTAAGGGGTTACAGTGACAAAGAGGGATCGGTAGGGATTGTGGATTACTATGCTTGTGTCTGAAGAATAAAAGTAATACAGTGGGGATCTAGTTATGATATAAAACTATGGTTAGTAAAAAGCACTTTAGCAGTTGAATGTGTTTCCATGCATTTTCCTACAGTAAGCTGCCATTGAAGTTTGCATTTTTTAGCTGTAACTCAGTCTTTATGACCTACCGACAAACAAAGATTTGTACCTATATCAAGTGGCGTAGCTAGAGCTTTTGTCACATGGGGCTGTCCCTGAGTTTGCTCTCCCCCTCCCTTCTTTCTCTCTCCATCCATTTGCTCTCTACCTTCTCTCTCCAACCCCTTCTCTTTCTCTCTCCCTCCCTTCTCTCTCTCACTCCCTTTTTTCTCTCTTTCACTTGCCCCTTCTCTCTCTCTCTCTCTTGCCCCCTTTCCCTCTCTCTCCCTCCCTTCTCTCTCCTACATCCCTTTTCTTTCTCATTCTCCCTTCTTGCGCTCCCTCACTTCTCTCTCCTTCCTTGTCTCTACCTTCCTTCTCTCTCTCACCCTTCCTTCTCTATCTCCCCCTTCTCCCTCTCCATCAATTCCTTCTCTCTCCCTACTATCTCTCTCTCCCTCCCTTCTCTTTCTCCCTCCCTCTCTTCTTTCTCTCTCCCTCTCTTCTCTCTCTCTCCCTCTCTTCTCTCTCTTCCTCCCTTTTCTCTCTCTTCCTCCCTTTTCTCTCTCTTCCTCCCTTTTCTCTCTCTTCCTCCCTTTTCTCTCTCTCCCTTCCTTCTCTCTCTCTCCCTTCCTTCTCTCTCTCTTCTTCCCCTTTCTCCCTCCCTTTTCTCTCTCTCTCTATCTCTCCCTTTTCTCTCTCTCCCTCCCTTTTCTCTCTCTCTCTCCCTTTTCTCTCTCTCCCTCCCTTTTCTCTCTGTCCCTCTCCCTCCCTTCTGTCTCTCTCCCTCCCTTCTCTCTCTCCCACCCTTTTCTCTCTCACCCTCTCCCTCCCTTCTCTCTCTCTCACTCCCCTTTTTCTCTCTTTCACTTGCCCCTTCTCTCTCTCTCTCTTGCCCCCTTTCCCTCTCTCTCCCTCCCTTCTCTCTCCTACATTCCTTTTCTTTCTCATTCTCCCTTCTTGCGCTCCCTCACTTCTCTCTCCTTCCTTGTCTCTACCTTCCTTCTCTCTCTCACCCTTCCTTCTCTATCTCCCCCTTCTCCCTCTCCATCAATTCCTTCTCTCTCCCTCCCTTCTCTTTCTCCCTCCCTCTCTTCTCTCTCTCTCCCTCTCTTCTCTCTCTTCCTCCCTTTTCTCTCTCTCCCTTCCTTCCTTCTCTCTCTCTCCCCCTTCCTTCTCTCTCTCTTCTTCCCCTTTCTCTGTCTCCCTCCCTTTTCTCTCTCTCCCTTTTCTCTCTCGCCCTCCCTTTTCTCTCTCTCCCTTTTCTCTCTCTCCCTCCCTTTTCTCTCTGTCCCTCTCCCTCCCTTCTCTCTCTCTCTCCCTCCCTTCTCTCTCTCTCCCACCCTTTTCTCTCTCACCCTCTCCCTCCCTTCTCTCTCCCTCTCTTCCTTCTCTATGTCTCTCACACACACACATTTCTCACCTGCATGCTCCCGGGTCTGGCAACTCTTCCCTCTGGCAGCTCCTCCTCCCCTCCCCCATGGGTCAAAGGATGGAGTAGAAATGAGCAGGGAGCCAGCGAGGGGGAGAGAGCAGGGGGGCAGGAAGCGGAGGGGGCCTGGGGGAGAGAGCAGGGGGCCAGGGAAGCAGAGGGGGCCTGGGGGAGAGAGCAGGGGGCCAGGGAAGCGGAGGGGGCCTGGGGGAGAGAGCAGGGGGCCAGGGAAGCGGAGGGGGCCTGGGGGAGAGAGCAGTGGGCCAGGGAAGCGGAGGGGGCCTGGGGGAGAGAGCAGGGGGCCAGGGAAGCGGAGGGGGCCTGGGGGAGAGAGCAGGGGGCCAGGGAAGCAGAGGGGGCCTGGGGGAGAGAGCAGGGTGCCAGGGAAGCGGAGGGGGCCTGGGGGAGAGAGCAGGGGGCCGGGGAAGCGGAGGGGGCCTGGGGGAGAGAGCAGGGGGCCAGGGAAGCGGAGGGGGCCTGGGGAGCAGAAGGGGCCTGGGGGAGAGAGCAGGGTGCTAGGGTAGCCCATTCCAGCCTTGTGTAGGTCTACAATCTTGTCCCTGACATCCTTGGACAGCTCTTTGGTCTTGGCCATGGTGGAGAGTTTGGAATCTGATTGATTGCTTCTGTGGACAGGTGTCTTTTATACAGGTAACGAGCTGAGATTAGGAGCACTGTCTTAAAGGGAGTGCTCCTAATCTCAGCTCGTTACCTGTATAAAAGACACCCAGGAGCCAAAAAGCTTGCTGATTAATGGGGGATCAAATACTTATTTCCCTCACTGACCTGCAAATCAATTTATAACTTTTTTGACATGCCTTTTTCTTGTTTAGTTTTTTTGTTGTTATTATTCTGTCTCTCACTGTCAAAATACACGGAGCATTTAAATGATAGACCTTGGGGGGGGGGGGGGGGGAGCTTGCGTCTGCTGGAGCTGGACGTGTCCATCTTCAGCTCCTGCTTTATACACTATAATTGGGTTTATAAATTGCCCTAGTGTAATCTAACCATACTGAGTACCTTAATAACAGCTGGGAAAGAAGAGGAGGTGACCCATAACCCCAGTGGGACCCTTGGAGGCACAGCTGCAGACAAGCTTTCACAAAGCCAGTTCATCGGAGGGCTGCCTCCCTGCTGGGACCTACCAGGAGGTGAAGACTTCAGAGGCCCTGAGCCTGCTACCAGAGCACCCAGCTGGTGGGCGTTACAGAGGCCTTAAGACCGGGAAGCGGCCATCTTGGACCAACACGAGACAGGTTCTGAAACAAAGGCCCAGGCCTTGTAAGTACCCCAGAACACCACAGTAGCTCCCCAGAGGCACCCGGTGGTGGCTGGCTCCGGCCGGGGAGGTCCAGGGTAGCTGAGGTCCACACTGCCTTGCAGTTTGAGAAGCAACAGAGCGGGAGAAAAGCCAGTGAAACAGGCTGCCGCCATCTTGGTTTTCAGGACTGGTGAGGAGACTGCTGCTTACCCTTAACCCACTACTCCTGAGACCCTATATTCAGCGAACCAACTGCAGTGTGAGTACCAGAGGGGTTAGAGGGAGGAAGCAGGAGGATCAGCGGTGGTCATTTCCCCTACTATATTAGGTGGGACAGGGAGGCCCTTGCTAACGCCCCGCAGAATAAACAAGAGACTGGTACTGCCACAAATGTGACTACTGAAGTGAACCTGATCTACCTGTAACTACTCCATACCTGGCTCAGATATCTCAAGGCCCATAGGCAGTACTGCAACTGCAGTAGACTGACAATTCACTCAAGTTATACTACAGGCTGACTCCACTGCCCCTAGCCACAGATGATCTTGGCTGCTTCAGTTTATAACCAATTCTCCTGCGCTACTAGTGCTGTTGATAGTGTTTGCTTGATTGCTGCATTTGGGACTTGGCTGCTCAACAAAACCTGCATATCACAAATATTACCGTTGGACTGGCACTTTTGCAATAGCACACTACAAAATCATCAGTGACATAGACTTAGTAAACTTGCTTCGGGCTGGGGCCATATAAACTGGTGTATAGTTTCTGTCAACCTTGTCTCACTATGCCACCATGTGGCCACTCTGGATAATTGCAACTGATATTTTGCAGATAAAGAACTGTGACCCGCTCAGGCTACCCTCGCTTATTCCAAGCAGGACGGCTAAGTAAACATTTGCATCTTGGCCCATACCACTCTTATTGCTATTACTACTGGCTATGAGGAGCCTGACTTTTATGCCTTTTTACAACTTCCAAACTCGTGCTTCATACACAGGTACATCAATCATATTCACCGCTCAAAAGATTCTAACTCAAAAGATGTAAAAATACTTCTCAATGGGGCCCAGGCTAGCATCATAGTCGCTAATAGGCTTCCCTTTGATAAAAGCAACTGATCCTCATGCAAATCTAGTCTAAGTACTATCGCTCATAAACTGTCCACGCCTGCTTTTCAGAAATAAAACTCAAGTGAGGTGCTTACGGTCTCCTTAACCAAGAAAGTCTCTAAATCCAATCATGAGGAAAGGCAAAAGGGGCCCCTCGGCGAAGGGCATTAGGAAACACTTGCCGCCATAGGCTACCAGGCCCACGTCTCCGATAGACTCCGCTTCGGATCACTCAGACTCCTCAGATCAAGAAGACAACCCTAAAAGATCTAGTCAAGACATTGACCTTTCGGCCAGATCAGCAACTTCTGGCTAAGGCGATAGACCCGTCGAGGAAGGACTTGAAGGAACTGGGGCAACAAACCAAATTACTGAAAGAGACGGTGGACCAATTGTTAGTGGCCCAAAATCGGTCTCGCCGTCATAACGTCAGTCCATCGCCGTCATAACGTCAGCCGTTCAAGACTTAACGACATACTTGCAAGAGACTTTTGTCACTATTCTTCCAGACCAAGCAGAACGTATGCTAGAAGTTGAACGGGCCCACAGAGCTCTTGGAGGTACAAGAAATCCTGAAGTTCCCATTGTGAGGTTCCTGAGACAGCAATCCAGAGACCTTCTGCTTTCAGCGACCAGAAAGCTCCAGACAATCAAGGGTCCTGACAACTCCAACCTACACATCTACGCTGATTTGTCCCTCAACACGCTGGACAGACGGAGGTCGATGAAACCAGCTTTGGCTATTCTCCAACAACACAAAATAAAATAACCTTTTGCTCTCACTTTTAATTATCAGGGTACAGCACATACTACCCGTACACTGGAAGATTGTCTTGCTGTATTTCAGCGATTGCCTCTATGCTCTCCAGACACAATGGTAGGGAGGCAGGACCCTCCTCCCCACCCATTCCCAAGAGACAATGGACTTTGGGTACATCACAATCCCAAGACAAGCAGCCCTTGCCACCGAGAGGTCCAAGATAATCTACTACTGGCCAAAAAGGGTGGAGTATCTGTAGCTCTCCTCGCAAGGGGGACTCCCGGATTGTTACTGACTCCTGATGCACCTATCATGAGATCTGACTGAATACAGTGTATCTAAAGCAAAGTGGATAGACAGGAAGGTGCTGGATGCTGACTGATTTCCTATGTCTAGAATCAAGATTTAGGAAGACACAAGACTGAAGTTTAACTTTTGCTAGTTAAGCCCTTAGTTTTATGCATAGCAGATTTCTATTTTTTTGAGGGGGGGGGGGGGGGGGGGGGGATCTGACATAAGTTTTTTTTTGCTTTTTTTATTTATTTAGTTCGTGATCAAGAACGTTAGAGTGTTTTCTTGTCTGTTATTTACTAGTTATAGTGAAAGAGAAATGCTCCTCTGAATGCTATAAAGTTACTGCTTAATAATACCATTGTTATAACTGATTACTTTTTCTATGTGTATCTGAAAGAAGCAATGCTAATGCCTTATGTCTTTGTTTTGCTCCTAATCTCTACTGAAAACAAGCCGACCAGCCTACGTTTTCAGACTTCTCCTAGACAAAGGTTTCTGGATCTTCAAGCATTCCTCTGAATATTCAACACTTAGCAAGTAACGCAAAAAACCTTTGTGTCTCTTGGCCTTGGATATTGAAAAGGCCTTCAACACTCCTTTTCTCTATAAAACGCTAGATAAATTCGGCTTTAAAGGACGCTTTATTAATTTACTTAAAAATGATTACGACTCCCCAGTAGCCAATTTAAAGCTGCCCGGGAATCAGAGAGCCCAGATTCAGATTCAATGGGGTACTAGGCAGGGGTGCCCACTCTCGTCTTTGCTGTTCGCTCTTGCAATAGAGCCGCTAGCACAGGCAATTCAATCTCACAAAGAGATTCAGGGACACCAAGTAGGCCTCCAGCACTTTAAGTGTACTCTCTTTGCTGATGACTTGTTTTGCACCCTGACTGATCCCTTAACCTCTATCCCAGTGCTTATGTCTGTTATAGACAAGTTTAGCAGAATATCAGGCCTTAAACTTAATCTAGAGAAGACTGAGGCTCTAAGCCTAGGCATCACCCAATCCGACGTAGAAACCCTTAAGTCCAACCATAATTTTATCTGGCCTGAGCATTACATAAAATATTTAAGGATCCACATTACGCCTAGTTTCTCAGACCTTTATAAAGACGTCAGACCTTTATAAAGCAAACTATCCTCCTATGTATAAAAGGTTGGAAGAGGAAATATGGTTAAAATATCAAACTTCATGGACTGGCCGCATGGCAGCCACCAAAATTTATATTTTGCCCAAGATTCTATATCTTTTCAGAACTCTCCCTATTCCAATCTCCTTAAAAGAATTAGATAGATTTCAAAATAGTTTATTTCGATTTATTTGGAAAGACGAGGCTCTGTATCTCTAAAAGATTAATGTACAGACATAAAAGCAGAGGGGGACTCTCATGCCCAAACTTAAGAAACTATTTTAAAGCGGCATGACTAGCCCAGCTACCCTTGGCACACACTACTAAACACCAGCCAAGCTGTGTTTTCTACCAACAAATGTCCCCCCATAGTTGGGATAACATGTGTACTTTTAGATCCCACCAAATTCCAATGATAAATGTAACCCTAACTGCTTGGGTATGGGCAAGAACCAGGTGCCGACTTGATCTGGATAACTCTCCTCTGCTATTGGTTCTCTCCTTACCTCAGGTCTTAGCGGATTCTAGCGTAGTCTCCAAACATTGATGGATCTCTAGAGGCCTAGATAGATTTGGTTCATGGTTTACTGATGATCGTCTTATGACCTATGATCAATTCTATCTAAACCACAATCTACCTCAAGAGGAATTCTATAATTATTTAAAAATAAACAGCTGGACCATTGAAATGTTCAAAAACTTAGGTCCCTCTAAATCCTCTTGGATTTCAACTGTTTGTAAAAATCTCCCACAGTCCACGGGTATAGTAGGGACACTTAATGACATTTTAACAAATATGGCTAATGACGAGAAGCCCAAATTTATGACTAGATGGGAGGAAGATTTAGGAGTGGGATAAGTGGGTAGAGTCCTGCTCGAATTTAAGCAGAGGATCATTTAATTATTCCCACTTAGAAACGTCTCTCAAGGTCCTTTAGAGAGTCTACTGTACACCTGATAAGCTACAGAAGTTCAATCCCCATGAAAGCAACAAATGTTTTAGGGGGTGTCAACAGATAGGGGACCACATCAACACTTGGTGCTTTTGCCCGGTAGCCCAAAATTTGTGGGGAGACCTAATTCAACTTGCCTCGACACTTTTTAGGAAGGCGAATCCAATCAAGATAGAATCCTGTCTTTTGGGTATCCGTATAAAAAAAAATATCCTTGGCTCAAAACAAATTATTCCAACTAATGGCCACTGCTGTTAAATTACATATAGCCAGTAGATGAAAAACTAAGACCTTAAACTTTGAAGAGGCAGTCAAAAAAGTTAACTAAATATTCATAGATGAAAAACTTACTTGCACTATTTGGACCAGATTCCTCAATTTCAAAAAATGTGGGAGCCTTGGCTGGAATCGCCTCTTAGTACCCCACTAACTTGACTATAGAGTTTCAGTACAACCCAATGAGGATTCGAGGTGGAGGAGGCTTGACTCTGGATTGCTCTTACAGAAAGAGTGGCTGGAAAGGAGGCAACTATTTAGATAGATGACTCCACAGTTACTTAATCAAAGAACATATTCAGGTCTTAATGAACGAGCTAAAGATCTTATTAAAAATGTTTATGGGTACTGTAATGGAAATATCTGGATTTAGACTGTTTTTATCTACTATAACTATAACTATAATTAGTTATGTTTGTTTGTTTAGTTTATATGACTGTTTATTTTTTATTTACTTTTTGTTTTATCTTATGTTTTGTCTTGTTTATTGTTCAGAATTTTTGCTTATATAGAGATTATTAATAATGAAAAACATAAAATGAAAAGGCTTGGTCAACTTTGATAGTGAAATATTCTATTGTGAAGCATGACACTTATTTGACGTAAAAAATGTTGAATATATTGTAATATTTGCACATGCATTTCAATAAAAAAAAAAATGATAGACTGGTCATTTCTTTGTCAGTGGACAAATGTTCAAAATCAGCAGGGGATCAAATACTTTTTCCCTCACTGTATATCTGTTGTATAGTACAATTCATTAACAATGATCACTAAAAATTACGTGGGGGTCAAATCACCAGAATATTTGTTTGTGGGTGGGTCAGAAAGGCTTACTGACATCTAAAAATGGAAAACTTCAGTGTTAGTTTAGTGTACCAAAATTCATTTTTCAAATAACATTCAACTAATAATGTACTTGTTATTACATTATAACTTATCTGGAACCTACACTGTCATTTTAAGTGTCCATGGATTCAATAAAGTTCAGTCAGGCAGTATATTCCAGAAAAAGAGGAATCCAAGAACAAGAGGTCATGATTTGAAGCTGAAAGGTGGAACATTTGGGGATAATGTGTGAAAGTACTACTCTGTACAAAGAGTAGTAGATAACTAGAACAGTGGTATGGACAAACAAAGTTAAGGCATTTAAGCATGTCTTAGATAGACTAAAGCTTAACTAAACCAAGTTTTAGGTAGATATAATAGACAGACTAGATGAGCTTTAGGTTGCTATCTATGTTTATATGTGGTGCACAAGTCTGACCTGTATTACATTAGGGCATAGTGGGTTCTGAATGAATGTGAAGGTCTTACCTGCAATAGTTGGGGGGCACCATCCCATACACATGCACCTTATTACACAGCTCCACCGCTATAACCATAGTGAACCAGCCTGTGCTGAGCCAGGAGTGGGACTTCTCCCTGAAGGAAAAATACAAGTTGTTTAGGAAACAGTGTTATTTCTAAGGGGTATTATACATCCCACATTTTCTATCAAACATTTTACGCATTGTTTAAACAACTAGTCTTAAGTTTATAAATGTTATTTTAAAGAGCATTGTTAAAACTGATCTATGGTGCTGTCATGTTGGCATATTCCCCACCCCCCACAAGAGTGTGTCACTGCGTGATATGGATGGGCACCAACTGTGAATTGTACATTTCATTTAAGTCCTATTTTAATTAAAGTCCCTTGCGGCATCTATGAAAATAGGATTATTGCCGTGAATACCAAAGTGTATTATTTTTTTGCATCCCCCTGTGCATAACATATAATAAAACTAGTTACAATTCTGAAATAGGCACTTCACAAGGTTTAGATTCATAATGTTGGAATACTGCATAGGGAGTACAGTGATTTAGTGATACTGTGATGTAGGATTTTACATACAACACACCTATAAAACACCTTGATTGTGAGGGGGCTCTATAGCTGAAGATGGACAGTATGATAACAAGGAATCTAAGCTTAGTTAAAGACTTAAAGCAGATCTCTCCAGGTGCATCTAATCAACTGCTCAGAAAAGGTAACTCCAGTACACCTTGGGAAAGACAGGTTTGCAAAGTCTGTGGCTCACACAAACACTGTCACACATCCCCCTCCCCAACTCAACATTATAGGGTTGAGTGACCAATGCCATAAGGTAGTGTATGCGGGACAATGCATCTTCATTACTATCTTGATTTCCATCTCTGTGGATGCTTCCTCTGCACTGTTAAGACTATTTTGTAGCTGCTGAAGCTTCTGCTCTTCATACTATTTCACTATCTTCTCCATTCTTTTCAGAAGGCAGCTTGGGCTTCCAGAGCAATGATGACAAAGATGTGGCCTAGTCTTAGATGTAGATACTATGGTTCACTTTCCAGTAACCTCTGCAACAGTTCACCCCTCCAATCCTCTTCAGTATCATGCACATCTGTCACCTTCCTCGGTGTCACCTGCATTGTGTAGATTCTGCTTATGTTTATGCCAGATGTCCTGCTCCTACCGAGAGCCCTGGGAAGACATCTTGTTGCCAGTAGTGTGCTCAGACAGAGCCAGAAAGTTCTGTAACTTTGCAGAATGTCCATTCTCATTTGAGGAACAAATTATCTTTCTGCTATCCCATGTGCCACAAAACCTCTGGGTTGTCCAAGTCAATCTCACTAACCCTGGAGCTTCATTGCTATTCACTGGAAACAGAATAAGTGGTGAAGCCCCTCAGACTATGCACATGCCCCTCCTGCTTCCTGGCCATTTGAGGGTAATCCTAGACACTCCCGTTCTACTTTCTGCTCTGCCAGCCCCTGCTTCACACTACTGAGGTCATGCTCTATCCTATGAAGTTCGACTTCTCTCGACAGTACTTCCACGGCACAGATGGGGTAGGTCTCTGTATCAGTCAACAGCTGACCCTCTGTTGCCAATCTGTGTAATTCTGGGTCAAACTCTGTGACACTTGGAGCTTGTTGGTCTCCCTTCCTCAGCTCTTTCTGCATGTACTCCACCTCTCTCAGGCCCAGCTGGCCCACACTTTTGTGGCTATGGTTGACTTTGTGCCTGTTGGGCCACAGCTGTTCAGGCTCATTCTGCAATTTATAAATCACTTCATACAGCCTCTCCACCTCTTTTAGGTTCCTCATCATCTTCATCATCATCACAAAGGTACAGCAATTCCCTGGGTTCTTCTCTTCCCACTCTACATCACTATCTACTTCACAATGCGGTAAATTATCTTGAGCCCATCGTTTGCCCGGTCAGATGATCTGGCTCTTTCTGTTTCAGGTTCCCCAATAGGCTGGCTGATACTTATCAGAGAACTGTAGCAGCTTCATATGTCCAAACCACTTGCCCTCTGGTACATTATCCTTCACAGTCTCCACAAGCCACAAAATCTCCCAGGGCTGCCTCTGGCTCTTCTTGGATCTTCACCTCATCTGCCTCACTGATCACAACAGGCACCCTTGGTACCACTGCGCTTGCTGGGAGGTCTACAACTCTTTATCTCTGTTAGAAAGGACAACTCAGAATTTTTGTTTTGCAGGAAAGTACCCAGCTGTTCAGCAGCTGCAGGCTCAAATTCAACATGGCACAGGGGTGCCACATCCACGATTTCTAAGCTCAAATGAGGTAAACAGAAGCAAACAACGGTCTAAGGAGCTTTATGAGTTTTGGGTTTCTGGGAAAACCGTATGATTTCAGTCTTCTCAGCTATTACCCACTTTTCTTCCTTCTTTAACCACTTATCTTCATCTTCTTTCAGTTTTTCTTCTTGCTTTGCCTCCAGGGCATCCAATTTTTATTTTTCTACTCTTACTTCAGCTACAGCTTCTCTTTCATGACTTGTTGCATAGCCAGTTAATTCTGCTTGCTCTAGATCTCTTGCTGCATGTTCAGCTGAAGAATCTCCTCCGTCTTGTTCATTAGGTCCCCCTAAATATCTCCAGCTGTTCAGGCAGACATTCTGTGTCCTCTCTATTCTGTATAAACTCCTGTTTTATGCTTTATATAGCAGCTTTCAGAAGACATAGCTCTGCACTCAGCATATCACATTGTGTACGCAGGTCATGGGGCTTAGTACCAGTCTCTTCTAGACAAACATCCATCTGAGCCAACTGGTCCTCCAGAGTAGAGAAACTGGACACCCTCTACTCTTTTATAGTATGTAACAGTACTTCTCTGTCAGATCTGCTTCCCTCTGCTGCACAATATCCTCTATCTCTTGTAGCTGGGAGGATGGACTAGCGATCTCTGCTTTTCTTTGAGCTTGTTCCACCTCCCATCTCTCCTTGGCCAGAGTGCTGTGCATCATGGCCCCCTGAGACATAGAGCCATCTGGATTCTTCACACTTTTAATATGACTCATGTTCATGCTCTGCTTCATATGACCTCTCAAGGATGTTGATTCCACCTTCCACCTGCTCAATCTCATTATCCCCCACATTCCAGTTTCCTCATCAACATCAGGAAGTTCTTCAGTTGAAAGGACATTGGCTGCAATCATCTGTTGATCTCCCATTTCTCTGGGTCAGAGATCTTTGTCAGGTGTTTCATCTCTAGAGTATCATCTTACACCTCTGGAACAGGTGGCCGGGGCTGTCCAGGTTTCTTACGGAGACCTCTTCATTGCTCTCACCCATAAGTATCCTGCACCGGGTTGGGTTGAACTCTGTTTTTATCAACATCCTTCATACGGAGGCTGGTTTTGCCCCCAGTTAATGACAGCACATTGACCTTTACTCTTTGACCTTTGGTCACAATATCAGCCACCTTTGCAACGCATTCTTCTGTATCAGGTTCCTTCCTCAACCTCTCAACAGAGCAGCTGCACCCTGAACTTGGGTAAAGAGAAGTGTGTTACGTCTCAGGACCCCATACACTATCACATTTATCCAGAAGACGGGAAGGAGGCAGTCTAGAATGTAGAAGTTGCTTTATGTCCAATAGCTCTTCCTTTGAATAACAATGCAGGATCTTGCTGTCCAAAAACTTCTATGACTCTGTGCTCTGACACCTCTGGTAACTCCAACTCTCTCAAGGATCGTTGCTTTCAGATCAGCATAATCCATTGCCTGCATCCATGACAATGTAGGCTTTCTGAAGTTCACCACCTAAGTATTGGGCAATGATACTGGATCAATGACTTTGTAGCCAAACTTCACTGGTGGCAATTCTTTCAAAGGACAAGGAGGTATGCTTCCTCAACATCTTTACTAGTCATTTTCTGTAGGAAGACATTAGCTTTAATCCCACCACTGATTTCTGAAGTAACTGTAATTGGTTTGTATCCAATTAAAGTCTTCTATCTTTTGGGGCTTGGACCTGTTGTGCTGTCAAGGCTTGTGTCATATCAGCTCTATCCTCAGCGGCTTGTCCCACCAATTGATGTGTATTCTCTTTCTGGTATACAGTGGCTTGTACAAAGGTTCCTCCTTGAACCCACTTCTAACACCACATGTGAATTACCAATCTCTGAGTTTGTGCCTGTGTTTCCTGCACTTTGATGGAGGAACACAATACAAGAGGCTGTAATACTTTTCCAAGTTTTACTTAAATGTAGCCAGTGATACAAAAAAAAAAATGAAAACAAATCAAATAAAATAATAGGCCTTGCTTTCACTGAAGCACTACCGTAACTAATAGACAGTTCCCACACTATCCAGCTGTAATTCAGTTAGTCCTGAGCAGTTTGTTAACAACTGTATTCTTCAGATATCCCGGTGTAAATAAACTGGAAACACACTTCTCTCTGTTTGTCTCTTTTTCCAGTTCAGTCCATCAGCAGCCCCAACCATTCCAGGAGCATTTCAAATTCAGATCTCTCCAGGTGCATCTAATTAACTGCTCAGGAAAGTTAACTCCCTCATTCCTTCTTGGGAAAGACAGCTTTTTAAAACCTGTAGCTCACACAAGCCATTTGCATAATATACATAATGTACCCTTTACCACTGCTCTGTTGTATTAACATTGGCAGAGGTAGACAATCTTATCCCGGTGCAAAAGAAAATTTTGGGCATCAAGAGGGGCAGGGGGGATCAGGAGGTGCTAGAGGGAATAAGGAAGGGAGATCAAGAGGGGCTGAGGGGGCATCAGGAGGAGGGGAGCAGAAGCTGCTGGAGGGGATAAGGAGGGGGGATCAAGAGGGACAGAGGGGGCATCAGGAGGGGGATCAGAAGGTGCTGGAGGAGATAAGGAGGGGTGCTCAAGAGGGGCAGAGGAGATCAAGAGGGGAGATCTGGAGGCGGATCAAACGGTCAAAGGGGGGATCAGAAGGTGCCAAGGGGGGCATCAGGATGGTGGTCAGGAGGGTCCGATCAGGGGGGGCCAAGGAGAAGAAAAATGTATACCTTAACACATGTTGAGAGCTCTGGGGGCCCTCTCCAGGACCCAGGCCCCTGTGAATTGCACTGGATGCACCAGCGGTAGCTCCGACACTGATTCAGAAACACCCTCTACCAAGTATTTCTTTTAAACAAATGGAAAAATTCTTTAAACATACATTTTTTTTTCCTATTTCTTTATTATAGATTTTTGTAACTAAGGTGCAAATTCAATATATATATTGTTGGAGTTATAGAAAATCATCATAATAATAACTGCCTTCACTGCCTTTAACCCCTTTAGCAGCTTCTATTTTATTGCATCAGGAATTAGTCATTCCAAGATAATAGGTTTTTGAATAGATGTCACTTGAACATGACACAAAAAGCTGTGGGTGGAGATAAACAGCAGTGAATATCAAATAATAAATGCCCCCCTTTTTTTTTTTTAAATGAACAAAGGTTTGAGAATATTTGATATTAGTTTGGTTTATGACTAAAGAAAGTTTTTAAACAACCTAGCCTGAATTTACATCACTTCACAATTTTTTTTTTAAAATGCACAATATAAAATGTCAGTATTTCTTTAAATAAGGCCTTTTGCTACTTAATATAACCATCACAATGGACAGCTGTAGTACTATATTTTATATTTAAGAAAGAAAAAAAAACACTATAGACTTCAATCTTGTTGTTGTTCTGACTCTTGGTGACCATATGGATGCAGCAAACCGGGCTCATCTGTCTGTCTAGTTATTTTTATCCATATGGTTTTCTTGGCAAAGATACTGGAGTGGGTTGCCAGTTGCTTCTCCAGTGGATCACAATTTGTCTGACCTCTCTGCTATGACTTGCCCATCTTGGGTAATCCTACAGCTTCATTGAGGTACACAAGCCTCTTCAACACGACAAGGTTACTAACAGCTTCATGGAGCTACACAAGCCTCTTCAACACGACAAGGTTACTAACAGCTTCATGGAAGTACACAAGCCTCTTCAACACGACAAGGTTACTAACAGCTTCATGGAGGTACACAAGCCTCTTCACCACGACAAGGTTACTTACAGCTTCATGGAGGTACACAAGCCTCTTCACCACGACAAGGTTACTAACATTTTATTTGCAATAATGCTGCTGTGGAGTCTACCATTTTGGTTTACATCAGGGGTTGTCAACCTTTTAATAGCCACTGCCCTTTTTTTCATGGTAAAATTACCGCCCACTGGTGCAGCAATAACTCAATTTACCCCATCTAATTTCTGGTTACATAAATCATATAACCCTAGCTATGTATCGCCCAGTACTTACTAGATAGTGATCTGGTCCTGACTGCTGTCCCTAGGCTCTCTCACCAGCTCTCCAGCCAGCTAAGCATGGTGATGCGCCTCTCTGCGGCATGTGACGTCACTAGTCAGAAACGCCACCTAGTGATTATCCCGCAGCCCACCATGAAAGCTTGAAATCGCCCACTAGTGGGCGATAGTGACCAGACTGACTACCACTGGTTTACATTGATCTACTTCCTGATGTGGGAGGAGAGTTTGAATGCGCATGAAGCCTCTTTTGCACGTTTTCATTAGGACTACTGGAAATGTAATTAGTTTACAGACACATTCTCCTGAAATAGAAGCTGGAAGAAGCAGCCCTGTAAAGAAGATGGAAGCCTGCAGTAAAGAATAATTTCATATGAAGTTGAAAAATGTAATGGTTGATGTTCTTTCGGTTTTGTAAATTTTGTTTACCATTATCAAATTTAGTTACTGAAAGAACCATATAGAAAAAATGTGATCATGTAATATCTGACTCACCTGTCTCTTCCTGTTTCCGCCTGGAACAGTTGATCAAACCTCATCATGTTGCGTGGGGACACCACAAAGGCAGATACGTTGGGGAAGGCGGAGATGGAGCGCTGGATGATGTGATACAGGTTGGCCTTACTATTTTGCTGCATCCTGTTGGGTGGCCCCCAAAAGATGAGCGTCTGCCCAGGGGCTCGACTCAAGAACTCCTGCGGCCGCCTTAGCACCATGTGGATGCTTGAGTGCGCCACCACGCGGAAAGTAGTCTTGTTGCCTACGTCTTTCTCGTAGCCGGCGGTGGGGGCGTTGTTCATGCGGATGGTGCATTCTGATTGGTCGATGGTGGGGCCGAGCCCAGTCTTGAGCAAGTGACTGGAACTTGTGACAATGACGCAGCTGTTACATTTGGAGTGCAGTGTCTAGATAAAGGTCAGAGGTCACTGTCAGCCAATCATGTGCAGGGTTTGAAAAAATATAAATAAGGTACTTTGTAAAATTATTTGAGCAATCCTTCTTACTCTGCCCCTGCTAACACAGTGTAAATGCTACAAGTGGGAGTGAGTTATAGGTAGGTAAGAAAAACTCTGTGACCTCCATTCCATGGCTCCCGTAAGTACTGAACCGAATGAAGTTCACTCGTAAATCACCACCGAGATATCACATCACAAACCTAAATCTAACCTCTAAGAAATGTCACCTGAGCGCTCATAATGTCCCTAATATTGTAAGCACCCGAGTGCATGTCCCATAACTATTTTAAAAATCACACGTCTCCTGGAATGATATCCGATCTTGCTGAACTTTACTGGAAGTCTTTCTGAGGGCTCGAAATTTTAAAAAGCGTACGGGGTACTTTGAACCCTGTGTCAAGGCCCAAAAAAAAATGCCTCTGAGAAACCTGTATGCTTCAAATCTGTCGCTATGAAGAAGCTAACACTTTAATTGTGTCAGATCTGAGGCTTGATTGCTCAAATCCGAGACAATTAAGGGGTTAATATCCCTATTTGCCATGAGTCAGGGGATCCTCAGGAACTCTTCTCAATACCCACTACCCCCTGGGAATCCCCCTTAATACTTGCTATCCCTTATGAGCCAGGAGATCCCCAGGATCCCCTGGGATTCTCTCGTAATAGCCACTGAGCTGGATATCCCCAATAAATAAATATGTGAATTATAATTGGTTAGACAGTAACCAATGAGATATGGTGTGAAAGTAATTAAAATACCTGATTCTGATTGGATAAAATATGATTGACACATATTTCAATCAATCAGAATCAGCAACAATAGTATATAAGGCGAAGGCTCGTTTAAAATCCATGAGTCAGCGCGGGAACTCCTCAGGGACAAATTCTTCAATGAACATGGATGACAATGAGGACCTCATTGTCATAGCTTAGCATGGTATAGAGGTTAATAATAGGTACCACAGTGGTCAACAGGGACCTCAGTGGTTATACTTTAGATTACTATGGGGGTCAATAGAGACCCCCATGGAAACAGATTAATATTTAGTGGCATGGGGGTCCATAAAGCCCCTATGGCTATACTTTAGTTGGAGGATACCCAGCTCATAGAGGATATTGGTTATTGAGTAGAGATCCTGGGGATTGCCTGGCTCATAGGGGGTAACAGGTGTTGAGGGGGGATGCAGGGAGCCACCTGGCTCATAGGGAGTAGCAGGCATTGAGTGGGCTCCCGGAAATCCCCTGGCTTGTAGGGGGTTGCAGGTATAGATGGGAAATTGCATAGTCATTAGTTTTTTTATTTATTTAACCCCTTCCCTGCCATGAGAATGGGTTTATATGAATAGATAGGGATAAGGCAGGATGTTAGGGCTAAAGTAGTGTGTTGAAGTTTGTGAGTCCCATTCTGTAACGCTGCTATGGAAACTACTGAGATTCAGACTCTGAGTCTCCTGCGCACAGGCTCCGAGAACACGTTAGCGCTAGAGATCACTGGGCAAACCTTCTGGGGAGTCAGTAAGTTTTATGGGGGTTCTTTTTTCCAGGAGTCATAGAATAGCTACGGTAATTACCTTTTCAAAACTCTCGTAGCTGCAAATCAGGGTTAGGATAATTTTTACGGAAGCCATAGAATGGACCCCTGTGTGTGTTTAATTACTCATTTAGGGAAAAACTAAACTGCACTTACCACATCTTTATGTTACTGTTAGAAGTATTTTCTCAAGGGTTGAAAGCATTTTTTTTTTTTACTTCAATGCAAAACACTTGGGACCTAAGTTTCCATGTATCATGTTAAAGGTCCCCAATATGGGATTATCTAAACCTATAAGCAGTAACAAGTACTTCATCAGTTGATTGATATTGAAGGATTAAAGTTTCCTACATTAAATGTGGACGGAAGTTTCCATTTTTGTCTGTCAGTCAGCCTTTTTGATCCTCCCCTCTAGCTTTACTCCTTATTTCATTGTTAAAGCCTAATCATTGCTTTTTACTCCCCGCATCAGCATTTTTCATCCACCCACTAATAACACTTTATATCTCTTGCTAACAGTCGATCATTGCAACCCTGGTGGGGTCTGAATAAATCAGTATAAAACAAATAAAATGGGCATGATCAGACCCCAGTGATTATACTTATTACTTCATGAGCATGCCCAGTATTTTATTTTCATAAGACATACATTGAAGACCACTGATTAAGAGCCACAGGCAATTATCAGCAATTATTAGCAATTATCTGCTATTAGCAAGATATATCACCTTAGTGGATGGATCATAAAGACTTACTTACTTAAATACTGCACAATTGAATGTACATTTACTGTAGGAAAATTGAGTTTTTAATAACATTAAATATATAAAGTACTTGTTATTATGTATATTTTTAAATTAAACCAAACTTGGGACCTCAACTGTGTCACTTTAACATGTGTATGTACTATTTCTAGTGATCTATTGATTTTCAAATAAAACCAAAAATTTAGATTTTACCCACAGATCCTGTTTTTTAAAGGATATTTTCTAATTTTATAAAACTGATGGACCCAATCAGAAGCATCACCCCCATTCCACACCTTGTTCCCGGACACTGAGATATACCCGTCCTGCAGTCCCCACTTCCTGATGTTGGGTGGGTTATGGTGCGTGAGTTTCAGATCTCTATAGTTGAATGATTCCTCGTTGTTGTTTGAACTTAGAATGATGAGGAAGGTAACAAAGGCGAAGATCAGGATGAGGACAGCGTTACGGCTCTGCAAGAAAGAGAAGAAAGGACAAATATGTCTTAGGAGGAAGCACTTCTTAATGAACATTGCATTTTAAAAATATTACAATAAAAAAACAATTACATTTAAAAAAAAGACACAAACAGCCTTATTAAATCGTCAAAGGTTGCGTGCTTGAAATTCTGCTGCGTTACATAGCTATTAAATTAAACCATGCAGCGAGTTACGGGCCGTAGACGCAAACCATACTTGGCACGTTGGATTTGTTACCGTGACCATGATCAATTAGTCAAATCCATAGTTACAGGTTTAGACAGAGCCAATGGCAAAGGAGATCGTCATCATTACGTCACTGAAAAATGGAGGTTAGAATTCAAACCCTTATGGGATTCAATTACGAGTTACGATCAGACCTGCATTACAGAAATAATGCAATGCTAATACATCAGTAAATATGATATTCTAGTCCATGCGAGTTCCATTATATGTATTAACACATTGATTACACGGATATAACAGAAATTAAACATGAAAAAAAGTATTTGCGAGCTTGAGAATCTTGTGCTATTAATTGTAATACCTAACATCACTTTCCCTTTAATTATAAGTACAGTATTGTGTTTATATTTGCAATTACAGTGCTACAGATAGGACTTTAACCCCCTTGCGGGTCCTCTCTAGTACCCGTTGGCTTTTTGTCTACATTTGCGGGTTACGGGTTTGAATGCTAGTGAATTTGTTGCTATCTAATAGCATGATTGGAACATAACAGTTACAGTCTTGGAAGATCAAAGGATTTGTAGGCGTGCAGTCCAAATTTCCATGTCCCGTAGACTTTTTTCCCCCCCTATCCCGCAAGTTGTCAGCGGATTGCTTTTTACGGGGCCAATTTAATAGCCGTAAGTCATGCAGATTACGTTACGGGCTACGGTTTTACACGTTGGCGGAATTTAATAGGGCTGAAAGAGTAGCAAATAAATGGAACAGCCTTCCAGTGGAAGTGGAATTTAAGTAAGCCTGGTATAAAGTGATACAGTAAAGATCCCAGTTATTACAGAAGTATAGATTTAAACAAATACAATTGCAGTTAGTGTTATTTAAAAGAGTGTGAATTTTAGGTATTTTAAAGGGATTTGGAAGGTTCCCTGTTTTTAATATTAAAATGAACTATTTAAGTGTGTATTTGTATATCTAAAGATTATTTTATTAACAAATGATTAAAAGCTCTTTTTTTACTCACTGAAACCTTCAAAATAGTTCCAAAAATGGTCTGCCCCAGCATCTCATGCACAGTTTTTCTTTTGGTACTAGATGAACTAACCAATCACAGCTTGTCTCTCAGCAGCATTGCAAAACTTGCTCTGGAGAAACAGTCCGTGATCGGCTAGTACATCTAGTGCCAATAGGAACACTGTGTGAATGAGCTGCTAAGGCAGAACTTTGCAGGGACTGTTTGGAAGGTTTCAGTAAAAACAGAGCTTTTAAGTACTTGATAAAATGATATTTAGATATGCAAACACTTATGTAGTTTATATTAATATTACAAAAGAGAAACTTCCATATCTCATTAGTGTCTATTTGTAAAAACTATGGCTGCACTGTGTCTGACATTTTAATCCCCTTTTGGAGACCTTGGCTGAGTATGATGCACATGGGCAAAATTCACTAACTTATAACAGGGCCGTGGCTGCGATTGGTTATTTTTCTAAATGACAAACTTTGCGGCCCTTGCGCAGGTAGTATACTGTATATGTCAGTAGTGATAAAGGTATTACTGCGTTGCTACTCATGTCCCACGCTGGCCTGGTCCTACTGCGCTCTTGTCATTGTCCCGATGCACCTGTGACTAAAAGGAGAATAAAGCGTCAGAAACATGAAGTGTTTAGCACAGTGATTCCCACTTCACCATCATTAGAATTCAAGCACCCTCCTATCTCTGCACCTCACACTGATGGAGAGCGGGTCGAGGTTTCTATGTGAGATGCACAAGATGAACATGGTTCCATAGCAACAGAACCAGAATGCTTAGAAGCTGCACCTCTGTCAGACAGGAGAGAGAGGGGGAGAGAGAAGATGAGGGGAGATAAGGTGAGGAAAGAGAGGGGAGAGAGGGGAGAAATAGAGAGAAGAGAGGGGAGGAATAGGGAGGAGAGAGGGGGAGAGAGAAGATGAGGGGAGATAAGGTGAGGAAAGAGAGGGGAGAGAGAAAAGAGAGGGGAGAAATAGAGAGAAGAGAGGGGAGGAATAGAGAGGAGAGAGGGGGAGAGAGAAGGTGAGGAAGGGAGAAAGAGAGCGAGGAAAGAGAGGGGTGAGAAAAGAGAGGGGAGAAATAGAGAGAAGAGAGGGGAGGAATAGAGAGGAGAGAGGGGGAGAGAAAAGGTGAGGAAGGGAGAAAGAGAGCGAGGAAAGAGAGGGATGAGAAAAGAGAGGGGAGGAATAGAGAGAAGAGAGGGGAGGAATAGGGAGAAGAGAGGGGAGGAATAGAGAGGAGATAGGGGGAGAGAGAAGATGAGGGGAGATAAGGTGAGGAAAGAGAGGGGAGAGAGGGGAGAAATAGAGAGAAGAGAGGGGAGGAATAGAGAGGGGAGAGGGGGAGAGAAAAGGTGAGGAAGGGAGAAAGAGAGCGAGGAAAGAGAGGGGTGAGAAAAGAGAGGGGAGAAATAGAGAGAAGAAATGGGAGGAATAGAGAGGAGAGAGGGGGAAAGAGAGGAGAGAGGGGAGAAAGAGTGAGGAAAGAGAGGGGAGAGAGAAGGTGAGGAAAGAGAGGGGAGAGAGAAAAGATAAAATGTAAGGAAGAGAGAAAGAAAGCGAGGAAAGAGAGGGGTGAGAAAAGAGAGGGGAGGAATAGAGAGGAGAGAGGGGAGGAATAGAGAGGAGAGAGGGGGAGAGAGAAGGTGAGGAAGGGAGAAAGAGAGCGAGGAAAGAGAGGGGTGAGAAAAGAGAGGGGAGAAATAGGGAAAAGACAGGGGAGGAATAGAGAGGAGAGAGGGGAGGAATAGAGAGGGGGAGAGAAAAGGTGAGGAAGGGAGAAAAAGAGCGAGGAAGGAGAGGGGATAGAGAAAAGAGAGGGGAGAAATAGAGAGAAGAGAGGGGAGGAATAGGGAGAAGAGAGGGGAGGAATAGAGAGGAGAGAGGGGAGGAATAGAGAGGAGAGAGGGGGAGAGAGAAGGTGAGGAAGGGAGAAAGAGAGCGAGGAAAGAGAGGGGTGAGAAAAGAGAGGGGAGAAATAGGGAAAAGACAGGGGAGGAATAGAGAGGAGAGAGGGGAGGAATAGAGAGGGGGAGAGAAAAGGTGAGGAAGGGAGAAAAAGAGCGAGGAAGGAGAGGGGATAGAGAAAAGAGAGGGGAGAAATAGAGAGAAGAGAGGGGAGGAATAGGGAGAAGAGAGGGGAGGAATAGAGAGAAGAGAGGGGAGGAATAGGGAGAAGAGAGGGGAGGAATAGAGAGGAGAGAGGGGGAGAGAGAAGGTGAGGAAGGGAGAAAGAGAGCGAGGAAAGAGAGGGGATAGAGAAAAGAGAGGGGAGAAATAGAGAGAACAGAGGGGAGGAATAGAGAGGAGAGAGGGGGAGAGAAAAGGTGAGGAAGGGAGAAAGAGAGCAAGGAAAGAGAGGGGTGAGAAAAGAGAGGGGAGAAATAGGGAAAAGACAGGGGAGGAATAGAGAGAAGAGAGGGGAGGAATAGAGAGGGGGAGAGAAAAGGTGAGGAAGGGAGAAAAAGAGAGAGGAAAGAGAGGGGATAGAGAAAAGAGAGGGGAGAAATAGAGAGAAGAGAGGGGAGGAATAGAGAGGAGAGAGGGGAGGAATAGAGAGGGGGAGAGAGAAGGTGAGGAAGGGAGAAAGAGAGCGAGGAAAGAGAGGGGATAGAGAAAAGAGAGGGGAGGAATAGAGAGAAGAGAGGGGAGGAATAGAGAGGAGAGAGTGGGAGAGAAAAGGTGAGGAAGGGAGAAAGAGAGCGAGGAAAGAGAGGGGTGAGAAAAGAGAGGGGAGAAATAGGGAAAAGACAGGGGAGGAATAGAGAGGGGAGGAATAGAGAGGGGGAGAGAAAAGGTGAGGAAGGGAGAAAAAGAGCAAGGAATGAGAGGGAAGAGAGAAAAGAGAGGGGAGGAATAGAGAGGAGAGAGGGGGAGAGAAAGGGTGAGGAATGGAGAAAGAGAGCGAGGACAGGGAGGAGAGAGAGAAAAGAGAGGGGAGGAATAGAGAGAAGAAATGGGAGGAATAGAGAGGAGAGAGGGGGAAAGAGAGGAGAGAGGGGAGAAAGAGTGAGGAAAGAGAGGGGAGAGAGAAGGTGAGGAAAGAGAGGGGAGAGAGAAAAGATAAAATGTAAGGAAGAGAGAAAGAGAGCGAGGAAAGAGAGGGGAGAATGAGAGAAAAGAGGGGAAGGAATAGAGAGGAGAGAGGGAAGGAATAGAGAGGAGAGAAGGGGGAGAGAAGGTGAGGGGAGAAAAGGTGAGGAAGGGAGAAAGAGCAAGGGAAGAGAGGGGAGAAAGAAAGAAAAGAGAGGGAAGGAATAGAGAGAAGAGAGGGGAAGGGGAAAAGAGAGGAGAGATAGGAGAATTAAAGGAGAGAGGGGAGAAAGAGAGGAGAGAGAGGAAAAAGAGAGAAGAGAGGGGATAAAGAGAGGAGAGAGGGGAAAAAGAGACGAGAGAGGGGGAAAAGAGACGAGAGAGGGGGAAAAGAGACGAGAGAGGGGGTAAAGAGAGGAGAGAGGTAAGGAATAGTGGAGAGAGGGGAGAAAGAGAGGTGAGAGGAAATAGAAGAGAGAAATAGATAGTGGGATAACGTGAGCAGCAACAGAACCAGCATGCTTACATTCTGCACCTCAGACAGGAGAGAGGGGGAGAAAGTGAGGGGAGAAAAGGTGAGAAGAGAGGGGGAATAAAGAGGAGAGAGGGGAAATAGAGAGGAGAGAGGGGAGAAAAGGTGAGGAAGGGAGAAAGAAATAGAGGAAAGAAGGGAGAGAGAAAAGAAAGAGAGGGGAGGAATAGAGAGAAAAGAGAGGGCAAAAGAGAGGAGAGAGGGAGGAATAGAGAGGGGAGCGGCAAAGAATAGAGAGCAGAGAAGGGGAATAGAGAGGAGAGAGGGGGAAAAGAGAGGAGAGAGAGGGAAAAGAGAGGAGAGAGGGGGAAAGAGAGGAGAGAGGGGGTAAAGAGAGGGGGGAATAGAGGAGAGAGGGGAGAAAGAGAGGGAGGAAATAGCAGAGAGAAATAGATAGTGGGATAACGTGAGCAGCAACAGAACCAGCATGCTTACATTCTGCACCTCAGACAGGAGAGGGGGGGGAGAAAGTGAGGGGAGAGGGGAAATAGAAAGGAGAGAGGGAGAAAATCAGAAGAAGGGAGAAAGAAAGAGAGGAAAGAGAGAAAAGAGAGGAGAAAGAGAGGGGAGGAATAGAGAGAAAAGAGGGGAGGAATAGAGAGGAGCGAGGGAGAATAGATAGGAGAGAGGGCAAAAGAGAGAAGAGAGGGGAGGAATAGAGAGGGGAGAGGGGAGGAATAGAAAGAAGAGAGGGGAGAAAGAGAAGAGATAAATAGATATGCTTACATTCATTTCGTAATATCCTTTTGACTTCTAAGGAAAAATGTGGTTTAAATTATGCTCAGAGATGGGTCATATTTAAAATTACCCCATTTTAACTTATTGAAAAAGAATATTAGTCTACTACCAAAGTTTTAATATCAGAGATTACGTTTCTGGGTCAAAAAAAGATATTCGGGTATTGACTCAGATGATGTTAATCTATATACAAAATCAAGCGGTACTAAGTGATATAACCGGGGTCTCCTTCTGATTTCAGTCAAGATTTAAGATAATTTGGCAAATTCCCAGTATCTGTCCCATTTCTGCCAATTAATACGACATACGAAGCTCTGGAGTGCGAGACGGTTACTATTATGCATCAACTCCCTATTTATATTAATAGTGTTGCATAATTCACTCATTGTTGTTACCTCGGATTGCTTCCAATATCTCACAATGAGCCATTTTGCAACCAGCAGAATACGGCATGTCAGGTATCTATCTGCCGGGAGCAAATCTTCCATATGCATATGCAAAATGGCCAATTGGGGAGACCAAGCGATTCGTTTATCCAACACCTTAAATATCATCTGGCCAATATCTGACCACAAACTATGTATTTTATGACAACCCCACCATATATGAAGTTCAGAGCCTCTTAGTCCACATAATTTCCAACAACTGCCAGTGTGAGCATCTTCGCCCTTTATATCAAATTTAGAATTTTTTTCCGGGGTTATATACCATATATGAATTATTTAAAAAAATAATTCTGTATATGCTATATTAACCGCAGATTTCTTTGTAGTTAATAACATTTTCCTCCAACTCACATCGTCTAAATTAATTGTGAAATCCAACTCCCAACCTTTAATACCTATACTTTTAGGGAATGGGATAGAGTCGTTGATAATTCTACCGCACTTTGAGATGACATGTATCAATTCTTTTTTTATGATAACTTCTTCCATTTTGGTTGGGGTGTGCATCCCTGCAATTCTATAGTCTTTATCCATCAGATTTTTCTTAAGGCTTTCATAGTTTATCCAAGTAAATTTTTTAAATCCTAATTTCTGTTGTAATTCCTGTAGAGTAAGGAGATTACCTTTATAGTATATTTCAAAGATACAGGTTAAACCCTGATCTATTAACATTTTAATTGTTGGACATAAAGCCTGTTAATTTAAAGATTCTAACGGAGCTGCCAAAGAGGGGTATCTAATCAATTTAGTTTTCTCTTTATAAGTATACCAACATTTTATAATAGCATTGATATTTTTTGGTAATTTACTAAACAGGGTTTTCTTAAACTTAGGAAACCACAGTAGAGTTTGAATGGAGTAATCCTTAACTAAGGAATCTTCTAGGATTAACCATCTTGGTTTTTCAAGGGTAGTATTCCAACTTATTAGTTTTGCTATGATAATCTTTTGATGTAATTCTTTTAAACAAGGAAAGTTAGGCAACCATTAATTAATTTATTATATGTTATACTTTTCCTAATTCTAGGTTTTCTTCCCTGATACAGAAATGTATCCAATTGGTCCGGGATAGATTTTAAGAAATTATTAGCCAGGACATCAGGTATAGATCTCATATAATGGCAATTTTTGGAATTATAGTCATATTTAGTGCAGCAATTCTGGAGGACCAAGACAAATTAAGTTGTCTCCAATCGGACAGTGTTGGTCTAATCGTTTCCATTGCCTCATTGATATTATCTTTGAGGATTTTATCCGCAGCCCAGGAGAATTTAATACCCAAATGGGTTATATATTTAGATTTCCAATTCTAACTATAGTCTTACTCCAACTTGTTTTTTTGTTCAAAGGTTATGCCTCTCGTTAGGGTGTCTGATTTTAATTGATTGATTTTAAAGAAAGAGATTCTACCGAACTCATCTAGTATTTCTTGAAGTTTTTGGCAGTCCTGCCCTGGATTTGATATAGTTATAACAATATCATCGGCAAATGCCATATTTTTAAATTCTTTCTTGCCAATACGAACTCCTTTAATATCTTTACATTCTCTTATATAAATTGCTAGTGGTTCCATAAATAGTACAAACAGCAGCAGTGATAAAGGGCAGCCCTGGCGGGTGCCATCCCCTTTTTTAAATTGCTTTGATTCAAAATCAGTATTCTCAACTCGTGCAAGTTTATTCCTATATAACACTTTAACAGATTTTGAGGCAAATTCTCCAAGTCCAAATTTCCTTAATACGCTTAATAGGAATTCCCAGTTAACTCTATCGAAGGCTTTCTCCGCGTCTAATGATAATAACATAACAGGAATATCTTTATCTTTAACATAGGAGATTATATTTAGGAGTCGTCTTGAATTATCCGACGTCTGTCTGCCTGGGACAAATCCCGTTTGATCCGGGTGAATTAAATTAGCTATTATAGTCTTTAATCTATTTGCTAAAATTTTAGAATATATTTTGATGTCTATATTTATTAGTGATATTGGTCTATAGCTGCTACATTCCACTGGGTTTTTCCCTTCTTTCAATATATTAACAATTTTAGTCTCAGACATCTCCAACGGGATATTGCCTGTTTGTTTAATATCATTGAATAGACTACATAAGTGTATTTGGAGTTCAGACTGTAGTACTTTATAGAACATATGATCATAGCCATCAATACCTGGGGCCTTATTTGATTTGCCACTATTTATCACATTAATTATTTCCTCACATGAAATTTCCCTATTAAGGTTAATTGATTCTTGATCTGATATTCTAGGGAGCTGAATGTTATCTAAAAAGATATTAATATCTGCTTTGTCTGGAGTCATGAATTGCTGATCTTTACCGATATATAGTTTTTCGTAGAATTCCTGGAACACCTCACCAATTTTATCAGGGTTCATCTGGATCTTTTTCTCTGCATCTAATATTTTTAGAATCCTATTTTGTATCCGTTGTTTTTTTAATCTGTTCGCCAGAAATTTACCAGTTTTGTTACCATACAAAAAATTGGTTTGTTGGTATCTCCATAAAAGGTTATCTGCCTGAGATTGTAATGTACGGTTTATTTGATTATTTATTTTATTAATTTTATTACCTATATCTTTATTTGGACTCTTTTTATGGATCTGATGTAGTTTTTCTAACTCGATATATAGAGTTTTTAAGGGTTTTCCTCTTTGCTTATTAATTTCTGCCATCTTAGAGAACAGAATTCCTCTAAAGTAAGCTTTATAAGAACACCATAGTGTCTTCCTAGAGGTCACTGAATCCGTGTTATTCTCAAAAAATTCCTGGGTATCTTTTTTAACCTATTCAGGTTATCTATATTTTTGAATATTATAGGATTAATTTTCCACCTTTTTGGGGGTTTTAAGTTCAAATAAATCCTTCAGAGTAATACTATTCATACTATGGTCTGACCAGGGAGTCAGCACAATATCGGTCTCTACTATCAATTTCATGATATTCAGATCTGAAAAGATATAATCTATGCGGGAAGATGATTCAAATCTGTTTGAGGAAAAAGTAAATTCCTTACAATACGGGTGAAAAACTCTCCATAAGTCCTAAAGCTCATAGTTGTTTATTATATTGGAAAATTATAAAGCTATTTTATTATTTATAGCCTCCTATTTTATCTTATGACTTCTATGTTGTGTTGTGTTGATTAGGGTATGCTATGCTGTGTTGTGTTATGCTATGCTGTGTTATGTTGTGCTGATTACTGTATGTTATGCTATGCTGTGTTCTGTTATGTTGTGTTGATTACTGTATGTTATGCTATGCTGTGTTGTGTTATGTTGTATTGATTACTGTATGTTATGCTATGCTGTGTTGTGTTATGTTGTGTTGATTACTGTATGTTATGCTATGCTGTGTTGTGTTATGTTGTGTTGATTACTGTATGCTATGCTATGTTGTGTTATGTTGTGTTATGTTATGTTGATTACTGTATGTTACGCTATGCTGTGTTGTGTTGATTACTGTATGCTATGTTGTGTTATGTTGTGTTGATTAATGTATGTTATGCTATGCTGTGTTGTGTTATGTTGTATTGATTACTGTATTCTATGCTATGTTGTGTTATGTTATGTTGATTACTGTATGTTATGCTATGCTGTGTTGTATTGATTACTGTATGTTATGCTTTGCTGTGTTGTGTTATGTTGTATTGATTACTGTATGCTATGCTATGTTGTGTTATGTTGTGTTGATTACTGTATGTTATGCTATGCTGTGTTGTGTTGATTACTGTATGCTATGTTGTGTTATGTTGTGTTGATTACTGTATGTTATGCTATGCTGTGTTGTGTTGATTACTGTATGCTATGTTGTGTTATGTTGATTACTGTATGTTATGCTATGCTGTGTTGTGTTGATTACTGTATGCTATGTTGTGTTATGTTGATTACTGTATGTTATGCTATGCTGTGTTGTGTTGATTACTGTATGTTTGTGTCCGGTGTATAAGGAGTTATCTGGCAGTTATGGGGTAGCCAGTAACTGACAGCTGAGAGTTATATAACCAGTTAGTCATGTAATGGTGTCTCTGAGAGCACGCCAGTCTGAAGGAAGGAAATGAGACAGATACTGGGATAGGAAGCAGAGGGCTTTTGTAGAGGGAAAGTGCAAGAATGTGATTTCATATCACACAGGAGACATGGAATCAAGACCCCCCACTCACCCCTCCGAGAGCACATACTGACCCAGACCATGTATTGACAGCACACTGACCAGGACCATATAATGACAGCACATACTGACCCAGACCATGTATTGACAGCACACTGACCCATACCATGTATTGACAGCACATACTGACCCAGACCATGTATTGACAGCACACTGACCAGGACCATATAATGACGGCACATACTGACCCAGAAAATATAATGAAGCACAGTGGCCAGGACCATATAATGACAGCACATAGTGACCCAGACCATATGCAAGCTTATACTGACCCAGACCATATAATGACAATAGACACTGACCAGGACCATATAATGATAGCACAGTGACCAGGGCCACATAAAGACAGCACAGCTTTCTCCCAAAGACAAATCCTTAGGAAACACCTAGTGGCCAAAGCATCAACTGACCAGATTGTCAACTTTTTCCCAATCAAAATCTCTATAGATCAACGTCTCATCCTAAACCGCACATCCCCCGCATCAGCACTTGTATTGTCCTAATTCAAACCCATACTGACCAGCACCCGATCTAATCAGGACACTTACTGATCATCACTCCAACACTGCACCACAACATATAATCAGAACCCTTACTAACCAGCAACTTACCTTGTCTAGCTCTTTACACAGCCCCTAACAAGCAATACAATGTCCATCAGCACCAAAGCCATGACCAACTCCCAGCACCCTTACAGGCCCGTACATTCATCCTATGAGCACTTATACTGACCCCTCACCCTCACTAAAGCCTTTGCTGACAACTCTCCCTTGACCCTAATCAGAACCATTACTGACCGGTGCTTTACCCAACACCTAACCAACAAGTTCCTCAGCTCACCCTTACTGACCAAAAGCTTACCTCTGACCAGCAACTTACAGTTCACCAGCACCCTACTAGCACCCCCAATCAACACTCCCCTCATTGATTGACCAGCCCTTATTCATTGACAAGGCCATTCATCGTCAGCTTACCGCTGACTAGCAACTCC
The DNA here is from genome assembly GCA_027410445.1 of Discoglossus pictus. NCBI lineage: Eukaryota > Metazoa > Chordata > Amphibia > Anura > Alytidae > Discoglossus > Discoglossus pictus. The sequence goes on from CM050168.1 coordinate 11,958,504, forward strand.
TACCGTTATACAGATTCACTGACCTGCACTGTAGGTCAGAGTAGTCCCCTTCCCCCTCAAAGATCCCACTACTCATAGCACCTTCTTTCCTACAACCACCAAAAACAAGTCCTTGGTCAGGGCCCCTGATAAGCATCCCATACATCCATTGGTCTTCTAACAACCACCATTACCCATAGGCAGCATCACATACCTCCATCAGGCATGGGGCCACTAACCATGGGCAGCATCCTGTACCCACATCAGGTATAGACCACTATCCCTGGGCAGCATCCTATACCTCCATAAGGTATGGACCACTATCTCTGGGCAGCATCCTATATCTCCATTAGGTATGGGACCACTATCCCTGGGCAGCATCCTATACCTCCATCAGTCTTCTAACAACCACAACTACACCTGGGCAGCATCCTATACCTCCATCAGGTATAGAGCCACTAACCCTGGGCAGCACCCTATACCTCCATCAGTCTTCTAACAAACACCACTACACCTGGGCAGCATCCTATACCTCCATCAGGTATGGAACCACTATCCCTGGGCAGCATCCTATACCTCCATCAGGTATGGACCACTATCCCTGGGCAGCATCCCATACCTCCATCAGGTATGGACCACTATCCCTGGCCAGCATCCTCTACCTCCATCAGGTATGGGGCCACTAACCCTGGGCAGTACCCTATACCTCCATCAGTCTTCTAACAGCCACCACTACGCTTGGGCAGCATCCTATACCTCGATCAGGTATGGACCACTATCCCTGGGCAGCACCATATACCTCCATCAGGTATGGACCACTATCCCTGGGCAGCATCCTATACCTCCATCAGGTATGGGGCCACTAACCCTGGGCAGCATCCTATACATCCATAAGGTATGGGGCCACTAACCCTGGGCAGCATCCTATACCCCCATCAGATATGGGACTACTATCCCTGGGCAGCATCCTATACCTCCATCAGGTATCGACCACTATCCCTGGGCAGCAAACTATACCTCCATCAGGTATGGGGCCACTAACCCTGGGCAGCATCCTATACCCCCATCAGATATTGGACCACTATCCCTGGGCAGCATCCTATACCTCCATCAGGTATGGGACCACTATCCGTGGCCAGCATCCTATTCCTCCATCAGGTATGGACCACTATCCCTGGGCAGCATCCTATTCCTCCATCAGGTATGGGGCCACTAACCTTGGGCAGCATCCTATACCCCCATCAGATATGGGACCACTATCCCTGGGCAGCATCCTATACCTCCATCAGTTATGGACCACTATCCCTGGGCAGCAACCTATACCTCCATCAGGTATGGACCACTATCCCTGGGCAGCATCCTATACCTCCATCAGGTATGGGGCCACTAACCCTGGGCAGCATCCTATACCCCCATCAGATATTGGACCACTATCCCTGGGCAGCATCCTATACCCCCATCAGGTATGGGACCACTATCCCTGGCCAGCATCCTATTCCTCCATCAGGTATCGACCACTATCCCTGGCCAGCATCCTATTCCTCCATCAGGTATGGACCACTAACCTTGGGCAGCATCCTATACCCCCATCAGATATTGGACCACTATCCCTGGGCAGCATCCTATACCCCCATCAGGTATGGGACCACTATCCCTGGCCAGCATCCTATTCCTCCATCAGGTATGGACCACTATCCCTGGCCAGCATCCTATTCCTCCATCAGGTATGGACCACTATCCCTGGGCAGCATCCATCAGGTATGGACCACTATCCCTGGGCAGCATCCTATGGCTGGACAGCCCCTTCCTCTTACTATGTCATCAACAGAAGCATCCCCATCCACACCAGTATCCCATTCCCCTGTATAGACCCATTTACATGCCCACCCTATCCTCCCGGGCCCACATTCATGTGCCCCAGGACCCCAGACTCACCCAGGCCAGCAGGAGCAGAGCCGCAGCCCGTCACACAGAGCCCCCTCCTCCCGGACAGCCGCACTCGGTGGTCCCGGCCTCCTCTCTGTGTGACTGGGCGGAGGGCTGTCTGTCACACCCGGATAGAGGAGCTGGTACTCCGGGGGTCTCTCTCCTCCAATCCCACAGGATGATGTTCAGCGCTTCTCGGGTTAAGGCCTCCCCTCCCCCTCCTATAAGGAGCCAAGGAGAGCGGGGGTCTCTGTATTGTGATGTCTCTCCTCCTTCTAGTCTATGTCACTCCTCTCAGAGTTTCCTGTTATGTCTCAGGGATTCCCTCTACCAAACTGAGGGGCTCTTCTGTCACTCCCCCCCCCCCCCCCCCGTATCTCTGGGAGTCGCTCAGACCCCCCCCCCCCCTCACTCTCTGTATCTCTGGTGGTCTCTCGGCCCCCCCCCCCCCCCACGTATCTCTGGGGATCTCTTAGCCATCCCAACCCTCTCTCTGTATATCTGAGGGTCTCTCAGCCCCCCTGCCACCCTCTCTCTCTCTCTCTGTATCTCTGGGGGACTCTCAGTCCCCCTGCCCCCCCCCCCCTCTGTTTCTCTAGGGGTCTCTTAGCCTCCCGCCCCCCCTCTCTGAATCACTGGGAGTCTCTCAGCCCCTCTTGCTCTGTATGTCTGGGGGACTCTCATTCCCCCCTCTCTCTGTATCTCTGGGGGTCTCTCAGTCCCTCTTTATTTCTCTCTGGTGGTCTCTCAATCCCTCTCTCTGGGGGTCTCTCAGTCCCCCTCTCTCTGTCTCTCTGGGCGTCTCTCAGCACTCCTCTCTCTGTCTCTCTGGGGGTCTCTCAGTCCCTCTCTCTGGGGGTCTCTCAGCCCCCTCTCTCTGTCTCTCTGGGGGTCTCTCGGTCCCCCTCTCTCTATCTCTCTGGGGGTCTATCCCTCTCTCTGGGAGGTCTCTCAGTCCCCATCTATCTGGGGGTCTCTCTCTCTGTCTCTCGGGGGTCTCTCAGTCCCCCTCTCTCTGTCTCTCTGGGGGTCTCTCTCGCTCTCTGGGGGTCTCTCAGCCCCCCCCCCCCCTTCTCTGGGGGTCTCTCAGTCTCTCTCTGGGGATCTCTCAGCACTCCTTTCTCTGTCTCTTTGGGAGTCTCTCAGTCCCTCTCTATTTCTCTCTGGGGGTCTCTCAGTCCCTCTGTCTGGGGGTCTCTCAGCCCCCTCTCTCTCTGTATCTCTGGAGGTCTCTCAGCCCCCCCTCTCTCTCTCTGGGGGTCTCTCAGTCTCTCTCTGGGGGTTTCTCAGCACTCCTCTCTCTGTCTCTATGGGGGTCTCTCAGTCCCTCTCTATTTCTCTCTGGGGGTCTCTCAGTCCCTCGCTCTAGGGGTATCTCAGCCCCCTCTCTCTCTGTTTCTCTAGGGGTCTCTTAGCCTCCCCCTCTCTGTATCTCTGGGAGTCTCTCAGCCCCTCTTGCTCTGTATGTCTGGGGGTCTCTCAGTCCCCCCTCTCTCTGTATCTCTGGGGGTCTCTCAGACCCCCCTTCTTTGGGGGTCTCTCAGTCTCTCTCTGGGGGTCTCTCAGCACTCCTTTCTCTGTCTCTTTGGGAGTCTCTCAGTCCCTCTCTATTTCTCTCTGGGGGTCTCTGAGTCCCTCTCTCTGGGGGTCTCTCAGACCCCTCTCTCTCTCTCTATATCTATGGTGGTCTCTCAACCCCCCCCCCTCTCTGGGGGTCTCTCAGTTTCTCTCTGGGGGTCTCTCAGCACTCCTCTCTCTGAAGGTCTCTCAGGCCCCCTCACTCTGTCTCTCTGGGGGTCTCTCTCTCCCCCTCTCTCTGGAGGTCTCTCAGTCCCCCACTCTCTGGGGGTCTCTCAGTCTCCCACTCCCTGTCTCTCTGGGGGTCTCCCCCCCCCCTTTTCTGGGGGTCTCTCAGTCCCCCTCTCTCTGTCTCTCTGGGGTCTCTCAGTCCCCCTCTCTCTGTCTCTCTGGGGGTCTCTCTCTCCTCCTTTCTCTGGAGGTCTCTCAGTCCCCCACTCTCTGTCTCTCTGGGGGTCTCTCAGTCCCCCTCTCTCTGGGGGTCTCTCTCTCTCTCTCTGGGAGTCTCTCAGCCCCCCCCCCCTCCTCTCTATCTGGGGGTCTCTTAGTCTCTCTCTCTCTGGGGGTCTCTCAGCACTCCTCTCTCTGTCTCTTTGGGAGTCTCTCAGTCCCTCTCTATTTCTCTCTGGGGGTCTCTCAGTCCCTCTCTCTGGGGGTCTCTCAGTCCCTCTCTCTGGGGGTCTCTCAGCCCCCTCTCTCTGGGGGTCTCTCATCCCCCTCTCTCTGTCTCTCTAGGGGTCTCTCAGTCCCCCTCTCTCTATCTCTCTGGGGGTCTCTCCCTCTCTCTGTCGCTCTGGGAGGTCTCTCAGTCCTCGTCTATCTGGGGGTCTCTCTCTCTGTCTCTCGAGGGTCTCTCAGTCCCCCTCTCTCTGTCTCTCTGGGGGTCTCTCTCGCTCTCTGGGTGTCTCTCAGCCCCCCCCCCCCTTCTCTGGGGGTCTGTCAGTCTCTCTCTCGGGGTCTCTCAGCACCCCTTTCTCTGTCTCTTTGGGAGTCTCTCAGTCCCTCTCTATTTCTCTCTGGGGGTCTCTCAGTCCCTCTCTATGGGGGTCTCTCAGCCCCCTCTCTCTCTCTGTATCTATGGGGGTCTCTCAACCCCCCCCCCCTCTCTGGGGGTCTCTCAGTTTCTCTCTGGGGGTCTCTCAGCACTCCTCTCTGGGAGGTCTCTCAGTCCCCCTCTCTTTGTCTCTCTGGGGTCTCTCAGTCCCCCTCTCTCTGTCTCTCTGGGGGTCTCTCAGCACTCCTCTCTCTGGGAGGTCTCTCAGTCCCCCTCTCTCTGTCTCTCTGGTGTCTTTCAGTCCCCCTCTCTCTGTCTCTCTGGGGGTCTCTCTCACCCCCTCTCTCTGGAGGTCTCTCAGTCCCCCACTCTCTGTCTCTCAGTCCCCCACTCTCTGTCTCTCTGGGGGTCTCCCCCCCCTTTTTCTGGGGGTCTCTCAGTCTCTCTCTGGGGGTCTCTCAGCACTCCTCTCTGTCTCTCGAGGGTCTCTCAGTCCCCCTCTCTCTGTCTCTCTGGGGGTCTCTCTCGCTCTCTGGGTGTCTCTCAGCCCCCCCCCCCCCTTCTCTGGGGGTCTCTCAGTCTCTCTCTCTGGGTCTCTCAGCACCCCTTTCTCTGTCTCTTTGGGAGTCTCTCAGTCCCTCTCTATTTCTCTCTGGGGGTCTCTCAGTCCCTCTCTATGGGGGTCTCTCAGCCCCCTCTCTCTCTCTGTATCTATGGGGGTCTCTCAACCCCCCCCCCTCTCTGGGGGTCTCTCAGTTTCTCTCTGGGGGTCTCTCAGCACTCCTCTCTGGGAGGTCTCTCAGTCCCCCTCTCTTTGTCTCTCTGGGGTCTCTCAGTCCCCCTCTCTCTGTCTCTCTGGGGGTCTCTCAGCACTCCTCTCTCTGGGAGGTCTCTCAGCACTCCTCTCTCTGGGAGGTCTCTCAGTCCCCCTCTCTCTGTCTCTCTGGTGTCTTTCAGTCCCCCTCTCTCTGTCTCTCTGGGGGTCTCTCTCACCCCCTCTCTCTGGAGGTCTCTCAGTCCCCCACTCTCTGTCTCTCTGGGGGTCTCTCAGTCCCCCACTCTCTGTCTCTCTGGGGGTCCCCCCCCCCCTTTTTTCTGGGGGTCTCTCAGTCTCTCTCTGGGGGTCTCTTAGCACTCCTCTCTGTCTCTCTGGGGGTCTCTCAGTCCCCCACTCTCTGTCTCTCTGGGGGTCTCTCAGTCTCTCTCTGGGGGTCTCTTAGCACTCCTCTCTGTCTCTCTGGGGGTCTCTCAGTCCCCCACTCTCTGTCTCTCTGGGGGTCTCTCAGTCTCTCTCTGGGGGTCTCTTAGCACTCCTCTCTGTCTCTCTGGGGTCTCTCAGTCCCCCTCTCTCTGTCTCTCTGGGGGTCTCTCAGCACTCCTCTCTCTGGGAGGTCTCTCAGCACTCCTCTCTCTGGGAGGTCTCTCAGTCCCCCTCTCTCTGTCTCTCTGGTGTCTTTCAGTCCCCCTCTCTCTGTCTCTCTGGGGGTCTCTCTCACCCCCTCTCTCTGGAGGTCTCTCAGTCCCCCACTCTCTGTCTCTCTGGGGGTCTCTCAGTCCCCCACTCTCTGTCTCTCTGGGGGTCCCCCCCCCCTTTTTTCTGGGGGTCTCTCAGTCTCTCTCTGGGGGTCTCTCAGCACTCCTCTCTGTCTCTCTGGGGGTCTCTCAGTCCCCCTCTCTCTGTCTCTCTGGGGGTCTCTCAGTCCCCCACTCTCTGTCTCTCTGGGGGTCTCTCAGTCTCTCTCTGGGGGTCTCTTAGCACTCCTCTCTGTCTCTCTGGGGGTCTCTCAGTCCCCCACTCTCTGTCTCTCTGGGGGTCTCTCAGTCTCTCTCTGGGGGTCTCTTAGCACTCCTCTCTGTCTCTCTGGGGGTCTCTCAGTCCCCCACTCTCTGTCTCTCTGGGGGTCTCTCAGTCTCTCTCTGGGGGTCTCTTAGCACTCCTCTCTGTCTCTCTGGGGGTCTCTCAGTCCCCCACTCTCTGTCTCTCTGGGGGTCTCTCAGTCTCTCTCTGGGGGTCTCTTAGCACTCCTCTCTGTCTCTCTGGGGGTCTCTCAGTCCCCCACTCTCTGTCTCTCTAGGGGTTTCCCCCCCAAGCTGCAGATCCCAAGCAAAAGGCAGCAGCTGTTACACACAGAACGCACAGCTCAGAGACAGCTGGGTCCTAGCGCCGGGTTATGTCAGAGTCCTTATCTGTGGTATAACTCAGCTGACACCCAGATCTATGACAAGAGGCCTGTGCAGCTATGGAGGGGATCAGTATCTACAGAGTCAGATTAAATAACTGTGTCGTGCACCCAATAAACATAAATATATGCCCTGTTATTTTAATATAAAGTACACCAGCTGTGACCTAGAGGTGTGTGTGTGTGTGTGGTGTGGTGGGGGTTATTGTACTGATATATTATCCTCTCTAGTTCCCTCTGTATCTGGCACAGGAAGCCAATGACACAGCAAGGTTTCTTGTCTTCACAACTATCTCCCCCCCTCAGTTTTATCACTCACTTAAAGACACATGAAAACTTTACATATAGATAAGAGTATTTTCAGTTATTAAAACATTTCAACTCGTGTTAAACTGTCTTTTAATGTTATTATTTTTGCTGCTATCCAAGATCTTCTTACCTACATAATAAAATGGGGTTGAAACATTTTTTTTAGTGCATCAAGTTTAAACTTTTTTTGATCCAGAAAATGACAATAAAAAAAACATTGAAACTTTCCCAATTGTCTTATAAGGAGGAAAAAAACTTCCTCATCCACAATATTTACTATTTGATTACTCTCAATATCCCTCCTGTTGTATTTATTTAACATATCGCTGAATGTCCTTTGTATTCAAAAATATACCTCAACCTCTTTTAATAGTTATCTGCCGTCACAACCTTCTTTGGTAGTGAGTTCCGCCATCTGTCTGGGATTACTATGAAGAACTATTTTCTTTGTGAGATATGTGGGATGTGAGAGTTGGACCATAAAGAAGTCTGAGCGCCGGAGAATTGATGCCTTTGAATTGTGGTGTTGGCGATAACTGCTTAGAGTCCCTCGGACTGCAAGAAGATCCAATCAGGAAATAAAGACAAACTGTTCACTGGAGGGTTTGATCATGAGGCTGAATCTCAGATATTTGGGCCATATCTTCAGACGGCAGGATTCCCCAGGGAAAGATTGAGGGCACAAGAAGTAGGTGACGGCAGAGGTAGAGATGGATAGATGAGGTCACTGAATAAATGAACTTGGTTGAGAGATGTACCTGGTGTGCTGCATAGAGTCACAGAGAGTCGTACGTGACTGAACAGCTAAACAACAACTTTTTGATTGATATATTCCTTATAGACAAGTAAAGCTGCCGCTGTTCCCTCTTTCTTGTATACTTTCTATGCCTACTCTTTATTCCTTATCTTGATACTTGACTTGCTCCTTTAGGATCTATCCCGTTGTGTATGAGCAAGTAGCCGCTAGATGGCGCCGTCCGATTTCAGGGAAGGCCTATAATTATTCCTCTTTCCGACATGGCGCAACTCGACGGCGCTGAATCGACAGCGAGGCCATTGCTATGTTCGGGGCCAGCACTTGGGCGCGCCTCTCATAGCTCAAGGCCTCTTCTGTCTTATGTTGAGAGTGCTTTCTCAGCCGCCGGAGAGGGAGCGTGGAGCCGTTGGCAGTGTGGGCGGCTGGTCACCATTACACGTCTGAACGCTCAACATGTGGATTAACATGATCCAGGCAGGAAGCATGGCTTCTTGGAGACAGTGGGATTTCTGAGGATGAGTACGGCGTGGAGCGTGACTCGTGGCGATTTGTGGAGAAGAACCCAATTTCCAAGTGCAGATTAAAAGATCAACGACCATATTACAGAGCTACTTATGCTGGAGCCCAAGCGAGCCGTGAGTGCTTTTATTGAGGGTATCGTCCGGTCTTGCAGCAGACTTCAGGTGAGGAGTGACCTGTGGGAGGTCAAGTGAGTCATTTGCGGCACCAAACTAAGGTTTATGATAACCTATCTGCTAAGTGCAAGTATTAAAGTCCCATTAACACCATTAAAGCCCTAAGAAATGGGTATTGGGAAGGTTAAGCGCTTGTAAAGAGATAAAGATAACCTAACAATTGAAGAAATACAAACTATTGCAAACATCTAAAACTTCATCCCAGGGGAAAAAATGGAAGGAAAGGAAAAAAAAATAAGGAACGTGCATTGTGTCGCCAGGAAGATCCATACATTACATTGGAGATGTGAGAATAAGAAAAATAAGATCTGTAAGAATTGTCTAACAATATGCGCAAGTATCTGGTTAAAATATCTAACACCAATGGTGGACATGAAACAGCCAACATAATTTGTATAACTTTCTTTGTTGATTTGAGCTTCAGTGTAAAACTTTGAGAAAGTCTCAAAGTGTGGAAAAATAGAAATATGCAAAAGAGACAGAGGAAAGTAGAAGAAATTTGCTTTATTGGGAATTTCTGGGACCTATCCCTCGTCTATACAGTGCCTTGCAAAAGTATTCACCCCCTGTGACTTTTTACCTATTTTGGTACATTACAGCCTTAAGTTCAATGTTTTGTTAATCTGAATTTTATGTGATGGATCAGAACACAATAGTCTAAGTTGGTGAAGTGAAATGAGAAAAATAAATACATAAAACTATTTTTTAGAAATAGAAAACAGAAAATTGGCATGTGCATATGTATTCACCCCCTTTGTTATGAAGCACATAAAAAGCTCTGGTGCAACCAATTACCTTCAGAAGTCGCATCATTAGTGAAATTATGTCCACCTGTGTGCAATCTAAGTGTCACATGATCTGTCATTACATATACACACCTTTTTGGAAATGCCCCAGAGGCTGCAACACCTAAGCAAGAGGCACCACTAACCAAACACTGCCATGAAGACCAAGGAACTCTCCAAACAAGTAAGGGACAATGTTGTTGAGAAGTACAAGTCAGGGTTAGGTTATAAAAAAATATCCAAATCTTTGATGATCCCCAGGAGCACCATCAAATCTATCATAACCAAATGGAGAGAACATGAACATAAAACGCTATGTCTGGCGCAAACCCAACACATCACATCACCCAAAGAGCACCATCCCCACAGTGAAACATGGCGGTGGCAGCATCATGCTGTGGGGATGTTTTTCAGCAGCCGGGACTGGGAAACTGGTCAGAGTTGAGCGAAAGATGTTGCTAAATACAGGGATATTCTTGAGCAAAACCTGTACCTCTCTGTGCGTGATTTGAGGCTAGGACGGAGGTTCACCTTCCAGCAGGACAATGACCCCAAACACACTGCTAAAGCAACACTTGAGTGGTTTAAGGGGAAACATGTAAATGTGTTGGAATGGCCTAGTCACAGCCCAGACCTCAATCCAATAGAACATCTATGGTCAGACTTAAAGATTGCTGTTCAAAAGCACAAACCATCCAACTTGAAGGAGCTGGTACAGTTTTACAAGGAGGAATTGGCAAAAATCCCAGTGGTAAGATGTGGCAAGCTCATAGAGACTTGGAGCTGTGATTGCCACAAAAGGTGGCTCCACAAAGTATTGACTTTAGGGGGGTGAATAGTTATGCGCATTGACTTTTTCTGTTATTTTGTCCTATTTGTTGTCTGTTACACAATACAAAATAAATAAAAATCTTCAAAGTTGTGGACATGTTCTGTAGATTGAATGATGCAAATCCTCAAACAATCCATGTTAATTCCAGGTTGTGAGGCAACAAAACCTGAAAAATGAAAATGGGGGTGAATACTTTTGCAAGGCACTGTATGGAGAATTCTATGATTAGTGAAAAGGGGAAACCCATCGAACTTATGGAGGGGGAAGGAGAGGAACTCATTAGTGAAGAACGTGACATTCTTACGCTAGATTCTATGAGAAATCGGTTTAAAAACTTTCAAATTCAATTGTCAAATGATATCCTTCTAGACGTTTCAAATAATACCAAAGCAGTTAACTCCTTGTTAGAAAGGATAAATCATTTAGAAGCTGGGCAGGAGAATTTAAATCTGGTTAACCACAGATTGACATCTCAGGTAGTGACACTTGAGGAGGAAGTAAAAGCATTTAAACATAAAGCTTGAGGACTTCTCTAGGAGAAATAGTATAAGACTGCGGGGAATTTCAGAAAAAAATCTCCTCTGGAGAACTACCGGAATATCTTAACACATTTTTTAACTAATTAGTACCACCAGAGAAACAAAATGAAAACGTGACTGAAAACGTGTCAGAGCTCATTGAATACTGTTGCCTAGAATTCTCTCAAGAGATATATCACGTGAATTAATAGTAAGGTTCCAATATTCCTCTCATAATGACTTTGTATTAAAAGCTGTTAGAGAAAATAAGAAATTTGATACAACCAATGAGAACATCTTTCTAGTGAGACATTACAAAAAAGGAAGGAATGAGAGAAAAAAAAACCTACAAGTGGGGTTTTCCAGTAAGATTAATTATACAAAGTGAAGATCAGAAAATAACAATAAACACTCCTCTCGAAGGAGAGAAAATATTAGCAAAATGGAAAATCCAAGTGGAGTGTTAAGAAACCGAACATTGACAACATTGATAATTCTGAGAAGTATAACGGGAGAAAACTAAAGAGAAGACCGGCAAAATAATTAAATAACTAGTGTACTAGGAGCACCCCGTCCATTGTCTCCTCCTATACTTTTCCTACCTTTACACAGATAGGTACATTTTGTTTCCCTTTGAAATTAGTTTTTATGTCCACTTTCAAATATATAATTAGTTTAACAATCACTCACAATATGCAATTTGGTAAGATGGATAGTACAAATGATCATTTTTCAAAAATGTTGTATGTACAGCATGTACTTAGTAGACATGCTAATGTGCGGCTCAGTGTGCTAAAGTGTTACTCAGTGTGCTAATGTGTGGCTCAGTGTGCTAAAGTGCGCCTCAGTATGCTAATGTGCGGCTCAGTGTGCTAAAGTGCACCTCAGTGTGCTAATGTGCGGCTCAGTGTGCTAATGTGCACCTCAGTGTGCTAAAGTGCGCCTCAATGTGCTAATGTGCAGCTCAGTGTGCTAAAGTGCGCCTCAGTGTGCTAATGTGTGTCTCAGAGTGCTAAAGTGCGCCTCAGTGTGCTAATGTGCGGCTCAGTGTGCTAAAGTGCACCTCAGTGTGCTAATGTGCGGCTCAGTGTGCTAAAGTGCGCCTCAGTGTGCTAAAGTGCGCCTCAGTGTGCTAATGTGCACCTCAGTGTGCTAATGTGTGGCTCAGTGTGCTAATGTGCGTTTCAGTGTGCTAAAGTGCGGCTCAGTGTGCTAAAGTGCAGCTCAGTGTGCTAATGTGTGGCTCAGTAATTAGTGCATCAAAGCAGCTAATTAATAAGTGTGAGCTGCTCATTTGCATATAAATACAGCAAGAACAATATGAAATTTCCAAGGATTGATTCACATTAGAAAAAAAAATGATAACACAACATATAGCCAGGTTTTCGTGCTATTTAAGAATAACCTAAAAAAACGTGGTTTGGGGGTGATAGAATACCATTAAAATGTAGTCCTATATTTTAAAAATACTCTTTTTGAAGACCCAAAAATGCTAATGGACAAACTGTTTTAGAATGGAAACAAATGGCAGCCTTTAATCTGATAAATCTTCTACAAAAATATGCAGATGTGGAATCTCTTGTGTAGGTTTTGCACATTAAAAATATTTTTGCATAAAAATGTTAGTGGTAACAAAACGTAAGTTTAATATCTGGAAATGTTGCTTTGCAGCAATGTCAGGACTTCCTGCTGATTATCTCTAAATATAATCTGATTGGCTAAATAAGATAATGGATGCTGAGGGCAGGAGGAAAATAAGGTGATATGAACTGAAAGGACCACTGTATATTTGAAAAAAACTCCAGGTATTTTTGAAGTTGGTAACAAATTAATACAATGAAATAATTAATTATGTGTGAGCTGGAGCATTAAAGTATTTTTAGGTAAAATCTTTATTTTATTTATATTAGACTCTCTTTGTGCCTGAAGGATGCCATCTTTGTGTGTAACACATTCCTGCTGGCTTAGGCTAAGAGGGTGATTATGCTAATATTCATTCTCTATTCAAGAGTTGGAGGAGGAGAAAGGAGATTTGTTGACTTGGATTTAGGTAATATTTCAGAAGACGAAACCTTTCACCTACCCACTTTAGGCACAGTAAAGGCTTGCTTGGGGGTGAACCCCCCCCCCACCCCCCCCCCCCCCCCCGCAGATTAAATGAATAGGGGACACAAAAAATAACAAAAGCAAACTTAATCATGCATTTCCAGATTTGTACAGAATGTCTTTCCCATAAAAGCTTTGGAGCAGTATGTATTTTCCATGAAAGCTTTGTAGCCATAATATATACTATATGTATGCTTTAAATGTAATATATATATATATATATATATATATATATATATATATATATATATACTGCAGTAATGGGGCCCCCTGAGCAGGGACCCGGTGCATTACCAACAGTAAATCCGCCCCTGCATCCTGTCCTGGGGGTAGAGTTGAATAATCCACCCAGATGTTTGGGGGCTATTATGCCCATGCTTGCTTGCTCTGTTCAATAAATGCCCCCCTCATGCCAGATAATCTCCCCTCATGCCTCTCAGCTTCCATGCAATAGAAAAGCCTGCTAAAATGAAGTTTTCATCTGAAAATGTTTTTATGTACATTACACAATTTGCAGTCATTGCAGGAGGAATGAACTGTGTGGGAGAATGGAATGGAAGGGGGATGAAATAGGAGGGAAGTGAAAGAAAGCTGGGGTACAATAAGATGAAATAGTAAATGGAATTAAGGGAGAATGTACTGGGGTTGAGGGAATGAAAGAGGAATGAACTGGTGTGGAAACAGAATGATGAGGGAATGAACAGGTTGGGTGTTGAATTAAGAAAGAGGGGGTAAGGAAACAAACTGAGAAATGTGGTGAAGTGGAATGAACATGGAATGATGTGGTGAAGAAATATAATGTAGAGTTAATGAACATAAAGGAAATTGAATAAAGGGGAATGGACTGTAGCCGACATGTTACAAAGACATGATTAATTAAATAGGAAATGGAGTGAACAGGGATAAAATAAGAGGATGCTATTATGTGTCCCATTGAAATGTTATGTGCCAGCCAAATATTTTGTAACAACTGGTCTAGCCCAGTGGCCAGTCCTGTGGGATCCAATGGCGACCATCTCCCGTGCCAGACGGAGTCTATCTACTGTGATACAGAAATTCCATTTTATGTATTTTATTTTATTCTGTCAAACACAAACTGTGACTATCCGGGGGTAGCGGCTATTACTGCCCAGGGCAACCTGCTGTAGGCTACAGGTTTACTACCCACAAGGGCCATTTAGGTTCTTGGAAATCTCGGCACCAGCACCCTGATATCTGTCTTCTATATCAGTCAGTCTGTGGTAGTGACCAGGACAAGATACTGGGCGAGTGGAGATAGGATCAGTATCGCAGCCACAAGGAACAAGTAAGAGAACATACCATTTCTATATGTCTCAGCAGTGAACTGATTTACTTTTGGAAAGTCAACAATATTTATAGGGGTTAGATATAGAGGGGGTGTATACAACACAACAATGACAGGGAGTAACAGACAAACACATGAGATTGACTCCACATGGGGTCTAATAGTCTGGCATCCTTGCATCCTGTCTGACAACTGTGAACAGTAGCTCAACCCTCAAATACACATAATACTGTCTCCATCAACCCTATTAAATTCCCTCAACCTTGAAAACTGTAGCACGCAAGACTTGCGGCTATTAAATTGGCCCCGTAAAGCAAGCCTCATCTTATCTGTGGGTTATGAGCGAGAAAAGCGCATGGGACGTGAGATTTTGACATGTGAGCCCGCAAATCCTTTGATCTGTTAAGCTTGTAACGTTACGTTTCAATCACGCTATTAAATTGCAACAAATTCACTGGATTTCAAGTCTGTAACCCGCAAATGGAGCCAAAAGGCCAACGGCTACCAGAGAGGACCCACTAGTGAAAGCCCTATCCATAGCACTGTAAATGCAAATATATACACACTACTGTACTTATAATAAAAGGGAAAGTGATGTTAGGTCTTAGAATTAATATCACAACATTCTCAAGCTCGCAAGTAGGCAATATAAAATACTGTATATACTCGAGTATAAGCCGAGTTTTTCAGCCCTTTTTTTAAGGCTAAAAAGGGCCCCCTCGGCTTATACTCGAGTCACTCTCCCCCCCGTGTCTCTCTAACCCCCCTTGTCTCTCTAACCCCCCCTTGTCTCTCTCCCCCCCGTGTCTCTCTAACCCCCCCTTGTGTCTCTCGACACCCCCTTGTTTCTCTCGACCCCCCCGTGTCTCTCTAACCCCCCCGTGTCTCTCTACCCCCCTGTGTCTCTTTCCCTCCTCATCCTCAACCCCCCCTCATTCTAACCCCCCCTCCTCATACTACCCCTCTAAGTATGTAGTATGAGGGGGGGTTTAGAATGAGGAGGGGGGGTTAGAATGAGGGGGGGTTGAGGATGAGGAGGGAGGTTGAGGAGGGGGTTGAGGATGGGGGGTTGAGGAGGGAGGTTGAGGAGGGGGTTGAGGATGGGGGGGTTGAGGTTGAGGATGGGGGGTTGAGGATGAGTAGGGAGGTTGAGGATGGGGGGTTGAGGTTGAGGAAGGAGGTTGAGGATGGGGGGGTTGAGGTTGAGGAGGGAGGTTGAGGATGAGGAGGGGGTTGAGGATGCGGGGGTTGAGGTTGAGGATGGGGAGGTTGAGGATGAAGGGTTGAGGTCTAGGATGGGGAGGTTGAGTTTGAGGAGGGAGGTTGAGGAGGGGGTTGAGGATGAGGAGGGGGGTTGAGGTTGAGGAGGGAGGTTGAGGATGAGGAGGGGGTAGAGGATGCGGGGGTTGAGGTTGAGGATGGGGGTTGAGGATGAGGAGGGGGTTGAGGATGGGGGGTTGAGGTTGAGGAAGGAGGTTGAGGATGGGGGGGTTGAGGTTGAGGAGGGAGGTTGAGGATGAGGAGGGGGTTGAGGATGCGGGGGTTGAGGATGAGGATGGGGAGGTTGAGGATGGGAGGGTTGAGGTCTAGGATGGGGAGGTTGAGGTTGAGGAGGGAGGTTGAGGAGGGGGTTGAGGATGAGGAGGGGGGTTGAGGTTGAGGAGGGAGGTTGAGGAGGGAGGTTGAGGATGAGGAGGGAGGATGAGGAGGGGGGTTGAGGATGGGGGGTTGAGGTTGAGGAGGGAGGTTGCTGATGAGGAGGGGGTTGAGGATGCGGGGGTTGAGGTTGAGGATGGGGAGGTTGAGGATGGGGGGGTTGAGGTTGAGGAGGGAGGTTGAGGAGGGGGTTGAGGACGAGGAGGGAGGTTGAGGAGGGGGTTGAGGATGAGGAGGGAGGTTGAGGATGAGGAGGGGGGTTGAGGAGGGGGTTGAGGATGAGGAGGGGGGTTGAGGTTGAGGAGGGAGGTTGAGGATGAGGAGGGGGTAGAGGATGCGGGGGTTGAGGTTGAGGATGGGGGTTGAGGATGAGGAGGGAGGTTGAGGATGGGGGGTTGAGGTTGAGGAAGGAGGTTGAGGATGGGGGGGTTGAGGTTGAGGAGGGAGGTTGAGGATGAGGAGGGGGTTGAGGATGAGGATGGGGAGGTTGAGGATGGGAGGGTTGAGGTCTAGGATGGGGAGGTTGAGGTTGAGGAGGGAGGTTGAGGAGGGGGTTGAGGATGAGGAGGGGGGTTGAGGTTGAGGAGGGAGGTTGAGAAGGGAGGTTGAGGATGAGGAGGGAGGATGAGGAGGGGGGTTGAGGATGGGGGGTTGAGGTTGAGGAGGGAGGTTGCTGATGAGGAGGGGGTTGAGGATGCGGGGGTTGAGGTTGAGGATGGGGAGGTTGAGGATGGGGGGGTTGAGGTTGAGGAGGGAGGTTGAGGAGGGGGTTGAGGATGAGGAGGGAGGTTGAGGATGAGGAGGGGGGTTGAGGAGGGGGTTGAGGATGAGGAGGGGGGTTGAGGTTGAGGAGGGAGATTGAGGATGGAGGTTGAGGATGAGGAGGGAGGATGAGGAGGGGGGTTGAGGATGGGGGGTTGAGGTTGAGGATGGGGAGGTTGAGGATGGGGGGTTTGAGGATGGGGGATGAGGTTGAGGAGGGAGGTTGAGGAGGGGGTTGAGGATGAGGAGGGAGGTTGAGGAGGGGGTTGAGGATGAGGAAGGGCCTGAGGATGAGGAGGGGGCCTGAGGATGAGGAGGTAGCCCGAGGATGAGGAGGGAGGTTGAGGATGAGGAGTGAGGATGAGGAGGGGGGTTGAGGTTGAGGAGGGGGTTGAGGATGGGGAGGTTGAGGATGGGGGGCTTGAGGATGGGGGGGTTGAGGAGGGAGGTTGAGGAGGGGGTTGAGGATGAGGAGGGAGGTTGAGGATGAGCAGGGAGGTTGAGGAGGGGGTTGAGGATGAGGAGGGGGGTTGAGGTTGAGGAGGGGGTTGAGGATGGGGGGGTTGAGGTTGAGGAGGGAGGTTGAGGAGGGGGTTGAGGATGAGAAGGGGGGTTGAGGTTGAGAAGGGAGGTTGAGGAGGGGGTTGAGGATGAGGAGGGGGGTTGAGGTTGAGGAGGGGGTTGAGGATGGGGGGGTTGAGGATGAGGATGGGGGGTTGAGGAGGAGGGGGTTGAGGAGGGAGGTTGAGGATGAGGAGTGGGGTTGAGGGGGGTTGAGAATGAGGAGGGGGGAAGAGAGACAGGGAAGGGAGAGGGGGGAAGAGACACAGGGAAGGGAGAGGGGGAAGAGACACAGGGAAGGGAGAAGGGAGAAGAGACACGGGAGAGAGGGGGACACAGAAGGCACAAAAGGGACACAGGGGGCAGCACATTTCCCACCCTCGGCTTATACTCGAGTCACTCATTTTACCCAGTATTTTGTGGTAAAATAGGTGCCTCGGCTTATACTCGAGTATATACAGTACTTTATTTTTAGTGCAATTTCCGTGTTATATCGATCACAGCAATCAATGTGTTAATACATATAATGGAACTCTCATCGACTAGAATATCATATTGACGGTTTTATCAATATTGCATTATTTCTGGAATGCGGGTCCTATCGTAACTCGTAATTGAAGTCGTAAGACTTTGAAATCCCACCTCCATTTTTCAGTGACGTAATTATGACATGCTCTGTTGCCATTGGCTCCATCTAAACCTGTAACTACAGGTTTGACTAATTGATCACATTCACGGCCGCGCATCCAATGTTCGACAAAAGGTTTACAGGTTTGCTTCTCAAGCCCGTTACTTGCGCCTTGCTCAAATTTAATAGCTATATACCTCGGCCAAATTTCGAGCCCGAAGCCGTTGCGGTTCTCAGGTTGCACTTACGGCTTGGAATTTAATAGGGCGGCATGTCTAGTGGTCCAGACCTCAAATAGAGTACATTAACTCTATCTGGCAAATAATCAGACAAAACAGATTATAATACAATGGAGGTGCTTATGCATATAGTCCAGTGGCTGGAGCCAAGCAGTCTGTTCTTTATGGTGGTTCAATGGGCGAAGATCCAGGAACTGGAAAAAGAGTCCGTGACACAAACTGTTTATTGAGATTCACACCAAAAATCTTGCACAGAAAATAATTAAAGGTGTGAGGTTTGACATGCCTCTCACTAATTCCAATGAGCATAAAATAGATGCTGTAAATCAGTGTAGGATGGGGGAGAATATCTATGAGATAAGTCTGCACGGGTTTAACTATAAACTTGAACAATAATCTAAGAAACCCCTCTAGCTCATATTATGTGGTATCCATTTAAGACTGTGTGTGCGATTCAGTGCCAGAAGCCCACTCACAGACAGCTGTTTCACCCTTATATGGGGCTCATCAGTGTGAGGATGGTTCTGGCAATGCAGAATACGGATTGAGTGAGTAAACTCTATGGGAGAAGCTGCAGGATGTGAGTGGGCTTCTGGCACTATACCCCAAATCAACGCTATGTTCTGCAGGCTGCTGACAGCAGGGCGCATACGCCTAAATCGATCTAGAGGAGCAAAGACAACACATATTGTGCCTCATCTCACTACCTCAGTGGCAATGGAAAACTGTTCACCTAATTATAATGTGTGAAAAGAACTATCCTGCCCTGCTTGGGCTATATATACATTGGAGGGTATTTAAATCATATATATTATAACATTTTAATTAATAGATACCTTTAAACTGTTTTCTAAAAATATGCTTTTTATTTAAATTTCCCTTAAATGACCACTAAGCTCTGTTTTTTAATTAAATAAAAAGTAATCTCTTCTATACTTTTTGTAAACTTTTTAGTGAAGTATATGTATTATTTTTGGCTTTTTGCTTTAATTTGCGAATCATATTGCTCAATATTTGGAAAGCCATCTTGTCCCTCTCTGATATTGTATGCCATCTTTTTTTAGCTGGTTTTGCAATAAACTATGGCAAGATTATGGCACTGTTGAGGTGGAGACATCCACACATCTGGGCAGGGTCCACATACAGCATGACAGGGGGAGCCACTATAGCCACCGATTCATATCTCTAGCATGAAAGCAACACTTTATCGAACAAACAATGTGTAATATTGTACACCACACAAAGTTCTTTCATCAATAAAATTGAATTATACTTACATAATGCAAACAGTAAACTGTATATAATATATATACAGTCAGGTCCATAAATATTGGGACATTGACATAATTCTAATCTTTTTGGCTCTATACACCACCAAAATGGATTTGAAATCAAACGAACAAGATGTGCTTTAACTGCAGACTTTCAGTTTTAATTTGAGGGTATTTACATCCAAATCAGGTGAACGGTGTAGGAATTACAACAGTTTGTATATGTGCCTCCCACTTTTTAAGGGACCAAAAGTAATGGGACAGATTAACAGTCATAAAACAAACTTTCACTTTTTAATACTTGGTTGCAAATCCTTTGCAGTCAATTACAGCCTGAAGTCTGGAACGCATAGACATCACCAGACGTTGGGTTTCATCCTTGGTGATGCTCTGCCAGACCTCTATTGCAACTGTCTTCAGTTCCTGCTTGTTCTTGGGGCATTTTCCCTTCAGTTTTGTCTTCAGCAAGTGAAATGCATGCTCAATCGGATTCAGATCAGGTGATTGACTTGGCCATTGCATAACACTCCACTTCTTTCCCTTAAAAAACTCTTTGGTTGCTTTTGCAGTATGCTTCGGGTCATTGTCCATCTGCACTGTGAAGCGCCGTCCAATAAGTTCTGAAGCATTTGGCTGAATATGAGCAGATAATATTGCCCGAAACACTTCAGAATTCATCCTGCTGCTTTTGTCAGCAGTCACATCATCAATAAATACAAGAGAACCAGTTCCATTGGCAGCCATACATGCCTACGCCATGACACTACCACCACCATGCTTCACTGATGAGGTGGTATGCTTTGGATCATGAGCAGTTCCCTTCCGTCTCCATACTCTTCTCTTCTCATCACTCTGGTACAAGTTGATCTTAGTCTCATCTGTCCATAGGATGTTGTTCCAGAACTGTGAAGGCTTTTTTAGGTGTTGTTTGGAAAACTCTAATCTGGCCTTCCTGTTTTTGAGGCTCACCAATGGTTTACATCTTGTGGTGAATCCTCTGTATTTACTCTGGTGAAGTCTTCTCTTGATTGTTGACTTTGACACACATACACCTACCTCCTGGAGAGTGTTCTTGATCTGGCCAACTGTTGTGAAGGGTGTTTTCTTCACCAGGGAAATAATTCTTCGGTCATCCACCACAGTTGTTTTCCGTGGTCTTCCGGGTCTTTTGGTGTTGCTGAGCTCACCGGTGCGTTCTTTCTTTTTAAGTATGTTCCAAACAGTTGATTTGGCCACACCTAATGTTTTTGCTATCTCTCTGATGGGTTTGTTTTGTTTTTTCACCCTAATGATGGCTTGCTTCACTGATAGTGACAGCTCTTTGGATCTCATATGGAGAGTTAACAGCAACAAATGCAAATAGCACACTTGAAATGAACACTGGAGCTTGTATCTGCTCTTTGTAAATGGGATAATGAGGGAATAACAAACACCTGGCCATGGAACAGCTGAGCAGCCAATTGTCCCAATACTTTTGGTCCCTTAAAAAGTGGGAGGCACATATACAAACTGTTGTAATTCCTACACCGTTCACCTGATTTGGATGTAAATACCCTCAAATTAAAGCTGAAAGTCTGCAGTTAAAGCACATCTTGTTAGTTTCATTTCAAATCCATTGTGGTGGTGTATAGAGCCAAAAAGTTTAGAATTGTGTCCATGTCCCAATATTTATGGACCTGACTGTACATTATATGTACCTGTTATTTATATGTATACATATACATTATGTAAGAATAAATAGTTTTTACTGGTGAAAGACATTTGTGTAATGTAGAATAATATGTACATTAATACTATTACGCATTATTTGTTCAATAAAGTGCTCCTTTCCTGCTAGGGGGGATGAATCAACAGCTAGTGAGGCTCCCCCTGTCATGTTGTAAGTGAATCCTCCCCAGCTGTGCGGATAACAAAAAATGCTGTTGAGAAATTGTAAGTGGCTAGTACAAATAGTAATATAGATACAAACAGGAAATAAGACCAATGAAAGGTCTAAAAACCAGAGAGCTCCAGAGTCAATATAGGCTCAAGGTAGAACGAAGAAATAGTTGGGTATTCTACAACTGTTTAAGTACTGTCCCATATATCCCCAATTGATATGGGTACTCACGGTACCTTAGTCCAAAAAGGTCCATTTAGTCCTGTGGATTAAAGGAGGGCGATAAGCCGTAGTCCCAGGTAATAAAGGGTCTTCCTTGATGGAATTGGTATAATAGTGATCACTTGGAAATTGGTGCCCCCTCAGACGGCACCGTTCACGTGATCACGCATAAAATCAATGAAAGAGAGTAAAGGGAGGGGAAGAGGCGCAAAATCTAGTGCAAATAAATACTAAACTAAATAAATACATAGAATACAGGTAAAAATGCCAACTCGCATGTCCTCTGTATTTTCCTCTGATGATCCTGACCTGACTGCTGAACACAGAGAATCCCACCCACCCCACGGTCCTGAGGAAGGATTCCTGTAGCTGAAAGGCATGAAGCTCTGGAGCCGAACAGACCACTCCCTCCCCCCCGGATCGTGTCATATACTATATATAGAAGAGATTAATTGTGTTCCAGTATAAAAATATTCCCAGATTTAAGTGATCCCTTAACTGTCATGTCCAAAAATGAAGCCCATCAAGATAAGTACTCCACCATAAGGCTACACGTAAACATTTATTGGTGTAATATGTGCCATTACTAAGCAACAATAAGCTGCAAAAGATAAAACATTTATACCAAATGTATTATTAAATGTGTCCAACATATAGTCCTGATGGACTTGATGATCTGTAAAGTAATCCAGTAGATCTTTTCTTTTTTTAAATACATATACATATTTTAAAAACATATTGAGAAGCCTGGAGCTGTTTATTTGATACATTATATATATATATGTTTTTGACATAATCACTTATGGTTCAGCCTTATTAAAGTAATTGCTAAAAATAAACAAAAATGTGGATTTCTCAAATAAAGTAAAAAAATACTTTCTTATCATTTACTTTAGCTGCCTTGAACTCTTTTATATTAGTGAGTGTACAGGTAGCATCTCAGTAATGTTTCTGCCTAGGACTGCAAGGCCCAGGCCTAGGGAAGTACATTTTCAGGCTGGCTGAAGATGCTGTGCCATAGAATAATGTATATGCAGAGAAATGCATATCTGCAGTAACATTACTGCCTGTAAGTGTGACTGATACCTTCTGGCATACTGTTAAACTGTTATATTGGGATATAACAAGGGGAAATGATGAGTAGTAACTGGGGCTTGAGGGGACACAAATCTGAATAGGTCTGGGGCAGCCTAAAATCTAAATACTCACCTGTAGCAGCTACACCCCATCAAGTATCTTTTGCCACACGCAAAGTAGCAAATAAGAGAATGGAAAATCTTTATTATATTGAAACACTACGATGCAAAAAAAAACGATGGCATTGCATGTGTAAGACTATAGATATGTACAGTGTTAATAGTATTAATAGGTATAGAGACCATACATTGAACTAGTCTATGATCCCCGAAGGGATGCCTCCTGTCTGGAAGGCTCAGCAAAAAGATGGAGCTCCAAAAGCTTAATGAACTCCTTATAAAGATCTAAGTTTCCCCCAATTGTCTGTATAAAAGGTAAATAAATACTACTCATCTACGTATAGCAGATTATTGCATAGAAGTGTCAATATGTTCAAATACTGCTACATAGTAGTTTATTTAACTTCTGCACAGGCAATCAGGGTAAACATACATTTTATTTTCCCTCTCTCAGCAGCAGACCTCACTCCTACCCTGCTCTAATCTATTCCAAGTGCACAACAATCCCCTCACACTCCTGTTTGCTCTTAATTTATTGAGTCACACAAGTTTCTTTCAGCTGATCAGTTAGGAACACCTGCTAACTATTCCTAATTACTCCTTCACCTTCCTCTTAACCTCCTGCCTTTTCCTCAGGCTCTTCCTCTCAAGTTTTCCACATTGTGTCTCAAACATAACCATCTAAGCTTCTATGCTCTCCTCTACTCTTTTATGCTCCCATGAGCTATTCTCCTTCCTCCAGTCACTATCTCCCCCCTCTTAAAGCTCATAAGCAGAAACACTTCTGCAAGCCCAATTCCCATCTCCCTTCTCTTTCTCTCCTTCTGGAGATATATCTCCTAACCAAGGGCCAGATCTGACATTTCCACTAGCATGTTACATTATCTCACCACTAGGGACACTAGAGCCATTCACCTCACAATGTCAGATACCTTCCTACCTAAGTAAACTTTCACTTTCTTCCTGACCCTTGCTATTCCCTATCTGTTCTTCCCCAGGGTTTTGCCTCTTCCATTCCCTTTAGATTGTAAGTAGCAAGTTTCCAATCTTGTAGGGTGCTTTGGAAAAAAAACACTTTCTACAAAGATTCTAAGCTCAAAACAGGGCCTTCCATTTTCTGCAGTTTGTTAATATTGTATTTTTCCCCTGTATAGCGCTACGGAATATATTGGTGCGTTACAAATAAAGGATAATAATAATAATAATAATAACAATAGCGGTACTTTTGAATAATTTACCTATCTTTATATAGACATCAATAAGCTTTTGACGCTTCAGCTTTTAGCACCTGGAAATAGACACCTTTGTGTGCAAAAAGCAAACTGAAATGTTACTGTTGAAATTATAAAAAAATGGCCCTATATGACATAATTTGGGCTGCATTCGAAATGCGGTTACACAGAGGTTATAGGCATTATAATTTTTTTTTAAATATAAACACACGTAAAGACACAGATTTTGATTGATGTAAATTTTATAAAGTCATTATAGATGTAAATTGGTCATTTGTAATAAATAAGAAAACACAGAAGTCAGTGGTTCAGGGACCCCTATAATTTATTGTAAATTTCTGAGGAACATCAACCCCACTCCCACCAGAAACAATATGGCAGATCAGAGGCTTTGTAGCTAAATAACATATCATGATTATTTCAGTTTTTTGTTCTAAGATACACTTTTATATACTTGATATAGACTTGTGAGAAATTGAAATCATTAAAAAGTACAGTTCAAAGGAAATGTAACAATGAATAAAAATAATTTATAGGATGTCTGAATATTTTGGAGCCAACTGGAATATAATGAAGTTAATACAGCTTTGTTCATATTGTGTTCAATCAAAGCAATGGCGTGTAATACTGCGCACTAAATCCTATGTACATGTAAACTGTTATGGATCGCTATGATCATAGGAGTAAACAAAAGTATAGTGCGAAACGCGTACAGGTTTATATTTAAAGTGACTTAAATGTTTTTCCTTAAAGTTACAAAGCAAAGGTGGCAGTTATTGGCGAAATGAAAAGTACACATAAATAAATATAATGGCAACATTCTGAGCATGAGTGTTAGATACCTGAGCTTGAAAGCTAGGTATTTAAAGGACCACTACAGTACAAAAAAAAAAGATACTGGTTTGTCAAGTATGTACGAAATTAACAATATTAGCAGCTGTGTCAGGAATGGGCATAAAGCATTTCTTGAGAAAATCTGAATTTTTGAAGACTGTATAAGTGCAGATGTTTTCATTTCTGCCACATCTGGGCCCTTAGCTGTGTCTAGTTACCTAGTACAATATGAACTTGGTGTAACAAACGTGATATTATTACAATCTTGAGAACCGCACCCTTGTTTGATAATGAACACTTGGAGTTTTATAACTGGTAATAAAATGACATTTAGTGCCAAATAAACACAATGCATTATCCACAGGAAAAGGCACATTATACTGTAAATTGGCCAAATACTGCAGCTTAAGTAAGAAATAAATCAGTAACGTAACACATAATTCCTCCCCACCCAATGACCAAGTTCAGAAACATAAAAATCAGGTGATTTTTACATTTTTACTACTTTGGTAATACTTGTTTTAAAAAAAAAAGAGTTTTATAGGCAAAAAATGTACACCCTCTAGAGGATGAGCTGGAGTGTGATTCAGGAGAAACCTGTGATTGGCTACAGAAACAAAATAAAAATAGGAAAACTGACATTTTTAAAGGCTGCTCTGGAGTCAATAGGAAACCTATACATACACTTTATAGCTTTTTTCATTAAAAAAACAACTTCTAATATATAAAACCTACTTTTTTTTACATGGATTGAGACCTCGTGTGCTTTTAAGTGATCATATATAAAGCAGCACTGTAATTTGGGAAAACATTACATATTTGTGATATATGTAACAATCTAACAACATTATCAGCATAAAAACCCTCCCAGGCGGCCAATCTCCTGTTAGGAACAAACAAAACGAAATACATTGGCTAAAAAATATTGGCTTTACTTTCTGAAAAGTAATTCAGAAAATTAAAAATAATAAATACAATACTTCAGCTGTTCTTTAAAATGCATCATCTATATAAGGATGATTTTCCTGCCAATATCCAGCATCCTTTGCATTTCACTACCCAGAATCCTTAGCTACAGTATAATTACTGTATAATTTTGTTTTTCTGTATAAAACATGATTTATTTCTGTCCAATGTCATATGATTTTTTTTGTTTTTTTAGTGATAGGTTTTTCACTGACCTTTATATCCACTATAATAATGTAATAAATAATGATTTTATTAGTAATAAAAAAAATCCAGTACTTATACTGACATGACTTGGCATGATGGGTGGTGTAGAGGTAATTGCTGCCTGGATCAGCAAAAAGAGAAAGTGGTATAATTAATACAATACTGGATAATACTGATAATCATTCTTTGAGCTTTCCTCTTCTTCCCTGCAGCACATTTATATGGCGGTGGTGTTATCAGCTAGCAGCCATATTGTGTGCATCAGCTTGTATCACCCTGCATTTCCTACACTGTAATACCTTGATAGCTTAAGAACAGAAGCAGGAGCTGCCCTTTGGATTGAGAGATCCATAACAAGGTGGGGTGCTGCTCCATTTGTTTCAGGCCTCTAAGAATTTCTCCTGCCACAAGTTAAATTGCAAGCTCTTGGGGCATGAATACTGTTTTTTCCAATATGTAGGCACCTGGCCTGTAGAAGCCCTTGACTCTGTCCAAGCCAGAGGATCCGGCTCCAGCACTGAAATGGTTATTCCCTGTAGTATTTGAAATGTGTACTCGCCAGCTCAAGCCCCCCATGACGGGTGGGTGAACCGGATCCGTTTTCTCTGAGCCCAGCGGGAGAAGACAGCTTTCTCGGTAATGAAGCGGTGAGCTCCGCGTGGGGCCCTCTCGTGCATCATGTACATGCTACACTCGTCCAGACGCCCCTTCTCATAGTAATGGTAAGGCACGGGGGATTGTGAGTGGTCCCTGCAGTGAGAAAGAGTGAAGTTTATCAGTGGAAGAATATTATACTTAATATATGGATACTCTACCTCCAGTTGTGAGTGTCACTGTCACCCACTGCCTGTCTCTCTGCATCCAACAGCCTGTCTCTTTGCCCCAATGCCCATCTCTCAATTCTCCCTGTCTCTTTTTCTACCCAACTGCATATGTACCTGCCCCCACTGTCAGTCTGTTAATGTTCACTCACTTTACCCCACTGCCCATCTCTGTGTACTTCACCCATCTCCATGCAGTCCCACTGCCCATCTCTGTGTACTTCACTCATCTCTATGAAGTTCCACTGCCCATCTCTGTGTACTTCACTCATCTCTATGCAGTCCCACTGCCCATCTCTGTCTCAAAATCCATCTTACACCCAGTGCACATCTCCCTGCTCCCCAATGACCAACCCAACATCTCCCTCAGCTGCCTACTTATATTACTTGGCTCATTCGCTGCCTTCTCTCTTTACTTCTTGACCCTTGCAGTAACCCACAGCCCATCTCTCTGTATCCCACCGTCCATGTTGGTTTGCCACGCCTTTGTATATGTATTCCTCTATCCATCTTTGTACCCACTCTCTGTATTTTTGTTCTACTCTTTGTTCTCATCTCTCTGCATCCAAATGCCTGTCTTTCTGCATCCACAATCGTTCCCTTATATCCCACTCCCACATCCTTGTCTCAAAATCTCTTTCAATATCTATCTCTCTACCTCTAATGAGCAATCTTCCTCACATTTCCTGTCAATCACCCTCTCACTGAACATTTCTCTGATTCGTATGGATAATATTTGCTGTCTCTGCATCACAGTGCCAGTCTCTGTGCACCCCAGTATGTGTCTTTCTGCATCCCACTGCCCATCTCTCTATATTCCACTGCCTATCTCGGTACATCACACCCTCGTGAACCACCCATGACAGCTAACATTAACCCCTGTCTATCTGCATTCCTTTATCTGTCTCCCAACATCCTGCTGTCTGTCTCTCGTCCACCCATCTTTATTCATCTCTATATATTCATACTATTTTTGTCTCTCTTAAACTGTCACACTATACCACTTCACTTCTTGACCTTCACCGTCACATATTCTCTCCTGCAACCTCCTTGCCTGTGTCTAACCCTCTTTTCTCCAGTCCTTACCTGCAGTAGTTCTCGCTGACCATCCCATACACATAAATCTCCTCACACATCTCCATGGCCAGAATCATGGTGAACCATCCCGTGCTGAGAAAAGAGCCGGACATTGCCCTGCAATCGTAGAATGTGAGTTATTATCCAACACAGAAACATAACCAAATGTGTTCAGAGATAATTACTAGTAGAGTGCCTCTCAGATCAGTGCTGAGGGTGTTTTGTTATATATATTTATTATTCCTGTTACTAGTGGTTTTCAATTGAATTGCTGATGGGATAACATTATAAAACAGGTGGACATTACAGCTGGTGTAAATACAATGTGTAATGATTTAAAGTATGACTATAAAATATGATAGGATCAGATTAGTGAGTAATCATGTATTCTGATGTGTGTATAATATTATATCTAGGTACCAAGATATAATGAGAGAAAATAATGCACAGAAGTCAGAGTGCCATCAGAATAATCTCTGAGTTTTATTTGGACGACCTGTCCCTTATATAGCACACGTCACAGCTATTAGCATAGTTGGAAATAGGGTTAAATACATATTTGCAAGCAAGTGTCTTTTTATGTTTAACTCAGCAAAACCTTATCTAATTCCCGGCTTCCTATAGATACGTTGTCTCAGTAGTATCTGAAGCTAAGACAGGACACAGGAAACAGATGTTTTAAAGAACATTAACGTAAACATTCTACAGATGACGCACTTAAACATTCTAGTGAGATACAAGATAAGAAACATGCTGACATACTTTTTATAATCATGATATTCTTAGCTAATTAATTTCTAAATGAAGAAATTAAAATACCTAACAAAAAAAAATAAAAAAAAGATTTTGCAAAAGTTTGTCAATGTTAGGAAATATTTACAGCTGAGATAATATTATTACATGCAGAATTATATAGTAGTGGAAACTTCCCAGGAGCCTGTGAGCCTGGAATAATGCATCCCTATGAAGGGAACCAGGCACCTGGTAAACAGCTTTCAGGATTGAAAGACAAATGTCAGACAGGCACGCATTATGGGCATGTGTGCCCGCCCAGCAGCTCTTTCATGTAGCCGCTGGTTTCTTTGTGCCACCTGGTGGCTGAAGATTTCTGGGGAGATCACTCGTTAAATGCACCAAGCACCACACAAACAGATGATGTCTATTAGAGGAAACAAGTTATTTCAGGAGAATCATCTCAAAGAGGCTAAAATTGAGAATTCTACTTGCAAATGGAACAATGGGGATAATTATGTAGAAATATATATATAATTGAACCTGCAGATGTTGTAAGACAGTTAAAGGCACACACAGAGAAATGGGTGTGGCCACTTGCAATTAGGCTCTGTTTGGCCTAGCAGAGTAAGGCTAGAGCCTCACACAAGCTAAAAAGGACGCTTGTAGTTATCTGCCAGTGAGAGTGAAGGCAGTGTTTTGACTTAGTTTGCTCTCAATTTCTGCTTCCAGCAGACAGAGAATTCTGCTATAAGGATTACAGGAGCTGCAGAGAAAAAGGTGTTGTGCCACAAAGAGCCTTTACACAGGAGACTGTTTGCTGCAGAGGAAAAAAGGGATTTGCAGAGGAGCTGCTGCAAAGATTTTGCCACAGCAGTTTTTACAGAGGAGACCGATTGGTGCTATCCCAGTGATTGGAGCAGAGGATCGATTACAGCTGAAAGAGACATTGGATGTCAAAGTACCATTACAGAGTCTGACAATACACCCCAGGGAGAAGTCTGTGAAGTTAAAAGAATTGTAGCCTTCAACAAAAGAGTGTGGGGTATCTGGAGAGTAGGGCAGGCAGAACCCCACCCTATTGTATGAAATTGAAAGACGACTGTCTGCAGAGAAAATATACTTAATACTGTTGAATATGGACTATTCAAAGACTGTATATTTTTACCTGAAGGCCGAGAAGCGGCTTCAAGGCTAACGAGGGTGTTCCTGATGTTAAGCCAGTACGTTTAAGTAGATGTTTATTTCATGCTGAAAAAAAGCTATTTTTGTTTATGTTTAAAAACTTTTTAATAAAGAGAGATAAAAAGCACTTTGGGACCCGGTTGATTATATGAAGTCACAGAAGAAACCGGTAGCCAAAGGCCACATTACCACAATATATACATCAGTTATTTCACATATGGTGGACTAAGAGTGATAGAAGCCCTCCATCGTACAAAGTACAGTAGTACAAATAAGGAAAAATACATTAGTGATTCTATTTGAATGTCTAAAAAAGTTAATAAAACTTATTTCCTGCTCAAATTTCTCAGAAATACAGTATATGCACTGCACTCTGGGAAAACTGGGCACTCTTAGCCCATCATATGTGAAATAATTGCTGTATAAAACTACTCTCTACAACAATCACCACACAAACCAGGCACTCACACCACACTGAGGATCGGCAGTAACCATGAAACAGTGCTGTATGTGGTTAAGTGACCTGGTTTGTGAAAAATCCATCCGTTGCTATGCCTAAAACTGTGAAATACAATAAGCTTATGCTTAAAAGGAGCCATGTTTAAAATGGTTTGGACTGACAGAGTGACGGTGCATTATGTGGTCTCATTTCCATGTCCCACCCAGTTCTCCCAGAGTGCAGTGCATATACTATATTTCTGAGAAATTTGAGCAGGAAATAAGTTTTTATTAAAAAAATTTAGACATTCAAATAGAATCACTAATGTACTATTCCATATCTATCTATATATATACATATATATATATATATATATATATATATATATATATATAGATTATTTCTTTATTTTTTTTTGTGTTAGTGTGGCTCATAGGGACCCATTTCTTATGTAATATACTAATATACAGTAGTGAGACTTCTGAAAGACCAAGTTAAATTTTATATATAACATCTGCGTAAATAGTAACTGCTTGTATGCCCTGGCATAGCTAATCTGGTCTCAGGTAAATCAGAAGAAAGCAGGCTCTCCATACCCAGTCCTTTGTAGCATAATACTGTTTTACATCAAATATTTTTCAGATACAGTTCTGTATATGTGATGTCTCATAAGCACATGAGTGGAGCATTGGCCCACCCTTCTTTCCAAATGTTCCACCTCAGGGACCCTTAGTACCCTATTTGGCATCTTCTTAATCTCTGAACAAGATAAACAGGATTCTTCCTGGGGTTCTCCCTGCCTCTTTTAAACAGTACTTTTTTTCTCTTGGAGTACTGGCAGTTCCCAGTCAGATGTTCAAACAAATGTCTTCTCCTTTCTCTTTTCTCTACTGTGCTTGTCTCAGCTCTTCCAAATGCACTGCAGCTTTCTCTAAGGCAATACCTCTCTCTCCCTCTCTCATCCTGACTGCAGGACTGTAACGGCTACCCCGGTAGTAAGAGGGTAACAGCCGTTGGAGACGTCCTTTTCCCTGGCAAGCTGCTGTGTAAAAGTGAAGTTGGTATAATCCCATCCAAGAGTCTCAGAAGCCCAGACCACCCATATTGGACGACACTTTCTTGGGAGTCAAAGAATACTGTCTTTAGTTACCTTTACAGAAATATATATACACATCTCTTTGGCCACAGGTAATACACATGCCCATATTTGGCCACACAATACACATAGAGAGAACAATAGGTGTGGTCACACCTCCCTGAGGCTACCTGGCTACTTTGATACAATCAGACATTGATTAGATCATTCTTCCCTTTGTTCTTATGTCTCATAATAAAACACTTTATACAATAGACTTCCTTATCTTATAAAGGAGTCTCTGTAATAGGATTATCTATTAGCCTAGTAGCTGTAATATTCTGAGCCAATATATTCTGTAGAACATAAAACAACATATCTACAGTTCAGCAATGTGATCATATTTTAACCATAATAATTAAATAACCATAAAACAGGGTAAAACAGTGATGGGTTCCGTTACAAGGACTTTATAGCACCTTCTGCCTGATTCCAGGTGCACATAGTGAATGTGCCGAGTTAACACCTTCAGTTCAGGACTGGACATCCAGCTTTGCTCAGCCTCCGGGTAACATATATTCCTTGAATCACTTTGTCACAATGTTCCCAATATTAGACTTACCAAATGATATGCTCATTGCTTTGGTGAAAGAGGATTATTCTCCTGAAATAGCTTTTTCTCTAAGGGAATTATCCTTTTATATGGTACTTTGTGGATTTGCCATTATTCACAGAGCAGGGCACAGATGCCAAAGCTCACATGAGCGTTGTGCGTGATTACTAGCGCATGCGCAGAATTTGCAGCTCATCTTTAAAGAGACACTGCAAGTCTCCATCATAGAAGTCCAGTGTCTTCCTCACAGGAAAGCATGCAAAGGGAAGATGGACGAGTATTCAAGAACAACTATTTATTAATAAAATATAGGCATCCTCTAAAATACCTTCAATGGTAAATATTGCCCAACACGGACACACTTTAGCATAGTTTTCATTCCTATTTTACCGTGGTCCTTTAAGAAGACTAGATAAATGGTCAAGTACACAGGATTTTACCTTTAAACAGATACAGTAATGTAGGCATATTTTGAAATGTAGCATTATCACATTAAAGTATCCTGATACATAAATAAAAGAAATAAAAACATCACATATATAGTCGTAATTGTGGGCTTGGCAAAAGTTCTGAAGGCAAGGGCGGCGGTTGCGGACAGGCAATAAGTGCCAAAGGCGCTCATTGCGCTGGTGGAGATAAGCCGTAGGCGCTCATCCCTTCGACCCGCAGCACTTATCTCCAGTATCTCTGCCAGCATGGTGTGTTACGGCCCATGAGATTATGGAGAGTCGGACATGACTGACTCAAACACACATTTCTAGGGGACATTGTGGGGATTCATCTTGGACCTTTCCTGTTATTTGCATGTCACTTATGTTTTGTTATATGTCCGTAGTGAGAGTTATGGTGGTGGTGGGCAGATAACAAGAACGATCATCTTTGACCTAATCCTTTCCCACCCTCAGTGCAGGGTCCCTGACTTCTTGTATTTATTTTAGGGGAGGACACTATCCAGTAATACCACTGTACATAAGACTCACACAGAGACATAATTTGCCTTATGCAATGTTTAATTTAGGATAGGGACATTTATAGGAAAACAGCCAGGAACCCGGCACGGAGGGGGGGGGGGGAATGAAAAGAGCCAATGATACATGGAGAAGACAAAATACCAAAACATGAGTAATTACACCCAAATGTAACCAGATTATATGCTAATGCTGGTACTTTACTTTGATTTCAAAATGTGTCTGCTTTAGAGTGTCCCTTTAAAACTCATGAATACATAATGATGTAATTAGGACACAAAGCCCACAAGTAGAATATATACATAACTGTAAAA
Source organism: Discoglossus pictus (assembly GCA_027410445.1). Lineage (NCBI taxonomy): Eukaryota > Metazoa > Chordata > Amphibia > Anura > Alytidae > Discoglossus > Discoglossus pictus. The sequence continues at coordinate 11,991,346 of CM050168.1, forward strand.
AAAAATCAATGTAGCTTTTAAAACTTAAATTTGAAGTTTAGTGTTTCAGCAGATTTGCTTCTCTCCACCCCTATCAGGTATCCAGGAGGCAGGAGAGGATGGGAGTCTTTATCTGTTGTACTGATCACATTATTTATCGGCCTACTTACGTACAGGGGTTATCATAGACAAACATACACTGGTCAGAAAAAATTAGGACAGCCTCCTGGGCAGATTCTGTCACACAAACGTAATAGACAACTGAGAGAAGCAGTTCTGATGAAAGCAACAATGCTAATGTCAAAAGAAAATATTGAAATGATAACTTTCAGATAAATCAAATGCAAGAACAAGAGGTCATGATTCAAAGTCAAAAGTGGAAGATTTAGGGGTAATGTGCGAAACTACTACTTTACAGATAGGGCAGTAGATAAGTGCAACTGTCTTCCAGTGCCAGTAGTACAGTCAAGCACAGTGAAGGAATGTAAGAATTTCTGGGATAAACATAAGGCCATCCTAAGGTTTAGTTAGACAATCTTTATAGGTATATAGACTGCAGGTCTTACCTGTTATTAACTCTATGTTTCCATTATTGCAGCACCCAACCAACAAAACCATTCCTCTTATCTACATATGTATTATCGATGCCAATGAATTAAAAGGGATAGGGAAGGTTCCTGGATTTTACTAGGTATATAATATCCCTGTGTATCTATTTATTGGTAGCACTGTTATTATTGCTTGTATTGGTTTGCCCTCTGCAGCATGTGCAGACACAGACTCTGTAGGGTTGGATGTGCAGTGTAGTGTCCTAGCCTATCACGGACCATGTCTCGGAAACACATTGCAGAATGTTGCTGAGAGATGGTCACTAATTGGTTAGTATGAGACACTGACCACACAATACTACAGAATCTGTGTCTTCATTAGTTGCAGAGGGCAGACCCATACAGGGACTATTTGTTTGATTTTAGCCAGTAAAAACAGAGCTTCTTAATAAAATAAAGTACATAAAAGTAGATAGATACAGGAATATTATATACCTAGTAAAATCCAGAAACCTTCAATATCCCTTTAAATAATTCTTAAAGCAATCTAGCACACGCTGTGTATGAGGTATAAGGGAGGTGCGGTCTCACCTGTTCTTCCCCGTCTCATTCTGGAAGATCTGGTCGCAGTGTGCCATCATATCCTGTGTCAGTGTATAAATCTGTGCCCCAGGGTGCCTGCCCTTAGCCTGTAGCAGGGCACGGTAGGTGATGCCGCTATCCATGTCCATTTGGCGAAGTGGACCCCAAATCATATAGATGGTGTCTTGGGACTGCTGGAAGAAGTACGTTTGGTTGCGGAGCAGCAAAGGGACACTGGTGTGAGACACCATTCTTAAAGTGCTTCGACTTCCCACGTCCGCTTCATATCCCAGGGTCGGAGCTGTGTTCATGCGCAGCACACACTCAGCCTGCTCGATCTGAGGCCCCAGGCCGGACCCAAGCATCTGCCCAGAACTGGACACCATAGCACACGTTCTGCAGGGAGACCTGATCAGGGGCTGAGGGAGAAGGCAAAACCATTAGTCTCTGCATGTTATATCTAGACAGACACCAGATATCTAATTACACCCATATATATCTAGATATGTATAAGTGTGTGTGTGTCTATATATATATATATATATATATATATATATATATACTGTATTGGTCCGAATATAAGCCGCACCCGCGTATAAGCCACACCCGTAAAGTTCAAGGTGAAAAAAATAGAAAAAAGATAGTACTCAAATATAAGCCGCACCCGTAAAATTGAAGAGAAAAAGACGCTCAAAGTGATCCGCCATTGCAAGAAACAGGCTTTTTTTGCAGGTTACAGTCTTTACAGGATTTTAGAATCACTAAAACCGTAAATCGCTATTCAATACCGCAGTCTAAAGCACGAAAATCGTCGCCCTTAACTCGCAATCGCGCAAATCGGCAGTAATTTTGCATTCGCGAATAGAAGTCGCATGCGTTACAAGCAAAGTTCGCAAATCAAAGTTCGCAAACCCTTAACTCGCAAGCTCAAAAATCGGAAAAAAGGTGTGGCTTATATTCGGACCAATGCGGTTTATATATTTATTTATATATATATATATATATATATAATTTCTATGCACTCATGCCTGCCATCAGAATTGTTGTACTTGCTATGCCTTTTTTAGATTCTAACTGCATTCTATTTCCTGTATTAAAAAAAAAAAAGATGTTTATAAAAAGAGGACCGTAGAAAGGGAGCAAAAGAGGACATGATGTAAAGATATATAGAACTGCACATTTAATGGACATGGAATTCATCAATATTGCTCCACGGCTTGTTCCTTTAGGTCCTTTACACAGGCTAGCCTCAAACGGAAAAAGAGGAATTTATTATTGCTAAATAAGAGGAAGCTTGTAATTTCTGGTTCATTCAGGACCTGTGAAAAAATTGTCAATAAGCTCAATGAGTTTTGCTTAGGCTCAGTGTAAGTTTGAGTCCTATAAAAGCTATCACTGCAGCATTTTTAAAACTATTATAATGTACAGTTTCCTATTAGGGTCATGTATCGCACTCACCTCTCCATCTGGCAGCCTGCTGTACCCCCAGAGCTGCAGAATTCGGGGGATGAAGGAGGGGTGTCTCTCAGGCCTGTCCTTGGTGTTCAAGCTGATCCAGCACAGCCAAAGCACGGCACCCAGCAGCAGGCACCCCGCACACACCCGGGCCTGAAGTTACGACACAAACAGATAGCAAAAAATATTTAAAGAGACATAAGAAAACCAAATCTAAATCCTAATTGCTCTCATAGGGCTTCATTATGTAGTGTTTTGTTTTCCATTCTTTAATCATTTCCATTCTTTAATATATAAGAAAAAGTGAGTGGAACACACCCACTCAAATATGATATAATTTTAAATAATAGATAAAAAAATTGAATGTTATTAAAAATGCATTTTCCTACAATAAACTAACATTGATGTTTGCCACTTTGAGCCATCGCTCAGCCTTTCTGATTCGGATTTCTGTTTGTATTTAGTGTTTTTTTCGAGTTTTTGGTGTGCGTGGTTCGGCCGTTAAGTTCGTAGTTTTTGCGGTTCGTATTTTGTTTTATGCAAGTCGCGGTTTCCTTTTGTAAGTGTTACGGGACGAATTTTTTTAGTGAAAGTTTTTCAAAGTGCTACAGGTTTTGCAGTGTGCATTTTAATGTTGTGTTCATGTGTAGTCCCGCGGGTCATAGTTATGATGGTAAAGTGTTGCAGGGTCGAAGGGATGAGCGCCTTTGGCGCTCATCTCCACCAGCCTTTGGCGCTCCTTGCCTGGCCGCAATCGCGGCCCTCGCTTTGCGAGGGCTGCAGTTTCCCCGTTGCATTACCAACGGGTTTTGGCAAGCCCGCCTGCTGACAATTATATATGTGATAGTGTCACGGCTTTAGAGTTGAACGGCCCCATTAGGATCCGCTAATCCAAACCAATAGTTATACATGCATTTTTGTTGCATTTCATCACGTTAACAGTATGAAAGCGAATTAATGTATTTCATGTCATCAACAAACAAAAAGGCTGATTTCCTTGGTTTGACATCAGGGTCAATGTGCATGTGTTTATGGGTAATGTGAACATTGTAATCTGTCTGGCCTTGGTATCACCCATATACCAGTGAGATGTGGTATCAGCATGGCACAACTATTTCATGCAGGTAGTGATTGTACTCTTTGCTAAAAGATTGTGGTCACAGTGAAGCATGCCTTGTTGTATCACACATCCTCAACGTATTCTGGGAACGATGACTGAACAGGACAGAATCAATATAGTTATTACGGCTTGTAGATGACGTTCATGTTAACTGGTGTAATGTAGTGTTCAGAGCAACAACAATGTACTATAATAACAGCTTATGATTGTTCTAACACCTCTTCTTTCTGTTTTCCAGATTCATATCATATATTTGGAAATCAGCAGTAATGTATGAAGACACACTGCGTGTGGAGTTGATTAGTATCACATGATCCTTACATTTTAGCATCTGTTTAATATGGCAGATGGAGACCGTATGGTTGCTGTATGCGCATTAATGGTTACTTGTGTTATATGATGTTTCTATGTCCGATAATGGTTACTGTGGTGTCCTGACCACATGGGATCCTAGTAGATGCTATGCTTTATCCATATGATGTTGTCTAACAGTTAACCCTTTATGTGTCCTTTAATGGCCCACAGCCTCTTGCCCTTCCGCTATCCGCCCACACCACACCCATGGTATTTATCCATTGCTGATAGTGCTCTGTGTATATAATAAAGCTTTGTTATACCATTCTAACCGTGTCAGTGTGTTGTCAATGGTTGAGGTTATGGGACATCCACATACATCGCATTTGTGCCACATTCCTATATCTATAAACAAATGAGCCCTAGTTACTATGCAATAGATTAATACATATAATACAAAAAAAATTAATAATAGGATCATAAGATATCATATTATAATAAAGGGTTAATACACGTGAGAGGTCCAAGTTGTAATACTGTGGAGTATCAACATTTCCCTGAAGGCCTGATATTACAGGTGATGATGTGAATTGATTGATAGCAAAACACTTAATGGAAGGTCATTAAAAGGGAATGGCTATACATCTTGGCACATGGCCACCAGCAATGGCATGAGTGGACTGTTGCTCCACCTGCCTCTGCACAGCCTCCATGTGTATTTATGGCCCTTCCTGATGGGTTAGAGTTGATAAGTGTGGTGTATTTTCCCTGGTTCCGCTTCTGGCTTGCTCCCTTGTGGTGGTGAAGGTGCTTGTGTACTTCAATGAAGATATGAGCTATACCATGTAGGGTCACTGTAGGTGGGCAGGTCATAGCAAAGAGGTCAGACAAATCACAGTCCACAGGAAAAGGAACTGGCAACCCAATTCAGTATCTTTGGCATGCAAACCTTGTGCATGCAAACCAGCACAGGCAGAGACCTAGCTAAATGTGCTGCGGTCCATATGGTCACAGAGAGTAGGACACAACTGAAGGGCTGAGCAACAAATAATAAAATGTTCCCCTGGTACTTGATATATGTGATGTGGCGGTGTAATTTGGCCACAATTTGTTTTCCCAATGTAGATGTGATGAGAGAGATGTATATGCAATCATATATCTATCTATCTATCTATCTATCTATCTATCTATCTATCTATCTATCTATATATATATATATATATTCCAGGGTCCACATTATAGTCTATTTCACCATTAGAAATAGGCTGCATGCGCAAGGGCAAACCGTTGGTTTAGTTGTCTAAAGCTCCATTTTAGATTCATAATGTTATTAGTTGCAAGTTAGTGTTGAAAATTAAGTTGTGTGTGTTACGCAGCTCCCAAGCATTTTACGTCATTTGTAATAGTGTATTTTGTACCTCGTACGTTCCTGTGCGAAAGTGCTACGCAAGGGCAAACCGTTGGTTTAGTTGTCTAAAGCTCCATTTTAGATTCATAATGTTATTAGTTGCAAGTTAGTGTTGAAAATTAAGTTGTGTGTGTTACGCAGCTCCCAAGCATTTTACGTCATTTGTAATAGTGTATTTTGTACCTCGTACGTTCCTGTGCGAAAGTGCTACGCAAGGGCAAACCGTTGGTTTAGTTGTCTAAAGCTCCATTTTAGATTCATAATGTTATTAGTTGCAAGTTAGTGTTGAAAATTAAGTTGTGTGTGTTACGCAGCTCCCAAGCATTTTACGTCATTTGTAATAGTGTATTTTGTACCTCGTACGTTCCTGTGCGAAAGTGCTACGCGGTTGGCTGTGTTTTGCGCAATCCGGGGTCGTGTAGACTCATTTTCATTTTTTGGGGCTGCCATTTTTTTTCTCGCTTAGGAGATTTTCGAGTGCTGTAGCTCGGCCAAAACAACTTAAATTTGTGTTCCACCTCACTCTCAGACGTCCTGGCTGCCCCCCCCCACCCCCGCTGTGTGTGATGTTTTTGTTGTATTTTTTTTGTGTGATTTTAGTGTTTTTTGCTTTGAACGGTTCGGCCGTTAACTTTGTATTTTTCCTACCCCATATTTTTTTAGTTTTTTCTAAGTCCCGCGTTGGTCAACTGCTTGCAGCCTAAGGCGATCCCGCATCAACTAAGTGTTTGGTGGCTAAGTCCCGCGTGTTTCATTGCCTTCACTGCTCGCCTCGCAAGGCTCGTAGGCAATGAGCGCATTTGGCGCTCATCGCCTTTGTGCTGCGAGTTTTAGTGCCTTAACGGCTCGCCTCTATACGCGAGGCTCGCAAGCGTCTCCTAGTTTGACAACTATTATATGTGATGCCTGTTTATTATTTGCGGATTATTGTGCAAGTAATTGTAATGCCTTTCAATGCTTTCCCCATATTTTAAAGTCCACTGTTGTGTTTATATTGTCTTTTACAGTCTTGAGAACTTGTCTGTAAAGCCTATTTGGAGCCCAGAATATGTTTGGCTCCATTAGCAGGTTACGGGTTTGAACCCCAGTGCGTCTTTGGGGACTCATAGCAATTTAATAGCGATTTACGATCATAACATTTACGGGCTTGACAGATCAAAGGCATAGCGGGAACGGAGTTTCCGATTTCGACATCCCGTAAGATTTTTCCGCCTGTGACCCGCAGATGGTTTGCGGGTAGCTGTAAGAAGCCAATTTAATTGCCGTAAGTCTAGTGGGCTCCGTTACGGCCTACAGGTTTTAACGTTGGGGGAATTTAATAGTGCTGTAAGTGTATTAGGATCAACTGGATCACTTACTAAGATCTTCATGATTTCTCTGCCAGAGTCCTCAGGAAAGTGTGGAAACGCCAGGCCCAGGTACCAGTGAGCTGGGGAGACAACGCTGGGTCAGGGGGACAGTCACAGAGCTGGACTAACACACAGTCCGGTGCCACAAGTCAGTGTGTTACTGTCACATATCTGATACACAGCCAGTGTGATATTGTCACACATCGGATACACAGTCAGTGTGATATTGTCACATATCCTATACACAGCCAGTGTGTTACTGTCACATATCGGATACACACAGTCAGTGTGATACTGTCAAATATCTGATACACAGTCAGTGTGTTACTGTCACATATCTGATACACAGTCAGTGTGTTACTGTCACATATCTTATCCACAGTCAGTGTGATACTGTCACATATCTGATACACAGTCAGTGTGTTACTGTCACATATCTTATACACAGTCAGTGTGTTACTGTCACATATCTGATACACAGTCAGTGTGATACTGTCACATATCTGATACACAGTCAGTGTGTTACTGACACATATCTGATACACAGCCAGTGTGATATTGTCACACATCGGATACACAGTCAGTGTGATACTGTCACATATCTGATACACAGTCAGTGTGATACTGTCACATATCTGATACACAGCCAGTGTGTTACTGTCACATATCTGATACACAGTCAGTGTGATACTGTCACATATCTGATACACAGTCAGTGTGTTACTGTCACATATCTGATACACAGCCAGTGTGTTACTGTCACATATCTGATACACAGTCAGTGTGATATTGTCACATATCTGATACACAGTCAGTGTGATACTGTCACATATCTAATACACAGCCAGTGTGTTACTGTCACGTATCTGATACACAGTCAGTGTGATATTGTCACATATCCGATACACAGTCAGTGTGATACTGTCACATATCTAATACACAGTCAGTGTGATACTGTCACACATCGGATACACAGTCAGTGTGTTACTGTCACATATCTGATACACAGTCAGTGTGTTACTGTCACATATCTGATACACAGTCAGTGTGATATTGTCACATATCTGATACACAGTCAGTGTGATACTGTCACATATCTGATACACAGTCAGTGTGTTATTGTCACATATCTGATACACAGCCAGTGTGTTACTGACACATATCTGATACACAGCCAGTGTGTTACTGTCACATATCTGATACACAGTCAGTGTGATACTGTCACACATCGGATACACAGTCAGTGTGTTACTGACACATATCTGATACACAGTCAGTGTGATACTGTCACATATCTGATACACAGCCAGTGTGTTACTGTCACATATCTGATACACAGTCAGTGTAATACTGTCACATATCTGATACACAGTCAGTGTGTTACTGTCACATATCTGATACACAGTCAGTGTGTTACTGACACATATCTGATACACAGTCAGTGTGATACTGTCACATATCTGATACACAGCCAGTGTGTTACTGTCACATATCTGATACACAGTCAGTGTGTTACTGACACATATCTGATACACAGTCAGTGTGTTACTGTCACATATCTGATACACAGTCAGTTTGTTACTGTCACATATCTGATACACAGCCAGTGTGTTACTGTCACATATCTGATACACAGCCAGTGTGTTACTGTCACATATCTGATACACAGTCAGTGTGTTACTGACACATATCTGATACACAGCCAGTGTGTTACTGACACATATCTGATACACAGTCAGTGTGTTACTGACACATATCTGATACACAGCCAGTGTGTTACTGTCACATATCTGATACACAGCCAGTGTGTTACTGACACATATCTGATACACAGTCAGTGTGTTACTGTCACATATCTGATACACAGCCAGTGTGTTACTGTCACATATCTGATACACAGTCAGTGTGTTACTGTCACATATCTGATACACAGTCAGTGTGTTACTGACACATATCTGATACACAGTGTGATGCTGTCACATATCTGATACACAGTCAGTGTGTTACTGTCACACATCTGATACACAGTCAGTGTGTTATTGTCACATATCTGATACACAGCCAGTGTGATACTGACACATATCTGATACACAGTCAGTGTGTTACTGACACATATCTGATACACAGTCAGTGTGATACTGTCACATATCTGATACACAGCCAGTGTGTTACTGACACATATCTGATACACAGCCAGTGTGTTACTGTCACATATCTGATACACAGTCAGTGTGATACTGTCACATATCTGATACACAGCCAGTGTGTTACTGTCACATATCTGATACACAGTCAGTGTGTTACTGTCACATATCTGATACACAGTCAGTGTGTTATTGTCACATATCTGATACACAGTCAGTGTGTTATTGTCACATATCTGATACACAGTCAGTGTGATACTGTCACATATCTGATACACAGCCAGTGTGATACTGTCACATATCTAATACACAGTCAGTGTGTTACTGTCACATATCTGATACACAGTGTGATACTGTCACATATCTAATACACAGTCACTGTGTTACTGTCACATATCTGATACACAGTCAGTGTGTTACTTTCACATATCTGATACACAGTCAGTGTGATATTGTCACATATCTGATACACAGTCAGTGTGATACTGTCACATATCTGATACACAGTCAGTGTGTTACTGTCACATATCTGATACACAGTCAGTGTGTTACTGTCACATATCTGATACACAGTCAGTGTGATACTGTCACATATCTGATACACAGTCAGTGTGATATTGTCACATATCTGATACACAGCCAGTGTGATATTGTCACATATCTGATACACAGCCAGTGTGATACTGTCACATATCTTATACACAGTCAGTGTGATATTGTCACATATCTGATACACAGCCAGTGTGATATTGTCACATATCTGATACACAGTCAGTGTGTTACTGTCACATATCTGATACACAGTCAGTGTGTTACTGTCACATATCTGATACACAGTCAGTGTGATACTGTCACATATCTGATACACAGTCAGTGTGTTACTGTCACATATCTGATACACAGTCAGTGTGATATTGTCACATATCTGATACACAGCCAGTGTGATATTGTCACATATCTGATACACAGCCAGTGTGATACTGTCACATATCTTATACACAGTCAGTGTGATACTGTCACATATCTTATACACAGCCATTGTGTTACTGTCATATCTGATACACAGCCAGTGTGATACTGTCACATATCTTATACACAGCCAGTGTGGTACTGTCATATTACACACAGCCAGTCTATTACTCCCATGAGATGCTCACAGTCATTGTCACATATCACACACAGTCCATGGGTTTCCTCCCATCTCACCCTCACATCACGTTTCTCCTCCGGCCTGGTCTCCTCTCAGTCCTCGGTCTCTCCTCTCAGGGCTCACAGTCCAGGAGTCCTCCCAACGGGGTCTGAGGAGAGGCCTGAGCCAGCCTGCCCCGGATCAGGAAACAGAGACCCCACCCCGGACACCACGACACGACCCCCGGAGAGACAGGCAGGACATGATGTGTGATACACAATGTGACAGGGAGGACATGATGTGTGATACACAACTACACAATGTGACAGGGAGGACATGATGTGTGATACACAATGTGACAGGGAGGACATGATGTGTGATACACAACTACACAATGTGACAGGGAGGACATGATGTGTGATACACAACTGCACAATGTGACAGGGAGGACATGATGTGTGATACACAATGTGACAGGGAGGACATGATGTGTGATACACAACTACACAATGTGACAGGGAGGACATGATGTGTGATACACAATACATGATGTGTGATACACAACTGCACAGTGTGACAGGGAGGACATGATGTGTGATACACAATACATGATGTGTGATACACAACTGCACAGTGTGACAGGGAGGACATGATGTGTGATACACAACTGCACAGTGTGACAGGGAGGACATGATGTGTGATACACAACTACACAGTGTGACAGGGAGGACATTATGTGTGATACACAATACATGATGTGTGATACACAACTGCACAATGTGACAGGGAGGACATGATGTGTGATACACAATACATGATGTGTGATACACAACTGCACAATGTGACAGGGAGGACATGATGTGTGATACACAACTACACAATGTGACAGGGAGGACATGATGTGTGATACACAATACATGATGTGTGATACACAACTGCACAGTGTGACAGGGAGGACATGATGTGTGATACACAATACATGATGTGTGATACACAACTGCACAGTGTGACAGGGAGGACATGATGTGTGATACACAATACATGATGTGTGACACACAACTGCACAGTGTGACAGAGAGGACATGATGTGTGATACACAATACATGATGTGTGATACACAACTGCACAGTGTGACAGGGAGGACATGATGTGTGATACACAACTGCACAATGTGACAGGGAGGACATGATGTGTGATACACAATGTGACAGGGAGGACATGATGTGTGATACACAATGTGACAGGGAGGACATGATGTGTGATACACAACTACACAATGTGACAGGGAGGACATGATGTGTGATACACAACTACACAATGTGACAGGGAGGACATGATGTGTGATACACAATGTGACAGGGAGGACATGATGTGTGATACACAACTACACAATGTGACAGGGAGGACATGATGTGTGATACACAATGTGACAGGGAGGACATGATGTGTGATACACAACTACACAATGTGACAGGGAGGACATGATGTGTGATACACAACTGCACAATGTGACAGGGAGGACATGATGTGTGATACACAATGTGACAGGGAGGACATGATGTGTGATACACAACTACACAATGTGACAGGGAGGACATGATGTGTGATACACAATACATGATGTGTGATACACAACTGCACAATGTGACAGGGAGGACATGATGTGTGATACACAATACATGATGTGTGATACACAACTACACAATGTGACAGGGAGGACATGATGTGTGATACACAATACATGATGTGTGATACACAACTGCACAGTGTGACAGGGAGGACATGATGTGTGATACACAATACATGATGTGTGATACACAACTGCACAGTGTGACAGGGAGGACATGATGTGTGATACACAACTGCACAGTGTGACAGGGAGGACATGATGTGTGATACACAATACATGATGTGTGATACACAACTGCACAATGTGACAGGGAGGACATGATGTGTGATACACAACTACACAGTGTGACAGGGAGGACATTATGTGTGATACACAATACATGATGTGTGATACACAACTGCACAATGTGACAGGGAGGACATGATGTGTGATACACAATACATGATGTGTGATACACAACTGCACAATGTGACAGGGAGGACATGATGTGTGATACACAACTACACAATGTGACAGGGAGGACATGATGTGTGATACACAATACATGATGTGTGATACACAACTGCACAGTGTGACAGGGAGGACATGATGTGTGATACACAATACATGATGTGTGATACACAACTGCACAGTGTGACAGGGAGGACATGATGTGTGATACACAATACATGATGTGTGACACACAACTGCACAGTGTGACAGAGAGGACATGATGTGTGATACACAACTACACAGTGTGACAGGGAGGACATGATGTGTGATACACAACTACACAGTGTGATAGGGAGGACATGATGTGTGATACACAACTACACAGTGTGACAGGGAGGACATGATGTGTGATACACAATACATGATGTGTGATACACAACTGCACAGTATGACAGGGAGGACATGATGTGTGATACACAATACATGATGTGTGATACACAACTGCACAATGTGACAGGGAGGACATGATGTGTGATACACAACTACACAATGTGACAGGGAGGACATGATGTGTGATACACAATACATGATGTGTGATACACAACTGCACAATGTGACAGGGAGGACATGATGTGTGATACACAACTACACAATGTGATAGGGAGGACATGATGTGTGATACACAACTACACAGTGTGACAGGGAGGACATGATGTGTGATACACAATACATGATGTGTGATACACAACTGCACAGTGTGACAGGGAGGACATGATGTGTGATACACAATACATGATGTGTGATACACAACTGCACAGTGTGACAGGGAGGACATGATGTGTGATACACAACTACACAATGTGATAGGGAGGACATGATGTGTGATACACAACTGCACAGTATGACAGGGAGGACATGATGTGTGATACACAATACATGATGTGTGATACACAACTGCACAGTGTGACAGGGAGGACATGATGTGTGATACACAACTGCACAGTGTGACAGGGAGGACATGATGTGTGATACACAACTACACAATGTGATAGGGAGGACATGATGTGTGATACACAACTACACAGTGTGACAGGGAGGACATGATGTGTGATACACAATACATGATGTGTGATACACAAAACATGATGTGTGATACACAACTGCACAGTATGACAGGGAGGACATTATGTGTGATACACAATACATGATGTGTGATACACAACTACACAGTGTGACAGGGAGGACATGATGTGTGATACACAATACATGATATGTGATACACAACTACACAGTGTGACAGGGAGGACATGATGTGTGATACACAATACATGATATGTGATACACAACTACACAGTGTGACAGGGAGGACATTATGTGTGATACACAATACATGATGTGTGATACACAACTACACAGTGTGACAGGGAGGACATGATGTGTGATACACAATACATGATGTGTGATACACAACTGCACAGTGTGACAGGGAGGACATGATGTGTGATACACAATACATGATGTGTGACACACAACTGCACAGTGTGACAGAGAGGACATGATGTGTGATACACAATACATGATGTGTGATACACAACTGCACAGTGTGACAGGGAGGACATGATGTGTGATACACAACTACACAGTGTGACAGGGAGGACATGATGTGTGATACACAATACATGATGTGTGATACACAACTACACAGTGTGACAGGGAGGACATGATGTGTGATACACAATACATGATGTGTGATACACAACTGCACAGTGTGACAGGGAGGACATGATGTGTGATACACAATACATGATGTGTGATACACAACTGCACAATGTGACAGGGAGGACATGATGTGTGATACACAACTACACAATGTGATAGGGAGGACATGATGTGTGATACACAACTACACAGTGTGACAGGGAGGACATGATGTGTGATACACAATACATGATGTGTGATACACAACTGCACAGTGTGACAGGGAGGACATGATGTGTGATACACAATACATGATGTGTGATACACAACTGCACAGTGTGACAGGGAGGACATGATTTGTGATACACAACTACACAATGTGATAGGGAGGACATGATGTGTGATACACAACTGCACAGTGTGACAGGGAGGACATGATGTGTGATACACAACTACACAATGTGATAGGGAGGACATGATGTGTGATACACAACTACACAGTGTGACAGGGAGGACATGATGTGTGATACACAATACATGATGTGTGATACACAACTGCACAGTATGACAGGGAGGACATGATGTGTGATACACAATACATGATATGTGATACACAACTACACAGTGTGACAGGGAGTACATGATGTGTGATACACAACTGCACAGTATGACAGGGAGGACATGATGTGTGATACACAATACATGATGTGTGATACACAACTGCACAGTGTGACAGGGAGGACATGATGTGTGATACACAACTGCACAGTATGACAGGGAGGACATGATGTGTGATACACAACTACACAATGTGATAGGGAGGACATGATGTGTGATACACAATACATGATGTGTGATACATAACTGCACAGTATGACAGGGAGGACATGATGTGTGATACACAATACATGATGTGTGATACACAACTGCACAATGTGACAGGGAGGACATGATGTGTGATACACAATACATGATGTGTGACACAACTGCACAGTGTGATAAGGAGGACATGATGTGTGACAATAACACAACTACACAGTGTGACAGGGAGGACATGATGTGTGATACACAATGTGACAGGGAGGACATGATGTATGATACACAATGTGACAGGAGGACATGGATGTGTGATACATAACTACACAGTGTGACAGGGAGGAAATTATGTGTGACAATAGCACATTATCTGCAATGTAACAATGAAACATGTGTTGTGACAGTAACACAACGTGTGACAAAACGTAACAGCCAGGAAAATCAGTTTGACAATAACACAATGTGTGATGTAAAGAGAAGATTCAGTGTTGATATAATGTGCAGTATTACTATAACACAACTCACACATCTGATACACTGTGACACAATGTGATAGCATAACCCATGCAGTGTGGCACTAATATAATATGTGATACAATGGCACAGCCCAGGAATACACCGTGACAACACTACACTGCTCATAACATACTATCACAATGTGACACAGCACAACAGATCCACATTTCAACACCATAAAATAGTAAGACACGTCACGTCCGTATCAGACTATACAACACAATGCCATAAAGTGAATCAGTGTAACATACAGTGTGACAGCAACCATTAATGTTTCAATTCTTAACACAGGGTGACAGAGCACACCGGCTACCAACACACCACAATCCAGTGTGACCCAGCTCATCAATATATGGACACACCACAATCTAGTGTGAACCAGCACATCACTGTATGGACACACCACAATCCACTGTGACCCAGCACATCACTGTATGGACACACCACAATACAGTGTGACCCAGCACAACCAGTGTATGGACACCCCGCAATCCTGTGTGACCCAGCACATCAGCGTATGGGCACCCCGCAATCGTGTGTGAACCAGCACATCAGCGTATGGGCACACCACAATCCAGTGTGACCCAGCACATCAGCGTATGGGCACACCACAATCCAGTGTGACCCAGCACATCAGCGTATGGGCACACCACAATCCAGTGTGACCCAGCACATCAGCGTATGGGCACACCACAATCCAGTGTGACCCAGCACATCAGTGTATGGGCACACCACAATCCAGTGTGACCCAGCACATCAGCGTATGGGCACACCACAATCCATTGTGACCCAGCACATCAGCGTATGGGCACACCACAATCCAGTGTGACCCAGCACATCAGTGTATGGGCACACCACAATCCAGTGTGACCCAGCACATCAGTGTATGGGCACACCGCAATCCGGTGTGACCCAGCACAACAGTTTATGGGCACACCACAATCCAGTGTGACACAGCACATCAGTGTATGGACACACCACTATCCAGTGTGACACAGCACATCAGGCTGCCAACAGATCACAACAGAGTGTGACACAGCAGCCGATGATGCTATAATCAGAAGACTTCTGACTTGATAAAGAGAGGAACAGCTCCCCAAAGCTTCTCACTCTAATATGTTTATCCAATAAAAAAAACTATCACTATATACTGCAATACAGCATGCATAAGCTTAAAGGAAGCCATGTTTGATAATGGCTAAGGATTGAAGAGTGAGGCATTTATGGGGGCACATTTGCATGTCCCAGTTCAACTTTGCAGAATGCAGTGTAATAACTGTTTTTCTCGGAATTCTGAGCTGGAAGCAGGTTTTTAAACTTGTTTTTGACATTCACATGTGAACACAGATGTACTATTTATTTACTGTACGGTGGAGGGCTTCTATCGCTCTTTTGCCCACCATATTATAAATGATTGCTGTGGTGAACTACATTCTCATAGGGTCCACAGCACAAGCTGGGATCCCGCTCCATGCTGATTATAGCCAGTAAGCTTGAAACAGCTGTACATGGATAGGATACTCAGCCTGTGTTTAATCCAACCTTGGCTTTGCATTAAAGCTGTGTAATACAGCATGCATAAGCTTAAAGGAAGCCATGTTTGATAATGGCTAAGGATTGAAGAGCGAGGCATTTATGGGCACATTTGCATGTCCCAGTTCAATTTCCCAGAATGCAATAACCAATTTAGGCCTAAACATGGGCTCAGCCCATTAGAGGTTAACTGTTACTCTCTGAAAATTGGATATACAGTTGCAAGCAAAAGTATGTGAACCCTTTGGAATGATATGGATTTCTGCACAAATTGGTCATAAAATGTGATCTGATCTTCATCTAAGTCACAACAATAGACAATCACACTCTGCTTAAACTAATAACACACAAAGAATTAAATGTTACCATGTTGTTATTGAACACACCATGTAAACATTCACAGTGCAGGTGGAAAAAGTATGTGAACCCCTAGACTAATGACATCTCCAAAAGCTAATTGGAGTGAGGTGTCAGCCAACTGGAGTCCAATCAATGAGATGAGATTGGAGGTGTTGGTTACAGCTGCCCTGTCCTATAAAAAACACACACCAGTTCTGGGTTTGCTTTTCACAAGAAGGATTGCCTGATGTAAATGATGCCTCACACAAAAGAGCTCTCAGAAGACCTACGATTAAGAATTGTTGACTTGCATAAAGCTGGAAAGGGTTATAAAAGTATCTCCAAAAGCCTTGCTGTTCATCAGTCCACGGTAAGACAAATTGTCTATAAATGGAGAAAGTTCAGCACGGCTGCCACTCTCCCTAGGAGTGGCCATCCTGTAAAAATGACTGCAAGAGCACAGCGCAGACTGCTCAATGAGGTGAAGAAGAATCCTAGAGTGTCAGCTAAAGACTTACAAAAGTCTCTGGCATATGCTAACATCCCTGTTAGCGAATCTACGATATGTAAAACACAAAAAAAAATGGATTTCATGGGAAGATACCACAGAGGAAGCCACTGCTATCCAAGCAAAACATTGCTGCACGTTTACAGTTTGCGCAAGAGCACCTGGATGTTCCACAGCAGTACTGGCAAAATATTCTGTGGACAGATGAAACTAAAGTTGAGTTGTTTGGAAGAAACACACAACACTATGTGTGGAGAAAAAGAGGCACAGCACACCAACATCAAAACCTCATCCCAACTGTGAAGTACGGTGGTGGGGGCATCATGGTTTGGGGCTGCTTTGCTGCCTCAGGGCCTGGACGGATTGCTATCATCGAAGGAAAAATAAATTCCCAAGTTTATGAAGACATTTTGCAGGAGAACTTAAGGCCATCTGTCCACCAGCTGAAGCTAAACAGAAGATGGGTGTTACAACAGGACAACGACCCAAAGCATAGAAGTAAATCAACAACAGAATAGGTTAAACAGAAGAAAATATGCCTTCTGAAGTGGCCCAGTAAGAGTCCTGACCTCAACCCGATTGAGATGTTGTGGCATGACCTCAAGAAAGCGATTCACACCAGACATCCCAAGAATATTGCTGAACTGAAACAGTTCTGTAAAGAGAAATGGTCAAGAATTACTCCTGACCGTTGTGCACATCTGATCTGCAACTACAGGAAACGTTTGGATGTAGTTATTGCTGCCAAAGGAGGTTCAACCAGTTATTAAATCCAAGGGTTCACATACTTTTTCCACCTGCACTGTGAATGTTTACATGGTGAGTTGAATAAAAACATGGCAACATTTAATACTTTGTGTGTTATTAGTTTAAGCAGACTGTGATTGTCTATTGTTGTGACTTAGATGAAGATCAGATCAAATTTGTTGACCAATTTGTGCAGAAATCCATATCATTCCAAAGGGTTCACATACTTTTGCTTGCAACTGTACCTCTTTAAACGATGTAATATAAGCTCAAAATAAATGGTTGTAGAGTCCTAAAACTATTTGTCTAATAACACTGTAGGCTGTACCCACTTTCATATAACATGTGGCCCTAATATAGGGGCCCTCACGGCACCTTACCATAATATTGAGTTAAGACAAGAGAAATTCGGACCCTCTAACCCACTGCCTAATGGCCATTTCACTGAAACATCGGCTTCCTCAAACTCTGAAGTGGCAATGCCATTGTACAGTGGGTACAGCCTACAGCATTAACGCAGTGTTATTAGACACCATATAGATACAATTTTTTTTATTATCTGCATATTTTTGTGTGCAGTAAAGTTTATTTTTTTACCTTTGTATACACCAAATACCAGACAACATCCAGACAAAATGTATCATTCACAATACCACAAAACCGACATATCACTTTGCATCACATAACATGCACATCATAGTATGATCTACTATAGCATATTAGCATATATTGTATTTGTAGTCGGGTCCCTCTCTTAACAGTCGAGTATGTCGAACCATTGCTCTCCAGCGATGAGAATGCCCTCGCAGTCATTTGGGAGAGGGTCCCCCCCACAACCCCAGGGAAACAACATGGACATGAGCTTGCGGTCGGGCCCCTCTCCTCGTGTAGATGAGGTCTGGCCTGTTGCTAAACTCCAATCTGGCCTGCGAAGATGGCCATGGGCCGAGTGATGGTGAGAAGAGGGAAGGGAGGCCACGAAAGCGCGATCGAGTTGAGGTCTGGCGAAGGGCTGCAGTAGCATTAGGACTTGTGAGGACTTATGAAAGTGTGATGGAAGTGAGCCTGCGAAGGCAAGTTTTGGGACTCATGGAAAGCGTGAACGAGGTAATGCCTACGAAAGCTGATATGGGTCGTATGAAAGCGTAAATGGCATTAGCCTGCAAAGGATGGTTTTGTTTGCATGGAAAGCGTGAACGAGGTAAGCTCGCGAAGGCTGGTTTAGGACTTACGGAGTGCCTGAGGAAGGTTGGCGGGTTTGGGACAGAATCTCCAAAGGAGGCTTACGAAAGCCTAAGAGCGGAACCTTGGACGCGGATGAAGGACGTAACTTAGCCGATCCAGGTCAAAAGGTACAGGAAAGTTGAAAAACTTTGGGCCAAAATTTGTGAAATTTAACAAAGCCTAAAAGGCGTAGCCTTGGACATGGACAAGGGACTCCACTTGGCGAATTCAGGTCCAACCCCACCCAAGAAGGTATAGGAAAGTCGAGAATCTTGGTAGATTAGGCCAGAACTAAGCATGAAAAAGCGAAAGCTGAACCTTGGACTTGGATAGCTTAGAAGGAGTTGACAACGTACCTCGGATGACGCTAGGGAAGGGCCAAAAAGCAACTGGAGCTTGCGATATGAGGCTTGGAAAGCTGACAAACAAGAGAGAGCAAAGAAACAACCTGCAGGCACAGGCTCATGAATGAACTGAGCAAGGGGATGTGGAAAGGAAGTGCTAATAAGGCTCCCATGGGAAGAGGCGGAGTGAGAGAGGGCCCCTCCCACAAAACCAGTTAACAACCTGGAGAATGTATATATTGTAAGTATACACACAGCAACTCCAGTACTGTGACAGTTATCTTTAATCACATATATAGTTGTTGCTAAAGCTGCGGCCGAAGGCACTCCTTGCCAGCAACTGCGGACCTCGCAACATTTACGGACTTACGACACAGAAACACTAGATGCAGGACTTAAGAAAAAAAACATTAATACCTCGCAAAATTACGACTTTAAGGGCCGACCCGTGCGAACCTCAAAACATTCAAAACACAATAAATACACACAACAAACACATAAAAAGCTTACCCACAGCAAGAGGGGCACCCAGGACCTCTGCAAGTGAACTTACACCTCTATTTAAGTCCAAATTGAAGAGTTTTGACACCCGAAAATCACCTAAGCGAGAGAAAAAATGGCAGCCGAAAAAAACGAGGCTACAGGACCGTAAACACGCAAAATACCACCAAACACATACGGATTTTCCGAAAAAAAGCCGTACGAGCTCCAAGAACAAGGACGCTAAATCACCAACAGCCGCGTACCACACGTTAGGCGCCACTTTACAACACTAACTTACATAATGCGGAAGTACACAGCTACCCTAACGGCTTCCCCTCGCGCACGCAGCCTATTTACACTACACACTGCACCTATTGCTGACACTTACACAGCAGCTCCACAGCACTCAAAACACAAATTGTATGCTGCAGCAACATGAAAACAGATTGTCAGCTCTTCAGCATAATGCTTCCTACATTTATTACTTCAAAATAGGCAAGTATATTCCTTTATTAATGTATTATTTAGTTCATTACCATACACCAAACAGCATTAGCTCACTTACAATTTGATTTCCGTCATTTTTTGAGAGGCAATATTCTATTATGATCATAATTTCCAAATATGTCTAACTTCTTCAAAGGTGTTTTTAATTGATTAAAATATGTTATTTAACTTAATCTGCTTGTTTTTATGGGAGAGATCCATCTTGGACTGTTAGACTACCTGGGGGGGGGGGGGGGGGCATATTCTACTGCTGCTTACTATTTTATTTAGTTCTGCTGCTGAATGTCTATGTAAGCTAACAGACCTGAAGAGATATGTTATCTGAATTCACTCCCTTTCCTCCAAAATGTATAATATCTCAGAAAACATTCTGCAACATTTTGCTGGAACATGGTCCCTGATAGGCTAGGACACTACAATGCACCTCCAGCTTTACAGAGTCTGTGTCTGCATACACGGCAGAAGGCAGCCCCATGCAGGGACTATTTGCTTAATTTTAGGAAGTAGAAATGGAGCTTTTAATAGCTTCTTATTAAAATGAAGTACATACAAGTAAATAAATACACAGGTATTATAATATACTAGAATATTGCTGTCAAAAAATGACGGCAATGAAATTGTAAGTGAGCTAATGCTGTTTGGTGTATGGTAATCAAATAAATAATACATTAATAAATAAATATACTTTACCTATTTTGAAGTAATATATGCAGGAAGCATTGTGTTGAAGAGCTGACAATCTGTGTTCATGGTGCTGCAGCATACAATGTGTGTTTTGAGTGCTGTGGAGCTGCTGTGTAAGTGTCAGCAATGTGTGCAGTGTGTAGTGTAAATAGGCTGCGTGCGCAAGGAAAATCCGTTAGGGTAGCTGTGTACTTCCGGATTGTGTAAGAGTGTTGTAAAATGGCGCCTAATGTGTGGTACGCGGCTGTGGCTGATTTTGCGTCTTTGTTCTTGGACCTCGTCCGGCTTTTTTGGAAAATCTGTATGTGTTTGGTGGTGTTTTGCGTCTTTAGAGTCCTGTAGCCTCCTTTTCGGGGGTTTTTCGGCTGCCATTTTTTCTCTCGCTTAGGGGATTTTCGTGTGTCTAAACTGTAATTTGGACTTAAATGGAGGTGTAACTTCACTTGCAGAGGTCCTGGGTTCCCCCTCTTGCTGTGGGTAAGCTTTTTATGTGTTTGTTGTGTGTATTTATTGTGTTTCTAATGTTTTCAGGTTCGCGTGGGTCCGCCGTTAAAGTCGTATCTTTGCAAGGTTGTAGTGTTTTTTTTTCCAAGTCCCGCATCTCGTATTTTTTTGTCGTAAGTCCGGAAATGTTGCGAGGTCCGCAGTTTCGGCGCTCCTTGCCAGCAACTGCGGCCCGCAGCGTTAGCAACAACCCGCTTGCTCACAACTATATATGTGATACCTAGTAAAATCCAGAATCCTTCCATATCCCTTTATTTAATGGACCATTATAGTTTGGGAAAAACTTTGTAGCCAGCTAATAATATTGGAAGAGATAGCTGATCATACTACATGCATCTTAAATACCATGTGTACTGTTAATTATGCTAATACAAATTTCTAATCCAATAAGGAATCTTAATGTAGAGTGGCATAATAAATAGATAAGAAAAGAAAAAGGGCAACTCCTAAATTTAGTGATCTAACCTTATTAGATACTAGACTAGGAAGGACCAAGGTATGACCCATATGATTGTCCCATTTAAAACCAATATTAGGGAAACAGAATGTGTATAATTGCTCCTCAGTTAAAAGAACATTTTTATTAAATATGATTAAAAGAAAGAAAAAACACATTGAAGGATTGAAACTCGCAGACTTACAACCTAAAGATATTGTGAGTGGTAAAGGGAGGTGATGAGCGTGTTAGGGTGGAAGATGATACGCTTCTTTAAAGAGATGTGTTTTTAGTGAGGTTGTGTTTTGAGGCAGGAGGATAATCTGGTGGAGCGAGGCAAGGAGTTCCAGAGAATAGGGGCAGCACAAGAAAAGTCTTGAAGGCGAGAGTGAGAGGAGGTGAAGAAGAAGGTTATTAGCAGAATGAAGAGGGCGGTGGGAGAGTATTTGGAGATGAAAGCAGAGATGTACGGGGGGGTGCTATTGTTCAGGGCTTTGTAAATTAGGTTCATGATTTTAAATTGTATTCTAGAGGCTAAGAGAAGCCAGTGGAGTGATTAGCAGAGAGGTGATGCCGACACTGAACGTTGTCTCCCTCCCCTGTCTCTCTCTGCCCCCCTCTCCCTCCACTGAGTCTCTTTCCCCCCCTCTCCCTCCCCTGTCTCTCTTTGCCCCCCTCTCCCCCTGTCTCATTTGCCATTTACGTGTGTGAAAACATTTGCGGGCTTGAGGAAATTGATTTGCGCTCCAGGCTGTTAATAACGGGTTTAACCGTCGCCATTTTATCAAGCGACGGTTATCAAGCCCGTAACTCAGAAGCTGTTCAGAGCCCGCAAAATGACACCAATTGAATAGCAAATTAGCTTGTAACCTCACTTATAAGCTCCCTATCACTCCCCCTGCGCCCATTGTGGCCCTTGCCTGTCCCGCCTCTACCCTGTGGGCTCGCTATAGGCCCAGGGGGAGGGAGATGGCGCACAGAGAGAGAGGGAGAGGACGCACAGAGAGAGAGGCTCTCTCCCTCCCCTGTCTCTTTCCCCCTCTCTCACCCATGTGTCTCTTTGTCCCCCTCTCCCTCCCCTGTGTCTCTTTCCTCCCTCTCTCACACCTGTGTCTCTTTCCCCCCGCTCCTTCCCCTGTGTCGCTTTCCCTCTCTCCCTCCCGTGTCTCTTTTCCCCCCTCTCCCCTATTTCTCACCCACGTGTCTCTTTCCCCCCACTCCCTCACTTGTGTCTCTTTTTCCCCCTCTTCTGTCTCTTTGCCCCCCTCTCCCTCCCCTGTGTCTCTTTCCCCCTCTCTCCCTCTTCTGTGTCTCTTCCCCCCTCCCCTTTGTCTCTCCCACCTTTCCCTCCACTGTGTCTCTGTCCCCCCTCTCCCTCACCTGTCTCTATTTGCCCCCTCTCCCTCCCCTGTGTCTCTTTCCCCTTCTCTCCCTCTTCTGTGTCTCTTCCCCCCTCCCCTTTGTCTCTCCCACCTCTGCCTCCACTGTGTCTCTGTCCCCCACTCTCCCTCCCCTGTTTCTCTTTGCCCACCCTCTCCCTCTGTCTCATTTGCCATTTATGCGTGTGAAAACATTTGCGGCTTGAGGAAATTGATTTGTGCTCCAGGCTGTTAATAACGGGTTTAACTGACTCCATTTTATCAAGCCCGTAACTCAGAAGCCATCCAGAGCCCGCAAAAAGACACCAATTGAACAGCAAATTAGCTTGTAACCTCACTTATGATCTCCCTATCTCTCCCCCTGCGCCCATTGCGGCCCTCGCCTGTCCCCCCTCTACCTTGTGGGACCGCGAGGCCCGCTATAGGCCCTGGGGGAGGGAGAGGGTGCACAGAGGGCGCACAGAGAGAGAGAGGGAGAGGGCGCACAGAGAGAGAGGGAGAGGGCGCACAGAGCGAGAAGGAGAGGGTGCTCAGGTAGAGAGAGAGACAGAGCAGATGATACATTAAACCGTCATTTATGGCGGGCAGACGACTTGTAACCAAATATTTGAGTTTTGTGTCCAATATATAATTATACTATGAGCCTAACGTCCTGCCATCTCTCTTCATTTTTAATCATTTGTTTTTTCTTTTTTCTTTTAATTATATTTAATAACAATTTTCTTTTAACTGAGGAGCAATTACATATATTCTGTTTCCCTGATATTGGTTACACATGGGACAATCATATGGTCACACCTTGGTCCTTCCTTTTATCTAATAAGGTTAGAACACTAAATATATGAGATGTCCTTTTCCTTTTTTCATGTATTTAACCAGCTCACAAAAGCTTTTAAAGAAAATATTTAATTTTGTCTTTCTGCTTGCCTCATGATAGTTTTGAATTAGATTGTGTATGCATCTGCAGGACCCTGGAGGGATCCATGATACATTGGTGGAAGTTATGGGTTTCAGGAGAGCTATAGTCGCATCCGTGGAAGCAACGTCCTGCTTCTGGACCAGTGAGTGAGGAGGGGTGTGCTGTCAGTTTCAATCATATCTAGTTATCAAACAAAGGTTCTGGACTTCTGCCTGTTCCCTTTTCCCCAAAACCTCCATCCATTGATAACTACAAATACACATCCATCATCCAGCTCTCAGGATGTGATGTAGCATTCACAAAATGGATTCCTATCCTTATGAGCTCCCTATCTCTCTATATGGTCTTACAAAATTCAGATTTTCATATTATAGTTAGTTTGGTACATACCCAACAAACAAGTGTCAGTGTTCTTGAACTGCAGTGTTCCTTTATGGGGGAGAGTGATCCTACTGGGCCATTAATCTGTTTAGTTCAGTAGTCAAATTGCAACTTAGTGGCAGTCTCTCAACAGAACTGAATAGATATCTTATATGACCACTTTGCTGAGGGTCTTGGTGACTACCTGAATATTCCTTCACAGATGCTTCTGCACATTGGTTAATTAATATGCTTCTACAAAAAGCTATATGTTATGTTTGAGTGAACTGTATATTTTTATTTATTTTCTTAATTTAATTAATCATTTTACATAATTGCATTTCTTTGAAGTTCAAACACCACAGACCATAGTTTGTAACCTATTACAGCAATACATATTAAAGGGACACTGTCACTCCAACAAAACTAGTTATGCAGTGGGGTAGCTGTTTTTTTGCTACAGTAAATCATTCTCTAGATATTAAGCATTGTTTGTGCTACATTATAATACTCATGTATATCTCAGCCTGCTAAATTGAGCCTCATTAACACTGGGAGAAAGTTGTACTTGATTGTTTATGTGTTTGCAAAAACGTGTTGCTGATTAGCATGTAAAAGTAGAAAATTAATATTCATGAGCTGTCCATTTGCATAATAATACAACATAAACAACAAAAAATATCTCAGCATTTATTTAGTTTGGTTATAAATTTTACTAATCATTTTTCTAGTTTTTGAGCTCATTTTGAGGTGACAGAGTCCCTTTAAGGCAGGGGTCCTTGAACTTTTTAAACAGGAAGCCAGTTGACTATCCCTCAGACACTGTTGGGGGCCAGACTATAGTTTGAAAAACATATGAACTAATTCCTATACAGTATATACACATATATAGATATCCCTCCCTTCTTTCCATCCCTCTCTCTTTTTCTCCATCTCTCTCCTTATCCCCTCTATTCTTCCTCTATCTCTCTTCTATCTCTCCTTCTCCCTTTCTCTCCCTCTCGCTACTTCTCCCTCTCTCTTCTCTCTCTCCCTTGTACCTTCTCCCTTTTTCTTCTCCCTCTACTTTCTATCTCTTCCTCCCTCTCTCTTCCCATGACTCTCTCTCTCTCTTTCTGTCTCTCTCTCTCTCCATCCCTATCTCTCTTTTCTCTCTCTCTGTCCATCTCCCTCCCTCCTTTTAATTTCTTCCTCCCTCTCTCCCCTTTTTTTCTCTCTCTCCTTCCTCTCTCTCCCTATCTCTCCCTCTCATGTTTCTCTCTCTCTCCCTCCCTAGTTCTCACTCTTGTTTTTCTCTTTCTCTCTCTCTCCATATCTCTATTCCTATCTCTTCCTCTCTCTCCTTTCTATCTCATCCTCACTCTGTCTTTCCATGTCTCTCTCTTGCTCTCATACTCTCTCTCTCCCTCCCTCCCTCCCTCTTCTTTTTTTCTCTCTCTCCATTCTAATCTCTCCTTCTTTTCTCTCTCTCTCTGTTCATCTCCCTCCCTCCCTACTTTCTCTCTCTCCTTTCTATCTCTTCGTCCCCCTCTCTCCCCATGACTCTCTATCTCCTTCCCTTATTCTCCCCCTCCCTATTCTTCTTCTATTCCTCCTTTCGCTCTCTCTCTCTCTCTCTCTCTCTCTCTCTCTCTCTCTCTCTCTCTCCCTCCTTTCTCTCTCTCTGTCTGTCCTCCTCCCTCTCCTCTCTATCTTTACCTCCCTCTCTCTCCCCCATGTCTCTCTCTTTCTCTCCCTCACTCCCCCTTGTCTGTCTCTCCCTCACTCCTTGTCTCTCTACCTCACTCCCTCTTGTCTGTCTGTCTCTCCCTCACTCCCCTTGCCTATCTACCTAACTCCCTCTTGTCTGTCTGTCTCTCCCTCACTCCCCTTGTCTCTCTACCTCACTCCCCCTTGTCTATCTACTTCACTCCCCCTTGTCTATCTACTTCACTCCCCCTTGTCTGTCTGTCTCTCCCTCACTCCCCTTGACTCTCTACCTCACTCCCCCTTGTCTATCTACTTCACTCCCCCTTGTCTATCTACTTCACTCCCCCTTGCCTATCTACCTAACTCCCCCTTGTCTGTCTGTCTCTCTCCACTTGTCTCTCTACCTCAACCCCCTTGTCTCTCTCCCTCACTCCCCTTGTCTCTCTACCTTACTTACTTTGCCTATCTACCTCACTCCCCTTGTCTATCTACCTCACCCCCTTGTCTCTCTCCCTCACTCCCCTTGTCTCTCTACCTTACTTCCCTTGCCTCTCTACCTCACTCCCCTTGCCTCTCTACCTCACTCCCCTCGTCTATCTACATCACTCCCACTTTTCTGTCTGTCTGTCTCTCCCTCACTCCCCCTTGCCTATCTACCTCACTCCTCTTGTCTGTCTGTCTCTCACCCTTGCCTCTCTACTTCACTCCACCTTGTCTGTCTGTCTCTCTCTCTCACTCACTCACTCCCCTTGTCTCTCTACCCCCCCCCCCTTATCTGCCTGTCTTACTCTTTCCCTCACTCCCCCTGTCTGTCTGTCTCTCTCCCTCACTCCCCTTGTCTCTCTACCTTACTTTGTCTCTCTACCTTACTCCCCTCGTCTATCTACATCACACCCACTTTTCTGTCTGTCTGTCTCTCCCTCACTCCCCCTTGTCTATCTACCTCACTCTTCTTGTCTGTCTGTCTCTCCCTCACTCCCCTTGTCTATCTACCTCACTCCCCCTTTTCTGTCTGTCTGTCTCTCCCTCACTCCCCCTTTTCTGTCTGTCTGTCTCTCCCTCACTCCCCTTGCCTCTCTACCTTACTCCCCCTTGTCTGTCTGTCTGTCTCTTGCTCACTCCCCTTGTCTCTCTACCCCCCCCCCCTTATCTGCCTGTCTGACTCTTTCCCTCACTCCCCCTTGTCTGTCTATCTGTCTCTCACTCTTTCCCTCACCCCCCCCCCTTGTCTATCTGTCTCTCTTTCCCTCACTGCCCCCTTGCATTACCTTGCCTTTTGCTCTGCCTAGTCAGATGACTAGGAAGTGATAGCAGGGGCTGCGGCTGTGGAGACACAGAGAGATGCAGGGGCCTGGGGAAAGGAGTAGGTGGGGGCTGGGTTCAGGGCCCTGGTGGGCCATAGTTTGATGACCCTTCTTTATGGTCATGAAGTCTTTCCTGGTCCTATACTCTTATGGTAGCGCAGCACAAGGCAGCAGCAGTGAGCATCCTCTAGATGGCGCTGCCGGTATTATGGTGCCATATCATAGAGTCAAGGTATGGTAAACTGTTAGGGTGAGGGATAGGGTTAGTTCAAGGGTTAGGCTAACATTATAAGCTTAGAACTTCTCTCACATCGGCAGCGCCATCTAGTGGTTGGAGGTCGCACTGCAGCGGTGGGCCTGTCCCGACACCGTAATAGGATAGATCCTCTTTCCTTATAAGTTTTGTCTTGTAGATTATGCACCATGTCATATGTGTTAGTATTGCTATGGCGCGCTTCTATCAATAAACATAATTCAAATGTGTGGAAAATTTACAGATAAACTATAATAATAATAATAATAATAAAAGTGTGGGTCTCCCAATTTTGCCTTGTATTACACCACCATATTTTGATTATAATCAGTTGATATGAGCTGCAGTGAACATAGAAGGAATTAAACAAACTGACACTGATTTAAAATCACAGCTGTAGTTTATTTGCCTCTAAAGGCCAATCTGTGGCGTGGCTGATGGTCTGCTCTGTTGCGGACTAACCATATTACCACATGGGAATTATGAAGGGACTATACGTTAATCTGCAGTGATTCACATTTTGCTGTACGGCCTAATGCTGCAGACCCCGTTTATAGTGAATTTTACATAATTTCGGAAGCACTAACGAGCATTAAATAATTACTGGAATTCCCCAAATACAGGAGCTAGATGTTTCAATTAGCCACTGATGTTTTATTTCATTTCTTTTTAAACAATATGCAATATCCAACTTACCTATAAGTATGAGCCTTCTAAACCTCCAGTTGAGCTGCTTGTCTCCACCCCACATGAGATCATCAAGAGGTGGGAGCAGCTCTGTCTGGGAGGTAGTCCTAAATGTTCAAGCTTATATCTAGACAGGACTCTTCATTGGCAGAAGAGGACACAAGGTTGTGTCTGACCATTTAAAAGGAGAGTGTTGATCTCACCATTTAAGGATGTCATAATTGGTTTTCATGTTGTTGTTTGAAAGCAAGTTTGATATTGAATATTACTTCTCTAAATGTTTGAATAGGAATTTATTAACAATCTCATTCAGTTATGTCTGACTCTCTGTGACCTCATGGACCATAACACACCATACTAATCCACTTGGTATTCATGGCAGAGGTACTGGAGTGGGTTGACAGTTCCTTCTCCAGTGGGTCACAGCATACAGCTCCTGGTATTCCTAGGTGGTCTCCCATCTAAGTACTGACCAGATCCACCCCTGCTTGGCTTCAGGCTGGTGTAAACTCTTGGTTCCCTGACTGAAATTGAACCCAGATCACAGAAGTGAAAGCACTGAATCCAAACCACTGAACCCTAATTCATAATTAAAACAGCTCTTGTTTTTAGAGCAATATAGTGTTCCCTGTTTGTAATCAATGTCTGTGCGTACTCTGATGGATTTTAGGTTTTCAATGCACAAGAAAATAGGAAATACATATTTTAAATTTCAAATACAATCATGCAATTTAATTCTTTCTTGCAGAAACATCCTATAAATAAATATAAATGCATCATTTCCAGGCACTCACAATATATATGGCATTATTTCTTACAGGCAACAAGCTGATTTAGTAAACATCAATCCGTTAACATTTTAGCTGCTCTAATTAGCACATAAATCTGGGGATATTCACTTCCTACTGCTGATGTAGGAAGTGCGCCCTCTCCTGGAGAAGGAGGAGACTGTCAGGCACCAGAAAGCCTTATGCCTTCTTTGCATATTTCTCAGTCTTTGTGATGCGTATTTTTATAGACACAGTTTTACAATTTTATAAAGCCATGTATTTTAAATTTTTCAAAAAATGTAAATTGTGGATATACATTTCAGTCCGGTTGCCAATAGAACTCATTAAATTACATGTCACAAAATAAAATTACTTAAAATAATAAATAAATTAGAAAGCTCAGTATGAGAAATGTTTTCTTGGGTTTAAATGTTACACAGTGTGTGTTTCCACCCAGTTGCACAGCCTTCGTGAGTAGGTGGGAGGGCTAACAGTGGAGAATTCCTGACCACGGTAGCGTATACTCTTCCATATATGCTCCAACCTCTTCTTCAGGCCATAGACTGTGAAGATGTCGATGATGCCAATGAAATATCTCAACTCTGGGCCATCCATGACATGTAGGGGGTTCCTGTAGTTGGGGAGCAGTCGTCGATTTTGAGCCATAACTTCGGAAACATCAGATGCAATGCTGACCTGAGCACCGATCTTCCTCATGGGAACACGACCTCCTCCCACCGTATCGGAGGCACTGCTGAAATCTTCATCATCTTTCCCCACTGAATCACTTTCCTCTGCAACAGTTCCAGGAACTGAGGCACAGTGAGAGGTGGTGGGGCTGCCAGCACCATTTACTGATCTAAAAATAACATGGGACACAAGTCTTTTAAGCAGTTTTAAGAATCATATTCAACCTCCAATTATGTATTTCTGCCATTTATCTCATTGGTTAAAACCATCAAAAGCACATAATGTACTATATATTAATAGATACGGCTTGGACAAGACCTTGACACGTTTCATACCCAATGCAGGGACCCTTTGTAAGAAGCAGGTGTCCTATGAAAAGTGCATATACATTGTGGGAAAATTGTTTATACTTGTACCTAACCCCTGTATAGCGCTACGGAATATGTTGGCGCGTTACAAATAAAGGATAATAATAATATACAATAATATAACACTGAGTTTGGCAATTAAATACAATTGTCCTGCCATGCTTTGCAAGTGGTGGAAAGAGAGATAGTTTGAAGGTGTTTTTCAGTGGAATGAGTGACTATGACTGTAAATGCACTGCAAAGGCCATAGTTACCTTATAATCACTTCTACGGTTTATATTTATTCTGTTTTACTTTAAACAAAATCTATCTATCTATCTATCTATCTATCTATCTATGTTACAGGCAATGTGTGAATTCCAAGCTTTATATGCAATGAAAGCCTGGCTTTTTGGGGTAAAGTATTAGGTAGACTTCTAATACCCTACTTTGCCTAGGCGTTGTACAGAACACCTAGGCATCTACAAAATGGCTAGACCTAGTTAGGTTAGAATACTGATATTTTATTATTTTGCTTGTTCTATGAAATTACTTTCTAAATTAATTTCTGTGAATCTTCCACATTCTCCACATTTTTCCTATGTGTATGTCTGAAATGTTATATATGCAAAGTCTATAGTCCTGATAATTATAAGCTCTATTGTTTTAATTTGTATTCCGACATCTCGAACATTGAACCCTTGCTTCCCCCTTCTACTACCAATCATACAACTCAAATCTCCTTCACAGTTGGCAATGGTTACTCTGACCCTTAAGGCTTCTTGCCTTGGGACTGTATCACTTCTATCATGTCACATATAACAGCTGTTAACCAAATTGTGTTGCCTTCATATAGAAAATATCTCCAGAATATGTGACTTTGTCATGCAAGATACAACAATATTCTAATTTAATGACCATCTCCCATGTCACTTATTGTTGGCAGAAACACCATCCATATATCTACACCTCTTTGTCAGTTACCCACTGGCTTCCCGTAGCCTCCAGAACATGGGTGTGGGAACCCAAAAAAATCTGGGGGAGAGGTAAAGTATAAAGGGAAAAAAAACTGTGGCCCTGAATGGTGCAATTCAACTCTACTCTCAGGAAATGTATTTTTTTAAATTCTCAATGCCCCTTGGTCCCACCCACCCACACCCCAATATAATACAATTTTTTATATATATATATATATATATATATATATATATATATATATATATATATATATACATATACATATATAAAATATATAAATTATGGTTCAAAACTTTCATGAGATAGACATACTGATCCATAGCCCTCTAGTGGCCAAATCTGGTGATGCATGATTAAGTTTAATGTTGCTATTTTTTGTGTCCCCAGGTCAAATATTCTGGGGGGATTTGTCCCCCTTATCCCCCCAGTTCCTACGCCACTGTCTTTGACTGTCTTTACTGTGTTCCATGGTATATCTAATGCCTTGGAAATTCTTTTGTACCCTTCTCCTGACTGATACCTTTTAACAATGAGATCCCTTTGATGCTTTAGAAGCTCTCGTGGACCATGGCTTTTGCTGTGGGATGCGACTAAGAACATTTCAGGAAAGACCAACTAGTGCAGCTGAACTTTATTTGGGGTTAATCAGAGGCACTTTAAATGATGGCAGGTGTATGCTGACTCCTATTTAACACGATTTGGAATGTGATTGCTTAATTCTGAACACAGCTACATCCCCAGTTATAAGAGGGTGTGCAGACTTATGCAACCACATTCTTTTTATTTTATTTTTTTCTTCCCTCCACCTAAAAGATTTTAGTTTGTTTTTCAGTTGAGTTGTACAGTTTATAGGTCACATTAAAGGTGGAAAAAGTTCTGAAATTAATTATCTTTGTCTAATTTTTTTTTCAGCACAGAAACCTGACATTTTAACGGGGGTGTGTAGACTTTTTATATCCACTGTATATATATATATATATATATATATATATATATATATATATATATATATATGCAAAAGGGGCACATGGATTGAACCATGGACCACCTGCACTGGCAAATGTTCCACCAATTAATCATCTCTTCACATGGCTGAGATTGAGTGTAAAATAATATACAGCCATAATGCTATCATTTACTTTCCTGGCAATGCAATACAGACATCATTATGATCCTGCAGCAGTTCACCACACAACCATGGACTAAAGATTCAATGCCTTGGTCGGTGCAGCCCGTTATCTACACAGCACACTGAGAGAGATATTTAAACACTTTGAAACTCGTAACAACTTCAAAAAATAAAACACTTTTACCCTGTCCGGATACAGAGTCATTTTTTTTTCTTTTCTATCTCCCTTTAATTTAATAAAACAATTGCAATTTAATATCCCGGTACAAACCCACAATCACAGCATGGGGGTGCGCTTGTTGGTGGGCTTGAATATGTTCCCCATGTACACAACAAACTGTCAAACTTTGCCTTTATGAGTCAGAACGGCCAGTGTTATGTTCCATGCCAAAACAATCATAGCCAGTGTCATTTAGCACGGAAATATATGTAGGTGGGATAACCTTTTTGAGGAACATATTTACATTGAATTCTTTTTAGTAAACGTACTATTGTTTTTCTGTTGGTCAGCTGATTTTTGGCAGGTCAGTTACTCATGTTCATGTCTGTTATTAATGATGACAAAAGGAATATATAAGCACTTGGATTTATGAAGACAAAGTGTTTTTGTTCAGAAACTGTGAGTACAAAAATCACAGGGTGTGTGGTCAGTGGAGCTGACTAGAGAAGGTCAACTGACCCTGCCAGTAAGCATGACACACAATCAGCAAGAACCTACAGTACACATATAAAAACCATGTAATAGGCTGTATATTTTGAGTGAATGTGTTAAAAGCTGATCAGCACTGCTATAGTTAATAACTGGCTCATTATCAATTTAATGCAATTACAAAAATGCCTTTTTTGTTGTTGCTCATAGTCTAAAAGTAATTAGACAAAAGTAATTAGAATAGTTACTATTTTATTTGTGCATAACACACGTAACTTGATTAACCTTCTGGCATTTGTCAAACAAAACGAGTACCATCTTTAGTCCTGTCATTAGACGCAGAAAAACGCATTTGATGGGGTAAATTGGCAGCTTTTAGATCTATTTCTGCAGAAATATGGTTTGGGAAGATGTGTCTCACATGCTATTAAAAAACGGTATTCAAGTGTTTCAGCTTACCTAGTTGGATCAGATTATACCACGGATAAATTTAGAACTTTTAATGGCACCCGCCAGGGATGTCCACTACCCTGGCAATTTTTGTCCTGATTATTGCGCCACTAGCAGAGCTGATCAGCAATAACAAAGGCATAGAAGGAAATACAACAGGAGCTAAAGAAAATAAACATTTACTTTTTGCTGACGATATCGTCATCACTATTATGAAACCCACAATCGCCGCATTTTTGATGAACAGCTTGGATTTTTTGAGAAGCTTTCCTATTATAAATTGAATGAGCATAAAACTGAGGTTCTTCCATTAAATTTAGATAGAGATAAGATAAACATTTTGAAGAGACAATATACCTTTGATTGGGGATCAAATTCGATTACTGATCTTGAATTACAGTTTTTTGATGATATGAACATTTTAGTGAAAACTAACTTTAATAAAATATGTAATCATCTATCAAATATATTTTTGGAGTGGAAATCTATAAGGATGTCATGGATTGGAAGGATTTTATATTTGTGACATTTGTGACAGCTATATGATACTTTCAATACTGGCCCCCTTAACCAGATATTTAATTATATGATCCTGTGGGAGAAAGATTTAGGTTATTGTAGAGATCATATATAGAGTGGTATAGGTCATGTACAACCTTACAAAAGGGTCATATAACTACAACATTTTAGAGACCGCATCGAACTTACATAACACCTAATAAACTTTTTAAATGGAAAATCATGACAGACCCTAGTGGCTTCCGTGGTTGCCTGGAAGTAGGATCATTTCTCCATATATGGTGGTCATGTCCTACAGTTAATCAACTGTGGAAGGAGGTGGTCTCCCTGGCCTCCACTTTATTTGATTTTCAGATTGTGGCGAGCATTGACATTGGTCTATTGGGCCTCTCCTGTCTGGAGTTGTCAACCCCACAAAAACTTTTAAAATGTATACTGTTAGCTACAAAAAGCCATATAAGCAAACTGGAAATTGAGTACGCTTAACTTACAGGCTCTTACAAATAAATTAAATGATATACTAATTAATGAGAGAATCTCCCTTTTTTGTTTGTTTTGTTTCTTTTGTCCACCCCAGTTAACCTAAACTTTATTGTGAATTTACACTTGGAAAAGATCAAAACAAAAAATATTTTTGGGTCTAGATCTTAAAGGCTAGAAGGGTTAATGAGAGCTCTATCTGTGTTGCTGATGTTATTCTTTTTGTGCATCTATTTGTACCCAATAACAATGTGGGGGTGGGACAGTTGGAAGGGTGGTTCGGGAAGACTGTTTTTTCTGGGCAGGCCATCTGCTGGGTGCATCTCTCTATCTCTCCCAACCATTTGCAGGGTCCATCTGCCCCAGCATGATGCCATTTCTGATAGGGCCAGAACCTTTTCTTAATCCTTGCTTTGGTGTCCCCTTCTCACCTTTTGGTTCTGACAATGAGGTTGGCGAGAGACCAGCTCTGGTTCTTCTCGTCGGCGTGCAGAGTCTGGTAGCCAACCAGAAGGCTGTAATCCAACACATTGAGATCCTGCAGGAAACGGCTGTCCAGCTCTGTCTGACGCATCAGCCAGGAGCGCTGCTGATCTGTGGATTAGACCATAAGTGTGTTAATATATTATACATGTACCTTACCCTACTAAGAGGCCCAGATAAGGCGGAAGCATACATCTGGGATTTGCTGTTTCTCCTGTTCATGGGTTATCATGTGCAATGAACAAACCTATTAAGCTTAGTTCATTCTTTGATTGAGCACCTCTATTTTTTGTTGTTCCTCTCAAATCTGCTTTAACATCTGAACCAGGGTTCTATTTAATTGATAAACATTCCTTAGATATTTTCATTTTAGTTCCTTTTTGTATATCCTGTGAAACCCTTTCAGGCATAGATAATGAGAATCGTAATTATGGCTGTTCTAGTGACTACATTTTAGCGTTTTCAAGCTTTATTTATTTCTGTACTTTGTTATGCAGTGAGAGTTTCTAAATCCAAGTTGTAACTTTTTTTAATTAATATATCTATTAAGATCAAATAATTGTTTAAAAAGTGTCGCAACACCCATATTTGTCTCAAATAAGCCCTTTTACGTTTTGTATTTGTTTATCCTGTATCATAAAATTATTATTTAAACAGAGGGAAAAAACAAGGATCTGGTGGAGTTTGAACTCACAACATTCTATATAAGTGGTGGTTGTTTAATCTATATGTCTAGCAATAGGTGAAAATGAACAATATAATATTGTGTAGTGACAGCAATTAGAATAAGCTGTGCGGGTTGACTGAGCAAAGGTGGCATATCCTATATGGATGATATCATTGGTGGGCAACTTGGTCGTACGAGGGCAGCCAACTAGCCAGCCTTAGTGCTACGAGGGCAGTATCAGTCTAGACTTTCTGTCTCTCTGGTTGTGTATTCAGGTTATCTCAGCTTCAACACACATGTTACTCTGTTTCACTCATTTTAACTGATCCACCTGTGTTCAGGCAGAGAGATACTGAAAACCTGGCTTGTTGGCTGCCCTTGTACGACCAAGTTGCTCACCAATGATATAATCCATATAGGAAATGCCACCAAATGCCACCAAATTTGCTCAGTCAACCCGCACAGCTTATTCTAATTGCTGTCACTACACAATACAGTTTATTATGTATACAACCTTTAAAAAAGCCAAGCTACAAATGTTATTAAATCAATCAACTTAGCAGCAATTTTAAAAAGGAAACATACTATTCAACCCTCTGACTAATGGTGATGAAGCACATTTTGACACATTGATCTTTTAGCTATATACTATACCTGTGTATCTATTTACTTTTATGTACTTAAAAGCTCTGTTTTTACTTCCTAAAATACAAATATTACCTGCTTGGGAGTGCCCCCGCAGCTCACAAAGACATAGACTCTGCTGTGCTTGCTGTGCTGCGTCTCATACTAACAGATTTAATAAACACTTAATAATAAAATTAAGTACATAAAAGTAAATAGGCACACAGGCATATTATATATCTAATAAAATCCAGGCACCTTCCATATCCCTTTAAGTAGTCTGTTCCCTTTAACAGAATGAAGCCCATGAACTGGAGCCTGGACTCACCCACACAGATGACATTTCCCTCAAAGTTGAGATCCTTGAAGACCTGAAGAACTCGGGTCCCCTCCGGCTCCGGCTCAGTCCAGCGACTCACATGACAGCCTTTAATATCATACCTGCCATAGTAGGACAAGAGACATAAACACAACTGTCCCCTCTATACAATAATATGGTGGCACAATAAAAAGGCATCACAAAAACATGCCATTATACTACGGGTGTGTAAACCTTTTACATCCACCGAACCTATTATTCTTTATGTAAAGTAGTACTTTTGGACGTTACCCCTAAATCTTCCACCTTCCATAGAAACATTGAACTTAAACGAATATAAATTTACTATATGTAGTTTCATTTCTGCAGATAAGAAATGGCTTAAAATGCAAAATTCAGTGTCCCTTCAATCAGTCAAGGTAAAAATGAGGAGCGAGTGAATCACGCAATATCAGTTTTCTGTAATTCTCTCATCATTCATAGAAATAACTTAGATATTCTCTTTTAAAGGGACACAGCGAAGTTTCCAGTTATTGCAGAAATTAAACATTTTGAGTGGAAATGTTGGATAGCCAAGCTTGATAGTTTGGGATTTGAGGCATAAATTATCTATAAGAGACATCCCTTGCTCTAGGGAAATTTCAAAAATATAAAAAAAAATGTTTTAAATGTGCTCCTTTTAATATATGATAGAAAATGTAGGATTATATGGTCTCTCATAAAAAGAGTACTTCAGGGTACCAACGATAGTGGGGTAGTGGATACTACATCTGAATGTGACCTTTGACCAGCATAGGTCTTATCTAAATCTATTTCACCTGTATGGCCAACCTGGGGATTTTCCAAATGACCACGCCATGAGCATGGGGCTTAATG
The DNA here is from genome assembly GCA_027410445.1 of Discoglossus pictus. Taxonomy (NCBI): domain Eukaryota; kingdom Metazoa; phylum Chordata; class Amphibia; order Anura; family Alytidae; genus Discoglossus; species Discoglossus pictus. Next base: position 12,029,327 of record CM050168.1, read on the forward strand.
TTTCCTTCTGCTAAACTTAATAAAAATGGGAATACGATTAAGAGATTCCCTTTAATGGGGTGTTTGTCTGAGTAGCCTTCCAAACCATAAGGACATAGCTACCTGACCCAAGACTACAAGGAAGACCCTGAGTCTTGGGCTCGAACTCTGAGAGTGATCAGATGTGGTGCATAGGAGACTATACAAATAAAAGAGCCTCTCACCGGCCCGTGATCCTCTCGTCTGGGTAGAACACGCTCTGCATGATGATGAAATATTTCTAAGGGAGAAGAAAGGAAATTGCAATAATGTTGCACAGATGAGATAAGTAAGAACCGTGGTATTTAAGTGGAACAGCCTTCCAGCAGATGTGGTAGGAACAATCATAGTAAAGGAGTTCAAGCATGCATAAGGCTTTAACTATGACTTATTAAGCCAAAGATGTATAGATAGGCATAATATACAGAATTGGTAGCCCTACGTGTTCCTATCTGCCATCTGAGATACATAAAACACAACTGAAACACAATTGTCTAATAATATTTGAAACATAATTGAAAGAGCAGGCTTTAAGCATTACATTTTTTTTTTCTTTTTTCTCCTTAAAAAATGAATGCTGCAAATTTTAGAAACATTTTGCTTTGCAAAACGTCTGATCAGAATGTGTCAGGCCATTGCACCAGCTGAGTTATGGAAGGAGGTCTTAATAGCGGATTGTTTTTTAATTTCCTAAAAATCTGTGGCTAATACCTTATCCTCTCTTGCGAGGTAGCACCTATATTGTGTTCACACACCTGTTAAGTGCTGGTATATGCACCCTCAATTGCAGTTACTTTGCAGTATATAAACAGTACATTTGTGTTCACAAAGTTAAAAAAAACTTGTTTCCTGCTCATAATTCAGAGAAATACAGTTATTACACTGCATTCTGGGAGCTTACACAGCTTTCTTGCAAAGCTCAGGATGGATTATACACAAGCCAAGAATCCTACTCACATACAGCTGTTTCAAGGTTACTGCCTCTCATCAGCGTGGGACCGTTTCCTAGCTTGTGTTGTAGATTTTATGAGTAGGTAGTTTACCACAACAATCATTTAATATATGGTGAGCAAAAGAAGCCCTCCATCATACATCTAACCATTTAAAACACGGCTTCCTTTAAGCATATGCTCGCCGTATTACACAGCTTTCTTGCAAAGCCAAAGTTGGATTATACACAAGCAAGGAATCCTACCTGCATAACTTTGTTGGAGCCACGTTCTGAATGGGTTGTGGTTGAGCACAATCTAATTCAGTCCAGATTTTAATCACCCCAATTCAGTTTTGGTTGTTGCACTGATCCAATCTTGTAATTTTTTTCTGCCAGTACCAGAAAGTCACTATTTCAAGCAGTGCTCCATCGTTCTGCTTTAAAGCTCCAACTTTGCACTAAATTTCGGTTTGCATTTCTCTGTTGACCTTGGATTGTGCGTGACTTCTTGATCTTATGTTCTTTGCTTATTTACTAGACTTTCGACACGGCTTTAGGACTGTTCCTGGCTTTGCTTTCTGCCTTTTGCTTTGGTTCTTCTTGCCACTGACCCTATCCGAGCCTTACAATTTATCATACAATTTTTTTAGTAATGTTTAAGTCTTGCACTTTTAAATACATAATAGACACAAATGTGATTTGTGAACCTTTAACACTAAATCTAACAATTTATGATGTCAATGATTTTGATAAGGGATCAAGTCGTATGCAGGGCAATCACAGAGCTGTTGATAAAATGTCCATTCAGCAGTTATCTAACTGAAAATATATTTAATTATAGGTAAAGTTTTTATTTCTATCATACTTTCAACCATTATTAATGATTATTTGATATTGCTGGAGAATTAGTTATTTAAGAAGATGAATATTTTGTGTCCACAAGACACTTGAAGTTTCATTGTGGCAGACGCTCTTACCTTCTTTTCTTGCGCCCGAGTGATGCTGTGAACACCTGAAAACAGGAAACAGTCAATAAAAAAAATCAAACATATAATTCATTACTAAAGAGGAAAACTCATCTTAGGGTTCAATAGAATGAGCAGCACTGGAGACTCACAGTTTGAGAATGAATATCAGGAATTCAATGGAAACCTCACAGTATAATGACACATAGCTACATCTTCAAAGCTTAGCAGGCTACGTACAAGTGACCCTTCTTCTTTACCGATTACCTCGAGAGACGAGGAATAAACAGCAGAAAAAGAAATCCCTAGTCAGAGCCCACCTAGAATAATGTGCCCAGTTCACATCTCTAAAAGGATATTAATAAATCAAAGACAAAAACGACAAAAACGTTGTGACCTGAATATATGTTTTGAATAGGGGATAGAATAGGTAAGTGTGATATGACAGAAAGGGGCAAATATATCTAATTAAAAGGAGATTTAATAGTTCACAAGACAAGAATATTCCAGAAAAAGTTCCATATGTTAAGCTTCGAAGTTAAGTGTGTGCATGTTCTGCTTTACTGAAATGGTGCTAGATGAAAGGAATAGTCTGATAATCAAATTAAAGGTATTCAAGCATGCCTGGTATAAGCATAAGACTACCCCAAACCATTAAATCACAGTTGTGTTTTTTTAGAAGACAGTATGGTAAGACCAGACGGGCCTTCTAGTCTATCTGCCATCAAATCAATGCGATCTTCACAGAAGCGAGGGACGCAGTTGCGGGGGTTGAAGGCGCTCATTGCAGAGGTGATGAGCGCAGGACTTAGGCTTCAATGAGCACGCAAAAGTTACGAATTTAACGGCCTAATCACCAAACTTGAAAGACCATTAAAAAAAATATATATATATATATATATATATATATATATATGCCTCAAATTAACTTACACACTCACACACAGCACAGGGAGAGAGCCAGGGAGTCTGTGAGTGAGGTTGTAAGTTAATATGAGGCATATTTGGAGTTTTTACAACATCAGGGTGGGGAAATGGAGGCCAAAAAAACGTAACGCGATGAAAACAAGGCCGAAGGCAGTAAAAAAGAGCACGAAGCCAGTAACACTTAACCCAAGCCAGTAACACTTAACCCAAGCCAGTAACATTTAACCCAAAGCAATAACACTTAACTCAGGCCAGTAACACTTAACTCAAGGCGCTCACTGCGAGCTACGCAATGAGCGCAAAAGGCGCTTAGCATGGGGCTCGTGATGAGCGCCGAAGGTGCTTAGAGGGTCCATAGTCTCGCATTGTGTGGCAAACAGCAGTGCCTAGCTTAAAATTTTATTGCCGTAATTTTTTGACGGGCAAGTCGCTAGTTACATATTATTACATATAATATTATTATCCTTTATGTGTAATAATAATGTAATAATACTGTAATAATGTAATAATAATATATAGGATGACAGCTTAGGCTAGGCCTATGCTCTCCAACTCCTGTTTTTAGTCATACCAATTGTTAGGGTTTTAGGTTAAGCCTACAGGTCAGAGGTCACTCACATTGTGATATTCTAAAATAATGGCCTGATTGGTTGGAGGGAGCTGCCGACTGGCATTGGGAATCATTGGGTTAAGTAATATGTAAGGGTTCCAACATTCTTCATAAAAGATTGCATAGAAGCGGGCAGCGCTCTCTCTCCCTCCTTTCCTTACCTAGGATCTTGACCAGCAGGGAGTGTGGGTACGCCTGGAAATGCTGTATGTACCTCTGCAGGATCTCCAACATAAAATGAACTTCCCTCTTACTCTGAGTCTTCAGGAAAAAACGTTTGTCATTCCTAAATCCGAAGAAAAAAAAAGGATGAATTTTTGAGAGCACATGAAAACTCAAATGGATTTCATATCAGCTACAGACCACCAGAAGATGACATTTAAAAATAAATACAGGTAAAATATGATACCTATCTGAGCATTTATTCTATTAAACATGTTTCTCTGCTTTTAAATTCATATTGTAATAAACTATTGGCAAAACGTCCGTTGATTGCAGAAAAAAATAAGCAAAGGAGGCAGAATCTAATAGGACCTTCTTTGGTCATTATCTTAGTTCCTTGCAAAACCTAAACTGTTTAGGGCAAAGGGCTTAAATGGACATTAGTGGCAAAACAAATAATCACTCTTCAAAAATATTTTCTAGTTGTGCTCCAAAGTTTGCATACCCATGGCAAATTGGTTATATATGTAGCATTTTTAAAGAAAAGATGAGTGAGCAGACAAAACACATTTCTTTTATTTCTTATGGGATTCATATTCAACTGTAGGTTATAACAGAATGGCGCAATCATGAAACAAAACATGGCTACAAAGAACAAAATTAAATGACCCTGTTCAAAAGTTTACATACCCTTAGTACTTAATACTTATTCTTGCAGGTGGTATAGCTGACCATTTGTCGTGGCAAAATGCCTCCAAGTCATGCAAAGTCTTTGGTCGTCTGGAATAAACCGCATGTTTGAGATCTCCCCAGAGTGGCTCGATGATATTAAGGTCAGGAGACAGTGATGGCCACTCCACAACCTTCATCTTTTTCTGCTGTAACCACTGGAGGGTCAGCTTGGCCTTGTGCATAGGGTCATTGTCATGCTGGAACGTCCAAGAGCGTCCCATGCGCAGCCTTCGTCTGCCAGTATTTTCTGATCACACGCTGCATTCATCTTGGCATCAATTATCACAAGATTCCCCGTGCCTTTAGAGCCACCCCCCCCCCCCCCCGAAAAAAAACAAAAAAACATCAGTGAGCCACCACCATGCTTCACAGTGGGGACGGTATTCTTTTCACTATAGGCCTTGTTGACCCCTCTCCAAACATAGCGCTTATGATTATGATTATGTGACCATAAAGCTCTATTTTGGTCTCTCCACTCCAAATGACAGTGTGCCAGAAGCTGTGAGTCAAGGTGTTGTCGGGAATATTGTAACCAGGCTTTTTTGTGGCATTGGCGCATGAAAAGGCTTCTTTCTGGCAACTTGTCCATGCAGCTCATTTTTGTTCAACTATCGTCGTATTGTGCTCCTTGAAACAACCACACCGTCTTTTTCCAGAGCAGCCTTTCTCCTAAGGTTACCTGTGGGTTTTTCTTTGTATTCCGAACAATTCTTCTGGAAGTTGTAACTGAAATCTTAATAAGTAATTGAATAGTACTGACTGCCATTTTCAAAGCTTTGGATATCTTTTTATATCCTTTTCCATCTTTATGAAGTTCAATTACCTTGTTACGCAGGTCTTTTGACAGTTCTTTTCTGCACCCTATGGCTCAGTATCTAGCCTGCTCAGTACATCCATGTGAGAGCTAACAAACTCATTGACTATTTATAGACAGATATTAATTGCAATTTATAAAGCCACAGTTGTGGGAAATTAACCTTTAAGTGCCATTTCAACCTGTGTATGTCACCTTGTGTGTCTGTAACAAAACCAAACATTCAAGGGTATGTAAACTTTTGATCTGGGCCATTTGGGTGATTTCTGTTATCATTATGATTTAAAAAGGAGCCAAACAACTATGTGATAACAAATGGCTTCTTATGATCACTATCCTTCAATAAAATATATTTTTTGCATGATCAGTCATATTTTCAAAATAAATGCCAAAATGTCATAATTTCTGCCAGGGTATTCAAACTTTTGATCATAACTGAACATCTACCATGAAAGTCTTACTAACTTAGTTTGAAAAAGTTATAAATGTTTGTATTTTTTTTTACATTTCCCTCTGTTTGTCTCTACTGGGCTGCAATGTTGGCATCTCTTTTTTCTTCAATCCCTTAGAGCAGGGTTGGGCAAGTCCGGTCCTGAAGAGCCCTACACAGGCATGTATTTGAGGATATCCTTTCTGTGCACAGGTGAGTCAATGAGGATGACTGAAGTAGTGATTGACTCACCTGTATGCAGCAGGGATATCCTCAAATCCTGCCCTGTGTGGGGTTCTCCAGGACTGAACTTGCCCACCCTCACAATCTGTGAGGTCAGCAGAAAGGTGTGAACCATTTTAGTGGTCCTTTATTGGAATAAATTGAATAGTTTAACAGAATTAAGAAGAAATGAGCTAGGAGTATTGTAATAAAGGAGGGGGGCGAGAAAATGTTGAATAAATGGGTGACAAACTAGAGTATTAGGAACTTAACAGAACATAGAGAATTACCTGACGAGCTTAATTGAATGGGTGATGGTGGAAAAAAGAGAATGAATGAGTGGGAAATGGAATGAAGATGTACTAAGGAGTAAATGGAATTAAAAGGTTATGAAACTACGAAATTATATGAGAATCATAATGTAGGTAGGGAGAATGGAGTTACAGAGGGGGGATTATAGGACAAATGGAGAAAAGTATACTAGGTAGGCTAACGCAACGAGTAACGTGTAAACATCTTCATTAAGAATATAACCATATATAGCAAATATTATTGTATAGGCAATCAGGTTAGAAGAACGTTTGGTGTGCCTTGGTATTATTTGTTTAGTTGAGGTGGGCTACATGATTTAAATGGTTGGAAACCTCTGTCCTATAGTCTTACGTCAGAAAGAAGTCTGCTTTGCTCTTGGAGTTGCTAATAAACTGTAGGTAGCAGCCGCAGGTGGCTAGCGAGCGCTGGTAACTTTCCTCTGACAGCCCCAAAGACTGGCGAAATTGGGAGAACACAGGGCCGGCGTATGTCCTCATTTCAAATCCCTGCAAGAGACATGAGAATGAGCCGAGAGGTAGGGGTGCAAAACGAGGGAGACAAGACAGATACAAGGACTTACCTGGTGACCCTGGGTCAGCTTGGCTTGGTAATCTTCATTGGTGAGACAGGGCTGAGGGGAGAGTCAGATTTTATGAGAAGAACAGACATAATTAAGTATATACTGATACTATCAGAGAAAGGAGAAAGTGATAGAAAGGGTTAGGAGTAGAGATGTCGCGGACAGTTCGCCCGCGGACTATTCGCAGAGATTTTGGCTCTTTCGCGTTTGCATCAGACGGCGGACACATGCGCTTTTCGGTCCCCCCCCTATTCTTTGTCATTGAGGAAACTTTGACCCTGCACCTCACAGTCAGCAGACACATTCCAGCCAATCAGCAGCATACACTCCCTTCCAGAGCCTTCCATCTGAAGGACAGCATACATTTTAGAATCATTCTGAAGCTGCATTCGTTGTGAGAGGACAGATAGTGTAGCTGCTGGAGATTTAATAGGGAAATAGATAGCCAGGCTGTGTATTTAGCTTTCACTACAGACCTGAAGGACTCATCTGCTGCAAGGACAGCAACCCAAAAAGCCCTTTTTAGGGCTAGAACATCATTTATTTTATTTTATAATTTTTTTCTGTGTAATCTAATTGCATATGCCTGCCTGCCAGCGTGTGTGTGTGACAGGCTAACACCTAACAGCTTATATTGAGCTGATTTTCACTACTCATACCTGGTGGTGTACCATACATTGAAAACAACCATTTTTTTCCTGTAATCTAATTTCAGTTGCCTGCCTGTGTCAGGCTCACAGCTAATATTCTGCTCTGTTTCACCAGTCATAGTAACTATGTAATTTTCCGTGGGAGTTTTGCCATGGATCCCCCTCCAGTCCAGGTGTTAGTCCCCTTGAAACAACTTTCCCATCACTATTGTGGCCAGAAAGAGACCCTGTGGATTTTGAAATTTGCCTGCTCATTGAAGTTTATGGCGGTTCGCCCGGTTCGCCCGTTCGCGAACATTTGATGAAATTCGCGTTTGCGAACCGAAAATTTTATGTTTGCGACATCACTAGTTAGGAGACCAGGAGAAAGAGTGCGAGACAGGGAGAGAGAGAAGGACTTGAGAGAGCAATAAGAATAGGAGATAAGAATGAGACAACAGACAAAATAGACAAGAAATGGAGAGAGGGCGACAGATGTAGAATGAGACACGGAGAGACTAGATAAAGTACAGAGAGACGCGTGTATATTCAGGGATGGAAAGAGAGACAGAAAGAGAAAGGGGCAAGAGACCGGGAAATAGCAACACGCACAAGAAACATGGAGAGAGTAACGGGGGTAAGAGACAGAAAGGGAGTGACAGAGACACGAAACATGAGGCACGAGACACGAGGCACGAGACACGAGTCACAAGACACGAGACATGAGACACAAGACACGAGACATGAGGCATGAGACTTGAGGCACGAGGCATGAGACATGAGGCACGAGGCATGAGGCACGAGACATGAGGCACGAGACATGAGGCACAAGACATGAGACATGAGGCACAAGACATGAGGCATGAGACATAAGGCACAAGATATGAGGCACGAGACACGAGACATGAGGCATGAGACATGAGGCACAAGACACGAGGCACGAGACATGAGACATGAGACACAAGACACGAGACAATGCCACTTTAGCAGGCTCATTGTTGTTTTTCACTCACTGCAGCATCACTGCGGATGGCATCTTGTATGGCCTCTCTCAGACCTTCCTTCAGGTCAAGGGTGAGTGGGTAGAACTCATGTTCTTTATCAATCTCAAAGAGGCCAAGAAGCTTCCAGCGTTGGCGCAGCCTCCAAAATAGGCGGCGTGGCCTGGTACTGCCACAGGACTCTCCCTGTAGGAAACATAAGTAGTGTGGTGAGAAAGGAAGAGGCTCAATGCTGGTTGTATACACATAGAGGCAGAAAATGACTGTTGAGAAACATGTAAACATCTGGAAACAGAGACAAAGAAAATAGACTTCTGTCTGGCACTAAACAGGGATAAGAAAAAAACTACAGGGCAGAGAAGAGCTCAGTACCATGGGAAAGAGGGTCAGACACTGAAGCAGCTACAGAGATACAAAAGGTCCTGGCACAGTCCTGCCGAGTCAGAGCATTCACAGGAGGGTGTGGAGAGCAGCATGTGAGCGGGGTGACAGCCCTCTGTACACAGCATAGAATACAGCGCATCACAGAGCGCTGCGCATAGGACAGAGGGGGACAGAAGGAACGAGGGGGGCAAGAGAATGGGCAAGCGATCAAAAGGTAACAAGAGCCAGAGCAAGAGAGAGGGGCAAGAGCCAGGGCAAGAGAGAGAGGGGAACAAGAGAGACAGCCAGAGAAAAGACAGAGAGTGGGGAACAGGAGCTTGGGCAGGAGAGAGGAAATAGGAGACAGGGCAGGAGAGAGAGGGGAACAGGAACCCGGGCAGGAGAGAGAGGGGAACAGGAACCCGGGCAGGAGAGGAGGGTAATAGAGAGGAACAAGAGCCAGGGCAGGAGAGATAGGGGAACAAGAGCCTGGGCAAGAGAGATAGGGGAACAAGAGCCTGGGCAGGAGAGATAGGGGAACAAGAGCCTGGGCAGGAGAGATAGGGGAACAAGAGCCAGGGCAAGAGAGATAGGGGAACAAGAGCCTGGGCAGGAGAGATAGGGGAACAAGAGCCAGGGCAAGAGAGATAGGGGAACAAGAGCCTGGGCAGGAGAGATAGGGGAACAAGAGCCTGGGCAGGAGAGATAGGGGAACAAGAGCCTGGGCAGGAGAGATAGGGGAACAAGAGCCAGGGCAAGAGAGATAGGGGAACAAGAGCCAGGGGAAGAGAGATAGGGGAACAAGAGCCTGGGCAGGAGAGATAGGGGAACAAGAGCCAGGGGAAGAGAGATAGGGGAACAAGAGCCTGGGCAGGAGAGATAGGGGAACAAGAGCCTGGGCAGGAGAGATAGGGGAACAAGAGCCTGGGCAGGAGAGATAGGGGAACAAGAGCCAGGGCAAGAGAGATAGGGGAACAAGAGCCTGGGCAGGAGAGATAGGGGAACAAGAGCCTGGGCAGGAGAGATAGGGGAACAAGAGCCAGGGCAAGAGAGATAGGGGAACAAGAGCCAGGGGAAGAGAGATAGGGGAACAAGAGCCTGGGCAGGAGAGATAGGGGAACAAGAGCCAGGGGAAGAGAGATAGGGGAACAAGAGCCAGGGCAAGAGAGATAGGGGAACAAGAGCCAGGGCAGGAGAGACAGGGGAACAAGGGCCAGGGCAAGAGAGAGAGGGGAACAAGAGAGACAGCCAGAGAAAAGACAGAGAGTGGGGAACAGGAGCTTGGGCAGGAGAGAGGAAATAGGAGACAGGGCAGGAGAGAGAGGGGAAAAGGAACCCGGGCAGGAGAGGAGGGTAATACAGAGGAACAAGAGCCAGGGCAGGAGAGATAGGGGAACAAGAGCCTCGGCAAGAGAGATAGGGGAACAAGAGCCTGGGCAGGAGAGATAGGGGAACAAGAGCCTGGGCAGGAGAGATAGGGGAACAAGAGCCAGGGGAAGAGAAATAGGGGAACAAGAGCCAGGGGAAGAGAGATAGGGGAACAAGAGCCAGGGCAAGAGAGATAGGGGAACAAGAGCCAGGGCAAGAGAGATAGGGGAACAAGAGCCTGGGCAGGAGAGGAGGGTAATACAGAGGAACAAGAGCCAGGGCAGGAGAGATAGGGGAACAAGAGCCTGGGCAAGAGAGATAGGGGAACAAGAGCCTGGGCAAGAGAGATAGGGGAACAAGAGCCTGGGCAAGAGAGATAGGGGAACAAGAGCCTGGGCAGGAGAGATAGGGGAACAAGAGCCTGGGGAAGAGAGATAGGGGAACAAGAGCCAGGGCAAGAGAGATAGGGGAACAAGAGCCAGAGCAGGAGAGATAGGGGAACAAGAGCCAGGGGAAGAGAGATAGGGGAACAAGAGCCAGGGCAAGAGAGATAGGGGAACAAGAGCCAGGGCAGGAGAGATAGGGGAACAAGAGCCAGGGAAGGAGAGATAGGGGAACAAGAGCCTGGGCAGGAGAGATAGGGAAACAAGAGCCAGAGCAGGAGAGATAGGGGAACAAGAGCCAGAGCAGGAGAGATAGGGGAACAAGAGCCAGGGGAAGAGAGATAGGGGAACAAGAGCCAGGGCAAGAGAGATAAGGGAAAAGAGCCAGGGCAGGAGAGATAGGGGAACAAGAGCCAGGGCAGGAGAGATAGGGGAACAATAGTCTAGGGAAGAGAGATAGGGGTACAATAGCCAGGGCAGGAGAGATAGGGGAACAAGAGCATAGGGAAGAGCATTAGGGGAACAAGAGCCTGGGCAAGAGAGATAGGGGAACAAGAGCCTGGGCAAGAGAGATAGGGGAACAAAAGCCTAGAGAAGAGCAATAGGGGAACAAGAGCCTGTGCAAGAGAGATAGGGGAACAAGAGCCTGGGCAAGAGAGATAGGGGAACAAGAGCCAGGGGAAGAGAGATAGGGGAACAAGAGCCAGGGGAAGAGAGATAGGGGAACAAGAGCCAGGGCAAGAGAGATAGTGGAACAAGAGCCAGGGCAGGAGAGACAGGGGAACAAAAGCCTAGGAAAGAGAGATAGGGGAACAAGAGCCTGGGCAGGAGAGATAGGGGAACAAGAGCCAGAGCAGGAGAGATAGGGGAACAAGAGGCAGGGGAAGAGAGATAGGGGAACAAGAGCCAGGGCAAGAGAGATAGGGGAACAAGAGCCAGGGCAGGAGAGATAGGGGAACAAGAGCCAGGGCAGGAGAGATAGGGGAACAAGAGCCTGGGCAGGAGAGATAGGGGAACACAAGCCTAGGGAAGAGAGATAGGGGAACAAGAGTCAGGGCAAGAGAGATAGGGGAACAACAGCCAGGGCAGGAGAGATAGGGGAACAAGAGCCAGGGCAGGAGAGATAGGGGAACAAGAGCCAGGGCAGGATTGATAGGGGAACAAGACTATAGGGAAGAGATATAGGGGTACAATAGCCAGGGTAGGAGACATAGGGGAACAAAAGCCTAGGGAAGAGAGATAGGGGAACAAGAGCCAGAGCAGGAGAGATAGGGGAACAAGAGCCTGGGGAAGAGAGATAGGGGAACAAGAGCCTAGGGAAGAGTGATAGGGGAACAAGAGCCAGGGCAGAAGAGATAGGGGAACAAGAGTCTAGGGAAGAGAGATAGGGGTACAATAGCCAGGGCAGGAGACATAGGGGAACAAAAGCCTAGAGAAGAGCAATAGGGGAACAATAGCCTGGGCAGGAGAGATAGGGGAACAAAAGCCAGAGCAGGAGAGACAGGGGAACAAGAGCCTGGGCAGGAGAGATAGGGGAACACAAGCCTAGGGAAGAGAGATAGGGGTACAAGAGCATGGACAGGAGAGATAGGGGAACAAGAGCCAGAGCAGGAGAGATAGGGGAACAAGAGCATAGGGAAGAGAGATAGGGGAACAAGAGCCAGAGCAGGAGAGATAGGGGAACAAGAGCCAGAGCAGGAGAGATAGGGGAACAAGAGTCTAGGGAAGAGAGATAGGGGAACAAGAGCCAGAGCAGGAGAGATAGGGGAACAAGAGTCTAGGGAAGAGAGATAGGGGAACAAGAGCCAGAGCAGGAGAGATAGGGGAACAAGAGCCTAGGAAAGAGAGAGATAGGGGAAAAAGAGCCAGGGGAAGAGAGATAGGGGAACAAGAGTCAGGGCAAGAGAGATAGGGGAACAAGAGCCAGGGCAGGAGAGATAGGGGAACAAGAGCCAGGGCAGGAGAGATAGGGGAACAAGAGCCAGGGCAGGAGAGATAGGGGAACAAGAGTATAGGGAAGAGATATAGGGGTACAATAGCCAGGGTAGGAGACATAGGGGAACAAAAGCCTAGGGAAGAGAGATAGGGGAACAAGAGCCAGGGCAGGAGAGATAGGGGAACAAAAGCATACGGAAGAGAGATAGGGGAACAAGAGCCTAGGGAAGAGAGATAGAGGAACAAGAGCCCGAGCAGGAGAGATAGGGGAACAAGAGCCAGGGCAGGAGACATAGGGGAACAAAAGCCTAGGGAAGAGAGATAGGTAAACAAGAGCCTAGGGAAGACAGATAGGGGAACAAGAGCCAGGGCAGGAGAGATAGGGGAACAAGAGCCAGGGCAGGAGAGATAGGGGAACAAGAGCCAGAGCAGGAGAGATAGGGGAACAAGAGCAAGGACAGGAGAGATCGGGGAACAAGAGCCAGAGCAGGAGAGATAGGGGAACAAGAGCCAGGGCAGGAGAGATAGGGGAACAAGAGCCAGAGAAGGAGAGATAGGGGAACAAGAGCCAGGGCAGGAGAGATAGGGGAACAAGAACCAGAGCAGGAGAGATAGGGGAACAAGAGCCAGGGCAGGAGAGATAGGGGAACAAGAGCCAGAGCAGGAGAGATAGGGGAACAAGAGCCAGGGCAGGAGAGATAGGGGAACAAGAGCCAGAGCAGTAGAGATAGGGGAACAAAAGCCTAGGGAAGAGAGATAGGGGGACAAGAGCCTAGGGAAGAGAGATAGGGGAACAAGAGCCTAGGGAAGAGAGACAGGGGAACAAGAGCCAGGGCCGGAGAGATAGGGGAACAAGAGCCAGGGCAGGAGAGATAGGGGAACAAAAGCCTAGGGAAGAGAGATAGGGGAAGAAGAGCCTAGGGAAGAGAGATAGGGGAACAAAAGCCTAGGGAAGAGAGATAGGGGAACAAGAGCCTGGGCAGGAGAGATAGGGGAACAAGAGCCAGAGCAGGAGAGATAGGGGAACAAGAGCCAGGGCAGGAGAGATAGGGGAACAAGAGCCTAGGGAAGACAGATAGGGGAACAAGAGCCAGGGCAGGAGAGATAGGGGAACAAGAGCCAGGGCAGGAGAGATAGGGGAACAAGAGCCAGAGCAGGAGAGATAGGGGAACAAGAGCCAGGACAGGAGAGATCGGGGAACAAGAGTCTAGGGAAGAGAGATAGGGGAACAAGAGCTAGGGCAGGAGACATAGGGGAACAAAAGCCTAGGGAAGAGAGATAGGGGAACAATAGCCAGGGCAGGAGACATAGGGGAACAAAAGCCTAGGGAAGAGAGATAGGTAAACAAGAGCCTATGGAAGAGAGATAGGGGAACAATAGCCTAGGGAAGAGAGAGAGGGGAACAAGAGCCAGGGCAGGAGAGATAGGGGAACAAGAGCCTAGGGAAGAGAGATAGGGGAACAAGAGCCAGGGCAGGAGAGATAGGGGAACAAGAGCCAGGGCAGGAGAGATAGGGGAACAAAAGCATACGGAAGAGAGATAGGGGAACAAGAGCCTAGGGAAGAGAGATAGAGGAACAAGAGCCCGAGCAGGAGAGATAGGGGTACAATAGCCAAGGCAGGAGACATAGGGGAACAAAAGCCTAGGGAAGAGAGATAGGTAAACAAGAGCCTAGGGAAGACAGATAGGGGAACAAGAGCCAGGGCAGGAGAGATAGGGGAACAAGAGCCAGGGCAGGAGAGATAGGGGAACAAGAGCCAGAGCAGGAGAGATAGGGGAACACGAGCAAGGACAGGAGAGATCGGGGAACAAGAGCCAGAGCAGGAGAGATAGGGGAACAAGAGCCAGGGCAGGAGAGATAGGGGAACAAGAACCAGAGCAGGAGAGATAGGGGAACAAGAGCCAGGGCAGGAGAGATAGGGGAACAAGAGCCAGAGCAGGAGAGATAGGGGAACAAGAGCCAGGGCAGGAGAGATAGGGGAACAAGAGCCAGAGCAGTAGAGATAGGGGAACAAAAGCCTAGGGAAGAGAGATAGGGGGTCAAGAGCCTAGGGAAGAGAGATAGGGAACAAGAGCCAGGGCCGGAGAGATAGGGGAACAAGAGCCAGGGCAGGAGAGATAGGGGAACAAAAGCCTAGGGAAGAGAGATAGGGGAAGAAGAGCCTAGGGAAGAGAGATAGGGGAACAAAAGCCTAGGGAAGAGAGATAGGGGAACAAGAGCCTGGGCAGGAGAGATAGGGGGACAAGAGCCAGAGCAGGAGAGATAGGGGAACAAGAGCCAGGGCCGGAGAGATAGGGGAACAAGAGCCAGGGCAGGAGAGATAGGGGAACAAAAGCCTAGGGAAGAGAGATAGGGGAAGAAGAGCCTAGGGAAGAGAGATAGGGGAACAAAAGCCTAGGGAAGAGAGATAGGGGAACAAGAGCCTGGGCAGGAGAGATAGGGGAACAAGAGCCAGAGCAGTAGAGATAGGGGAACAAGAGCCAGGGCAGGAGAGATAGGGGAACAAGAGCCAGGGCAGGAGAGATAGGGGAACAAGAGCCAGAGCAGGAGAGATAGGGGAACAAGAGCCAGTACAGGAGAGATCGGGGAACAAGAGCCAGAGCAGGAGAGATAGGGGAACAAGAGCCAGGGCAGGAGAGATAGGGGAACAAGAGCCAGAGCAGGAGAGATAGGGGAACAAGAGCCAGTGCAGGAGAGATAGGGGAACAAGAACCATAGCAGGAGAGATAGGGGAACAAGAGCCAGGGCAGGAGAGATAGGGGAACAAGAGTCAGAGCAGGAGAGATAGGGGAACAAGAGCCAGGGCAGGAGAGATAGGGGAACAAGAGCCAGAGCAGTAGAGATAGGGGAACAAAAGCCTAGGGAAGAGAGATAGGGGAACAAGAGCCTAGGGAAGAGAGATAGGGAAACAAGAGCCTAGGGAAGAGAGATAGGGGAACAAGAGCCAGGGCCGGAGAGATAGGGGAACAAGAGCCAGGGCAGGAGAGATAGGGGAACAAAAGCCTAGGGAAGAGAGATAGGGGAAGAAGAGCCTAGGGAAGAGAGATAGGGGAACAAAAGCCTAGGGAAGAGAGATAGGGGAACAAGAGCCAGAGCAGGAGAGATAGGGGAACAAGAGCCAGGGCAGGAGAGATAGGGGAACAAGAGCCAGGGCAGAAGAGATAGGGGAACAAGAGCAAGAGCAGGAGAGATAGGGGAACAAGAGCCAGGGCAGGAGAGATAGGGGAACAAGAGCCTGGGCAGGAGAGATAGGGGAACAAGAGCCTAGGAAGAGAGATAGGGGAACAAGAGTCTAGGGAAGAGAGATAGGGGAACAAGAGCCTGGGGAGGAGAGATAGGGGAACAAAAGCCTGGGGAAGAGAGATATTGGAACAAAAGCCTAGCGCAGTGAGATAGGGGAACAAGAGCCTAGGGAGGAGAGATAGCGGAACAAGAGCCTAGGGAAGAGAGATAGGGGAACAAAAGCCTAGGGAAGAGAGATAGGGGAACAAGAGCCTGGGCAGGAGAAATAGGGTAACAAGAGCCAGGGCAGGAGAGATAGGGTAACAAGAGCCAGAGCAGGATAGATAGGGTAACAAGAGCCAGAGCAGGAGAGATAGGGTAACAAGAGCCAGGGCAGGAGAGATAGGGTAACAAGAGCCAGAGCAGGAGAGATAGGGGATCAAGAGCCAGGGCAGGAGAGATAGGGGAACAAAAGCCTAGGGAAGAGAGATAATGGAACCAGAGCCTAGGGAAGAGAGATAGGGGAACAAGTGCCTAGGGAAGAGAGACAGGGGAACAAGAGCCAGGGACGGAGAGATAGGGGAACAAAAGCCTAGGGAAGAGAGATAGGGGAAGAAGAGCCTAGGGAAGAGAGATAGGGGAACAAAAGCCTAGGGAAGAGAGATAGGGGAACAAGAGCCAGGGCAGGAGAGATAGGGGAACAAGAGCCAGAGCAGGAGAGATAGGGGAACAAGAGCCATTGCAGGAGAGATAGGGGAACAAGAGCCAGGGCAGAAGAGATAGGGGAACAAGAGCCAGAGCAGGAGAGATAGGGGAACAAGAGCCAGGGCAGGAGAGATAGGGGAACAAGAGCCTGGGCAGGAGAGATAGGGGAACAAGAGCCTAGGGAAGAGAGACAGGGGAACAAGATCCTAGGGAAGAGAGATAGGGGAACAAGAGTCTAGGGAAGAGAGATATGGGAACAAGAGCCTGGGGAAGAGAGATAGGGGAACAAAAGCCTATGGAAGAGAGATAGGGGAACAAGAGCCTGGGGAAGAGAGATATTGGAACAAAAGCCTAGGGAAGTGAGATAGGGGAACAAGAGCCTAGGGAGGAGAGATAGTGGAACAAGAGCCTAGGGAAGAGAGATAGGGGAACAAAAGCCTAGGGAAGAGAGATAGGGGAACAAGAGCCTGGGCAGGAGAAATAGGGGAACAAGAGCCGGCGCAGGAGAGATGGGGTAACAAGAGCCAGAGCAGGAGAGATAGGGGAACAAGAGCCTGGGCAGGAGAGATAGGGTAACAAGAGCCAGAGCAGGAGAGATAGGGTAACAAGAGCCAGAGCAGGAGAGATAGGGGAACAAGAGCCAGGGCAGGAGAGATAGGGGAACAAGAGCCTGGGCAGGAGAGATAGGGGAACAAAAGCCTAGGGAAGAGAGATAGGGGAACAAGAGCCTGGGGAAGAGAGATAGGGGAACAAGAAACAGGGCAGGAGAGATAGGGGAACCTGAGCCAGGGCAGGAGAGATAGGGGAACACAAGCCTAGGGAAGAGAGATAGGGGAACAAGAGCCAGGGCAGGAGAGATAGGGGAACAAGAGCCAGAGCAGGAGAGATAGGGGAACAAGAGACAGGGCAGGAGAGATAGGGGAACAAGAGCCAGGGCAGGAGAGATAGGGGAACAAGAGCCAGAGCAGGAGAGATAGGGGAACAAGAGCCAGGGCAGAAGAGATAGGGGAACAAGAGCAAGAGCAGGAGAGATAGGGGAACAAGAGCCAGGGCAGGAGAGATAGGGGAACAAGAGCCTGGGCAGGAGAGATAGGGGAACAAGAGCCTAGGAAGAGAGATAGGGGAACAAGAGTCTAGGGAAGAGAGATAGGGGAACAAGAGCCTGGGGAGGAGAGATAGGGGAACAAAAGCCTGGGGAAGAGAGATATTGGAACAAAAGCCTAGGGAAGTGAGATAGGGGAACAAGAGCCTAGGGAGGAGAGATAGCGGAACAAGAGCCTAGGGAAGAGAGATAGGGGAACAAAAGCCTAGGGAAGAGAGATAGGGGAACAAGAGCCTGGGCAGGAGAAATAGGGTAACAAGAGCCAGGGCAGGAGAGATAGGGTAACAAGAGCCAGAGCAGGATAGATAGGGTAACAAGAGCCAGAGCAGGAGAGATAGGGTAACAAGAGCCAGGGCAGGAGAGATAGGGTAACAAGAGCCAGAGCAGGAGAGATAGGGGATCAAGAGCCAGGGCAGGAGAGATAGGGGAACAAAAGCCTAGGGAAGAGAGATAATGGAACCAGAGCCTAGGGAAGAGAGATAGGGGAACAAGTGCCTAGGGAAGAGAGACAGGGGAACAAGAGCCAGGGACGGAGAGATAGGGGAACAAAAGCCTAGGGAAGAGAGATAGGGGAAGAAGAGCCTAGGGAAGAGAGATAGGGGAACAAAAGCCTAGGGAAGAGAGATAGGGGAACAAGAGCCAGGGCAGGAGAGATAGGGGAACAAGAGCCAGAGCAGGAGAGATAGGGGAACAAGAGCCATTGCAGGAGAGATAGGGGAACAAGAGCCAGGGCAGAAGAGATAGGGGAACAAGAGCCAGAGCAGGAGAGATAGGGGAACAAGAGCCAGGGCAGGAGAGATAGGGGAACAAGAGCCTGGGCAGGAGAGATAGGGGAACAAGAGCCTAGGGAAGAGAGACAGGGGAACAAGATCCTAGGGAAGAGAGATAGGGGAACAAAAGTCTAGGGAAGAGAGATATGGGAACAAGAGCCTGGGGAAGAGAGATAGGAGAACAAAAGCCTATGGAAGAGAGATAGGGGAACAAGAGCCTGGGGAAGAGAGATATGGGAACAAGAGCCTGGGGAAGAGAGATAGGAGAACAAAAGCCTATGGAAGAGAGATAGGGGAACAAGAGCCTGGGGAAGAGAGATATTGGAACAAAAGCCTAGGGAAGTGAGATAGGGGAACAAGAGCCTAGGGAGGAGAGATAGTGGAACAAGAGCCTAGGGAAGAGAGATAGGGGAACAAAAGCCTAGGGAAGAGAGATAGGGGAACAAGAGCCTGGGCAGGAGAAATAGGGGAACAAGAGCCGGCGCAGGAGAGATGGGGTAACAAGAGCCAGAGCAGGAGAGATAGGGGAACAAGAGCCTGGGCAGGAGAGATAGGGTAACAAGAGCCAGAGCAGGAGAGATAGGGTAACAAGAGCCAGAGCAGGAGAGATAGGGGAACAAGAGCCAGGGCAGGAGAGATAGGGGAACAAAAGCCTGGGCAGGAGAGATAGGGGAACAAAAGCCTAGGGAAGAGAGATAGGGGAACAAGAGCCTGGGGAAGAGAGATAGGGGAACAAGAAACAGGGCAGGAGAGATAGGGGAACCTGAGCCAGGGCAGGAGAGATAGGGGAACACAAGCCTAGGGAAGAGAGATAGGGGAACAAGAGCCAGGGCAGGAGAGATAGGGGAACAAGAGCCAGAGCAGGAGAGATAGGGGAACAAGAGACAGGGCAGGAGAGATAGGGGAACAAGAGACAGGGCAAGAGAAAGAGAAGAACAAGGGCCAGTGCAGGGGGGAGAAGTGAACCAGAGCCAGGACAAGTTAAAAATGGGAACAAGTACTAGGGCTAGAGAGAGAGTGAGAGGGGGGAGATTGAGAAAGGAGGCAGAGGGTAGGAAGCCTTGCAGGAGAGAGGGGACAAGAGTCAGAGCAGGAGAAGGAAGGGAATAAAAGCAAGGGCTGGAGAGAGATATGAATAAGAGCAAGGGCAGGAGAGATGGGAATAGGAACTAGCAAAGGGAAGTGAGGGGAACAGGAGCCAGGGAAGGAGAGTGAGGGTAGGAGAGGAGACCAGGGCAGAGGGGAGAAATGAGGAACATTAACCTAGATCAGGAGAAAAAGGGGGTAATAGTGGAGAACAAGAGACACAGCAGGAGAGTGAAGCAAGGTGAGGGAGCAGGAGAGCTATGGCATCAGATGGGACCAAGAACCAGAGCAGGAGACAGAAGGCAGACAGGAGTAGAGAAAGGAGAAAAGGAAAAGAAGCAAAGGCAGAGGAAGAAATAGCCAAAGCAGGAGAAAGGCGGCAGAAGCAGAGAGAGTGCAGGCAGAGCCAAGGCAGGTGTGGCAGAGAGAAAGGAGACAAACTGAGGAATGTGAGTAGTAGAGACCAAGAGATGTGGTACATAGTAGAGAAATCAGAGAGCTGAAGAATTTGAGACAGAAAGAGATAAAAAAAATCTGGGGCACAGACAGAGCAGACAAGGCAAGACAGACAGAGAGTGTATTCAGAGTAAGAGCAGCAAAAAGAGAAAGAAGCACAGACAGAAAAGGGAGTATCCATGGCAGGAGAGAATAGCTGAGGAGCAGAGTGTGAGGAGCAGTGGCAGAGGGTAAGGGGACCTTTTCTATTTGCTGGCCACTAGGTGACGAGGCCAAGATTTTAGTGAATTTCCTTGGGTTAGTGGTAGGGTACTGGCAGATAAAAAGCTTTACACTGACATGAAATTCACTTGTGCCGCGCCACCTAATGGACAATGGCTGCCACTGCGTGCGGCCAGCTAACAGGGAAGATCTGAGTAAGGAGTGGGAGCAGAGACTAAGGAGCAGGGGCGGAGAGTAAAGAGTGGGGGCACAGAATGAGGAGCAGAGAGTGAGGGGCAGGAGCAGAGACTGAGGAGCTGAGAGTGAGGAGAAGGGGCAGAGGGTGAGGAGAAGGGGCAGAGGGTGAGGAGCAGGGGCAGAGAGTGAGGAGCAGGGGCAGAGAGTGAAGAGCAGGGGCAGAGAGTGAGGAGCAGGAGCAGAGACTGAGGAGCTGAGAGTGAGGAGAAGGGGCAGAGGGTGAGGAGCAGGGGCAGAGAGTGAGAAGCAGGTGCAGAGGGTGAGGAGCAGATGCAGAGGTTTAGGAGCGGGAGCAGAGAATCAGGAGCAGGGGCAGAGGGTGAGGAGCAGGAGCAGAGACTGAGGAGCTGAGAGTGAGGAGAAGGGATAAAGAGTGAGGGGCAGAGGGTGAGGAGCGGGGGCAGAGATTGAGGAGCTGAGAGTGAGGAGAAGGGGTATAGAGTGAAGAGCAGGGGCAGAGGGTAAGGAGCAGGGGCAGAGAGTGAGAAGCAGGGTCAGAGGGTAAGG
Source organism: Discoglossus pictus (assembly GCA_027410445.1). NCBI lineage: Eukaryota > Metazoa > Chordata > Amphibia > Anura > Alytidae > Discoglossus > Discoglossus pictus. The sequence goes on from CM050168.1 coordinate 12,050,017, forward strand.
AGCGAATGCAGAGAGCGAGGAGCAGGGGCAGAGGGTGAGGAGCGGGAGCAGAGAGTAAGGAGCAGGTGCAGAGGGTGAGAAGAGGGAGCAGAGGGTGAGGAGCAGGGTCAGAGGGTAAGGAGCGAATGCAGAGAGCGAGGAGCAGGGGCAGAGGGTGAGGAGCGGGAGCAGAGAGTAAGGAGCAGGTGCAGAGGGTGAGGAGAGGGAGCAGAGAGTGAGGAGCAGGGGCAGAGATATAGGAGGAGGGGCAGAGACTGAGGAGCTGAGAGTGAGGAGAAGGGGTAAAGAGTGAAGAGCAGGGGCAGAGGGTAAGGAGCAGGGGCAGAGAGTGAGAAGCAGGGGCAGAGGGTAAGGAGCGAAAGCAGAGAGCGAGGAGCAGGGGCAGAGGATGAGGAGCGGGAGCAGAGAGTAAGGAGCAGGGGCAGAGGGTGAGGAGCGGGGGCAGAGGGTGAGGAGCAGGGGCAGAGGGTCCTGTGTCACACTGTCCAGCCTCGACTTGTTTGTGACACCTTGTATATCACAGAGTCTTAGTCAGGGCCTTAGTAACTATATGTCCCTACTGTCATTAATTAATTCTCTCCTCCAGATTCCCTGTCCTTGTTTCTAATGTCTGGGGCAGAGGGTGAGGAGCAAAGATTAAGGAGCAGGAGCAGAGAGTAACGAGTGGCGTCACAGAATGAGGAGCAGAGAGTGAGGAGCAGGAGCAGAGACTGAGGAGCTGAGAGTGAGGAGAATGTGGTAAAGAGTGAAGAGCAGGGGCAGAGGGTAAGGAGCAGGGGCAGAGAGTTAGGAGCAGGGCAGAGAGTAAGGAGCAGGGGCAGAGAGTGAGAAGCAGGGGCAGAGAGTGAGAAGCAGGGGCAGAGGGTGAGGAGTGGGGGCAGAGAGTGAGGAGCAGGGGCAGAGATTTAGGTGCAGGGGCAGAGACTGAGGAGCTGAGAGTGAAGAGAAGGGTACAGAGTGAGAAGCAGGGGCAGAGGGTGAGGAGCGGGAGCAGAGAGTGAGGAGCAGGGGCAACGGGTGAGGAGCGGGAGCAGAGAGTGAGGAGCAGGGGCAGAGATTTAGGTGCAGGGGCAGAGACTGAGGAGCTGAGAGTGAAGAGAAGGGTACAGAGTGAGAAGCAGAGGCAGAGGGTGAGGAGCAGGGGCAGAGGGTGAGGAGCAGGGGCAGAGGGTGAGGAGTGGGAGCAATGGGTGAGGAGTGGGAGCAGAGGGTGGGGAGCGGGTGCAGAGGGTGGGGAGCGGGGTCAGAGGGTGAGGAGCAGGGGCAGAGGGTGAGGAGAGGGAGCAGAGAGTGAAGATCAGGGGCAGAGCGTGAGGGGCAGAGGGTGAGGAGCAGGGGCAGAGGGCAAGGAGCGGGAGCAGAGAGTAAGGAGCAGGGGCAGAGAGTAAGGAGTAGGGGCAGAGAGTGAGGAGCAGGGGCAGAGGGTGAGGAGCGGGAGCAGAGAGACAGGAGCAGGGGCAGAAGGTGAGGAGCAGGCACAGAGGGTGAGGAGCAGGGGCAGAGGGTGAGGAGCAGGGGCAGAGGGTGAGGAGCAGGAGCAGAGAGTCAGGAGCAAGAGCAGGGAGTCAGGAGCAGGTGTAGAGGAAGCCAGGAGAGAAGCCAGACGAAGAATGCAATAACATAGATGTCACACTCTTGACAGACAGGTCGTGGGTATAACATGGGCCCTGTTCATGCACCAGGGAGCATTCACTGCTCACCTCATTCATGTCACTGGGACTCGGGGGCACTTCCTCCATCCCTGTCCTGTGTCACACTGTCCAGCCTCCACTTGTTTGTGACACCTTGTATATCACAGAGTCTTAGTCAGGGCCTTAGTCACTATATGTCCCTACTGTCATTAATTCCTTCTCTCCTCCAGATTCCCTGTCCTTGTTTCTAATGTCTGTATCCTCTCACTCTCTCCCACATCCCACACATGATGTTCTTTCAGACACTGTCCCTATAGTCCTCGTTTGTCACTGCTTCCATATCCTGAATACCCCCCCTCACTATATCCCTATCCCTGTCGAGTCACTGCTTCTATATTCTGAAGACCCCCCTCACTATATCCTTATCTCCGTCCTGTCACTGCTTCCATATCCTGAATACCCCCCCTCACTATATCCCTATCCCCGTCCAGTCACTGCTTCTATATTCTGAAGACCCCCCTCACTATATCCTTATCTCCGTCCTGTCACTGCTCCCATATTATGAATACCCCCCTCACTATATCCTTATCTCTGTCTTGTCACTGCTTCTATATTATGAAGACCCCCTCACCATATCCTTATCTCTGTCTTGTCACTGCTTCTATATTATGAAGACCCCCTCACTATATCCCTATCTCCGTCCTGTCACTGCTTCGATTTTCTGAAGACCCCCTTCACTATATATCTATCTCCGTCCTGTCACTGCTTCTATTATGAAGACCCCCCTCACCATATCCTTATCTCTGTCTTGTCACTGCTTCTATATTATGAAGACCCCCCTCACTATATCCCTACCTCCGTCCTGTCACTGCTTCCATATTCGGAAGATCACCCTCATTATATCCCTACCTCCGTCGTGTCACTGCTTCCATATTCTGAATACCCCCCTCACTATATCCCTACCTCCGTCCTGTCACTGCTTCCATATTCGGAAGACCACCCTCATTATATCCCTATCTCCGTCCTGTCTCTGCTTCCATATTCTGAATACCCCCCTCACTATATCCCTATCTCCGTCCTGTCACTGCTTCTATATTATGAAGACCCCCCTCACTATATCCCTACCTCCGTCCTGTCACTGCTTCCATATTCGGAAGACCACCCTCATTATATCCCTATCTCCGTCCTGTCACTGCTTCTATATTCTGAAGACCCCCCTCATTATATCCCTATCTCCGTGCTGTCACTTCCCCCTCTTTATCCATCTCCCCCTGTCAGCCGCTCTCCCCTTGCACATCACATTCCCCTGCTCTCTCCCAGCCTCTCATTCCCTCACTGGCTCTGCTCGCTCTACTGTTCAGATTACACCCTACTAAATGGTCACTATCCCAGCCAGGCCTGTTCCATATACAGTAATGGAAGGGGACCATAGATAATGGATCTACGAATCTCAGCACCCCTCTCCAGGCAGCAAATGGGAGCGACTCATTGATAGGATGCAAGGGAATGACCACTGACAGCCACACCTGCTGCTGTTACTCTGCAAATTCTCATGAGACCCCCCTCTGCTTGTAATGGACTGTCCCAATAGAATATCTACTGCCTGAGGCAATAACAGCAGAACTGTGCCACAGACAATATAAAGGGGGGACATGCTGGCTGAGATTCCTGCTGAAAATATGCCAGCTGACCAGACAGCAAAAAATGAACTTTACTGTTTTGTTAACAAATGTCATTGGTTTGCATTTTGCACTGTAATCGCTATAATACAAAAAATACAATACAAATAATAATAATATGAATATCTAAACCATATTTTGTTTTAAAAAGGAAATTGAATGGCTTCATTTTGAAGCTGATCTAGCTTGGAATTTTATTTACCTCATGACCAAAAAATATACATGAGCAGCCATCTTGCAGCTTACCCTCATATATGGAAAAGATACACCGGTTTTAGCTATATATAGAGGACCACTCTAGCAGACTTATTTAATTGTGAATCTGACAATTGAATAGGGCTCTATATAAGCACAGAGCATATATTTTTTTACAGACGTTTTTAGTTAGTGAAGACCTTGCTTTTGGATAGAAGTTCACAAACTAAAAACTTCTGTAAAAAAAAAAAAAATGCTATGTGCTTATATAGAGCCCTATTCAATTGGCTGAATCGCAATTTAATAAGGCTGTAGATTAGCAAAAACTATATCATTAGCAAATAAATCCAATTTAAAGCAATCTGTTAAAGGCATATCCAAGTTTCATGGCTTAACACTTTTCTCCAATCCTTAGGCAAAAAGCAGCCTATATGTATGCAGCACATCTCAGAAAACATTTTATTTTTATTAAGATCTAAAAATCCCTCTAATGATTATGTTGACACCTCCAGGGGGTGTCTACACAGGCCCCTGATCCCCACCCAATCAGCATGCAGCATCAGGGGAGCAATAGTAACCCACTATTTAACTGCTGTTGCTTGCTCAGCCAACCTCCTTGCAGCTTCAAGTCATCAGCAATACATAGCACAAATCAGTGATACACTACATATCCCAGGCTGCTTAGCAGCACAAACAGGAACACCAGAATTTAAATAAAATGTTTCGGCTAACCTGATTGGCCAAAAATTTTTTTTTAAATGTGATGCTAATAAAGCCTGGGTTTGGAGAGGCTTAACACTAGTTTGCAACTGTCAGAAATTACAAGAGATTTTGCTGACTTCAATGTAAGTCTTTAAATGTTAATTTTCTGATTTTTTTTCATGCAAAAACGTTTGCATTCACTACTAATTCTCCTCTATCAGATGTATTAATAATCCAGCAAATGCACATATGCCTTTAAATCTTGTAAAAATGTATATTGTGGCTAAAATGTTCTCAAATAAAGATTCAAATAAAGCTTTTCTCTGTCAAATTAGAAAATCCTACAAAAGTTCTTGACCAAAATGGCAATCTTCTTGAATTTACTATAATTGGAAATCCTAATTAAAAAACTAGAAGATACAAGTGCAGCCTGTACCTGTAAGAACCAAAGTACAGCCTTTGCAAGAGCTCAAGTCCCGCCTGTGCCTGTAAAAACCAAAGTCCAGCCTGTGCCTGTAAGAGTCCAAGTACAGCCTGTGCTTGTAAGTTAAATTCTCTGTAATTATTGTTTTTTATTTATGCCTGTTTAGTTTCAAGGTTTTGTATCCAAAAACAAGACCATCAGTTCAAAATAAAATGTTTAGAATCTGGGGTCCAGAACAGATCATTTCAATTAATATTAATTTCTATGGGAAATGCTTGTTTTCAACTCATCCTGCCGTCCGGAAAGGATTAAGACGAGAACCGGGGTAAGGTAGACTCTCGGTTATCCGACACCCACAGGGATTGGTAGATGCATGCTAAATGCCTAGATTAGCTGCACATAAGAAGCTCTGCTAAGTATATTTGTCAGTGAGGACTGTTCTAGCAGCAGTAGCTTTCACTCCTCACTTACACACAGGTACATTGGGCTGGAGGGTGCGGTGCTGAACCCAGGGAATGTAACACCAACACTGCCCGGGCTCAGTCACTCATGCCCGGGGAATGTAACCCCAACACTGCCCTGGCTCAGTCACTCATGCCCGGGGAATGTAACCCCAACACTGCCCTGGCTCAGTCACTCATGCCCGGGGAATGTAACGCCAACACTGCACTGGCTCAGTCACTCATGCCCGGGTAATGTAACCCCAACACTGGCCTGGCTCAGTCACTCATGCCCAGGTAATGTAACCCCAACACTGGCCTGGCTCAGTCACTCATGCCCAGGGAATGTAACTCCAACACTGCCCAGGCTCAGTCACTCAAGCCGGGAATGTAACGCCAACACTGCACTGGCTCAGTCACTCATGTCCGGGGAATGTAACGCCAACACTGCACTGGCTCAGTCACTCATGCCCGGGTAATGTAACCCCAACACTGGCCTGGCTCAGTCACTCATGCCCAGGGAATGTAACCCCAACACTGCCCTGGCTCAGTCACTCATTCCCAGGGAATGAAACGCCAAAACTGCCCTGGCTCAGTCACTCATGCCCGGGGAATGTAACCCCAACACTGCCCTGGCTCAGTCACTCAAGCCGGGAATGTAACGCCAACACTGCCCTGACTCAGTCACTCATGTCAGAGGAATGTAACCCCAACACTGCACTGGCTCAATCACTCATGCCCGGGTAATGTAACCCCAACACTGGCCTGGCTCAGTCACTCATGCCCAGGTAATGTAACCCCAACACTGCCCTGGCTCAGTCACTCATGCCCGGGAATGTAACCCCAACACTGCCCTGGCTCAGTCACTCATGCCCGTGGAATGTAACACCAACACTGCCCTGGCTCAGTCACTCATGCCTGGGGAATGTAACCCCAACACTGTCCTGGCTCAGTTACTCCTGCCTGTCTACTTCCAGGTAAAACTGAATTATAGTGACGTACAGTGGTGACATCTAGGTGCCTGTCAGCATTCTGTGTCATGACAGCCTGGCTCCTGGCATTTGTTGAGCCCTGTAAAATTATATATTATTTTCTGGTTGCTTGAGAGTTCTGGTTAACTGAGAGTCTACTCTAACACTGTATTTTTCTGCGCCCAAGTAAAATCTGAAGTTGAATTAAATCATAGCTAAATCTTAGCACAAAAAGTTTAAGAGATATGTAAAACCAGAATTAAACCGTCTGCTGAGTCATGCAAACCTCTATTTCCCATCTGATATAAAAATAGATTTGTAGCACTCTGGAGGCCCAGCCAAGACAATGTCCTCACATAATTTCCTAACACAAGATATTTCTGTACCAATAAACCAAGACAACATTCTTATTTAAATTAGTTTAAGAATAGATTCAGTAAAACGTTGGCTTAAATCAGCCATTTATTTACTTATTTATTTATTTAATATGTTTATTTTTTTCAAGTCATTTTTGTTTGAAATACACAATGCATAAACTTGGGGTTGTTTGATATAGTTAAAAAACAAAACCCCAATTGCACTCTAGAACCTTATTCAAAAAACAAAAAATCAAATCAAATAGAATAGAATAATTAAAGGGCCCATAACATAAACAACTTTTCATTATATATTTTTTTTCAGTACATTCTCAGAAAATTGTCAAGCACATATTTTGTATCACTTTATAAGCTTGTATTCTTATGGTCACATAAATCACAACACAATCTACTAGTCTAGTTTGAATTGACATTTCATCAACAATTTTGTGAAGACTCCTTCTGAAAATGCTATTAATAGAGCTAAATTATAAATGCTACCTTGGATTAGTCTGAGTAAATGTATTATGCTCATACAGCAGCTTTGAAAAGAAAGTGTGAGTAGCATATTCAAGATAAGGGGAAATTAATCATTTTATATACATTTTTCTCTATATTTTTAATGTATGAAAAATAGATTATACTGATATTCAGCCATGACATTTTGAGAATATCGGAGAATTACAGTGGACCCATAAAATGACCATGTATAACCGCTACAGAATAAATGTAGGGGTTTGCATCATATGGCACCGTGATACACTTACCCCGTGCCCCTCGGTGTAAATGGGGGTGCTGTCTGGCATGTGCATGATTATACAGAGGGCTCTCGTCCCACTGACCATGTATTGGTTGGTATGCCCTTCCTTTTTACTCTGGGCCTTTTTTTGTCAGGCCACTAATTACTAACAAGCTATGAAGTATCCAAGCAGCAGGCAGAAGCAACGAGGAGGGGGCAGGAGTGACACAGCCTGTTGGACAGGAATCAATTTGGGGAAACACCTACGCATCCAGAATATTTTTTTTTCTATATTGTATTTTAGAAAACAAAACAATAAACACAACAATTCAATTTTCAACGTGTTTATGCTAATATTTTTTACTGTAGGGATCCGTTTTCTCAGTAGATATTGTTTGTTACTATCTCAGGAGGTAATGTCCTTGTAATCAGTAAGCTTCCCTTTACTCCTGTTGAGAGCACTGGCAGTTTTAGCTGCCACATTTCAATTGCATTTCTTCACTCTCAATTTTTTTTTTTTATCGTGCAGTGGCACTTTAAATAATTGGGATATTATATATACATTTACAGACGTTTCCTTATTTCATACAAAAAATATAAATATATTATATTTTATTCTTAGTTATACATTTAAAAACGATTATTTTAAATCCGGCCCACCAGTTCACTGGCTGATACACATCTGGCCCCCCATACTAGAGAAGTTGGACAGCACTGACCTAGATCATTATTTCTGTGACAGGTTTGCTCACTTTGCAGATTAAAAGATGAATAAAATTATGTTATCCAGCATGTTTTTGTTTCCTTGCATATGCAAAGAAAGCCCAGAAATCGTACTTTTTGTCTTATATCAGACTTTGCAGCGATTCAGTATGTCTCTCACACTGTTTTCTCTTTCAAATGTTTCTGAAATTTTAGTTAGTTAATATAACGTTTCAATACATTAGGTAAACGTGTCGTTGTTAGTATTAAAAGAAAGGGTGTGTTTCTGCCTAGGCTAACAAGGCCAAGGCCTAGGGTACCAGGTGTTCAGAGGGCAGCAGCCTGGCTGAAGATGCAGTGCAGTAAATTGAATATGTTTGCATGTTGTGCAGAAATGTCCATATGCAGTGATGTTTCTGTCTCAAGGGCACTTGACACTTTCTGACATACCATAAATATAAATAAACACCCACAAAGGGTTAATGAATATATAGAAAAGGGGGAAGGATGAGCTGCAAGTGGTAGTGGGCACAAATCGGAATGACCTAGGGCAGTATAAAACCTACATAAACCCATAATTCAATGGAAATATATATATATATATATATATATATATATATATATATATATATATATATATATATATTTATATTTATAATATAAATTATTGGTCAAAGCTTTCATAGCTCCCTATAGTGGGCAAATCTAGTGGCCAAATGCATGAGTAAGTTTAATTTTGATATTTTTTGTGTCCCCCCTTCGTGTAAACTGGCGGGGGGTTATCCCCGTCCCCCCCAGTTCCTACGCCCCTTCCAAGCACATGTATGGTACAATTTGTACCCAGTGCTACCCATTCTGAAGCTACTATTTTGTCTGACTTGGGCACTTACTGCTTACCTTGGTGAATGGGTGGGTATGTTTTTATTATCTGTCATCGGAGGGAGTGATGAGTGAATGATTAAGGGAATTTACCTCCTTCTCCTTAACCTTCCAATATGCAGGCAGATTGCAAAAGTAACTCCCGCAAAGATGTAAATAACCATCTCAAATATAACCTTCACCAAAAGTATTATGGATGCCTCCAGGGTCTAGCAGGGATGTAATTGTTTTGCTGTTTCAAAAATAGCTGTATGCCCCTTTTTCTGCCCAATTAGATGCCAGTTGAAAGTGAATAGATTAAATAATGCAATGGTGGTGGCTTTATGTCAGATATATATGATAATGTGGAAAATAAATGATAAGTAAAGCAAATACTTACAGAGACTCTGCTCCCAGTCTGTGACTTTATCCTGTTAAACTTCTCCATTTGTAGACTTCTAACAAACAGACATCATCCTAACAATGCACAGCGTGAGGGTGCTGGCTTCCATGGCCAGTAGAAATCCAGAGAGTTCTGGCTTTACTGGGTCAGTAGTTCACATGTGGACTTCAGAGGCTGGTGAAGAAGCAAGAAAATAAGGGACAGTCACAAAGAGAGGCACGAGAACCAAGAGAGATCGAAGGAGATGCAGATGGGTCAGGTAGAGAGATGCAGAGAGAGATCAGGCAGGATGATACAGGAGGACCAGTCAGTGAGATGCAGGTGGGACAGGTAAAGAGATGCATAGAGAGATCAGGCAGGATGATACAGGAGGACCAGTCAGTGAGATGCAGGTGGGACAGGCAGAGAGATGCAGAGAGAGATCAGGCAGGATGATACAGGAGGACCAGTCAGTGAGATGCAGGTGGGACAGGTAAAGAGATGCATAGAGAGATCAGGCAGGATGATACAGGAGGACCAGTCAGTGAGATGCAGGTGGGACAGGCAGAGAGATGCAGAGAGAGATCAGGCAGGATGATACAGGAGGACCAGTCAGTGAGATGCAGGTGGGACAGGTAGAGAGATGCAGAGAGAGATCCGACAGGATGATACAGGAGGACCAGTCAGTGAGATGCAGGTGGGGCAGGTAGAGAGATGCAGAGAGAGAACAGACAGATTGATACAGGAGGACCAGTCAGTGAGATGCAGGTGGGACAGGCAGAGAGATGCAGAGAGAGATCAGGCAGGATGATACAGGAGGACCAGTCAGTGAGATGCAGGTGGGACAGGCAGAGAGATGCAGAGAGAGATCAGACAGGATGATACAGGAGGACCAGTCAGTGAGATGCAGATGGGGCAGGTAGAGAGATGCAGAGAGAGATCAGGCAGGATGATACAGGAGGACCAGTCAGTGAGATGCAGGTGGGGCAGGTAGAGAGATGCAGAGAGAGATCCGACAGGATGATACAGGAGGACCAGTCAGTGAGATGCAGATGGGACAGGTAGAGAGATGCAGAGAGAGATCAGGCAGGATGATACAGGAGGACCAGTCAGTGAGATGCAGGTGGGACAGGTAGAGAGATGCAGAGAGAGAGATCAGGCAGGATGATACAGGAGGACCAGTCAGTGAGATGCAGGTGGGACAGGTAGAGAGATGCAGAGAGAGATCAGGCAGGATGATACAGGAGGACCAGTCAGTGAGATGCAGGTGGGACAGGCAGAGAGATGCAGAGAGAGATCAGGCAGGATGATACAGGAGGACCAGTCAGTGAGATGCAGGTGGGACAGGCAGAGAGATGCAGAGAGAGAGAGATCAGGCAGGATGATACAGGAGGACCAGTCAGTGAGATGCAGGTGGGACAGGCAGAGAGATGCAGAGAGAGATCAGGCAGGATGATACAAGAGGACCAGTCAGTGAGATGCAGGTGGGACAGGCAGAGAGATGCAGAGAGAGAGATCAGACAGGATGATACAGGAGGACCAGTCAGTGAGATGCAGGTGGGACAGGCAGAGAGATGCAGAGAGAGATCAGGCAGGATGATACAAGAGGACCAGTCAGTGAGATGCAGGTGGGACAGGCAGAGAGATGCAGAGAGAGATCAGACAGGATGATACAGGAGGACCAGTCAGTGAGATGCAGGTGGGACAGGCAGAGAGATGCAGAGAGAGATCAGGCAGGATGATACAGGAGGACCAGTCAGTGAGATGCAGGTGGGACAGGCAGAGAGATGCAGAGAGAGATCAGGCAGGAGGATACAGGAGGACCAGTCAGCAAGATTCAGGTGGGATAGGCAGAGAGATGCAGAGAGAGATCAGGCAGGATGATACAGGAGGACCAGTCAGTGAGATGCAGGTGGGACAGGTAGAGAGATGCAGACAAAGATCAGGTAGGAGGATACAGGAGGACCAGTCAGCGAGATGCAGGTGGGACAGGCAGAGAGATGCAGAGAGAGATCAGGCAGGATGATACAAGAGGACCAGTCAGAGAGATGCAGGTGGGACAGGCAGAGAGATGCAGAGAGAGATCAGGCAGGATGATACAGGAGGACCAGTCAGTGAGATGCAGGTGGGACAGGCAGAGAGATGCAGAGAGAGATCAGGCAGGATGATACAAGAGGACCAGTCAGAGAGATGCAGGTGGGACAGGCAGAGAGATGCAGAGAGAGATCAGGCAAGATGATACAGGAGGACCAGTCAGTGAGATGCAGGTGGGACAGGCAGAGAGATGCAGAGAGAGATCAGGCAGGATGATACAGGAGAACCAGTCAGTGAGATGCAGGTGGGACAGGCAGAGAGATGCAGAGAGAGATCAGACAGGAGGATACAGGAGGACCAGTCAGTGAGATGCAGGAGGGACAGGCAGAGAGATGCAGAGAGAGATCAGGCAGGATGATACAGGAGGACCAGTCAGCGAGATGCAGGTGGGACAGGTAGAGAGATGCAGAGAGAGATCAGGCAGGATGATACAGGAGGACCAGTCAGTGAGATGCAGGTGGGACAGGCAGAGAGATGCAGAGAGAGATCAGGCAGGATGATACAGGAGGAACAGTCAGTGAGATGCAGGTGGGACAGGCAGAGAGATGCAGAGAGAGATCAGGCAGGATGATACAGGAGGACCAGTCAGCGACATGCAGTTGGGACAGGTAGAGAGATGCAGAGAGAGATCAGACATAATGATACAGGAGGACCAGTCAGTGAGATGCAGGTGGGACAGGCAGAGAGATGCAGAGAGAGATCAGGCAGGATGATACAGGAGGACCAGTCAGTGAGATGCAGGTGGGACAGGCAGAGAGATGCAGAGAGAGATCAGGCAGGATGATACAGGAGGACCAGTCAGAGAGATGCAGGTGGGACAGGTAGAGAGATGCAGAGAGAGATCCGGCAGGATGATACAGGAGGACCAGTCAGAGAGATGCAGATGGGACAGGCAGAGAGATGCAGAGAGAGATCAGGCAGGATGATACAGGAGGACCAGTCAGAGAGATGCAGATGGGACAGGCAGAGAGATGCAGAGAGATCAGGCAGGATGATACAAGAGGACCAGTCAGAGAGATGCAGGTGGGACAGGCAGAGAGATGCAGAGAGAGATCAGGCAGGATGATACAGGAGGAACAGTCAGTGAGATGCAGGTGGGACAGGCAGAGAGATGCAGAGAGAGATCAGGCAGGATGATACAGGAGGACCAGTCAGAGAGATGCAGGAGGGACAGGTACAGAGATGCAGAGAGATATCAGGCAGGATGATACAGGAGGACCAGTCAGTGAGATGCAGGTGGGACAGGCAGAGAGATGCAGAGAGAGATCAGGCAGGATGATACAGGAAGACCAGTCAGTGAGATGCAGGAGGGACAGGTAGAGAGATGCAGAGAGATATCAGGCAGGATGATACAGGAGGACCAGTCAGTGAGATGCAGATGGGACAGGTAGGAGGATAAAGGAGGATCAGTCAGCAAGATGCAGATAGGACAGGCAGAGAGATGCAGAGAGAGATCAGGCAGGATGATACAGGAGGACCAGTCAGAGAGATGCAGGTGGGACAGGCAGAGAGATGCAGAGAGAGATCAGGCAAGATGATACAGGAGGACCAGTCAGTGAGATGCAGATGGGACAGGCAGAAAGATGCAGAGAGAGATCAGACATAATGATACAAGAGGACCAGTCAGAGAGATGCAGGTGGGACAGGCAGAGAGATGCAGAGAGAGATCAGGCAGGATGATACAAGAGGACCAGTCAGAGAGATGCAAGTGGGACAGGCAGAGAGATGCAGAGAGAGAGATCAGGCAGGATAATACAGGAGGACCAGTCAGAGAGATGCAGGTGGGACAGGCAGAGAGATGCAGAGAGAGATCAGACATAATGATACAAGAGGACCAGTCAGAGAGATGCAGGTGGGACAGGCAGAGAGATGCAGAGAGAGATCAGGCAGGATGATACAGGAGGACCAATCAGTGAGATGCAGGTGGGACAGGCAGAGAGATGCAGAGAGTGATCAGGCAGGATGATAAAGGAGAACAGTCAGTGAGATGCAGGTGGGACAGGTAGAGAGATGCAGAGAGAGATCAGGCAGGATGATACAGGAGGACCAGTCAGTGAGATGCAGGTGGGACAGGCAGAGAGATGCAGAGAGAGATCTGGCAGGATGATACAGGAGGACCAGTCAGTGACATGCAGGTGGGACAGGCAGAGAGATGCAGAGAGAGATCAGGCAGGATTATACAGGAGGACCAGTCAGTGAGATGCAGGTGGGACAGGCAGAGAGATGCAGAGAGAGATCTGGCAGGATGATACAGGAGGACCAGTCAGTGAAATGCAGGTGGGTCAGGTAGAGAGATGCAGAGAGAGATAAGGCAGGATGATACAGGAGAACCAGTCAGTGAGAAGAAGGTGGGTCAGGTAGAGAGATGCAGAGAGAGATCAGGCAGGAGGATACAGGAGGACCAGTCAGTGAGATGCAGGAGGGACAGGCAGAGAGATGCAGAGAGAGATCAGGCAGGATGATACAGGAGGACCAGTCAGTGAGATGCAGGTGGGACAGGTAGAGAGATACAGAGAGAGATCAGGCAGGATGATACAGGAGGACCAGTCAGTGAGATGCAGGTGGGACAGGTAGAGAGATACAGAGAGAGATCAGGCAGGATGATACAGGAGGACCAGTCAGTGAGATGCAGGAGGGACAGGCAGAGAGATGCAGAGAGAGATCAGGCAGGATGATACCGGAGGACCAGTCAGTGAGATGCAGATAGGACAGGCAGAGAGATGCAGAGAGAGATCAGGCAGGATGATACAGGAGGACCAGTCAGAGAGATGCAGGTGGGACAGGTAGAGAGATGCAGAGAGAGATCAGGCAGGATGATACAGGAGGACCAGTCAGTGAAATGCAGGTGGGACAGGCAGAGAGATGCAGAGAGAGATCAGGCAGGATGATACAGGAGGAACAGTCAGAGAGATGCAGGTGGGACAGACAGAGAGATGCAGAGAGAGATCAGGCAGGATGATACAGGAGGACCAGTCAGTGAGATGCAGGTGGGACAGGCAGAGAGATGCAGAGAGAGTGATCAGACAGCATGATACAGGAGGACCAGTCAGTAAGATGCAGGTGGGACAGGTAGAGAGATGCAGAGAGAGATCAGGCAGGATGATACAGGAGGACCAGTCAGAGAGATGCAAAGAGAGATCAGGCAGGATGATACAGGAGGACCAGTCAGTGAGATGCAGGTGGGACAGTCAGAGAGATGCAGAGAGAGATCAGGCAGGATGAAACAGGAGGACCAGTCAGTGAGATGCAGGTGGGACAGGCAGAGAGATGCAGAGAGAGATCAGGCAGGAGGATACAGGAGGACCAGTCAGTGAGATGCAGGTGGGACAGGCAGAGAGATGCAGAGAGAGACCAGGCAGGATGATACAGGAGGACCAGTCAGTGAGATGCAGGTGGGACAGGCAGAGAGATGCAGAGAGAGATCAGGCAGGATGATACAGGAGGACCAGTCAGTGAGATGCAGGTGGGACAGGTAGAGAGATGCAGAGAGAGATCAGGCAGGAGGATACAGGAGGACCAGTCAGTGAGATGCAGGTGGGACAGGCAGAGAGATGCAGAGAGACATCAGGCAGGATGATACAGGAGGACCAGTCAGTGAGATGCAGGTGGGACAGACAGAGAGATGCAGAGAGAGATCAGAGAGGATGATACAGGAGGACCAGTCACTGAGATGCAGGTGGGACAGGTAGAGAGATGCAGAGAGAGATCAGGCAGGATGATACAAGAGGACCAGTCAGTGAGATGCAGATGGGACAGGCAGAGAGATGCAGAGAGAGATCAGAGAGGATGATACAGGAGGACCAGTCACTGAGATGCAGGTGGGACAGGTAGAGAGATGCAGAGAGAGATCAGGCAGGATGATACAAGAGGACCAGTCAGTGAGATGCAGATGGGACAGGCAGAGAGATGCAGAGAGAGATCAGGCAGGATGATACAGGAGGACCAGTCAGTGAGATGTAGGTGGGACAGGTAGAGAGATAGAGAGAGATCAGAGAGGATGATACAGGAGGACCAGTCAGTGAGATGCAGGTGGGACAGGCAGAGAGATGCAGAGAGAGATCAGGCAGGATGATACAAGAGGACCAGTCAGTGAGATGCAGGTGGATCAGGTAGAGAGATGCAGAGAGAGATCAGGCAGGATGATACAGGAGGACCAGTCTGTGAGATGCAGGTGGGACAGGTAGAGAGATGCAGAGAGAGCTTAGGCAAGATGATACAGGAGGACCAGTCAGTGAGATGCAGGTGGGACAGGCAGAGAGATGCAGAGAGAGATCCGGCAGGTGATACAGGAGGACCAGTCAGTGAGATGCAGATGGGACAGGTAGAGAGATGCAGAGAGAGATCAGGGAGGATGAAACAAGAGGACCAGTCAGTGAGATGCAGGTGAGACAGGCAGAGAGATGCAGAGAGAGATCAGGCAGGATGATACAGGAGGACCAGTCAGAGAGATGTAGGTGGGACAGGTAGAGAGATGCAGAGAGAGCTTAGGCAGGATGATACAGGAGGACCAGTCTGTGAGATGCAGGTGGGACAGGTAGAGAGATGCAGAGAGAGCTTAGGCAAGATGATACAGGAGGACCAGTCAGTGAGATGCAGGTGGGACAGGTAGAGAGATGCAGAGAGATATCAGGCAGGATTATACAGGAGGACTAGTCAGTGAGATGCAGGTGGGACAGGTAGAGAGATGCAGAGAGAGATCAGGCAGGATGATACAGGAGGGCCAGTCAGTGAGATGCAGGAGGGACAGGTAGAGAGATGCAGAGAGATATCAGGCAGGATGATACAGGAGGACCAGTCAGTGAGATGCAGGTGGGACAGGCAGAGAGATAGAGAGAGATCAGGCAGGATGATACAAGAGGACCAGTCAGTGAGATGCACATGGGACAGGCAGAGAGATGCAGAGAGAGATCAGGCAGGATGATACAGGAGGACCAGTCAGCGAGATGTAGGTGGGACAGGTAGAGAGATGCAGAGAGAGCTTAGGCAGGATGATACAGGAGGACCAGTCAGTGAGATGCAGGTGGGACAGGTAGAGAGATGCAGAGAGATATCAGGCAGGATGATACAGGAGGACCAGTCAGAGAGATGCAGGTGGGACAGGTAGAGAGATGCAGAGAGAGATCAGGCAGGATGATACAGGAGGGCCAGTCAGTGAGATGCAGGAGGGACAGGTAGAGAGATGCAGAGAGATATCAGGCAGGATGATACAGGAGGACCAGTCAGTGAGATGCAGGTGGGACAGGCAGAGAGATGCAGAGAGAGATCAGGCAGGATGATACAGGAGGGCCAGTCAGTGAGATGCAGGAGGGACAGGTAGAGAGATGCAGAGAGATATCAGGCAGGATGATACAGGAGGACCAGTCAGTGAGATGCAGGTGAGACAGGCAGAGAGATGCAGAGAGAGATCAGGCAGGATGATACAGGAGGACCAGTCAGTGAGATGCAGGTGGGACAGGTAGAGAGATGCAGAGAGATATCAGGCAGGAGGATACAGGAGGACCAGTCAGTGAGATGCAGGTGGGACAGGCAGAGAGATGCAGAGAGAGATCAGGCAGGATGATACAGGAGGACCAGTCAGTGAGATGCAGGTGGGACAGGTAGAGAGATGCAGAGAGATATCAGGCAGGAGGATACAGGAGGACCAGTCAGTGAGATGCAGGTGGGACAGGCAGAGAGATGCAGAGAGAGATCAGGCAGGATGATACAGGAGGACCAGTCAGAGAGATGTAGGTGGGACAGGTAGAGAGATGCAGAGAGAGCTTAGGCAGGATGATACAGGAGGACCAGTCAGTGAGATGTAGGTGGGACAGGCAGAGAGATGCAGAGAGAGCTTAGGCAGGATGATACAGGAGGACCAGTCAGAGAGATGCAGGTGGGACAGGCAGAGAGATGCAGAGAGAGATCAGGCAGGAGGATACAGGAGGACCAGTCAGTGAGATGCAGGTGGGACAGGCAGAGAGATGCAGAGAGAGATCAGGCAGGAGGATACAGGAGGACCAGTCAGTGGGTTATAGGTGGGACAGGTAGAGAGATGCAGAGAGAGATCAGGCAGGATGATACAGGAGGACCAGTCAGTGAGATGCAGGTGGGACAGGCAGAGAGATGCAGAGAGAGATCAGGCAGGATGATACAGGAGGACCAGTCAGTGAGATGCAGGTGGGACAGACAGAGAGATGCAGAGAGAGATCAGGCAGGGTGATACAGGAGGACCAGTCAGTGAGATGCAGGTGGGACAGGTAGAGAGATGCAGAGAGAGATCAGGCAGGATGATACAGGAGGACTAGTCAGAGAGATGTAGGTGGGACAGGTAGAGAGATGCAGAGAGAGATCCGGCAGGATGATACAGGAGGACTAGTCAGAGAGATGTAGGTGGGACAGGTAGAGAGATGCAGAGAGAGCTTAGGCAAGATGATACAGGAGGACCAGTCAGTGAGATGCAGGTGGGACAGGCAGAGAGATGCAGAGAGAGATCAGGCAGGATGATACAGGAGGACCAGTCAGTGAGATGCAGATGGGACAGGCAGAGAGATGCAGAGAGAGATCAGGTAGGATGATACAGGAGGACCAGTCAGTGAGATGCAGGTGGGACAGGCAGAGAGATGCAGAGAGAGATCAGGCAGGATGATACAGGAGGACCAGTCAGTGAGATGCAGGCGGGACAGGCAGAGAGATGCAGAGAGAGATCAGGCAGGATGATACAAGAGGACCAGTCAGAGAGATGCAAGTGGGACAGGCAGAGAGATGCAGAGAGAGAGATCAGGCAGGATGATACAGGAGGACCAGTCAGTGAGATGCAGGTGGGACAGGTAGAGAGATGCAGAGAGAGATCTGGCAGGATGATACAGGAGGACCAGTCAGTGAAATGCAGGTGGGTCAGGTAGAGAGATGCAGAGAGAGATCAGGCAGGATGATACAGGAGGACCAGTCAGTGAGATGCAGGAGGGACAGGCAGAGAGATGCAGAGAGAGATCAGGCAGGATGATACAGGAGGACCAGTCAGTGAGATGCAGATGGCACAGGTAGAGAGATGCAGAGAGAGATCAGGCAAGATGATACAGGAGGACCAGTCAGTGAGATGCAGGTGGGACAGGTAGAGAGATACAGAGAGAGAGAGATCAGGCAGGATGATACAGGAGGACCAGTCAGAGAGATGCAGGTGGGACAGGCAGAGAGATGCAGAGAGAGAGAGATCAGGCAGGATGATACAGGAGGACCAGTCAGAGAGATGCAGGTGGGACAGGCAGAGAGATGCAGAGAGAGATCAGGCAGGATGATACAGGAGGAACAGTCAGTGAGATGCAGATGGGACAGACAGAGAGATGCAGAGAGAGATCAGGCAAGATGATACAGGAGGACCAGTCAGTGAGATGCAGGTGGGACAGGCAGAGAGATGCAGAGAGAGATCAGGCAGGATGATACAGGAGGAACAGTCAGTGAGATGCAGATGGGACAGACAGAGAGATGCAGAGAGAGATCAGGCAAGATGATACAGGAGGACCAGTCAGTAAGATGCAGGTTGGACAGGTAGAGAGATGCAGAGAGAGATCAGGCAGGATGATACAGGAGGACCAGTCAGAGAGATGCAGAGAGAGATCAGGCAGGATGATACAGGAGGACCAGTCAGTGAGATGCAGGTGGGACAGGCAGAAAGATGCAGAGAGAGATCAGACATAATGATACAAGAGGACCAGTCAGTGAGATGCAGGTGGGACAGGCAGAGAGATGCAGAGAGAGATCAGGCAGGATGATACAGGAGGACCAGTCAGTGAGATGCAGGTGGGACAGGCAGAGAGATGCAGAGAGAGATCAGGCAGGATGATACAGGAGGACCAGTCAGTGAGATGCAGGTGGGACAGGCAGAGAGATGCAGAGAGAGATCAGGCAGGAGGATACAGGAGGACCAGTCAGTGAGATGCAGGTGGGACAGGCAGAGAGATGCAGAGAGAGATCAGGCAGGATGAAACAGGAGGACCAGTCAGTGAGATGCCGATGGGACAGGTAGAGAGATGCAGAGAGAGATCAGGCAGGAGGATACAGGAGGACCAGTCAGTGAGATGCAGGTGGGACAGGCAGAGAGATGCAGAGAGAGATCAGGCAGGATGATACAGGAGGACCAGTCAGCGAGATGCAGGTGGGACAGGTAGAGAGATGCAGAGAGAGATCAGGCAGGATGATACAGGAGGACCAGTCAGTGAGATGCAGGTGGGACAGGTAGAGAGATGCAGAGAGAGATCAGGCAGGAGGATACAGGAGGACCAGTCAGTGAGATGCAGGTGGGACAGGCAGAGAGATGCAGAGAGAGATCAGGCAGGATGATACAGGAGGACCAGTCAGTGAGATGCAGGTGGGACAGACAGAGAGATGCAGAGAGAGATCAGAGAGGATGATACAGGAGGACCAGTCACTGAGATGCAGGTGGGACAGGTAGAGAGATGCAGAGAGAGATCAGGCAGGATGATACAAGAGGACCAGTCAGTGAGTTGCAGGTGGGACAGGTAGAGAGATGCAGAGAGAGATCAGGCAGGATGATACAGGAGGACCAGTCAGAGAGATGCAGGTGGGACAGGTAGAGAGATAGAGAGAGATATCAGGCAGGATGATACAGGAGGACCAGTCAGTGAGATGCAGGTGGGACAGGCAGAGAGATGCAGAGAGAGATCAGGCAGGATGATACAGGAGGACCAGTCAGTGAGATGCAGGTGGGACAGGTAGAGAGATGCAGAGAGAGATCAGGCAGGATGATACAGGAGGACCAGTCTGTGAGATGCAGGTGGGACAGGTAGAGAGATGCAGAGAGAGATCAGGCAGGATGATACAGGAAGACCAGTCAGAGAGATGCAGGTGGGACAGGTAGAGAGATGCAGAGAGAGATCAGGCAGGATGATACAGGAGGACCAGTCTGTGAGATGCAGGTGGGACAGGTAGAGAGATGCAGAGAGAGATCAGGGAGGATGAAACAAGAGGACCAGTCAGTGAGATGCAGGTGAGACAGGTAGAGAGATGCAGAGAGAGCTTAGGCAAGATGATACAGGAGGACCAGTCAGTGAGATGCAGGTGGGACAGGCAGAGAGATGCAGAGAGAGATCCGGCAGGTGATACAGGAGGACCAGTCAGTGAGATGCAGATGGGACAGGTAGAGAGATGCAGAGAGAGATCAGGGAGGATGAAACAAGAGGACCAGTCAGTGAGATGCAGGTGAGACAGGCAGAGAGATGCAGAGAGAGATCAGACATAATGATACAGGAGGACCAGTCAGCGAGATGTAGGTGGGACAGGTAGAGAGATGCAGAGAGAGATCAGGGAGGATGAAACAAGAGGACCAGTCGGTGAGATGCAGGTGAGACAGGCAGAGAGATGCAGAGAGAGATCAGGCAGCATGATACAGGAGGACCAGTCAGTGAGATGCAGGTGGGACAGGTAGAGAGATGCAGAGAGATATCAGGCAGGATGATACAGGAGGACCAGTCAGAGAGATGTAGGTGGGACAGGTAGAGAGATGCAGAGAGAGCTTAGGCAGGATGATACAGGAGGACCAGTCAGTGAGATGTAGGTGGGACAGGCAGAGAGATGCAGAGAGAGCTTAGGCAGGAGGATACAGGAGGACCAGTCAGTTGGTTATAGGTGGGACAGGTAGAGAGATGCAGAGAGAGATCAGGCAGGATGATACAGGAGGACCAGTCAGAGAGATGCAGGAGGGACAGGTAGAGAGATAGAGAGAGATCAGGCAGGATGATACAGGAGGACCAGTCAGAGAGATGCAGGCGGGACAGGTAGAGAGATGCAGAGAGAGATCAGGCAGGAGGATACAGGAGGACCAGTCAGTGAGATGCAGGTGGGACAGGCAGAGAGATGCAGAGAGAGATCAGGCAGGATGATACAGGAGGACCAGTCATAGAGATGCAGGTGGGACAGACAGAGAGATGCAGAGAGAGATCAGGCAGGATGATACAGGAGGACCAGTCATAGAGATGCAGGTGGGACAGACAGAGAGATGCAGAGAGAGATCAGGCAGGGTGATACAGGAGGACCAGTCAGTGAGATGCAGGTGGGACAGGTAGAGAGATGCAGAGAGAGATCAGGCAGGATGATCCAGGAGGACTAGTCAGAGAGATGTAGGTGGGACAGGTAGAGAGATGCAGAGAGAGCTTAGGCAAGATGGTACAGGAGGACCAGTCAGTGAGATGCAGGTGGGACAGGCAGAGAGATGCAGAGAGAGATCAGGCAGGATGATACAGGAGGACCAGTCAGAGAGATGCAGGTGGGACAGGTAGAGAGATGCAGAGAGAGATCAGGCAGGATGATACAGGAGGACCAGTCAGTGAGATGCAGATGGGACAGGTAGAGAGATGCAGAGAGAGATCAGGCAGGATGATACAGGAGGACCAGTCAGTGAGATGCAGATGGGACAGGCAGAGAGATGCAGAGAGAGATCAGGCAGGATGATACAGGAAGACCAGGCAGCGAGATGCAGGTGGGACAGGTACAGAGATGCAGAGAGATATCAGGCAGGATGATACAGGAGGACCAGTCAGCGACATGCAGGTGGGACAGGCAGAGAGATGCAGAGAGAGATCAGGCAGGATGATACAGGAGGACCAGTCAGAGCGATGCAGGTGGGACAGGCAGAGAGATGCAGAGAGAGATCAGGCAGGATGATACAGGAGGATCAGTCAGTGAGTTGCAGGTGAGACAGGCAGAGAGATGCAGAGAGAGATCAGGCAGGATGATACAGGAGGACCAGTCAGAGAGATGCAGGTGGGACAGGTAGAGAGATGCAGAGAGAGATCCGACAGGATGATACAGGAGGAACAGTCAGTGAGATGCAGGTGGGACAGGTAGAGAGATGCAGAGAGAGATCAGGTAGGATGATACAGGAGGACCAGTCAGCGACATGCAGTTGGGACAGGTAGAGAGATGCAGAGAGAGATCAGGCAGGATGATACAAGAGGACCAGTCAGCGAGATGCAGGAGGGACAGGCAGAGAGATGCAGAGAGAGATCAGGCAGGATAATACGAGAGGACCAGTCAGTGAGGTGCAGGTGGGACAGACAGAGAGATGCAGAGAGAGATCAGGCAGGATGATACAGGAGGACCAGTCAGTGAGATGCAGGTGGGACAGGCAGAGAGATAGAGAGAGATCAGGTAGGATGATACAGGAGGACCAGTCAGCGAGATGCAGGTGGGACAGGCAGAGAGATGCAGAGAGAGATCAGGCAGGATAATACAGGAGGACCAGTCAGAGAGATGCAGGTGGGACAGGTAGAGAGATGCAGAGAGAGATCAGGCAGGATGATACAGGAGGACCAGTCAGCGAGATGCAGGTGGGACAGGTAGAGAGATGCAGAGAGAGATCAGGCAGGATGATACAAGAGGACCAGTCAGCGAGATGCAGGAGGGACAGGCAGAGAGATAGAGAGAGATTAGGCAGGAGGATACAGGAGGACCAGTCAGCGACATGCAGGTGGGACAGGCAGAGAGATGCAGAGAGAGATCAGGCAGGATGTTACAGGAGGACCAGTCAGTGAGATGCAGGTGGGACAGGTAGAGAGATACAGAGAGAGAGAGATCAGGCAGGATGATACAGGAGGACCAGTCAGAGAGATGCAGGTGGGACAGGCAGAGAGATGCAGAGAGAGAGAGATCAGGCAGGATGATACAGGAGGACCAGTCAGAGAGATGCAGGTGGGACAGGCAGAGAGATGCAGAGAGAGATCAGGCAGGATGATACAGGAGGAACAGTCAGTGAGATGCAGATGGGACAGACAGAGAGATGCAGAGAGAGATGAGGCAAGATGATACAGGAGGACCAGTCAGTGAGATGCAGGTGGGACAGGCAGAGAGATGCAGAGAGAGTGATCAGACAGCATGATACAGGAGGACCAGTCAGTAAGATGCAGGTTGGACAGGTAGAGAGATGCAGAGAGAGATCAGGCAGGATGATACAGGAGGACCAGTCAGAGAGATGCAGAGAGAGATCAGGCAGGATGATACAGGAGGACCAGTCAGTGAGATGCAGGTGGGACAGGCAGAAAGATGCAGAGAGAGATCAGACATAATGATACAAGAGGACCAGTCAGTGAGATGCAGGTGGGACAGGCAGAGAGATGCAGAGAGAGATCAGGCAGGATGATACAGGAGGACCAGTCAGTGAGATGCAGGTGGGACAGGCAGAGAGATGCAGAGAGAGATCAGGCAGGATGATACAGGAGGACCAGTCAGTGAGATGCAGGTGGGACAGGCAGAGAGATGCAGAGAGAGATCAGGCAGGAGGATACAGGAGGACCAGTCAGTGAGATGCAGGTGGGACAGGCAGAGAGATGCAGAGAGAGATCAGGCAGGATGAAACAGGAGGACCAGTCAGTGAGATGCCGATGGGACAGGTAGAGAGATGCAGAGAGAGATCAGGCAGGAGGATACAGGAGGACCAGTCAGTGAGATGCAGGTGGGACAGGCAGAGAGATGCAGAGAGTGATCAGGCAGGATGATACAGGAGGACCAGTCAGCGAGATGCAGGTGGGACAGGTAGAGAGATGCAGAGAGAGATCAGGCAGGATGATACAGGAGGACCAGTCAGTGAGATGCAGGTGGGACAGGTAGAGAGATGCAGAGAGAGATCAGGCAGGAGGATACAGGAGGACCAGTCAGTGAGATGCAGGTGGGACAGGCAGAGAGATGCAGAGAGAGATCAGGCAGGATGATACAGGAGGACCAGTCATAGAGATGCAGGTGGGACAGACAGAGAGATGCAGAGAGAGATCAGGCAGGATGATACAGGAGGACCAGTCATAGAGATGCAGGTGGGACAGACAGAGAGATGCAGAGAGAGATCAGGCAGGATGATACAGGAGGACCAGTCTGTGAGTTGCAGGTGGGACAGGTAGAGAGATGCAGAGAGATCAGGCAGGATGATACAAGAGGACCAGTCAGTGAGTTGCAGGTGGGACAGGTAGAGAGATGCAGAGAGATCAGACATAATGATACAAGAGGACCAGTCAGAGAGATGCAGGTGGGACAGGTAGAGAGATAGAGAGAGATATCAGGCAGGATGATACAGGAGGACCAGTCAGTGAGATGCAGGTGGGACAGGCAGAGAGATGCAGAGAGAGATCAGGCAGGATGATACAGGAGGACCAGTCAGAGAGATGCAGGTGGGACAGGCAGAGAGATGCAGAGAGAGATCAGGCAGGATGATACAAGAGGACCAGTCAGTGAGATGCAGGTGGATCAGGTAGAGAGATGCAGAGAGAGATCAGGCAGGATGATACAGGAGGACCAGTCAGAGAGATGCAGGTGGGACAGGTAGAGAGATGCAGAGAGAGATCAGGCAGGATGATACAGGAGGACCAGTCTGTGAGATGCAGGTGGGACAGGTAGAGAGATGCAGAGAGAGCTTAGGCAAGATGATACAGGAGGACCAGTCAGTGAGATGCAGGTGGGACAGGCAGAGAGATGCAGAGAGAGATCAGGCAGGATGATACAGGAGGACCAGTCAGTGAGTTGCAGGTGGGACAGGTAGAGAGATGCAGAGAGAGATCAGGCAGGATGATACAAGAGGACCAGTCAGTGAGTTGCAGGTGGGACAGGTAGAGAGATGCAGAGAGATCAGGCAGGATGATACAGGAGGACCAGTCAGAGAGTTGCAGGTGGGACAGGTAGAGAGATGCAGAGAGATCAGGCAGGATGATACAGGAGGACCAGTCAGTGAGATGCAGGTGGGACAGGCAGAGAGATGCAGAGAGAGATCAGGCAAGATGATACAGGAGGACCAGTCAGTGAGATGCAGGTGGGACAGGCAGAGAGATGCAGAGAGAGATCAGGCAGGATGATACAGGAGGACCAGTCAGAGAGATGCAGGTGGGACAGGCAGAGAGATGCAGAGAGAGATCAGGCAGGATGATACAAGAGGACCAGTCAGTGAGATGCAGGTGGATCAGGTAGAGAGATGCAGAGAGAGATCAGGCAGGATGATACAGGAGGACCAGTCAGAGAGATGCAGGTGGGACAGGTAGAGAGATGCAGAGAGAGATCAGGCAGGATGATACAGGAGGACCAGTCTGTGAGATGCAGGTGGGACAGGTAGAGAGATGCAGAGAGAGCTTAGGCAAGATGATACAGGAGGACCAGTCAGTGAGATGCAGGTGGGACAGGCAGAGAGATGCAGAGAGAGATCCGGCAGGTGATACAGGAGGACCAGTCAGTGAGATGCAGATGGGACAGGTAGAGAGATGCAGAGAGAGATCAGGGAGGATGAAACAAGAGGACCAGTCAGTGAGATGCAGGTGAGACAGGCAGAGAGATGCAGAGAGAGATCAGACATAATGATACAGGAGGACCAGTCAGCGAGATGTAGGTGGGACAGGTAGAGAGATGCAGAGAGAGATCAGGGAGGATGAAACAAGAGGACCAGTCGGTGAGATGCAGGTGAGACAGGCAGAGAGATGCAGAGAGAGATCAGGCAGCATGATACAGGAGGACCAGTCAGTGAGATGCAGGTGGGACAGGTAGAGAGATGCAGAGAGATATCAGGCAGGATGATACAGGAGGACCAGTCAGTGAGATGTAGGTGGGACAGGCAGAGAGATGCAGAGAGAGCTTAGGCAGGATGATACAAGAGGACCAGTCAGTGAGTTGCAGGTGGGACAGGCAGAGAGATGCAGAGAGAGATCAGGCAGGATGATACAGGAGGACCAGTCAGTGAGATGCAGGTGGGACAGGCAGAGAGATGCAGAGAGAGATCAGGCAGGAGGATACAGGAGGACCAGTCAGTGAGATGCAGGTGGGACAGGCAGAGAGATGCAGAGAGAGATCAGGCAGGAGGATACAGGAGGACCAGTCAGTGGGTTATAGGTGGGACAGGTAGAGAGATGCAGAGAGAGATCAGGCAGGATGATACAGGAGGATCAGTCAGTGAGTTGCAGGTGAGACAGGCAGAGAGATGCAGAGAGAGATCAGGCAGGATGATACAGGAGGAACAGTCAGTGAGATGCAGGTGGGACAGGTAGAGAGATGCAGAGAGAGATCAGGTAGGATGATACAGGAGGACCAGTCAGCGACATGCAGTTGGGACAGGTAGAGAGATGCAGAGAGAGATCAGGCAGGATGATACAAGAGGACCAGTCAGCGAGATGCAGGAGGGACAGGCAGAGAGATGCAGAGAGAGATCAGGCAGGATAATACGAGAGGACCAGTCAGTGAGGTGCAGGTGGGACAGACAGAGAGATGCAGAGAGAGATCAGGCAGGATGATACAGGAGGACCAGTCAGTGAGATGCAGGTGGGACAGGCAGAGAGATAGAGAGAGATCAGGTAGGATGATACAGGAGGACCAGTCAGTGAGATGCAGGTGGGACAGGCAGAGAGATAGAGAGAGATCAGGCAGGATGATACAAGAGGACCAGTCAGCGAGATGCAGGAGGGACAGGCAGAGAGATAGAGAGAGATTAGGCAGGAGGATACAGGAGGACCAGTCAGTGAGATGCAGGTGAGACAGGCAGAGAGATAGAGAGAGATCAGGCAGGATGATACAGGAGGACCAGTCAGTGAGATGCAGGTGGGACAGGCAGAGAGATAGAGAGAGATCAGGCAGGATGATACAAGAGGACCAGTCGGCGAGATGCAGGAGGGACAGGCAGAGAGATGCAGAGAGAGATCAGGCAGGATGATACAGGAGGACCAGTCAGTGAGATGCAGGTGGGACAGGCAGAGAGATAGAGAGAGATCAGGCAGGATGATACAGGAGGACCAGTCAGTGAGATGCAGGTGGGACAGGCAGAGAGATAGAGAGAGATCAGGCAGGATGATACAGGAGGACCAGTCAGTGAGATGCAGGTGGGACAGGTGGAGAGATGCAGAGATGGATCAGGCAGGATGATACAGGAGGACCAGTCAGTGAGATGCAGGTGGGACAGGTAGAGAGATGCAGAGAGAGATCAGGCAGGATGATACAGGAGGACCAGTCAGTGAGATGCAGGTGAGACAGGCAGAGAGATGCAGAGAGAGATCAGGCAGGATGATACAGGAGGACCAGTCAGTGAGATGCAGGTGGGACAGGCAGAGAGATGCAGAGAGAGATCAGGCAGGATGATACAGGAGGACCAGTGAGTGACATACAGGTGGGACAGGTAGAGAGATGCAGAGAGAGATCAGGCAGGATGATAAAGGAGGACCAGTCAGTGAGATGCAGGTGGGACAGGCAGAGAGATGCAGAGAGAGATCAGGCAGGATGATACAGGAGGACCAGTCAGTGAGATGCAGGGGGGGACAGGTAGAGAGATGCAAAGAGAGATCAGGCAGGATGATACAGGAGGACCAGTCAGTGAGATGCAGGTAGGACAGGCAGAGAGATGCAGAGAGAGATCAGGCAGGATGATAAAGGAGGACCAGTCAGTGAGATGCAGGTGGGACAGGCAGAGAGATGCAGAGAGAGATCAGACAGGATTATACAGGAGGACCAGTCAGAGAGATGCAGGTGGGTCAGGTAGAGAGATGCAGAGAGAGATCAGGTAGGATGATACAGGAGGACCAGTCAGTGAGATGCAGGAAGACCATACAGGTAGTTGCAGGTCAGTCAGGCAGGAAGATGCAGGGGGATGAAACAGGGAAATGCATGGCGGTCAGGCAGTGAGATACAGGTGGGTTAGACAGGGAGATGCATGTGGACATGGCAGGAAGATTCAGTTGGGTAAACAGAAACATGCAGGTGGATCAAGAAGGAGATGCAGGAGGTCACAGAAAAATATAGGTGGGTCACATAGAGAGAGATATAGGGGGGTCAGACAGCAAGATGCAGGTGGACATGGCAGAGAGATACAGGCGTTCAAAAGGAAATGTAGGTGTACAAGAAATGAAGATG
Organism: Discoglossus pictus; assembly: GCA_027410445.1. NCBI lineage: Eukaryota > Metazoa > Chordata > Amphibia > Anura > Alytidae > Discoglossus > Discoglossus pictus. Next base: position 12,078,041 of record CM050168.1, read on the forward strand.
CAGGGTGTCACACAGAGAGATACAGGTGGACAACTAAGGAAGGTACAGGTGGGTAAAGCAGGAAAATGCAGAGATACAGGAAGGTCAGACAGAGAGGTGCAGTTGGGTCAGGCAAAGAGATGAAGGTGAACAAAGTAGGGCGATACTGGTGGGTCAAGCAGGGAGATACGGGTGGGTCAGGCAGGGAGATGCAGGCGGACATGGCAGGTAGATGCAGGGCACCAGGCTGAGAGATACAGGTGGGTCAGGCAGGGAGATGTAGGTGGACATGGCAGGTAGATTCAGGGCACCAGGCTGAGAGATACAGGTGGGTCAGGCAGGGAGATGCAGGTGGACATGGCAGGTAGATGCAGGGCAGCAGGCTCAGAGATACAGGTGGGTCATGTAGGGAGATGCAGGCGGACATGGCAGGTAGATGCAGGGCACCAGGCTGAGAGATACAGGTGGGTCAGGCAGGGAGATGCAGGTGGACATGGCAGGTAGATGCAGGGCACCAGGCTGAGAGATACAGGTGGGTCAGGCAGGGAGATGCAGGTGGACATGGCGGGTAGATGCAGGGCAGCAGGCTGAGAGATACAGGTGGGTCAGGCGGGGAGATGCAGGTGGACATGGCAGGTAGATGCAGGGCACCAGGCTGAGAGATACAGGTGGGTCAGACAGGGAGATGCAGGTGGACATGGCGGGTAGATGCGGGGCACCAGGCAGAGAGATATAGGAGGGTCAGGCAGGGAGATGCAGGTGAACATGGCAGGTAGATGCAGGGCAGCAGGCTCAGAGATACAGGTGGGTCAGGCAGGGAGATGCAGGTGAACATGGCAGGTAGATGCAGGGCAGCAGGCTGAGAGATACAGGTGGGTCAGGCAGGGAGATGCAGGTGGACATGCCGGGTAGATGCGGGGCACCAGGCTGAGAGATATAGGAGGGTCAGGCAGGGAGATGCAGGTGGACATGGCAGGTAGATGCAGGGCAGCAGGCTCAGAGATACAGGTGGGTCAGGCAGGGAGATGCAGGTGAACATGGCAGGTAGATGCAGGGCAGCAGGCTGAGAGATACAGTTGGGTCAGGCAGGGAGATGCAGGTGGACATTGGGGGTAGATGCGGGGCACCAGGCTGAGAGATATAGGAGGGTCAGGCAGGGAGATGCAGGTGAACATGGCAGGTAGATGCAGGGCAGCAGGCTCAGAGATACAGGTGGGTCAGGCAGGGAGATGCAGGTGGGTCAGGCAGGGAGATGCAGGTGAACATGGCAGGTAGATACAGGGCACCAGGCTCAGAGATACAGGTGGGTCAGGCAGGGAGATGCAGGTGGACATGGCGGGTAGATGCGGGGCACCAGGCTGAGAGATATAGGAGGGTCAGGCAGGGAGATGCAGGTGAACATGGCAGGTAGATGCAGGGCACCAGGCTCAGAGATACAGGTGGGTCAGGCAGGGAGATGCAGGTGGACATGGCAAGTAGATGCAGGGCACCAGGCTGAGAGATACAGGTGGGTCAGGCAGGGAGATGCAGGTGGACATGGCAGGTAGATGCAGGGCAGCAGGCTGAGAGATACAGGTGGGTCAGGCAGGGAGATGCAGGTGGACATGGCAGGTAGTCAAACAGTGCAATCCCATTCAAGTGGATCAAGCAGGGTGTAAGCAGGTCAAACTAGGCTGAGACCAACAGTTCAGTTAGATACCTACAGTTAGGTCACTTACAGAGAAGTAACTGTCATCCAAAAAAAAAACATCACGCCTGCCAGATATGGAGGTATAAGTCACCCAGGTAGGAATCTACAAGTGTGCCAAGTAGAGATGGACCAGGCAAGGAGCTGCTCCTGGCTCTAGCAGAAGGTTGAAGTTGGGAGACCTTGCAGTGCAGAGGGTGGGGTAGCAGGTGACGGGAGGCCCAGGTGAGTGGCAGAGCGTGGGCTGCTGTCAGCATGGAATTTCTTACCTGGGTTTAGTTTAGTTGCCAGGTGACTGCAGTCTCTTTGTTGTGGCTCCCTTGTGCTTTGCTGACAAGCTAGAAGTCTCATAAATATAAACACAGATCACCAACGCCACCCCGCAGAGCATCACCACTAGCCTGATCCTAAGAAGAATATTAAGTGAAATTGTATATGCTCCATAACTGAGCTCAGGGAGAGGTTACAAGTTTATCTATAATCAGATATTGTTTTAGAAAAAATACATTAGGCTCACATGACTGGAATCAGATTGTATTAAAACTCCAAATAACAGAGAAATTCAGTTTTATATACTCATTCTTTATATCCTATTATTACTCTTCTAAAATCAGAAACACATTATTGTGAGAGATTTAGGAAGGTAAGGGAGGATGAGTCATGGACTGAAATTTAGGCAAAGAAACTCATTTAATTATAGCCTATTGGAAACATCTATAGAACATATTCTTGTAGTTACAAAGCTCCTAGAGAGGTTCAAGATTGGTTTTCTGGCAAAAAATGTGATGCTATGGGAGCAAAAGAGCAAAAAATAAGGACAAAAATCACTAAAATGTGGAATATAATTTTGAATACTGGGTTGAAATGATACACTATATGTTAAATACGCCTTGGAATATCCTTACAAATGGTCAACAAAAATTATGTCAATTTTATACCACCCTAATTTTTATGAAATTTGGCATCCTTGGCTATCTCTGAATTATGGAGCATATCTCAAATGAAAGGTGAAATGGGAATATAATGTATTGATCCTTAATAGGTGAAACTAATTACTGTATATTATATGAGGTATATCTCCAAATAACCCAATTCTGCTGTCTTTGTATGTTTGTCAAAAGTTGCGATTAACATAATATGTTATAACAATCTACACCCTCATAAATATGTTGATTTACTTTATTTCAAAAGAACCTGGAGGTGAAAGGGTTAGCAACTTCACACATAGCATGCCTATATTATTTTGATATTTGTTAAAATAGAATGACCTTCCTTCTAACTTATATATGAGGATACATTTTCAATGAGATCTTATGAAATATATGTATTTTTTGCTACCTGCATGTATTTGATGTATATCTTCCTTGTCTTTATATAGTGCATTAATGTTGTTGAAAATAAAAGAAAATACTTTTATTTTTTCAATAAAAATTATTGAAACCAAAAAAAGACAACATAATTAACCCAAAGCCTGAAACCACAGAAAATTGTATATACTAAAAATGATGAAAAAGGTTATTGGCCAATCATACCAAAATATTTATATGGATAATTCCTTTCTTTTAAGTGTTCATGTTTACTAATATCACCAAAATTCTGATGTTAATAAAATGATCTAAATCTTCCTGGTAAAAAAAATAAAACAGCCACCCATAATAAAGGACTCTACTTAGTATCATCATATATTACATCAAGGATAGGCAACCATTTATAATTAAACAGCCAATTTGTGAAAGTCACAATTTACTAAAAGGGCAATAAGTACATCCATGAGTGGGTGTTGTTTTGTTCTTTGTTCACCTCTGTATATTGAGCCATATGGTGTCATATTAGTTGGTAAAACCATTGGTTGTGGCTTTTGGGTAGACCTCATCATACTAAATGCTGTGGATTGTTACTCTATGCCCATGAACGATGCGGCAGATACAAGATCTGGAGCGGCATCACAAGAGACACTGTGTCCCCAGGGACGATATAACCTGTTTATTTACAGCAATCAGCGTACAAATTGGTGGCGTGTGTGACACAAGGAGACCCAGTGAGACTGGGGGCAAACAGCCATGACGTGGAGAGAACAATGACGTGCGCATCATAATGCTACATCAGGTCACCCAACGTGCGCATTTTCCACAATCTTACACTAACAAAGATTGTACGTTTGTGAGTTTTCAATCTTGTGTCGGTGCTTTGGAAACAATCTCTATGTACGTTTTATTTTAAGCTCAGAAACAGGGCCCGCCATTCTGTGTTAATTTTGTTTTCGACATGTACTTAACCCTTGTATAGCGCTACAGAATATATTGGGACATTACAAATCAAGGATAATAATAATAATAATTACTGGAATGTTTATAACAATAGATTTGTCTGTAATTGTATTATTATTATTAATCTGCAAGTTAATTTAAAACATATTTCTATATGCAAATTAATAAAATAACTTGCAGGTTTTTTATATATATACTGAGATAAAAGGCCACTGCAATAGTCCATATTGTTGTTTTCCCCTCATCTGCCCTGTTGTTAACTGAAGCAGGGAGCCTTGTGAATCTCTGGACTGTAATAACCTTGAATTTTAATCCCCATCATCTGACATGGAAATGAGATAGCAACAAACAGATAAAAAAATCTCTATAAATCCCTCTTAAAGGGAAATTGAAAGCATTTTTTTCTTTGCTGATTTGAAAGAGGGTATTTGATAAGGTACCACTGCATATTGTTTTTGTTTTTCAAATGATACCCTCAAAGCAGACAAAAATTATACAAATGTTTAAAGGGACAAGGAGGGCTCCCTGTTTTTAATATTAAAATAAACTACCTGTTTATTGCATATTTATTTTTTTTTATTAAAAAGTCCTTAAATGTTATTTACTCACTGAAACCTTCCAAACAGTTCCTGCAAAGGTCTGTCACCTTGTAGCTCATGTATACTATGTCTTTATAGTACTAAATGCATTAGCCAATCACTGTGTCTCCGCAGAATGTGACACAGCTTTTAATTGGCTAGTACATGCATGATACATCAGTGGGAGTTCTGTGTATGAGACTAGTGTTTATATTTCTGGAGAGCTATGGTTGCACTGATTGACGCAGCTTATCTGCTTCTATACCAGTGAGGGTGGAGTGGTGTAGTGCCAACTTCAGTCTTATCATCCACATATATATATATATACAGTGTCTTGCAAAAGTATTCACCCCCCTTGGCATTTTTTGTGTTTTTGCCTCACAACCTGGAATTACCATGGATTGTTTGAGGATTTGCATCATTTAATTTACAGAACATGCCACAACTTTGCTTCACAATTAAAACAAAAAAAAAACATCTTCAAACAACAAATAGGATAAAATAACAGAAAAAGTCAATGTGCATAACTATTCACCCCCCTAAAGTCAATACTTTGTAGAGCCACCTTTTGCAGCAATCACAGCTCCAAGTCGCTTTGGATAAGTCTCTATGAGCTTGCCACATCTTACCACTGGGATTTTTGCCCATTCCTTCTTGCAAAACTGCTCCGGCTCCTTCATGTTGGATGGTTTGCGCTTGTGAACAGCAATCTTTAAGTCTGACCACAGATTTTCTATTGGGTTGAGGTCTGAGCTGTGACTCGGCCATTCCAACACATTTACATGTTTCCCCTTAAACCCCAAAGTGTTGCTTTAGCAGTGTGTTTGGGGTCATTGTCCAGCTGGAAGGTGAACCTCCGTCCTAGCCTCAAATCACACACAGAGTGGTACAGGTTTTGCTCCTGAATATCCCTGTATTTAGCACCATCCATCTTTCCCTCAACTCTGACCAGTTTCCCAGGCTGCTGAAAAACATCCCCAAGTTAAATTTTAGTCTCATCAGACCAGAGCACCTTCCTCCATACATTTTGGGCGTCTCCCACATGCCTTTTTTTTTTTGACTCGAGTATAAGCTCTCAGTTAGTGATGCAACAAAAAAAATGGATTCCTGTAATCATGAACAGTCTTCAGGAATTCAGATTTTCCCAAGAAATGCTTTATGTCCAAGTTTTACACAGCTGCCAATAATGTTATATTTGCACATACTTTTAAACCCTTTGCAGCACTATTCTTCCTTGCATGCAGTTCTGTTCTAGAATACCACAAATAAATATAAGTTGTTTACCCATCAGTGCCTTCCTATACCCTCGGTTTCCAATTAATACTATAGCTTTTTCTGAACCTTTTACATTTCTCAAAGTTGTAGTAAATATTGCAGCAAAATTAAACATCTATTGACCACAGCTGCTCTTAGCATCAAGCATTATTATGAAGCCTAATAGGATACAATAAAAAAATACTATTATTAAGATTTTATTTCTTAATTGCATATATACTTTACAGCCAATCTATTTCCCTTTTGCAAAAACACAAATTAAAAAGGACACAGAAGTAAGGAATTGCGTAGTTATTTACGGCAGAATCTTATTAGTGTTTGTACCTCAACCCTAAGGAGAATCTTGTTGCCAGGTTAATCAGTTCCAGACAATATTGGAAACTGCTTAGGGAACTCCTAGGGGTGCCGGAGCACACACACTGGTTGTAATGGGGTCTAAAGATCATCATTAACAACTGTAACTAGATTTTCTGAACAGCATAATGCAAAATTATTATGCTCCAATACTGGAGTCTACAGTAAGATAAACAACTTTACTATTTAGTTTGTTTACAAAATGTTGTTTGCCCAGGGAAATATTTGTTGTAATTTTTTTACTTCTTGATTATTCCGAAGAATATAAAATGGGTCTCAAAAGCGCTTAGCTGGCAGCATAATGCCAAAAACAGTAAATTACTCTAATACATCAAAGGTGGACTTTATTATTTTGCACTAGAATTAGCATTTTCATAAAGATAATGAAATAATTGTTGATAATAGTCTTGGTCAGGAAATATACAATATCGTGCCATAATGATACAGTTTGATATAAGCTATTTACTAGGAAGACATGGAAAGTATGATGACATGTTGAAGAATGTTACAAGATTAGTTCAGAACATTACAGTTTTAAGCAAATTAGATGGGCTTTTTCTTTAGTCTGATTACTGTTTGAATTCTAGCTTTAATGTAAATGTTACATTATTGGTCCTTTAGCACAACTTTCTTTAAAGCTCTATAACTTGCTATCACTGCTGTGTATAAAAATAGAGGTGACATTAGCAGACCCCATATTTATAGATTTTATTTCATGATGCTTGTTGTTTCCTGAAGTAATTAGTCTGATCGTTTCTCCTGTCTAACTCATGTAACAGCACCTGATAATATACAATATAGTCTGGCTTCTTTCATAAGTTACTATGTTATAACCTATCAGACTAATATACCCAGCAGATCCATTTCTTGGACATGTCCAGCTGCTTCTCCCTTGTGATTTAGATAGGTAGTCATAAGAACGTTATGATGCTGTGTCACCACTAAGTGGCAGTGCTGCTTCAATAACATTTTCAGTAATACAGATACAGTGATATAGGTAAGTCTTATTCACTGTACAGTACACAATTTATAGATCTCCTTTTGTCCTGGCCAGGAAATGTGAATGACGGGTAATGAGTCGGCTTCAGTGCTTAAAAAAATCATGTCACGAGTTTCCGTGACATAGCACATGCTCAGTCCGATTTCTTCTTGGGGCTCTGGCTTTTCCACATCACGTACACAACAAAGATTCCTGAGAATAAAACAAATAGATTGTATATAATACACAGGCTGCACAATCTGAGACCAATATCATACCCAGAAAACTGTATACCTAGGACTAATGGTATTAAAGACCAGATAAGTTTTTTTTTTTTTTTTTTTTTTTTTTTTAAGAAGTATGCTTGAAAAATGGACATTGGATTTAGACAAACAGATACTCAAGCATATTATATACATAGTAAAAATCTGGAATCTTCCATATCCCTATAAGAAGTGCAGGAGGGCCACTTACTCCACTCCTGCCCTTCACTAGTAGAAGTGTGAATAAGCAATGGACATATACCTTTGACTGCACCTACCCCACGCTTGTGTACACACTGTATGTGACTGTTAGGTGGAGGTCCTAAGGTTCTCAATGGCTACATTTTTCCGATTTTAGGAGTAAGTTTTCCAGACTTCCAATTACTCATTACTTATACACAATCTAGAATGTTTTCCTGTAATGAAGTTAGCACATTCAGGTTAAGTGAGGAGGGGGAGAGATGTTGGATGGAAGAAAATGGAAAAAGGAAGGATGGGGGATGGACAACAGAAAAAAACAGTTTTGGAAAAAAAGAGGATAAAAGGGGGAATGGGACACCGGGGCAGAGGAGAGCTGGAGAACAGACGGCAGAAGAGAAAAACAAAGGGGGGTCGTGGAAGAGAGGAGAGACAGATAATGTGAATCAAATGAGAGAAAAAGATAGAGGGAGAAAAGGAGGAGAGAGCAGAAAGAGGGTGATGGATGAGAGCAGAATGGAGGTGATGTAGAAGAACAAGAGAGGGATAGAGGTAAGAGAAGTGAAATGACATGCACACACACATACATGAACAATCATACTAGTGTGGTCGGGGTAATAATGAGGGATAGACTGAAAGTTGAGCATATATGTCAGGAGGTAGAGATAGTGTGTGTTATTACAGCTATTACATCTTAATTATGTTACTAACCCACAAAGAGGAGCAGGGTGAGAGCAGCCAACAGTGGCAGCAGCACGGCGTATTCCCGTGGCAGGAAGAACGAATGGATCACATGGTCACTGTCAATGAACGGCTGGGGAGAAACGACAAGAAATTGTGTAATAAACAATATCAGAGATAGAAATTGGTAACACAAGCCTTACAAGGAACCGGAGAGGAACAAAGTTTCTGTACTGTATAGCTGTGTCAGTGCCACATAATATTGTGATTTGGTATATCAGAGTTAATATATCTATCACAGTTTATTGCATATCAAGCATATGACCTGCACTGTGTTACTGTATAGGTGTCCGATAGGATATAGCCATGCTGCCAGTATATATGTCCCAGTGTATCAGATAATAGGAAGATGGCCCTCAATATGTTATTTACTGCTGTGTGATATGGCACAGCAATACTATTATAGATCTATCTCCGTTTATCACATATCAAGTAGATGACCTGCGTGGTGTCACTATATGTAAATGGTGTCGGTCAGTTGTGTCCGTCTCTCTATGACCTCATGGACAACACACCATGCTGATCCACTTGGTTTTCATGGAGTGGGAGTGGGTTGCCAGTTCCTTCTCCAGTGGGCCACAGCATACAGCTCCTGGTATTCCCAGGTGGTCTCCCATCGAACCCAGGATGCTGTGGTGAAAGCACCTGCATCCTACCCACTGGGTAGGAACTCCATGTCACTATATAGCTGTGCTATTATATCTGTCTCAGTGTATCACATACCAGGTATATGCCCACAATATGTTGTTTATAGTTATATGATGTAGAAGTACTATTATATATCTGTCTCAGTGTATCAGATACCAGGCAGATGACCCACTTTGTGTTACTATATAGATATCTGTGTCACATACAGTATAGTAGTGTTACTGGGGTCTCTGTGTATCTGTCTCAGTGTCTAACATTCCAAATAGATGACCCACACTTTTTTTCTTGTACAGTTGTGTCATGTTATTTAGCAGTGGTATGTGTTGTATTTAGTTTACATTATATTAATATATTGTTGAATTACTGTATAATAGTGTTATTATACATCTGTCTGAGTGCATCACATAGCAGGTAGATAATACACACCATGTCACTGCAGTACACACTATGTCACTAGGTACAGTAGTGATATTATATAGCTGTGTTCCTGTATCATTATCTATAGCAATGTAATGATATATCTGTATGGTAGATTACATTACAAATCAGGCAGACGGCCGACATTGTGTTACTGTTTATCCATGTTATATGTCATATCTATGTACATACCAGGCAGGTGACCCTTAATGGTTACCCTATGGTAGTGCTATCTTGTATAGCAGTATTATATGTTATATCTATCATTTATGTACATACCAGGCAGATGACCGACACTGAATATCTATGGTATATGTATGTACATATGAGGCCAATGACCCACACTGAATATCCATGCTATATGTATGTGCATACGTGGCAGGTGGCCCACATCGGTTACCCTATGGTAGTGACATGTTGTATAGCAGTGTTATATGTTATATCTGTGTACATACCAGGCAGATGACACACTCTGTATTACCCTATGGTAGTGACATGTTGTATAGCAGTACTATATGTTATATCTATGTACATACCAGGCAGATGACACACACTGTGTTACCCTATGGTAGTGCTATGTTGTATAGCAGTACTATATGGTATATATATGTACATACCAGGCAGATGACACACACTGTGTTACCCTATGGTAGTGACATGTTGTATAGCAGTACTATATGTTATATCTATGTACATACCAGGCAGATGACACACACACACTGTATTACCCTATGGTAGTGACATGTTGTATAGCAGTACTATATGTTATATCTGTGTACATACCAGGCAGATGACACACTCTGTATTACCCTATGGTAGTGACATGTTGTATAGCAGTTCTATATGTTATATCTATGTACATACCAGGCAGATGACACACACACACTGTGTTACCCTATGGTAGTGACATGTTGTATAGCAGTACTATATGTTATATCTATGTACATACCAGGCAGATGACACACACACACTGTATTACCCTATGGTAGTGTTATGTTGTATAGCAGTATTATATGTTATATCTGTGTACATACCAGGCAGATGACACACTCTGTGTTACCCTGTGTTAGTGACATGTTGTATAGCAGTACTATATGTTATATCTATGTACATACCAGGCAGATGACACACACACACTGTGTTACCCTATGGTAGTGTTATGTTGTATAGCAGTATTATATGTTATATCTATGTACATACCAGGCAGATGACACACACACACTGTGTTACCCTATGGTAGTGACATGTTGTATAGCAGTACTATATGTTATAACTATGTACATAGCAGGCAGATGACACACACTGTGTTACCCTATGGTAGTGACATGTTGTATAGCAGTACTATATGTTATATCTATGTACATACCAGGCAGATGACACACTCTGTGTTACCCTATGGTAGTGTTATGTTGTATAGCAGTATTATATGTTACATGTATGTACATACCAGGCAGATGACCCACACCGTGTAATACCCAAACAGCAGGGAGCTGAGAGCCACAAGCCCTGCTCCAGCTACACGGTCACTTCCTGTAGCCTGAAACAGACACAGAATCGGTCAGTACAGAAATAACTTATTATTACATTAAATGTCAATTAACTAATGAATTAACCGCACGCGCACCATCTATCCCTGTGTAAATCAGTCACTTCCGGGTCCAGCTCAGCTCAGAAAACACGGAGCATCTCGGGAACATGACGTGGTTACTATGGCAACGAGGAATGTAGTAAAGGCGCCATCTTTAAATGTTAGATTATTATAGTACTATTATGTGTGTGGATAGATAGACAGACAGACAGACAGACAGACAGACAGATAGATAGATAGATAGATAGATAGACAGACAGACAGACAGACAGACAGACAGACAGACAGACAGACAGACAGACAGACAGACAGACAGACAGACAGACAGACAGACAGACAGATAGATAGACAGATAGATAGATAGATAGATAGATAGATAGATAGAAATACTTTAGTATATTTGTAATGAAGGAGCCTCCAGAAATTGTAATTTTGTTGATATTGATTTCCAGGAAACTACTTAAAGCACCTCTGTAACCCCCAAATAAAGTTGCTTTTTTAGGTAATTCTTAAAGATCCCCAAAAACTGGGGTCCATTCCCTCTTCACAATCGCAAAATCTGACAGCTGCAGTTCCGCCACTGGCCGACAAATGGCGCTGCTGATTTTAGAATATAAGGTGCGCCTACAGAAGAGGCCTTGAGGGTCCTGAGTGTCCGCGCTGATATGTGTCCTCGTTGAACATTTCGATGCCTTCGATTTCGATTCAGCACCGCCGAGTTGCACCACATCGGAGGGTAGAATAGTTCTTTGCCTTCCCTGGAACTTGACGGCGCCCGAAAACTCACAGCACCCTCTGGCGGATGGCACCTGTAACTGCAGCTGTCAGTGCTGCAGAAGAAATGTGCAGGCAAAGAGGGATAGATCCAAAACTGGATATATGTTGTGTTACCATTTTTTTCTAAAGTGAATCAGTCCTAAGTTTATTCTTTGTTGTTGCTATATTTATATGCAGATGAGCAGCTCACACACATTACTGCTTTGATGTGCTAATTAGGATCACAGTTTTTTTGTCTGTCTATAGTGACCCAAATAAAGCCACCTAAAGTATTCAGGCAGTTAGATCCCTCTCACCATCCTCATCAAGTACTCTCTCTTAGCATACAGGCATGTGTGTAGGAGCCTAAGAAAATCTGGGGCGATACTGCATATAGTATACAAATACCACACAACTGCTTCTCTACACATAAGCACACATTGAAAACTCCGGTCAAGGAGAGCACCTTGACCGGAGTTTTCAATGTGTGCTTGAAGATACAGTTGTGCTCAAAAGTTTGCATACCCAGGCAGAAATTGTGAAATGTTGGCATTTAATTTGAAAATATGACTGATCATTATCACATAGTTGTTTGGCTACTTTTTAAACCATAATGATAACAGAAATCACCCAAATGGCCCTGATCGAAAGATTATATACCCTTGAATATTTGGACTTGTTACAGACCCAAAATGTGACACACACAGGTTAAAATGGCCATTAAAGGTTAATTGCCCACACCTGTGGCTTTTTAAATTGCAATTAGTGTCTGTGTATAAATAGTCAATGAGTTTGTTAGCTCTCACGTGGATGCACTGAGCAGGCTAGATACTGAGCCACGGGGAGCAAAAAACAACTGCCAAAAGACCTGCGTAACAAGGTAATGGAACTTCATAAAGATGTAAAAAGATATCCAAAGCCTTCAAAATGCCAGTCAGTGCTGTTTAATCACTTATTAAGAAGTGGAAAATTTGGGGATATCTTGATACCAAGCCAAGGTCAGGTAGACCAAGAAAGATTTCACCACATATGCCAGAAGAACTGTTCGGAATACAAAGAAAAACTCACAGGTAACCTCAGGCGAAATACAGGCTGCTCTGAAAAAAGACGGTGTGGTTGTTTCAAGGAGCACAGTACGACGATACTTGAACAAAAATTAGCTGCATGGTCGAGATGCCAGAAAGAAGTCTTTACTGCGCTAATGCCACAAAAAAGCCTGGTTACATTACTCCCGACCTTGACACGCCTCACAGCTTCTGGTACACTGTAATTTGGAGTGACGAGACCAATATAGCGCTTTATGGTCACAACCATAAGCGCTATGTTTGGAGAGGGGTCATCACATCAAGGTCTATAGTGAAAAGAATATCATCCCCACTGTGAAGCATGGTGGTGGCTCTCTTATGTTTTGAGGTGGGGGGAGCTCTAAAGGCATGGGGAATCTTGTGAAAATTGATGGCAAGATTAATGCACCATGTTATCAGAAAATACTGGCAGACAATTTGCATTCTTCTGCACGAAGGCTGCGCATGGGACGCTCTTGGACTTTCCAGCATGACAATGACCCTAAACACAAGGCCAAGTTGACCCTGCTGTTCATGCAAGACAACCAAAGGCTTTGTATGACCTGGAGGCATTTTGCCAAGACGAATGGGCAGCTATACCACCTGCAAGAATTAGGGGCCTCATCGACAACTATTACAGAAGACTGCACGCTGTCATTGATGCTAAAGGGCTATTAGACCGGCTTAAATAGAAAATGGAAAATTAATTGCAAAAGAGAGTAAGACTAACCCTAAAATATTTTTTAAGTGTATCAATGGTAAGAAAGCGAGAAAGGAAGCTATAGGAACATTACAATGTGACACAGGCCGTCTGAAAATTAGTGACCAGGAAAAGGCAGATGAGCTAAATAGGTTCTTTTCTTCTGTATATACATTGGAGGTACCAGTGTTTGGGACACTGCGACATAATGGGGCTACACTACCTTCGCCAAATAATTGGTTAACGCAGGAAGTAATCCAAAAGAGGTTGGAAAAAAATTAATGTTAATAAAGCCCCAGGTCCTGATGGAATACATCCAAGGGTACTGAGGGAAATGGGTTCTGTAATAGCCAAACCATTATATTTCATTTTTCAAGATTCACTCAATACAGGGTCTCTACGAGATGACTGGAGAAAAGCAGATGTGATACCTATATTTAAAAAGGGAGCAAGAGCAAATCCGGTGAATTATAGACCAGTGAGCCTCACTTCTGTAGTGGGGAAGCTTTTAGAAGGGTTAATAAGCAATAATATACAAGAATATATCTCTTTGAAAAGGATTATAGCAGGAGGCAACATGAATTTATGAGGGATAGGTCATGTCAAACAAATCTAATTAGTTTCTATGAGGAGGTTGATAGGAACCTGGATCAAGGCAACTTGTGCAAACTAAGGGATACAGGATTTGCAGTAAATATCTGCTCATGGAGTGAGAGCTGGCTAAAAGACAGGAAGCAAAGGTTTGTTGTAAATGGAAAATACTCAGATTGGACTAATGTGGTAAGTGGGGTTCCTCAGGGTTCAGTATTAGGTCCTCTCATTTTTAACATATTTATTAATGACTTAGAGGTGGGACTGGAAAGTAGTGTCTCCATTTTCACTGATGACACAAAGTTGTGCAAGGTAATTAAATCAGATAATGATGGACTTTCCCTACAAAGGGATTTACATAAAATTGAGTATTGGGCATCTAAATGGCAGATGAGATTTAATATGAATAAATGTAAAGTTATGCATCTGGGAAGGAAAAATAGCCATGCAATTTATAATCTTAATGGAGCAAATATAGGGGTATCAGATATTGAAAGGGATTTGGGAGTACTTGTGGACAACCACCTTGGTAACAGTGCTCAAAGCCAAGCAGCAGCTGCAAAGGCAAATAAAATATTAGCATGTATTAAGAAAAGGGTATATAAGCAAGGCAAATATAATTCTGCCACTATACAAATCTCTAGTACGCTCTCATTTGGAATATGGAGGACAATTTTGGGCACCACTTCATAATAAGGACACTTAAGAGCTGGAAAAGGTGCAGAGAAGGGCTACAAAACTAATAATGGGAATGGAGGGGCTAAGTTATGAAGAAAGACTAACCAAATAAGCTTATTTTCTCTAGAAAAAAGGCGTCTAAGAGGACATATGATTACCTTATATAAATACATCCAGGGTCAGTATAAAGATTTGTCAAGGGAGCTTTTTGTGTTAAGTGGTTTTCACCTGACAAGAGGACATCCCTTGATGTTAGAAGTAAAAAGATTCCACCATAAAGAAAGAAAAGCGGACTGTTTTTATTTCTAGTTAAAAAGGGAATTCAGGGTTATCCTGAATAATTAGAGAGAGAGTATTGATCCAGGGAGAAATCCGATCGCCAGTATCTGGGGTCAGGAAGGAATTATTATTTTTTCCCTTTGAGACAATTGGCTAAGTTTCACTTTTTTTTTTTTTTCTGTTTGTCTTCCTCTGGATCAATTAATTATTCATAAAAAATGTTGATTAATAAATAATTAACAACTAATTAATTAATAACTAATCATCATATTGCAGATCAGAGGAGATCTTAAAAGGCTGCACTTGATGGACTGAACGTCTTTTTTCAACCTCAATTACTATGTAACTATGTAACTATGTAATATATTGTATTAAGAACTAAGGGTATGTAAACATTTGATCAGAGCCATTTGGGTGATTTCTGTTATCATTATAATTCAAAAAGGAGCCAAACAACTATGTGATAATAAATGGCTTCATATGATCACTATCTTTCAATAAAACATTTTTTTTTGCATGATCAGTCATATTTTCAAAATAAATTATAACATTTCACAATTTCTGCCAGGGTATGCAAACTTTTGAGCACAACTGTACACAGGGGAATCAATCAGGATGTCTGAAGAAGCGATTCACTCACCTCTACATAGCAGGGATACCTTCAAATTCTGGCCTGTGTGGGGCTCTCCAGCATTGAACTTGCCCAGACCTATTTTATAGTGTGTAAACAGTTAAGTTTCCCTTTGTGACTAAAGTGGGGTTTTGCATAAGATTTATAGTTCAATGGAACCAAAGACTTCACATAGGTTGCTGCATCCTAAATTGCCTTGGGAGTGGCAGTGTTATATTACTGCTTTTGGGGGTTTTACATTAATTGTAGGTAACTGATAGCTTGGATAAGCTATTGTAAATTTAACCATTTCATCCACACACCCATGGTAGATGGACCTGTAGGGTCTCCAGCACAGAGCCACATCCGAGAGTTCATAAAGATCAATGCTAGCCATCCACAAATGAGATCAATGTAAACGTGGGCAAGAACAAATAAATGGAAGAACAGGAATCATGGGAAACGGGGACCACATTTGCTTACTTAATTTGTTTAATTTGATATAGTTGTTGTTCTATCCTTCAGTCGTGTCCAACTCTCGGTGACCACATGGATGCAGCACACCAGGTACATCTGTCTGTGTTGCTGGTTGTGCCTATCCATATGGTTTTCATGTCAAAGATACTGGAGTGGTTTGCCAGTCCGTCTCAAGTGGACCACAATTAATCTGACCTCTCTGCTATGACCTGCCTATCTTGGATGACCCTATATAGTATAGCTCACAGCTTCATTGAGGGTCACAAGCCCCTTCACCATGACAAGGTAGCGATCTGTAAGGGAAATGTATATAGTGCTTTTATCCAAAGCACTTTACAAACTTACAATCATAGATTGGGAAATTAGAATATGTTATGATAAAGGCAGAGCACAGAATGAAACTAGGGTACATTGCTAAATGGGGCAACGGATCAATGTCATGGGATGCGGAATCAAGGTGGAGCATGGTGACAGGTGAGGATGTCAATTTACTGAAAAACAAAGAGGGGATGGGTCCTCAGGAAGTGAAGAACATTTAAAGGTTTGGGGGCTCTATGATGTGCAAATTTATTCCAGTGAAATGGGGCAAAGGGGTGACAAAGAGAGGACACAGGACTGGGCATACATGGGGGAAAGAGTTACGACTGAATGCACAGGATGTGACACAGGATATGAGGAGACAAATGTAGGAACTTATACAGGGACTTATATTTAAAGGTTAAAGGAATATTGAATTTATCAATGCAGCTCTACATCATCAAAAAGAGCACTGACAAAACAGGCTGATTTAGAGGAGTTTTTATGTAACCCAGTAAATCCTCCCTCACTGCTGACTGTGGATTGCTATTATCTGCTTGTACTAAAAGGAAAATGACAAAGCTAAAATGTATTATTGAGAGACTAAGGAAGCAAATTTGAGGGAGCTTCTAATTTATGGTCCTTTCAGGACCTTAGAGCTCAGTATTTAGGCCTGTGCGGATGCACTTCAGATAAGATTCAATATGTTGAATGCTGTAGAAGCTGTAAAAAAGGAAAATGTTTTTACAGCTTCTCCACTTGATTCTGAATCCTCCACTTGATGGGGTATTATTTATAAGTTCAGAGTTCCCCTAAGAGTAATGGAAGAATGGTCTGGGAGGCCAAGACTGAGGGAGATGACGTGGTCAGTTTGAAGTAATATAAGAAACTGAATAAATATTCTGGTTGTGAAGAACAAGATGGAGTTAGAGGAAGCAGCATCTTATAGAATAATGAGATTTCCATTAGTGTTATTGAAAGCACGACAATTAAGGATTGAAACATTTCAGCAAAAGCAGTTGAATGCTTGCAGCGGTGGAGCTGGAGAAGAAAAGGGCCCCAGTGTATTGTTTCCCATATTTTGTATTCTTTTTTGCATAAATTAATTAATCCTAGACACTGCATTATAACTGGATTCATACACCAAAGTAATAGTATCTATACCAGAACTTGTACTGGTCTTTGAGCATGAAATAGTTAACATACTTGTCCAGTTTATTTAGCGCTTCTCTTCAGTCTTTGATGATTTATTCCCAAAAAAAGCACAAAACACCAGATTTAAACCTGCCATTTATGTGTATTTTGGGTTTTCTGTTCTTGTGTACATTGTGTGATCTCTCCGGGCTTGTCTTTAATCCCAGAGAACAGTCACCCAGTCGTTTGGCTCCCTGTAATTCAGGGCACTTAAAATGTAAACCTTACAATCCAACTATGTGCTACAGAAAAAGATTAAAGGATTCAAAGCCTTAAAGTATCACATAGGGGTGCCCAGACGTAATAAGGAAGAAATCTAGAAATAGAGCTTCCTGCTTCTTTGTGAATATATAAATAGATTTGTAAGGCAAGTCATGAAACATAAAGCACATTTATATTATTTAACGTAAGGAGGAATATATTGCTTCTCCCTGTTCTACCCCGAACCCCATTCTGTGTATCTATATCTACATATCTCTTTCTTAAGGAGACACTCTAGTCACATATTTACAGTATTCTGTCTTGAAGAACGAAGAATATAATATTATCCGAAAGTAAAAAAACAAATATTATCGTTACTTTATTATCTAGTGTATGCAGTTGGTTTGTTTGAGAGAAGTGAATGTTTTTCTCAAGAAATAGTGTAATTTATAGTGAGATTTCCTATTTTCTTACTGCATTTTGCAAAGATTGTAACATTTCAATAGAAGATGATCAGTGGTGGGGTTTCAAGTGCAGCAGGTGCATAGCACTGAGGCCCACGACTGTAAGGCGCCTGGAATAAAAAGGTTCAGGGGAGAGGGACAGATCATTACTTTTATATATTTATAATGTGGTCACCAAATAAATGATCGGATCACCTACAAATATTTATGTGTTTTTATTGCCTCTATAGGCATCTACCTTGTATAGAGATTGCAAGAGGGGTCCTGCAAATGATTAGCTCCAAAACTGATTTGCATTCCTTGCTGCATTAAGGTACAAACCAAAAAAATAGTCTTCAGTGAACAGGAACTGCAGAGACCTTGTCATGTTTGTGCTCATAGCCAGCCTTATGCTATTAGGTTCTTTACACCCTGTTGCTCATTTTATGTTCCCTCACTTTCTCCCTTTCTTTCCCTTTTTTTCTACTCCATGATCCCTCTTCGCTCTCTAACCCATGGTTGCCTGCACTGCTTGTACAAAGCAAACTTTAATTAAATTGCTAATAAATAAAATAAAAAAAACATACTTTATAAACATACTAATGTAAGTTATAAAAATTCTGGGAGACAAGCTAATATTTTTAGCCGCCAGGATGACCTGGTGACAGGTATTTCTGGTACCATCCTCTAACCCTTTTTTCTCCCTCTATTTCTATTTGTACTTTCTCTACCATTCTATGTTTTGCCTTCCTTGTTACATCTGTCCCACTCCTCCAATCTGTGTGCCCTCTGTAAATGTCCTGTCTTCCTCACACTCCCCTTCCCTCTACTCTTTCTTTTCCTTCTTAGTCTTAGTCACCTCCTTCCCTATCTCCTAAGTGATTCCCCCTCTATCCCCTTCCATAGATACTTCAATACAATTTAGAGTGTAGGTGTTAATAGCATCTCTTTAAAGGATAGCTATATATTCACATATAATAGTTGTGAAACTGCGAATCGTCCCTCGCGAATTGAGGGAGACGCAGTTCTGGCCACAAATGCGGACCCTCGCAAAGCGAGGGGCCTCATTTGCAGAAGGTGGAGGCTCTACGGCGCCTCAGAAGCGGTTACAAACAGCCACAGAAGTGGGACTTTGAAAAAAAAACTATAACACGCAATGACTAAATACGGACTTAATAGCAAAGAGTAGAGGACAGGACAGATATCCTTTAATTGTTAGTGCACACCCTAGGCCCTCATAACAATATAGAGCAAAAAAAAGTGTATAAAACTTAACATTTATTTAATAATTTAAAAATATTGAAAAGTATTAAAATGTCGAAATTCTGACGAGATGGATTAGGTAGGAGAATAAGGAATTGTAAGGACTTCCTAGTTTAGGTATGAATTTGAAAGGTAAAGATAGGCCCTCTATCCTCTGGTCTAAAGTGATAATTGCATAAAGTGCATTAAGTGAACAAAGTGAACAAATTGCATACAGTGTAGTGGAATACTAGTGAGTAGCAATGACATAGGTCTGGGTCTGAGGCCTATGTATTTGCACCAATATGTATAACCACTAGCCTAATAAAAGTGACAAGTGCTTGTAATAATAAATGAGGCAATAGCACTTAAATATATTGCACCTTATTGTGATTTATATTGCTTTGATATAAAGTGTGTAGTGCCAATATTGATTCAATGAATAAATAAATAAATACAATGATATTGGATACAATAAATATAGTGCCAGTGTTAACTGAGGATAATAGGTTCTATCAATGCTTATATTGTGTCCTGTATTGTGAGGAACTTCCTTCCATTGCTGGAATAATTTAATTGTAATTATGTTTTCTCCTACACTATCTGAGGAGCCAAGGTGTCCAATTACACCCACATTATAGTATTGATTTTGTAGTCATTATTCGTATTTATCATTTTAAATGTGGAAGCTTTTTTTGGGTGATTCTTAGAGAAGTCAGTCTGTGTTTTGCCCGAGCACCTCAGCTCCAGACAACTTTCCGCGCGTCGCCTATGCGTCGGCGTGTGACGTCATAGAGCGGCGTCGCGGCGTTGTGCGTGCAACCCGACGCACGTTTCTAAGGATTTCATCAGGGGTTACCGGGAGAATGTCAGAGGAGCTATTTATGCTCCCTAGTTGCCATAGCAACCTCTAAATTTAAAATTTGTTTAAATGGTGATAATTTAAAATCATATAATTGTGATGCATATATATGGTGAGTTAGATTTGAAGAATAGAATATTGCATGATATTGGCTTCATTATACCACATAATCACCATTTAAACAAATTTTAAATTTAGAGGTTGCACTTTTTTTTGCTCTATATTGTTATGAGGGCCTAGGGTGTGCACTAACAATTAAAGGATATCTGTCCTGTCCTCTACTCTTTGCTATTCAGTCAATTATATCCTCAAGTAGCACCCCTTGCTTCTATCCCAGAACTTTTTTAATACCTTGAGCCACCTATCTTCCTCATTCTGTACCGTCTAAATACGGACTTATACAAAAAAATACGAGCAGCGGGACTTAAAAAAAAAAAAATTACGAACTCGCAAAAATACAAACTTAACGGACGAACCGCGCACAGTGAAAAACATAAAAAAACACAAAATACACACAAAAATAAAATAAAAAACATTACACACAGCAAGGGGGGACACCCAAGACGTTTGGGAGTCAGGTTGCACGCAAATTAAAGTCCAATTTACAGAGATTAGGCACTCGAAAATCCCCTAAGCAACAGAAAAAACGAAAACAAGGCTACACAACCCCTAAACCCGCAAAACACCGCCAAGCACATACGACTTTTACTCAAACCCATACAAGGTATAAAAAACACTATAAGCAAGGATGCAAAATCATCCACACCCGCGTACCACATAGACAATCTCCGCCATTTTACAACACTAACTTAAAGAATGCGGAACTACACAGCTACACAAACGGTTTGCGCTCGCGCACGCAGCCTATTTACACTACACACTGCACACATTGCTGACACTTACACCTCAGCTCAACAACACTGGAAATCTACATTGGATGCTGCAGGAACATCAAAACAGATTGTTAGCTCTTTAGCACAATGCTTGCTGCGTATATTAATTACAAATAGGTAAAGTATATTCATTTATGATTTCATTAATTAATGAATTATCATGAAAATATACATATACAAAAAAAACACCAGGGGAGAGGCTTGCAATAAGCGCCAAAAGGAGATCAGCGCAGACCTTACAATGAGCGCAAAAGCGACTCTGATAACAAAAAATACACCAACCGAGAGCCTCGCAATGAGCACCGAAGGATCTCAGAGGACCAAAACACTTACTGTCTGTGGCAAACAGCATTACCTGCCTTACAATTGTATTGCCCGGTAATTTTTGACGGGCAAGTCACTAGCATATATATAGAATATACTCTTTTAAAGAACTACATTTAAAAATAGGCAAAATTACTTATTCTCAGTCTCCCTTATTCCAGTCTCCCCCATCTCCTGAGTCATGTTCGGTCTCACTTATCCCAGTCTCCCCCATTTCCAGAGTTATTCTCGGTCTCCCTTATTCCAGTTTCCCCCATCCCCTGTTACTCCCAGTCTCCCCCCATTTATTGAGTTATTCTCAGTCTCCTTTATGCCATCCACTGTTATTCTTAGTCTCCCTTATCCAAGTCTCCCCCATCCCCTGAGTAGTACACATTCTCCCTTATCCCAGTCTTCTTACATTCCCCGAGTCATGCTAGATCTCCCTTATCCCAGTCTCCCCTCATTTCCTGAGTTATTCTCAATCTCCCTTATCCCAGTCTCCCCCCATTTCCTGAATTATTCTCATTCTCCCTTATCCCCTGATATTCTCAGTCTCCCTTATCCCAGTCACCCCCACTTCCTGAGTTATTTTCTCTCCCTTATCCCAGTCTCCCCCCCCCCCTGCTTAATACTCATTCTCCCTTATCCTAGTCTCTCCCCATCCTGAGTTCTTCTTAGTCTCCCTTACCCCAGTCTCCCCCCATTCCCAGAGTCATGCTTGGTCTCCCATACCCTGAGTAATGCTCAGTCTCTTTTATCCCAGTCTCCCCTCATTTCCTGGGTTTTACTCAGTCCCCCTTATCTCAGTCTCCCCCCATCCTGTGTTATTCTCAGTCTCCGTTATCCCAGTCTCCTCATCCCCTGAGTTTTTCTCAGTCTCCCTTATCCCAGTTTCCCCCATCCCCTGAGTTTTTCTCAGTCTCCCTAATCTCAGTCTCCCCCCATCCCCTGGTATTCTCAGTCTCCCTTATCACAGTCTCCCCCATCCCCTGTTATTCTCAGTCTTCCTTATCCCAGTCTCCCCATCCCCTGTTATGTTCAGTCTCCCTTATCCCAGTCTTTCCCCTTCACCTGGGTTTTACTCAGTCCCCGTATCCCAGTCTCCCCCATCCCATGTTATTCTCAGTCTCCCTTATCCCAGTCTCCCCCCATTCCCAGAGACATGCTTGGTCTCCCATACCCTGAGTCATGCTCAGTCTCTTTTATCCCAGTCTCCCCTCATTTCCTGGGTTTTACTCAGTCCCACTTATCTCAGTCTCCCCCCATCCCTTGTTATTCTCAGTCTCCCTTATCCCAGTCTCCCCCCATTCCCAGAGTCATGCTTGGTCTCCCATACCCTGAGTCATGCTCAGTCTCTTTTATGCCAGTCTCTCCTCATTTCCTGTGTTTTACTCAGTCACACTTATCTCAGTCTCCCCCCCATCCCGTGTTATTCTCAGTCTCCCTTATCCCAGTCTCCCCCATCCCCTGAGTTTTTCTCAGTCTCCCTTATCCCAGTCGCCCCCATCCCCTGTTATTCTCAGTCTCCCTAATCTCAGTCTCCCCCCATCCCCTGGTATTCTCAGTCTCCCTTATCCCAGTCTCCCCCATCCCATGTTATTCTCAGTCTCCCTTATCCCAGTCTCCCCCATCCCTTGTTATTCTTAGTCTCCCTTATCCTAATCTCCCCCATCCCCTGTTATTCTCAGTCCCCCTTATTCCAGTCTCCCCATCCCCTGTTATTCTCAGTCTCCCTTATCCCAGTCTCCCCCATCCCCTGTTATGCTCAGCCTCCTTTATCTCAGTCTCCCCCCATCACCTGTTATGCTCAGTCTTCTTTATCTCAGTCTCCCCATATCCTGTTATTCTCAGTCTCGTTTATCTCAGTCTCCCCCTCATCCCCAGATATTTTCAGTCTCCCTTATCCCAGTCTCCCCCATTCTCTGTTATTCTCAGTCTCCATTATTCCATCCACTGTTATTCTTAGTCTCCCTTATCCCAGTTTTCCCCCATCCCCTAAGTAGTACACGTTCTCCCTTATCCCAGTCTCTTCCCATCCTGAGTTCTTCTTAGTCTCTGTAACGGAACCCATCACTGTTTTACCCTGTTTTATGGTTATTTAATTCTTGGTTAAAATATGATCCTACTATTATACTGTATGTATGTTGGTTTATGCTCTGCAGAATATTAGCCCAGACTATTGCAGACCTTGGCATAATAGATAATCCTATTACAGAGACTCCTCATAAGATAAGGAAGTCTATTGTATAAAGTGTTTTCATTCTCAGACATAAGAACAAAGAAGGATGATCTAATCATTGTCCGATTGTATCAAAGTTGCCAGGTAGCCTCAGGGAGGTGTGACCCACCTATTGTCCCTCTATGTGTTTTGTGTGGCCAAATATGGGCATGTGTATTACCTGTGGCCAAAGAGATGTGTATATATATTTCTGCATATAACAAAATAAAGTCAGTATTCATTTGACTCCCAATTGCGTGTCGTCCAATATGGGAGGTCGGGGATGGTGAAACTATAGTGCCTCTTGGGTATTTTACCGTATACCAGCGGAGATAGTGGATTCGTGTTCCAACTCCATTACATTTGGTGGCAAGTGGCAGAATTGTTCCCACGGTCAGAAGGACAGCTATAGGAGACACCATTCCGTGGAGTACAAATTGAGGGCAACGCTAGTATCCGTACAGCGCCCCTGGCTACAGCAGGATGGAACCGGCTAGTTTTCGGACAGCGTTCCATGATGATGAGGAGGAGGCGGCCGCGGACTACAGGGATGCAGACAGAAAGGAACTCATGGAGGGAGACCGGGCAGCGGTTACAGTACCTCTTACGGACAGCACACAGACTGAGTTTGGAAGAGAACTCCAAAGCAGACTGGCCTTTTTCCCAGGTACGCTTCCCAAAAGAACCTTGGAATGGTTAATGACAGATGTCCACAAATACATAATGGAAAATCAGCGGGCACGGGGGCGGTCCATCTTGGGAGCTACTAACCCACCTCCCACCATTAACCCCCCCAGCACTGCATCCGGGTGGTGGGAACTACCAAACCCCTCCACGGTACATCAGGTGCCACACGTGTAACCAGCAGGGCCACATGCAGAGAGACTGTCCCAGAAACAGAACCCGCTCCACGTGGAATACTCCAACTAATTCCCCTCCCCAGCGACAGTGTGTACCCCAGGGAGCAGAAGGTGTCGTCCTTCCTCCCCAGCGACAGTGTGTACCCCAGGAAGCAGAAGGTGCCGTCCTTCCACCCCAGCGGCAGTGTGTACCCCAGGGAGCAGAAGGTGTCGTCCTTCCACCCCAGCGGCAGTGTGTACCCCAGGGAGCTGAAGGTGTCGTCCTTCCTCCCCAGCGACAGTGTGTACCCCAGGGAGCAGAAGGTGCCATCCTTCCTCCCCAGCGGCAGTGTGTACCCCAGGGGGCCGAAGGTGTCGTCCTTCCCCCCTAGCGGCAGTGTGTACCCCAGGGGGCCGAAGGTGTCGTCCTTCCCCCCCAGCGGCAGTGTGTACCCCAGGGAGCAGAAGGGGCCGTCCTTCCGCCCCAGCGGCAGTGTGTACCCCAGGGGGCCGAAGGTGTCGTCCTTCCCCCCCAGCGGCAGTGTGTACCCCAGGGAGCTGAAGGTGCCGTCCTTCCTCCCCAGCGGCAGTGTGTACCCCAGGGAGCTGAAGGTGTCATCCTTCCTCCCCAGCGACAGTGTGTACCCCAGGGAGCAGAAGGTGCCATCCTTCCTCCCCAGCGGCAGTGTGTACCCCAGGAGGCCGAAGGTGTCATCCTTCCCCCCCAGCGGCAGTGTGTACCCCAGGGGGCCGAAGGGGTCGTCCTTCCCCCCCAGCGGCAGTGTGAACCCCAGGGAGCTGAAGGTGTCGCCCTCTCCCCCCAGCGACAGCTTACCCTAACAAGGGGAGACACCAATCTCCCAGACGGCGCAGATGGGACCATGGTCTCTGTGCCTGACCTACCGGGATGCTGGACAGCCTGTCCAGATCCCCAACTACCCTCACTGGGACAACCGGAGGAGGGGGTAAGTACAAATTCCACTCCCCAGCTAACTCCTAATGTGGCCCCAGGGTTAACAGGAGAAATGTTAACCCCAACTGACCCCCACCTTTCCCTGGCTACTGAGCCGGAATATGTCCCAAGTGCCCCAGCAGAAGAGCTGACAGCGGGGCTGAGTGCAGTTGGCCTCTGCCCTCCCTTTGTCCCTTGTACAGAGCAGAATGTCCTGCAGGTTATACCAGCAGAAGAGCTGGCATCAGGGCAGAGTGCCGCTGGCCTCTGCCCCTCAAGTCCCCTCAGCGTGTTGCCCCATCACCACAGCGAAATATCCAGGTGCCTGGTTAGACTTCCCCCCAAAGGGGACTTATTGCCAGCCTCCTGCCCTGCGACTATGGCCCAGGGACATATTGCCCTTTAAAACCAGTATTCAGCCATACCAGAGTGTATGTCACTCATTCTGGCCCTTTAAATACAGGGGGGTTATTCGGTACTTGCCCTGTGGGAGCGGTGATACCCCAGAAAGCTATGCAATGGAGCCCATTCATATAATGAAAGACTATGGGAAAGACTTTAGCTACATGGCAATTGAACTGTGTGAATAGGATCTGAGCGCTATTCGGTAGTTTTGTGCGCTCAGATCCCAGCTATCTGGGGATATGTAAAATGTGAGTAAATGTGAATTGCAGTAATGCTGATGGGTTGTCAAACTAGAGAATTGACCAACAAATACTTTTGTCCGGACATCCCCAGGCCGATCCGTTGGGATCAGACCGTGTATGCCGGCTTATGGTCACGGGGGAGGTGTGTAACGGAACCAATCACTGTTTTACCCTGTTTTATGGTTATTTAATTCTTGGTTAAAATATGATCCTACTATTATACTGTATGTATGTTGGTTTATGCTCTGCAGAATATTTGCCCAGACTATTGCAGACCTTGGCATAATAGATAATCCTATTACAGAGACTCCTCATAAGATAGGGAAGTCTATTGTATAAAGTGTTTTCATTCTCAGACATAAGAACAAAGAAGGATGATCTAATCATTGTCTGATTGTATCAAAGTTGCCAGGTAGCCTCAGGGAGGTGTGACCCACCTATTGTCCCTCTATGTGTTTTGTGTGGCCAAATATGGGCATGTGTATTACCTGTGGCCAAAGAGATGTGTACCGTATATATATTTCTGCATATAACAAAATAAAGTCAGTATTCATTTGACTCCCAATTGCGTGTCGTCCAATATGGGAGGTCGGGGATGGTGAAACTATAGTGCCTCTTGGGTATTTTACCGTATACCAGCGGAGATAGTGGATTCGTGTTCCAACTCCATTACATTTGGTGGCAAGTGGCGGAATTGTTCCCACGGTCAGAAGGACAGCTATAGGAGACACCATTCCGTGGAGTACAAATTGAGGGCAACGCTAGTATCCGTACAGCGCCCCTGGCTACAGCAGGATGGAACCGGCTAGTTTTCGGACAGCGTTCCATGATGATGAGGAGGAGGCGGCCGCGGACTACAGGGATGCAGACAGAAAGGAACTCATGGAGGGAGACCGGGCAGCGGTTACAGTACCTCTTACGGACAGCACACAGACTGAGTTTGGAAGAGAACTCCAAAGCAGACTGGCCTTTTTCCCAGGTACGCTTCCCAAAAGAACCTTGGAATGGTTAATGACAGATGTCCACAAATACATAATGGAAAATCAGCGGGCACGGGGGCGGTCCATCTTGGGAGCTACTAACCCACCTCCCACCATTAACCCCCCCAGCACTGCGTCCGGGTGGTGGGAACTACCAAACCCCTCCACGGTACATCAGGTGCCACACGTGTAACCAGCAGGGCCACATGCAGAGAGACTGTCCCAGAAACAGAACCCGCTCCACGTGGAATACTCCAACTAATTCCCCTCCCCAGCGACAGTGTGTACCCCAGGGAGCAGAAGGTGTCGTCCTTCCTCCCCAGCGACAGTGTGTACCCCAGGAAGCAGAAGGTGCCGTCCTTCCACCCCAGCGGCAGTGTGTACCCCAGGGAGCAGAAGGTGTCGTCCTTCCACCCCAGCGGCAGTGTGTACCCCAGGGAGCTGAAGGTGTCGTCCTTCCTCCCCAGCGACAGTGTGTACCCCAGGGAGCAGAAGGTGCCATCCTTCCTCCCCAGCGGCAGTGTGTACCCCAGGGGGCCGAAGGTGTCGTCCTTCCCCCCTAGCGGCAGTGTGTACCCCAGGGGGCCGAAGGTGTCGTCCTTCCCCCCCAGCGGCAGTGTGTACCCCAGGGAGCAGAAGGGGCCGTCCTTCCTCCCCAGCGGCAGTGTGTACCCCAGGGGGCCGAAGGTGTCGTCCTTCCCCCCCAGCGGCAGTGTGTACTCCAGGGAGCTGAAGGTGCCGTCCTTCCTCCCCAGCGGCAGTGTGTACCCCAGGGAGCTGAAGGTGTCATCCTTCCTCCCCAGCGACAGTGTGTACCCCAGGGAGCAGAAGGTGCCATCCTTCCTCCCCAGCGGCAGTGTGTACCCCAGGAGGCCGAAGGTGTCATCCTTCCCCCCCAGCGGCAGTGTGTACCCCAGGGGGCCGAAGGGGTCGTCCTTCCCCCCCAGCGGCAGTGTGAACCCCAGGGAGCTGAAGGTGTCGCCCTCTCCCCCCAGCGACAGCTTACCCTAACAAGGGGAGACACCAATCTCCCAGACGGCGCAGATGGGACCATGGTCTCTGTGCCTGACCTACCGGGATGCTGGACAGCCTGTCCAGATCCCCAACTACCCTCACTGGGACAACCGGAGGAGGGGGTAAGTACAAATTCCACTCCCCAGCTAACTCCTAATGTGGCCCCAGGGTTAACAGGAGAAATGTTAACCCCAACTGACCCCCACCTTTCCCTGGCTACTGAGCCGGAATATGTCCCAAGTGCCCCAGCAGAAGAGCTGACAGCGGGGCTGAGTGCAGTTGGCCTCTGCCCTCCCTTTGTCCCTTGTACAGAGCAGAATGTCCTGCAGGTTATACCAGCAGAAGAGCTGGCATCAGGGCAGAGTGCCGCTGGCCTCTGCCCCTCAAGTCCCCTCAGCGTGTTGCCCCATCACCACAGCGAAATATCCAGGTGCCTGGTTAGACTTCCCCCCAAAGGGGACTTATTGCCAGCCTCCTGCCCTGCGACTATGGCCCAGGGACATATTGCCCTTTAAAACCAGTATTCAGCCATACCAGAGTGTATGTCACTCATTCTGGCCCTTTAAATACAGGGGGGTTATTCGGTACTTGCCCTGTGGGAGCGGTGATACCCCAGAAAGCTATGCAATGGAGCCCATTCATATAATGAAAGACTATGGGAAAGACTTTAGCTACATGGCAATTGAACTGTGTGAATAGGATCTGAGCGCTATTCGGTAGTTTTGTGCGCTCAGATCCCAGCTATCTGGGGATATGTAAAATGTGAGTAAATGTGAATTGCAGTAATGCTGATGGGTTGTCAAACTAGAGAATTGACCAACAAATACTTTTGTCCGGACATCCCCAGGCCGATCCGTTGGGATCAGACCGTGTATGCCGGCTTATGGTCACGGGGGAGGTGTGTAACGGAACCGATCACTGTTTTACCCTGTTTTATGGTTATTTAATTCTTGGTTAAAATATGATCCTACTATTATACTGTATGTATGTTGGTTTATGCTCTGCAGAATATTTGCCCAGACTATTGCAGACCTTGGCATAATAGATAATCCTATTACAGAGACTCCTCATAAGATAGGGAAGTCTATTGTATAAAGTGTTTTCATTCTCAGACATAAGAACAAAGAAGGATGATCTAATCATTGTCTGATTGTATCAAAGTTGCCAGGTAGCCTCAGGGAGGTGTGACCCACCTATTGTCCCTCTATGTGTTTTGTGTGGCCAAATATGGGCATGTGTATTACCTGTGGCCAAAGAGATGTGTATATATATTTCTGCATATAACAAAATAAAGTCAGTATTCATTTGACTCCCAATTGCGTGTCGTCCAATATGGGAGGTCGGGGATGGTGAAACTGTAGTGCCTCTTGGGTATTTTACCGTATACCAGCGGAGATAGTGGATTTGTGTTCCAACTCCGTTACAGTCTCCCTTATCCCAGTCTTCACCCATTCCATGAGTCATGCTAGGTCTCCCTTATTCCAGTCTCCCGTCATTTCCTGAGTTATTCTCAAACCCCCTTATCCCCTGATATTCTCAGTGTCCCTTATACCAGTCTCACCCATCCCCTGGGTCATGCTCAGTATCCCTTATCCCAGTCTCCCCCATTTCCTGAGTTATTTTCTCTCCCTTATTCCAGTCTCCCCCCCCCCATCCCCTGCTTAATACTCATTCTCCCTTATCCTAGTCTCTCCCCATCCTGAGTTCTTCTTAGTCTCCCTTATCCCAGTCTCCCCCATTCCCAGAGTCATGCTTGGTCTCCCATACCCTGAGTCATGCTCAGTCTCTTTTATCCGAGTCTCCCCTCATTTCCTGGGTTTTACTCAGTCAACCTTATCTCAGTCTCCCCCCATCCCGTGTTATTATTCTCAGTCTCCCTTATCCCAGTCTCCCCCATTCCCTGTTATTCACAGTCTCTCTTATCCCAGTTTCCCCCATCCCCTGAGTTTGTCTCAGTCTCCCTAATCTCAGTCTCCCCCCATCCCTTGGTATTCTCAGTCTCCCTTATCACAGTCTCCCCCATCCCCTGTTATTCTCAGTCTTCCTTATCCCAGTCTCCCCATCCCCTGTTATGTTCAGTCTCCCTTATCCCAGTCTTTCCCCTTCACCTGGGTTTTACTCAGTCCCCTTATCCCAGTCGCCCCCATCCCCTGTTATTCTCAGTCTCCCTAATCTCAGTCTCCCCCCATCCCTTGGTATTCTCAGTCTCCCTTATCACAGTCTCCCCCATCCCCTGTTATTCTCAGTCTTCCTTATCCCAGTCTCCCCATCCCCTGTTATGTTCAGTCTCCCTTATCCCAGTCTTTCCCCTTCACCTGGGTTTTACTCAGTCCCCTTATCCCAGTCTCCCCCATTCCATGTTATTCTCAGTCTCCCTTATCCCAGTCTCCCCCCATTCCCAGAGTCATGCTTGGTCTCCCATACCCTGAGTTATGCTCAGTCTCTTTTATGCCAGTCTCTCCTCATTTCCTGGGTTTTACTCAGTCACGCTCATCTCAGTCTCCCCCCCCATCCCGTGTTATTCTCAGTCTCCCTTATCCCAGTCTCCCCCCTCCCCTGAGTTTTTCTCAGTCTCCCTTATCCCAGTCTCCCTCCATCCCCTGTTATTCTCAGTCTCCCTAATCTCAGTCTCCCCCCATCCCCTGGTATTCTCAGTCTCCCTTATCACAGTCTCCCCATCCCCTGTTATGTTCAGTCTCCCTTATCCCAGTCTTTCCCCTTCACCTGGGTTTTACTCAGTCCCCTTATCCCAGTCTCCCCCATCCCATGTTATTCTCAGTCTCCCTTATCCCAGTCTCCCCCATCCCTGTTATTCTCAGTCTCCCTTATCCTATTCTCAGTCTCCCTTATCCTAATCTCCCCCATCCCCTGTTATTCTCAGTCTCCCTTATCCCAGTCTCCCCCATCCCCTGTTATGCTGTTATGCTCAGCCTCCTTTATATCAGTCTCCCCCATCCCCTGTTATTCTCAGTCCCCCTTATTCCAGTCTCCCCCATCCTGTGTTATTCTCAGTCTCCCTTATCCCAGTCTCCCCCATCCCCTGTTATGCTCAGTCCCACTTATTCCAGTCTCCCCCATCCCCTGTTATGCTCAGTCTCCTTTATCTCAGTCTCCCCTATCCCCTGTTATGCTCAGTCTCCTTTATCTCAGTCTCCCCCATATCCTGTTATTCTCAGTCTCCTTTATCTCAGTCTCCCCCCATCCCCAGTTATTCTCAGTCTCCTTTATCTCAGTCTCCCCCCCATCCCCAGTTATTCTCAGTCTCCTTTATCTCAGTCTCCCCACATCCCGTGTTATTATTCTCAGTCTCCCTTATCCCAGTCTCCCCCATCCCCTGTTATTCACAGTCTCCCTTATCCCAGTTTCCCCCATCCCCTGGTATTCTCAGTCTCCCTTATCACAGTCTCCCCATCCCCTGTTATGTTCAGTCTCCCTTATCCCAGTCTTTCCCCTTCACCTGGGTTTTACTCAGTCCCCTTATCCCAGTCTCCCCCATCCCATGTTATTCTCAGTCTCCCTTATCCCAGTCTCTCCCATTCCCTGTTATTCTCAGTCTCCCTTATCCTAATCTCCCCCATCCCCTGTTATTCTCAGTCTCCCTTATCCCAGTCTCCCCCATCCCCTGTTATGCTCAGCCTCCTTTATCTCAGTCTCCCCCATCCCCTGTTATTCTCAGTCCCCCTTATTCCAGTCTCCCCCATCCCGTGTTATTCTCAGTCTCCCTTATCCCAGTCTCCCCCATCCCCTGTTATGCTCAGTCCCACTTATTCCAGTCTCCCCCATCCCCTGTTATGCTCAGTCTCCTTTATCTCAGTCTCCCCTATCCCCTGTTATGCTCAGTCTCCTTTATCTCAGTCTCCCCCTATCCCCTGTTATGCTCAGTCTCCTTTATCTCAGTCTCCCCCATATCCTGTTATTCTCAGTCTCCTTTATCTCAGTCTCCCCCCATCCCCAGTTATTCTCAGTCTCCTTTATCTCAGTCTCCCCCCCATCCCCAGTTATTCTCAGTCTCCTTTATCTCAGTCTCCCCACATCCCGTGTTATTATTCTCAGTCTCCCTTATCCCAGTCTCCCCCATCCCCTGTTATTCACAGTCTCCCTTATCCCAGTTTCCCCCATCCCCTGAGTTTTTCTCAGTCTCCCCCCATCCCCTGGTATTCTCAGTCTCCCTTATCACAGTCTCCCCCATCCCCTGTTATTCTCAGTCTTCCTTATCCCAGTCTCCCCATCCCCTGTTATGTTCAGTCTCCCTTATCCCAGTCTTCACCCATTCCCTGAGTCATGCTAGGTCTCCCTTATTCCAGTCTCCTGTCATTTCCTGAGTTATTCTCAAACACCCTTATCCCCTGATATTCTCAGTGTCCCTTATACCAGTCTCACCCATCCCCTGGGTCATGCTCAGTATCCCTTATCCCAGTCTCCCCCATTTCCTGAGTTATTTTCTCTCCCTTATTCCAGTCTCCCCCCCCCCCCCATCCCCTGCTTAATACTCATTCTCCCTTATCCTAGTCTCTCCCCATCCTGAGTTCTTCTTAGTCTCCCTTATCCCAGTCTCCCCCATTCCCAGAGTCATGCTTGGTCTCCCATACCCTGAGTCATGCTCAGTCTCTTTTATGCCAGTCTCTCCTCATTTCCTGGGTTTTACTCAGTCACGCTCATCTCAGTCTCCCCCCCATCCCGTGTTATTCTCAGTCTCCCTTATCCCAGTCTCCCCCCTCCCCTGAGTTTTTCTCAGTCTCCCTTATCCCAGTCTCCCTCCATCCCCTGTTATTCTCAGTCTCCCTAATCTCAGTCTCCCCCCATCCCCTGGTATTCTCAGTCTCCCTTATCACAGTCTCCCCATCCCCTGTTATTCTCAGTCTCCCTTATCCCAGTCTCCCCCATCCCATGTTATTCTCAGTCTCCCTTATCCCAGTCTCCCCCATCCCCTGTTATTCTCAGTCTCCCTTATCCTAATCTCCCCCATCCCCTGTTATTCTCAGTCTCCCTTATCCCAGTCTCCCCCATCCCCTGTTATGCTCAGCCTCCTTTATATCAGTCTCCCCCATCCCCTGTTATTCTCAGTCCCCCTTATTCCAGTCTCCCCCATCCTGTGTTATTCTCAGTCTCCCTTATCCCAGTCTCCCCCATCCCCTGTTATGCTCAGTCCCACTTATTCCAGTCTCCCCCATCCCCTGTTATGCTCAGTCTCCTTTATCTCAGTCTCCCCTATCCCCTGTTATGCTCAGTCTCCTTTATCTCAGTCTCCCCCATATCCTGTTATTCTCAGTCTCCTTTATCTCAGTCTCCCCCCATCCCCAGTTATTCTCAGTCTCCTTTATCTCAGTCTCCCCCCCATCCCCAGTTATTCTCAGTCTCCTTTATCTCAGTCTCCCCACATCCCGTGTTATTATTCTCAGTCTCCCTTATCCCAGTCTCCCCCATCCCCTGTTATTCACAGTCTCCCTTATCCCAGTTTCCCCCATCCCCTGGTATTCTCAGTCTCCCTTATCACAGTCTCCCCATCCCCTGTTATGTTCAGTCTCCCTTATCCCAGTCTTTCCCCTTCACCTGGGTTTTACTCAGTCCCCTTATCCCAGTCTCCCCCATCCCATGTTATTCTCAGTCTCCCTTATCCCAGTCTCTCCCATCCCCTGTTATTCTCAGTCTCCCTTATCCTAATCTCCCCCATCCCCTGTTATTCTCAGTCTCCCTTATCCCAGTCTCCCCCATCCCGTGTTATGCTCAGCCTCCTTTATATCAGTCTCCCCCATCCCCTGTTATGCTCAGTCCCACTTATTCCAGTCTCCCCCATCCCCTGTTATGCTCAGTCTCCTTTATCTCAGTCTCCCCTATCCCCTGTTATGCTCAGTCTCCTTTATCTCAGTCTCCCCCTATCCCCTGTTATGCTCAGTCTCCTTTATCTCAGTCTCCCCCATATCCTGTTATTCTCAGTCTCCTTTATCTCAGTCTCCCCCCATCCCCAGTTATTCTCAGTCTCCTTTATCTCAGTCTCCCCCCCATCCCCAGTTATTCTCAGTCTCCTTTATCTCAGTCTCCCCACATCCCGTGTTATTATTCTCAGTCTCCCTTATCCCAGTCTCCCCCATCCCCTGTTATTCACAGTCTCCCTTATCCCAGTTTCCCCCATCCCCTGAGTTTTTCTCAGTCTCCCCCCATCCCCTGGTATTCTCAGTCTCCCTTATCACAGTCTCCCCCATCCCCTGTTATTCTCAGTCTTCCTTATCCCAGTCTCCCCCATCCCATGTTATTCTCAGTCTCCCTTATCCCAGTCTCCCCCATCCCATGTTATTCTCAGTCTCCCTTATCCTAATCTCCCCCATCCCCTGTTATTCTCAGTCTCCCTTATCCCAGTCCCCCCCATCCCCTGTTATGCTCAGCCTCCTTTATCTCAGTCTCCCCCATCCCCTGTTATTCTCAGTCCCCCTTATTCCAGTCTCCCCCATCCCCTGTTATTCTCAGTCGCCCTTATCCCAGTCTCCCCCATCCCCTGTTATGCTCAGTCCCACTTATTCCAGTCTCCCCCATACCCTGTTATGCTCAGTCTCCTTTATCTCAGTCTCCCCCATCCCCTGTTATGCTCAGTCTCCTTTATCTCAGTCTCCCCCTATCCCCTGTTATGCTCAGTCTCCTTTATCTCAGTCTCCCCCATATCCTGTTATTCTCAGTCTCCTTTATCTCAGTCTCCCCCCCATCCCCAGTTATTCTCAGTCTCCTTTATCTCAGTCTCCCCTCATCCCCAGTTATTCTCAGTCTCCCTTATCCCAATCTCCCTCATCCCCTGAGTTTTTCTCAGTCTCCTTTATCCCAGTTTTTCCCCTGTCCCCTGCATTGAATTCCCAGTTTCTTCCCAAATCCTCGAGTTAATCTTTACTTTGCTCCCAGCCCATGTCAGTGAGGTGTGAGCAGGGCTGGGCCAGTTATTTATCACGTATGTGCCACAGATCACTGGCCGGCCGTGGTGTAATCTCCTATAATGCTTAGATGGTACAGTCAGTTCTTGTTCTCTATTGCTCTGGTTTTGGGGGACCCCTCTGGCTGCATCAAGGTGAACCCCTGCAAGTGTCTAATGAAGGATGGCTCAGGGGTCATCAACCTGGCGGCCCTGGGGGATTCTGAGGAATTCCTAATAAGGAATCAGAGGGTCCAACTACGGGCAGGAGACAGCAAGTTGGAGGATTTTGCCACTTTCAGTCCCTGCAAGTCATTCAGTGAACCTGCGGGACTAGTGAACTGCTCACACGTGGCGGTGTGTGTCATGACCAGGTATTATGTGTGTGGTAACCAAACAAGAATCAAAAGATCCCATCTAATCTGTCCTTACTATCTTCTTAAAAGCTTGGCTTAAGAAATCCTCGGGAGGGCCTAATGCTTAACCCAAGTACACCTGAATTCCTTTACTATATTTTTCCAAATTACTTTTGCTTGAAGACTGTATACTAACCTATGTGAAAAGTAGTATGTGTTCACTTTAACACTAATGACGCTGTTACCTATGCTCTCCTCCCACTAACTAACCTGCTGTTTCTATGCATTAGAAGTTTCCAGACTTCCTCCTTTTTAAATATTTCCTGTTGTTAAATTAAGGGTAATGGTAAAAACAAGTTGAAAATAATTCATTAAGTTATTTTCTCAAAACAAAACCCAATTTAAGCACCTTGCATGTTTTAAAGGGACTGTTACCAAAAAACTTTGGGCGCTATTCTATTGGCGAATTTGTGAATTTATACACACTTAAAATTGCCCTTAATATTGCCACATATTCTATTAGCTACTCGCAATCCGATTACAAGTCCCCCGCTCACAATCACTACGGGCCAGCCAAAGATGCAAACAGTCTCCAAATTTACGGGTTACGGCTATTAAATCATCCCCGTAACGTAGCTCTCAGCGGACTTGCATGTTAAGACGCAGGACGGACAAGAATAGGTTACGTGTTGAGCAACGTTGAACTTCGTGGACGTAAATCCTTTGATCCGTCAAGAACGTAACCGCTACGTTTTCAATTTAGCTATTAAATTGCAACGTAGTCACTCGCGAGCAAGCACGTAACACGCAAATGGAGCCCAAAGGCCAACGTGTGCTCGAGAGCACCCACAAGGGGGGAAAGATCCAATACGTAGCACTTAAAAATCAAATAAAAACACACTACTGTACTAATATTGAAAGGGAAATGGATGTCAGGTCTTAGAATTACAGCACAACATTGTCAAGCCCGCAAATCGGCTCCGAAAAATTGTTGATTTCATATATCTTTATTGTGTTATATCGATCCCATGAATCAATGTGTTAATACATATATTGTAACTGGCATGTGATAGAATATCATATTTACTGCTTTATTATTATTGCATTGTGACTGGAATATGGGTTCACTCGTAGCTCATAATTGAACCCAGTAAGACTTTGAAATCCATCCTCCATTTTCTTGTGACTCAATGATGACAATCTCTGTTGCCATTGGCTGCATCTAAACCCGTAACTACGTGCTTGCTTAATTGTTTGCGTTCTAGCCCGCAACTCCGACAGCAGAGAACTGGTTTAAGATTTAGCATCTCTAGCTTGTAACTCGCAGCACTTCTAATTTAATAGCAACGTAAAACGTCCAAATTTCCAGCACGCAGCCGTTACGAGCTATACATTGGACTTAAGAGGCTCCAATTTAATGAAGCTGAAAATCGGCCTTAGACCTTCATTAGTTTTAGCAAAGCTTGAATATTACAAGCGCTAAATAATTAAAGTTACACAAAATCCATATTCTATTAGACCTGGAGCTCAAGATCACAAATAAAGTCTGACCCGCAAATGAAAAAGTATCACATTTCTGTCAAAAATATTAAGAGTACTAAATACTCACAAAGGCTCCTTCAATGGCTTATTAGAGCCGTAGCAGCAATTAAACACACAATACTATACTATAAAAGCACGGGAAGGCATGAAAAGACATTAGAATTAAATGCACAACAATCGCAAACCCACAAATTATTATTTTTAATTGTTATTTCGAGTAATATTGAACCTGAGACTCAAGGGGTTAATACATATCATGAAACCCACATGGACTAGAAGAGATGACCTAATGCATTTTATGGATTGCTAGATTGCGAGTCCGATCGGCAAATATTACTTATTGTCACTAATTAACCTGTAGCCTCCGATTGCAGATTACGTGTAACTTCCATGTTTTACTGACATCATGATGACCGTCTCATTTACTATTTACTATGTCTAAGAATTAAATTACGGGCTTGCTTAAATATTGTCAGCTCAAAAGATTACGCCCCCTGAAATCCTACTTAAAAAAGTGGGGTTTATGAGTTTAGGCTTAAGGAGGTAAATTGCGAGCTTCAGTCAGGATGCATCTAAACATTAAATAATTGCAGCCAAAATCACGGGTTAGAGTCATTTACAGGCTTCTAATAGAAGAGGGCTCTTTGTTTTTATTTTATGCTATTCTTAAAGAGCATGAAAAACATTATACTAGCCATTTCCCTAAATTATAGCATTCACAGTATTGTATATGCTGCATTTGTATACTAGTTTGTATCACAGTCAGCCACACATTAGCATAAAGGAGCAGCAAAACAATAATTAATATCTCACAAGTGATTTACTATAGAGAAAATGGATAATACAATGTATAGTGAGTTTTTAATGGTAACCAACTTGTTAAGGTGATTTATTTTTTAATTCCACTGAAACATGTTTTTATTTTTAGGAATCCCTTGTCCCCCAGGAGTGTTCCCCAATATGTGGCATTCGGTTTGCATGAAGATAATGAATTTTCTTACAGCAATGAGAGCAAAATTTTGTCTGTCACCTACCCAGGTAAGAAGTACATTTAGCTAGGGGTGTATGAGTCTGTGATATCTGTCAGGGGATAAGAGCGCCAAAATATCCTGATAAGTGAGTGAATAATAGGAGTAGGAGTATGGCTTAAGTATAGCGAGAGGCCAGGAGCTTCTAATCTGTAGTGTAGAGAGAGGCCTGGAGTGTCTCTGGTCTGCAAAATCTGTGTGTATAGTGAGAGGACAGGAGTGTGACTAATCTGCAGTATAGAGAGTGGCCAGGACTGTGTATAATCTGTAGTATATGTGTGTATAGTGAGAGGCCAGGAGTGTGTCTAATCTGTAGTATATGTGTACATAGAGAAATGCCAGGAGTGTGTCTAATCTACAGTATATGTGTGCAAAAAAGCAGGGGCGGCTGGTGCATAGGGCCAAATGGGCAGGTGCCCCACCAAAGAATGACCAATCACTTAAATATTATATTTTAAATTTATATAGATTATACAATTTAATTATATCTGTATATCAGCTTTCATGTCTTCTTTCATATGATTTTGTTAAAAATATGCATATATCACTTTAAACTAACCCTTTGTGTGCCTTCCTCCTTCTTGCCTGGTCTCTCTCCCTAGTGCTGTACTTCTAGATCATATTACTGTGTGAGCATTGGGCTGTAATGCTCCAACTTGAATATTAATTCACTATGCTACAATTGTATCAATTTTCCTGACTAACAGCTTGCAGCATTAGTGAATCAGTGCTGCAGGCTGTCTGGTTGTTATGTTCATCCCCTCTGAAGGCCTATTGTTATGATATGACATCAGGAAGGCTTTAATAAACTTTTTACTGATCTTGGTGTGGTGATTCTACCCAACATCATCAACCAAGTAAGTTTGCACAGGCAGTATTACTGGAGGGGATTGCCAGTTCCTTCTCCAGTGGAACTGACTTGGATTAGAACCCAGGTCAATAGCTGTTGAAGTACAGAGCTCTAACCCTCTGCACCACCAGCAATGCCCCAATTCTTATATATACATCTATGTATGTATTATCTGTCCCTGTACTCTCTATGGTGGATGCTTCTCTTCTACACTAAATAGTATTCCTATAGACACACGGGAGGAGGTGGAGGAGGGAGGACTTAGAGGGGGGGAAGAGACACAGGGGAGGTAGATGGGGGAAAGAAATACAAGGGGGGTAGGGGGAAGAGACACAGTGGAGGAAGAGGAGGGGGAGAGACAGAGAGGAGGAGGGAGAGGGGGAAAAGACACAGAGGAGGGGGGAGATGGGGAAAGGAAACACAAGGATGGCAGGGGGAAGAGACACAAGGAAGGGAGAGGAGGGGGGAGAGACACAGGGAAGAGACACAGGGAAGAGACACAGAGGATTGTGATGAGGAAGGAAACACAAGGGAGGGAGAGAAGGGGGAGAGACACAGAGGAGGGGGGAAGAGACACAGGGGAGGGGGGAGGGGGGAAGAGACACAGACGAAAGTTGAGAGGGGGCAAAGAGACACAGAGGAGGGGGGAAAGAGACACAGAGGAGAGGGGAAGAGACACAAAGGAAGGTGGGAGAGGCTCGCAATGAGCGACAAAGGCGTTCATTGCGAGGCGCGTGATGAGCACCAAAGGCCCTCATCGCAAGACCAGTAAAGTAGAGGGGGGGAGAGGTAGAGGGGGGAGAGGCTCACAATGAGTGCCAAAGGCGCTCATCACAAGGCCAGTGAAGTAGAAGGGGGGAGAGGTAGAGAGGGTGAAGATGCTCGCAATGAGTGTCAAAGGCGCTCATTGCAAAGCGAGTGATGAGCGCCAAAGGCCAAAGGCGCTCATCACAAGGCCAGTAAAGTAGCCGGGGGAGAGGCTCGCAATGGTCCTGCTTGGCGTAATGTGGGGTTTTAAGGTCCGTTTGGGGCCTACATGGTCACGCTTGGTGTAATGTGGGTTTCTAAGGTCCGGTTGGGGCCTATATGGTCCAGCTTGGTATTTTAAGGTTTTAAAGGTCCGGTTGGGTCCTATATAGTCTCCCTTGGTGTAATGTGGGTTTTAAGGTCCGGTTGGGGCCTATATGGTCCAGCTTGGTGTAATATGGATTTTGAAGGCCCGGTTGGAGCCTATATAGTCCCTCTTGGTATTTTAAGGTTAGGGCCTATATGGTCCCGCTCGGTGTAATGTGGGTTTTTAAGGTCCGGTTATGGCTTATATGGTCCCGCTTGGTGTAATGTGGGTTTATAAGGTCCGGTTTGGGCCTATTTGGTCCTGCTTGGTGTAATGTGGGTTTTTAAGGTCCGGTTCGGGACTATATGGTCCAGCTTGGTGTAATGTGGATTTTGAAGGTCCAGTTGGGGCCTATATGGTCCCTCTTGGTATTTTAAGGTTAGGACCTATATGGTCCTGCTTGGTGTAATGTGGGTTTTTAAGGTCCGTTTGGGGCTTATATGGTCCCGCTTGGTGTTATGTGGGTTTTTAAGGTCCGGTTGGGCCTATTTGGTCCTGCTTGGTGTAATGTGGGTTTTTAAGGTCCAGTTGGGGAGTATATAGTCCAGCTTGGTGTAATGTGGATTTTGAAGGCCCGGTTGGGGACTATATGATCCAGCTTGGTGTAATGTGGGTTTTTAAGGTCCGGTTGGGGCCTAAATGGTCCCGCTTGGTGTAATGTGGTTTTTTAAGGTCCGGTTTGGGCCTATTTGGTCCTGCTTGGTGTAATGTGGGTTTTTAAGGTCCGGTTGGGGACTATATGATCCAGCTTGGTGTAATGTGGATTTTGAAGGTCCGGTTGGGGCCTATATGGTCCCTCTTGGTATTTTAAGGTTAGGGCCTATATGGTCCCGCTTGGTGTAATGTGGGTTTTTAAAGGTACGGTTGGGGCCTATATGGTCCCGCTTGGTGTAATGTGGGTTTTTAAGGTCCGGTTGGGGCCTAAATGGTCCCGCTTGGTGTAATGTGGTTTTTTAAGGTCCGATTTGGGCCTATTTGGTCCTGCTTGGTGTAATGTGGGTTTTTAAGGTCCGGTTGGGGACTATATGGTCCAGCTTGGTGTAATGTGGGTTTTTAAGGTCCGGTTGGGGCCTATATGGTCCCTCTTGGTATTTTAAGGTTAGGGCCTATATGGTCCCGCTTGGTGTAATGTGGGTTTTTAAGGTCCGGTTGGGGTCTATATGGTCCCGCTTGGTGTAATGTGGATTTTGAAGGCCCGGTTGGGCACTATATGGTCCAGCTTGTTGTAATGTGGGTTTTTAAGGTCCGGTTGGGACCTATATGGTCCCTCTTGGTATTTTAAGGTTAGCACCTATATGGTCCCGCTTGGTGTAATGTGGGTTTTTAAGGTCCGGTTGGGGCCTATATGGTCCCACTTGGTGTAATGTGAGTTTTTAAGGTCCGGTTTGGGCCTATATGGTCCAACTTGTTGTAATGTGGGTTTTTAAGGTCCGGTTGGGGCTTATATGGTCCCGCTTGGTGTAATGTCGGTTTTTAAGGTCCGGTTGGGCCTATTTGGTCCCGTTTGGTGTAATGTGGGTTTTTAAGGTCCGGTTGGGGACTGTATGGTCCCGCTTGGTGTAATGTGGGTTTTTAAGGTCCGGTTTGGGCCTATATGGTCCAGCTTGGTGTAATGTAGATTTTGAAGGCCCGGTTGGGGACTTTATGGTCCAGCTTGGTGTAATGTGGGTTTTTAAGGTCCGGTTTGGGCCTATAAGGTCCCGCTTGGTGTAATATGGGTTTTAAAGGTCTGGTTGGGGTCTATATGGTCCCGCTTGGTGTCATGTGGGTTTTTAAGGTCCGGTTGGGAACTATATGGTCCAGCTTGGTGTGATGTGGATTTTGAAGGTCCAGTTGGGGCCTATATAGTCCTGCTTGGTATTTTAGTTTTTTTTAGGTACGGTTTGGGCCTATATAGTCCTGATCGGTGTAATGTGGGTTTTTAATGTCCGGTTGTGCCCTATATAGTCCTGCTTGGTATTTTATGTTTTTTTAGGTACAGTTTGGGCCTATATAGTCCTGCTTGGTGTAATGTCGGTTTTTAAGGTCCGGTTGTGGCCTTCATAGTCCCGCTTTGTATAATATGGTTTTTTTAGGTATGGTTGGGGCCTAGATAGTCTTGCTTGGTTTCATAAGTGTTTTTAAGAACGGTTGGGGTCTTGCACTCTCTGATTTGTTTGCTTGTTTGATATCATGCCCAGGTCCAAAAACTCTGCGGCTGCAGACTATTTTTGACTACTACACTTGAAGACACCCCGAGAGGAGAGTCAACTTTTGGTGAGTGTCATTGCATTCATGCAGAAGAGAAATGTTATTATTTGGCTCAACCTCAAGATTCTAAAACGTTTTAACAGTATAAAAAAAATCAGTAGGTGGAGCTTATTTCAATGAGTGGGGCAAGTATAAGGTCATTGGGCAGTGCATATAATGGTCAATATGACGACATGGGAGGAATTTAAACTGGGTGAGGGGAGGAGCCAATTTTTGCTCTGGCGCTGCTCCATCTTGAAAGTTCACCGGTCGCCACTGGCAAAGAGAGAGGCCAGGAGTGTGTCTAATCTGTAGTATATGTGTGCAAAGAGAGAGGCCAGGAGTGTGTCTAATCTGTTGTATATGTGTGCAAAGAGAGAGGCCAGGCGTGTGTCTAATGTGTACTATATGTGTACATAGAGAGAGGCCAGGAGTGTGTCTAATGTGTAGTATAGAGAGAGGCCAGGACTGTGCGTAATCTGTAGTATATGTGTGTATAGTGAGAGTCCAGGAGTGTGTCTAATCTGAATGTGTATAGAGAGAGGCCACTGTCTAATCTGAATGTGTATAGAGAGAGGCCAATGTCTAATCTGAATGTGTGTGTACAGGGAGTGCAGAATTATTAGGCAAGTTGTATTTTTGAGGATTAATTTTATTATTGAACAACAACCATGTTCTCAATGAACCCAAAAAACTCATTAATATCAAAGCTGAATATTTTTGGAAGTAGTTTTTAGTTTGTTTTTAGTTTTAGCTATTTTAGGGGGATATCTGTGTGTGCAGGTGACTATTACTGTGCATAATTATTAGGCAACTTAACAAAAAACAAATATATACCCATTTCAATTATTTATTTTTATAAGTGAAACCAATATAACATCTCAACATTCACAAATATACATTTCTGACATTCAAAAACAAAACAAAAACAAATCAGTGACCAATATAGCCACCTTTCTTTGCAAGGACACTCAAAAGCCTGCCATCCATGGATTCTGTCAGTGTTTTGATCTGTTCACCATCAACATTGCGTGCAGCAGCAACCACAGCCTCCCAGACACTGTTCAGAGAGGTGTACTGTTTTCCCTCCTTGTAAATCTCACATTTGATGATGGACCATAGGTTCTCAATGGGGTTCAGATCAGGTGAACAAGGAGGCCATGTCATTAGATTTTCTTCTTTTATACCCTTTCTTGCCAGCCACGCTGTGGAGTACTTGGACGCGTGTGATGGAGCATTGTCCTGCATGAAAATCATGTTTTTCTTGAAAGATGCAGACTTCTTCCTGTACCACTGCTTGAAGAAGGTGTCTTCCAGGAACTGGCAGTAGGACTGGGAGTTGAGCTTGACTCCATCCTCAACCCGAAAAGGCCCCACAAGCTCATCTTTGATGATACCAGCCCAAACCAGTACTCCACCTCCACCTTGCTGGCGTCTGAGTCGGACTGGAGCTCTCTGCCCTTTACCAATCCAGCCACGGGCCAATCCATCTGGCCCATCAAGACTCACTCTCATTTCATCAGTCCATAAAACCTTAGAAAAATCAGTCTTGAGATATTTCTTGGCCCAGTCTTGACGTTTCAGCTTGTGTGTCTTGTTCAGTGGTGGTCGTCTTTCAGCCTTTCTTACCTTGGCCATGTCTCTGAGTATTGCACACCTTGTGCTTTTGGGCACTCCAGTGATGTTGCAGTTCTGAAATATGGCCAAACTGGTGGCAAGTGGCATCGTGGCAGCTGCACGCTTGACTATTCTCAGTTCATGGGCAGTTATTTTGCGCCTTGGTTTTTCCACACGCTTCTTGCGACCCTGTTGACTATTTTGAATGAAATGCTTGATTGTTCGATGATCACGGTTCAGAAGCTTTGCATTTTTAAGAGTACTGCATCCCTCTGCAAGATTTTTCTGAGCCTTTCTTGACCCATTTTGCCAAGGA
Organism: Discoglossus pictus; assembly: GCA_027410445.1. Lineage (NCBI taxonomy): Eukaryota > Metazoa > Chordata > Amphibia > Anura > Alytidae > Discoglossus > Discoglossus pictus. Next base: position 12,122,202 of record CM050168.1, read on the forward strand.
AAGGAAGTTGCCTAATAATTATGCACACCTGATATAGGGTGTTGATGTCATTAGACCACACCCCTTCTCATTACAGAGATGCACATCACCTAATATGCTTAATTGGTAGTAGGCTTTCGAGCCTATACAGCTTGGAGTAAGACAACATGCATAAAGAGAATGATGTGGTCAAAATACTAATTTGCCTAATAATTCTGCACTCCCTGTATAGAGAGAGGATCCTGATTAGCAATATATTTGAGTACATGACAAAATCATGGCGGATTTGTGCCCCCTTATCCCCCTTGGTTCCTCCTATGGATTGAGCACAGCTAGAGAAGGGTTACTCTGGGTGTGGCACAGTAAGGATATGGACACCATGTTTACACCTCAGATAAGACAGAGACCCAGGTAAGAGGACCGTGAATATTAGGAGCAACCAAATATTAAAACAGATAAACAGAAGCAAAAATAATTCACCACTAGGTGTCTCCTTTGAGCCTGTTTTCAAGATGGAAGAGATTTTTTTTCCCTTGTTCATAAACTTCAAGACTGGTGCACAGTACAGTGAAATATATATATATGTTTGAATACTTTGCCTAATTAAAGAGGATAATTAAGCAGAAACGAGTCATAAAGCAAGTTTTACTTTTTACTAGCTTGTCCAAGCTAGCCATAGCTCTCCTCCCCAGAAGTGAATGTCTTTTAATTTCATGGCTACAGTCACCATCTGAAGATATCTGGGATCCCAGGAAAATAAAAACCTGAGGTTGTTGATATTCCTTCCAGTAATACTGATTCTGGGCTTTGGATTCATCCAGCCGGGCCTTACACATGATGTATTCTGCGTATATATAGATTTGTGGTATAATTTTATAATTTCACACAGCATCGAGCAGGCCTGGCGGGACACAGTGCACATAAAATGGCTCTGACTTTTGTCATGTACTTATTGAATATGAAGCTTGCGTTCAGTTCACGTGCGAGTCCATACCAGAGAATATCCTGTGGTTTATCGGTAGCATCAGTTGCTTCCCCCAACCTGTAGCCTCAGCAAAGCCACCAGTTGTGCTCCTGCAGACACTGCTCTGTATATTATAAGATAGATATATACAGTGGATATAAAAAGTCTACACACCCCTGTTAAAATGTCAGGTTTCTGTGCTATAAAAAAATGAGACAAAGGTAAATCATTTCAGAACTTTTTCCACCTTTAATTTGACCTATAAACTGTACAACATAATTGAAAAACAAACTGAAATCTTTTGGGTGGAGGGAAGAAAAAAAAAAAAATAATAATAATATGGTTGCATAAGTCTGCATACCCTTAAACTAATACTTTGTTGAAGCACCTTTTGATTTTATTACAGCGCTCAGTCTTTTTGGGTATGAGTCTATCAGCATGGCACATTTTGACTTGGCAATATTTGCCCACTCTTCTTTGCAAAAACACTCCAAAATCTGTCAGATTGCGAGGGCATCTCCTGTGCACAGCCCTCTTCAGATCACCCCACAGATTTTCAATTGGATTCAGGTCTGGGCTCTGGCTGGGCCATTCCAAAACCTTAATCTTCTTCTGGTGAAGCCATTCCTTTGTTGATTTGGATGTATGCTTTGGGCCGTTGTCATGCTGAAAGATGAAGTTCCTCTTCATTTTCAGCTTTCTAGCAGAAGCCTGAAGGTTTTGTGCCAATATTGACTGGTATTCGGAACTGTTCATAATTCCCTCTATCTTAACTAAGGCCCCAGTTCCAGCTGAAGAAAAACAGCCCCAAAGCATGATGCTGCCACCACCATGCTTCACTGTGGGTATGGGGTTCTTTTGGTGATGTGCAGTGTTGTTTTTGCGCCAAACATATCTTTTGGAATTATGGCCAAAAAGTTCAACCTTGGTTTCATCAGACCATAACACCTTTTCCCACATGCTTTTGGGAGACTTCAGATGTGTTTTTGCAAAATGTAGCCTGGCTTGGATGTTTTTCTTCAGAAGAAAAGGCTTTCGTCTTGCCACTCTACCCCATAGCCCAGACATATGAAGTATACGGGAGATTGTTGTCACATGTATCACACAGCCAGTACTTGCCAGATATTCCTGCAGCTCCTTTAATGTTGCTGTAGGCCTCTTGGTAGCCTCCCAGACCAGTTTTCTTCTCGTCTTTTCATCAATTCGGGAGGGAGCTCCAGTTCTTGGTAATGTCACTGTTGTGCCATATTTTCTCCACTTGATGATGACTGTCTTCACTGTGTTCCATGGTATATCTAATGCCTTAGAAATTCTTTTGTACCCTTCTCCTGACTGATACCTTTTAACAATGAGATCCCTCTGATGCTTTGGAAGCTCTCTGTGGACCATGGCTTTTGCTGTGGGATGCGACTAAGAACATTTCAGGAAAGCCCAACTAGAGCAGCTGCAATTTATTTGGGGTTAATCAGAGGCACTTTAAATGATGGCAGGTGTATGCTGACTCCTATTTAGCATGATTTGGAATGTGATTGCTTAATTCTGAACACAGCTACATCCCCAGTTATAAGAGGGTGTGCAGACTTATGCAACCACATTATTTTTCTTTTTTTTTTTTTTTCCTCCGCCTAAAAGATTTCAGTTTGTTTTTCAATTGAGTTGTACAGTTTATAGGTCACATTAAAGGTGGAAAAAGTTCTGAAATGATTTATCTTTGTCTAATTTTTTTACAGCACAGAAACCTGACATTTTAACAGGGGTGTGTAGACTTTTTATATCCACTGTATATGTACATGTAAGTATGTATGTATGTATGTATGTTTATTTAACAGCTCTGGAAATGCAGTTTTTCATCATTCTTATGGCCTCCTCCTAGCTAATTCTCAGTTTGTGTCACAGTTATGGAGGTATTTGGAGAAATCACAGACACCATAGTCAGATCTTGTTCAGAAGGAGGTCCTAAACATTCCAACCTAGTATCCCATAATACAGCGTCAGTGCGTATCTTCACAAACGGCAGAGTATTCGCACCCAGCTGTAAACAATAATGAGTTTAATACACCTAGTTGAACACAAAGCTGTATATGCAAATAATTATTTACTATTATTATTATTATTAATAATAATAATAAAAATAATATTTATTTATAAAGTACCTACAGTTTACACAGCACTTTATATAAGCGGAAATACATTATATACAGAGTATATGTGACACATAAAAGTACAATAACGTGTTGATACACAAGGAGGAGAGGACCCTAAGAGCTTACATTCACACCCAGTTTACACAATGCTATATATTTGCTAAATACTGAATATTAGGACATTATCAAAAGTGCGCATTGGGCAGAGTGACCAGACCGCAAGAGGAAGGAGCTGAATTTGTATTATCAAGATGTGTGGGAATGACAGAGGTAGTCATGACTTCTAGCACCGGGGCCATGACTTCTAGCACCGGGGCCTGCATTGCCCACTTAGCCCTATTATTGGAGCTGGTATATACAGTACAATATTGAAGGCACATGATGAAAGGGACGACAGAGGCAGGGATGGATAGATGAGGTCAGTGAAGCAATGAATATGAGCTTGAGGGAGTTTAGAGGGGCAGTGCCTAACATATGTGCCTGGCATGCTGAGGTCCACAGGGTCACAAGATTCGGATCTGACTGAACGACTAAATACAATACTGAGTATGTCGGGATACAGGTACTTGGATCTCTGATATTTTCTCTGTCTCTTCAGCTGTATCTGGCAGCCCCTTAAGGACCATTGTGCACTTTAACTGTAGCCCATCCAGCTCCATCACCTTCCACACAACGCCTCCAAGTCCTGATTTGCTGGAGATATTCGTCCAGAGCCCGTGTGTCTGTCCCAGCAGCTGCCAGGCCGAGGATGTCGGCCCCAGTACCATCATCCTCATCTTGTTTGCTGCGTCCACCACGGTTTATTTCCTGTTTGGTGAGTTTCATAAGATTTGATTAATGTTACACTGCTTTTTGCACAACGGCGGTGCTTTGACCAATGATATTTTTCTGTAGGATGAATAAAGGACCACTGCATGATGGAAGCAACATATGTATGGAGTGACATAGTCACTAAGCTAGCTTTTAATTACAAAACTATTTGAATTTCGATGTCACTGCTGGTCCTTGGAGGCATCCATAACACTTTGCTGATTTCTGCAGGAGCAGGTCTTGCAGTCATACTTGCAAATTGCTCGATTTTGTGTGGGAAAGGGTAGTTGTCAAACACCAAAACTCCAATTATCTAACAAAGCCCTCATCCCCCCCCATCCTCTCTGACCCGTCCCTTAATTGTTATGTAGATCAGGATATGCTCCAAGTTTAATGTCTTGGACTCTGCCCTCTTTTCTTACCCCTAACGCTCCAAACGTACCCATAACAGTAACATGTAATTCTGTTTTTTTTTACTAAATAACTCATGGGAAGCAATTTATTAATCTTTAATTCCATAATACCAAAATCTTAATTTCTTCTGTTTATCGTCCCCTTCCACCTTTATTTATTTAATTATTAAACCCCACCCCCAAATTATAAACAATTATAAAATAATATATTATGTATTATTACTATTAATGCATTTACACACTGTTCATTTGAATTATCAGCTGAAATGTTACTTTTTTTTTTTTTACTTGAATTTAAAAGAATATGCCTTAAGACTTTAAGTTATCAAGAAGTGCTGAAGTCAGACAAGATGGAAACTTTCTACACACAATCATGGGCAAAAAGAAGCTAGTTTGTTACATTTCCAAAAATACAGTAGTCTGAAGTCGCCCATAATAGGGAGAAGATGACCTCATTGCATATTAATTAACACAGAAGCTATTGTGATCTATTGATGGTAACACAAAGGAGCGCCTCGTCATGCGAGGGCGCAACAACATACCACGTGAAATAACTTGGGCAAATCAGGTTCAAAAACTCACGTACATCACTAGTTGTATGCAATTTAAATGGACACAGTCACCAACATTTTATCAACACTTAAAGTGACAGCAGAGGGACCAAATATGATATCATTTAAAATGCTTTACAAGTACTTTCGTTGTTGAATATTATTAAACTAAAATGCATTTTCCTACAGTAAACTAATATTGAAGATTGTAATCATTTTCAGCCTTTCTGACCCACCCACTAAGGACAGTTCTAATATTGTTTGCTAATGGGAGATCATTGTTAATAATTGCATATTTCTCTTAGTGACTCGGAATCTATTGTCTTCAGACAACAATGTGCAAAACAAAAGACTGGGCATGCTCATCTCCCAGGGAGTCATTTATCGAATACATCTAGATATTCCCTAGCGTCTGAGCATGCCCACTCTTTGCTTTTTCATATGGATGTGCACTAAAGACAGTACAGTCAGAGCTCCAGGGGGTAACTCGCTGTTACACTTATCTACCCTTTCTGTAAAGAATCACTTAGAGAGTTTGGCTGGAAAACCTTTTTAATCTTCTATTGCATATACATTTGCACAATTTTTTCAGTTCTATCTGATAAAGAAAACATCTCATTTCCTGAGACACAGGAAGAGATAGTAGGTTATAACCACATAGTGCAACTGCCTTCAACTGCCCCCAGAATTCACAGAAAATAGCAGTATAAGAAGAAATTATTGTAAATGCAAATAAAGGGAATTCGAGCTAAGGTATGCTTTATTTTGTGTATTTTCTGCCCACCATAAATTAAATGATTGTTGGTAAACTACTTCCTCAAAATATCCACTACAAAAGCTAAGGAACCGGCCCCACGCTGATGATAGGCAGCCTTGAAACAGCTGTATGTGAGTGGGATTCCAAGCTTGTGTATAATCCAACCCTAGCTTTGCTCAAAGCTGTTTGATATAGTGGGCATATGCTTAAGGGAAGCCATGTTTTGCAAGAGCGAAGGCTTTGTGGGCACATTTGCATGTCCCTGCCAAGGTTCCCAGAATGCAGTGTAATAACGGTATTTATTGGAATTCTGAGCATGAAACACATTTTTTTACTTGTTTTAGACAATAATAATTTATTCCCCTAAATCAGAGCTTCTCTCCACCCCATCTGCCTTATCAAAGGTCAAAGCCAATTGGATTCTGGTTCAGACTGGGCATGCTCAAAAAAGGGGGCTATGATGGCACACACACTGTTGTTGGCCCTTCCCCCATGAAGTCACTAGGTGGGGCCAATGGGGCAAGGAAGATACAATAGACAGTTAACTTGAATACCTGTGTAGGCAGTGGGCACAGCCTATGACATCATAGCTATGCCTGCTTTCAAGCTCCATGATGGTCATTCCTCAAGCAGAGCTGGCCACGCCCCTGATAAGGCACAGGGAGGTGGAGAGAAGCAGCTCTGCTTGGAGGAAAACAGACAATATAAAAAATAAGAAAAATATTATATTAAACTGTTTTCTGTTTTTGATAGTCTCTGCCTATTACACAAATACATTTAAATGCATTACAGTGGTTCTTCACGCGATCTAATAAATGTTTTAAAAGGTTTTTACATTATTACGCTTCCCCCCTGTGTCTTAAATATTTTGCAGTTTACCCAGATAAAATGCTTTCAACTTATTTTAAAAATGGTTTGTTGTCAGTAGAACACAGGACAGCACTGAATACATGCTGCGCCGCCACCGCGCTGCGCCGCCTCCTAGTTCAGTCAATAACAGGGGCTTCTCATGGAAAAGATTTGCATAAAAATGACCTGTAATTGGCTAAGAAGACACATGGGAATCTCAGTGTCAGTTTTATGTGAATTATGTCTGTGAGTTAAAGGTGTGAAAAAGGTTTGCACTATAGATATTAAACACCCCCCATGATCCAGCTCTCAGGAAGTAATGTGCTTTAATCATATTTTGTGTGCATGTGTCAGTGCTTAGTTCTAATGATATAGATGCACTGCGGCTCATACTGACACCAGCTATGTCCCTAGGCACCTGCTCCCTTCGCTCTGTGCGGACGTCCGAGGGAATCCAGATCACTCCTGGACCTCACATCTGGTGCTGGATCTGCCACCTGCTCCCGAGACAAAGAGAGGCCAGGAACAGGTTGCTAGACAGTTTATAAGAGATCACATCCCTGCACGCTTCCAGGGGTCAGAGAATTGCTGCACACTCAGCCACAGCTTGGAAAGGATGGGAGGAGCTTCAGCTTAAAGATGGTGGGAAAGACAAGATTCTAACAAAAAATCTGATTTATTAACACAATAAATTAAAAAGTTGTTTAATTTGATTGGTACTTCCTAAGAGTAATGGAAATTGGACATTTACATTAGCCTTTTTCATTATTAAGACCCAAATAACTGAAATGCAGTCCAGGGATCTCTATGGGCCTTATGTACTAATCCCTAATCCTAAAAAGTCTCTAAAACCAACTATATATATATATATATATATATATATATATATATATATATATATATATACTAAGACGTGACTTCTCCAGTACGGCACCTTTTAGTACATATGGCCTTACATCTGCTGGGCCTTATAACACATTCCATGCTAGCAGACGCCATGACACTCTTTGTGTTATTATTATATTGTACACTGGACAGGTATACTGTAGCCAGGCCCAAGCTATAGACACATCTGGAATTTCTGGTCTAATTTTGATCATTTACAGACAGGGTGTTGTCTCAAAAGCTGTCACGGCCAACTCTAAAAATAAATGGAGGCTGATACACTGAAACTACTGGCTTTATTGTGAAGCTGTAATATCGGGACTTCTGGGATGCTCCAGTTTTCGTAAGCCAAAAATAACTGAATTTTTCAGAAATGCCTAACTTATTGATCAGTGCTATGAATAGAGGCTTTACAAACAAATAAGAGCCAAATCACAGTGCTTTGATCAATTGCATCAGCAGCTTTACCTACAGTGAATGTGCATTGTCTGTGAGTACAAGAATAGATATCTGAAGGAAAGTGATATAATAATAATAAGCATTGTCTAAACAGGAAGCAACAAGCCAGAAAGGTTATAATAAGGGCCACTCTTTTATTTATTATCTTTAATAGCATTAAATTGTCAGTTGTACTTATGGGTTTATGCGCACAATTACACTGGCCATACGTTACACTGTGGGGTTCATAGACCCGCTCCACAGACTCGCAAGCAATTGTGTTTTATTTACCATACCTTGATTATGTCATTGGTGACATAGGGACTATAAGTGGCCACATTAACAGGTCCACTGGAGAGTGGGACAAAGGTGCTGCCGTGGGTTAGTAAACAAAGAATCAATAGGAATCATCAAAGGCATCTTTAAGGATAGTTAGGGTAGGGGTGATTCTTCAAACTAAGATCCTGACAGATCCTGACACCTACCTAACCAGTACACCTAACCCTTAGGAATCACATGCCAGACGGGCTGGCACCAACCTGGGACTGCTATCCCCCCCAAGGGAATCCCGCTGGTAGCCAAGTAGGACATCCCAAACAGGTCTAGTTTCCGTGTACAATGTTGTGTGTATTGGGAGGTGTTACTGTTTGGGCTAGTAACGTGAGTGCTTTGGTTGGTCATGTTATTGGGTGCGCCATCCTCTCCTCTGCTGTGTATCCCGCTATTGACTCTCTTGGGAAGTAATGATGACATATTCTTACAATAACAATTTCACCTTGACATATTAAGAAGTTGCACGTCATGTTAATTAGTGACACAGAATGTTAATTAGTGGCTCGTTGTGCATAATTAAAGTAGAAAAGTAGACGATAATACAGATAATCACTTTTGGACTCTATAGAAAACAAGGGGAACTGTGTTACAGTTTGGCATACTGGCCTATACATTACTGTGCTATTTAAAGGTGGGAGGGTGTATATCTAAAGAATTATTTAGAAAATGGGTGATTACATTGTTTATCACATTTTTAATGCTTTAAATAAAGAGGAATCTGAAACGTGACATTAAAGGGATACTGTAGTCCCATAATTAAAGTATGCTAACAAGTAGAAATGAAAATGGGTGAAATATATGTAAAATGTTAAAACATACTTACTAATTATAATATGCAATTATACAGTTTTGCCACTCCCTTATTGTCTTATAAAACTTCTTATATCAGGGACCGTATGCTTCTTGTCAAGTAGCTACAAACCTTGGACAGTGAAATCAATCATTTCACTTACTTATCTGTCCTTCAAGCAGGAAGGAGCTTTGGAAGCTAAAGCTAAAATGATAAAGACAGAGCCCAGTGCTGCTTGTGACTGCATATTATAGATATAAAATTCATAGTGTTTTTTTTTTATTTAATATTTTTACAAATATATAAATTTTTATCTTTCAAAAGAGAGCATTAAAATTGTGGGACTGTATTGATGATTAGTGCATTAAACCTTTTATTATGGGTAACTTGTGTCACACATACACTGCTTAGTAGATATGTCCTTCATTTTGAAATTTGCAGTGCATTATGGGTGTATATAACCGCTAACTAAATAAAAGGTTACCATGCTGTCTGGGAGCAGACGTGTCCACGTCACACTTCTGCAGTGTCCTGGTGCTTGCTGTGTCACCCAGTGACGTGGAGCAGGGCCACAGTGTTACAGGGAGGGAGTGCTCAGAGCTGGGAGCTATTCTGGATCACCTAGTACACGCTCTCCCGTGGGTGGGGTATGTCAGAGGTATGCTCCTGTTGCTAACAACAAAAGTACAACAACCACCCCTGGGTGCACTTTAATACAGCACAGCCTAACAGGCAGAACCCTTATAGCAAACACAAGCATTTACCTTCAGGGTGCTGCCCCGGGGTATTAATAGCAGATATAATATTCCCATCACTAGCCGTAGGGCTACTAGGCATTTGGTTTAAAAAATAAAATAGTGACAAAAAGAAGCATATCTGTCTCTCACTCGCTCTTTCTCTATATATCTATATCTATCTATCTATATATATATATATATATATATATATATATCATATATGTATATATCATATATATATATATATATTTATACATCATATATATATATATCATATATATATTTATATATTATATATATAAATATATGTATATATATCTAAATATATATTTATATATATATATATATATATATATATATATATATATATATATATATATATATAAAGAGTGAGGTAGCCGTGAGTGTCCAGTAATCATAAATATCTCTTTTAGCTGTTTCTCCTGTTCAGAGGGGGTTTTATCTTGTATTTCCCACTCTTCTGGATGGGGACAAACTTTCCTCTCTTTGTATGAGCTTGACAAGTGGGCCAACTCCCAGGGCAAGATATTGTATTGACTTTTTTTTTCCATCCTTGGACTGAGCATCAACCTTTTAGATTTGTGCCTTCATTAACTTTGGGTTTCGTCAACCTAAGGTTTATTGGAGGTTCCCTGGCATGGCATACCCTTTGCTCACCAGTGCAGCTCACTGAAAAAGCCCAAGAGGGCTGATACAAACATGTGGGGTTATCATCTCAGAATATGGTCAGATATATATTTTAGGATATAGCACAGGTGACCTTAAGAGTTGGCTCTCCAAGCCTACAACCCACCATAAGGCAAGTCACGGAATTGAACTGTTTGTCTGGCATTGTGTGATGGGACTGAGCATCTTTGACCTTTTGGATTCATATATGTATGTATATATATGTATATCTATGTATATGTGTGTGCTAAGAAGACAAATGGGAATCTCATGAAATAAACATGTACTGGCAGTGGGAGAGCCATAATGTGTTCAGTGCTTCTCTGTGACATAGTAAGTGTAAAGGATTATTATTTATTGTTTTAAATGTTTATGAAGATTATATTTCTAAAAAATGTTTTATCATGTCCAAGTTTGTGCAGGATTGGTCCCATTTATCTAACTATGGAACAATAAAAAATAAGTAAAGTTGTTCATATTGTGATAAAGTGAGTATACAGGAGGTTTATCAGAAGATGTTCTCTCCGTAAGAAGGAGGGCCACAAAGGGACATCAGTAGAGCACACGCACAACGTGATCAAATGCACACACCCTGTGTAAAGAATCCTGAAAATGTTATCTACCTCTGTGTGCTGGTGTTACATAGACATACCGATATCTTGGAACATTCCAACTCACCCTGAGATACTTGCTTCATTATCAAATATAAATATGAAATATTTCTTAAACATATTTGTCTTGTAGTCTGATGAAGGAAATTATATTGGAGGATTGATTTATTTAAACAAATGTACAGTGGATATAAAAAGTCTACACACCCCTGTTAAAATGTTAGGTTTCTGTGCTGTAAAAAAATGAGACAAAGATAAATAATTTCAGAACTTTTTCCACCTTTAATGTGACCTATAAACTGTACAAACTGAAATCTTTAAGGTAGAGGGAAGAAAAAATATAAAAATAAAATAATATGGTTGCATAAGTAAGCACACCCTTAAACTAATACTTTGTTGAAGCACCTTGTGATTTTATTACAGCACTCAGTCTTTTTGGGTATGAGTCTATCAGCATGGCACATTTTGACTTGGCAAGATTTGCCCACTCTTCTTTGCAAAAACACTCCAAATCTGTCAGATTGCGAGGGCATCTCCTGTGCACAGCCCTCTTCAGAGCACCCCACAGATTTTTAATCGGATTCAGGTCTGGGCTCTGGCTGGGCCATTCCAAAACTTTAATCTTCTTCTGGTGAAGCCATTCCTTTGTTGATTTGGATGTATGCTTTGGGTCGTTGTCATGATGAAAGATGAAGTTCCTCTTCCTGTTCAGCTTTCTAGCAGAAGCCTGAAGGTTTTGTGCCAATATTGACTGGTATTTGGAACTGTTCATAATTCCCTATCTTAACTAAGACCCCAGTTGCAGCTGAAGAAAAACAGCCCAAAGCATGATGCTGCCACCACCATGCTTCACTGTGGGTATGGAGTTCTTTTGGTGATGTGCAGTGTTGTTTTTGCGCCAAACATATCTTTTGGAAATATGGCCAAAAAGTTCAACCTTGGTTTCATCAGACCATAACACCTTTTCCCACATGCTTTTGGGAGACTTCAGATGTGTTTTTGCAAAATGTAGCCTGGCTTGGATGTTTTTATTCGTAAGAAAAGGCTTTCGTCTTGCCACTCTACCCCATAACCCAGACATATGAAGAATACGGGAGATTGTTGTCACATGTACCACACAGCCAGTACTTGCCAGATATTCCTGCAGCTCCTTCAATGTTGCTGTAGGCCTCTTGGTAGCCTCCCAGACCAGTTTTCTTCTTGTCTTTTCATCAATTTTGGAGGGAGCTCCAGTTCTTGGTAATGTCACTGTTGTGCCATATTTTCTCCACTTGATGATGACTGTCTTCACAGTGTTCTATGGTATATCTAATGCCTTGGAAATTATTTTGTACCCTTCTCCTGACTGATACCGTTTAATAATGAGATCCCTCTGATGCTTTGGAAGCTCTCTGTGGACCATGGCTTTTGCTGTGGGATGCGACTAAGAACATTTCAGGAAAGCCCAACTACAGCAGCTGAACTTTATTTGGGGTTAATCAGAGGCACTTTAAATGATGGCAGTTGTATGCTGACTCCTATTTAACATGATTTGGAATGTGATTGCTTAATTATGAACACAGCTACATCCCCAGTTATAAGAAGGTGTGCAGTCTTATGCAACCACATTATTTTTCTTTTTTTTTTTTCTTCCCTGGACCTAAAAGATTTCAGTTTGTTTTTCAATTGAGTTGTACAGTTTATAGGTCACATTAAAGGTGGAAAAAGTTCTGAAATGATTTATCTTTGTCTCATTTTCTTACAGCACAGAAACCTGACATTTTAACAGGGGTGTGTAGACTTTTTATATACACTGTATATATATGTATCTATTTTTTAAATAAAACATTTAATTTAAAATTTGCAGTTTAAAATATAACTGTGCTGATAAATATAACCTTTCACCCAATACTATATATATTTTTACAAAGCGCCAGCATTTTTTTAACTTTAATTTAGAAGAATAATTTCTGTTTCATGTAGAACAATCAAGTGGTCCATAAGAAAACTTAATATGTGGGATGTAGCCCTCCTGAGGTTTAGGAATGTAAGATTACGGTGTAGATAAGCTGGAATGAAGAATGTAGAGTTGCTGCAATGATGGGAAGTTTCTTGAGTGGTGGTTTGGTCGTTGAAGGGGTGGTATGTATCTTAGTAGTAGTGATGAGGTACGAGCTTGCAGAGCAGTGGTATATACACTAGTGGTAGTAATGGGACACAAGCTTTCTGAGCAGTGGTATATACACTAGTGATAGTAAAGGGACACAAGCTTGCTGAACGGTGGCATATACCCTAGTGGTAGTAATGGGATATGTTTGCTGAACTGGGGTATATTCCTAGTGATAGTAATGGGACACAAACTTGCTGAACTGTGGTATGTATACTAGTGGCAGTAATGGGATACAAGCTTGCTGAACGATGATATAAACACTAGTGGTAGTAACAGGATACATGTTTGCTGAATGGGGGTATATTCACTAGTGGTAGTAATGGTATATAAGTTTGCTGAACGGTGGTATATACCCTAGTGGTAGTAATGGGATGTGTATATTCACTAGTGGTAGTAATATTCACTAGTAGTAGTAAAGGGACTCAAACTTGCTGAACTGTGGTGTATATATACACTAGTGGTAGTAACGGGATACAAGTTTGCTGAATGGGGTATTTTCACTAGTGGTAGTGATGGGATATGTTTGCTGAACAGTGGTATATTCACTAGTGGTAGTGATGGGATATGTTTGCTGAACAGGGGTATATACACTAGTGGTAGTAATGGGATATGTTTGCTGAACAAGGGTTTATTCACTAGTGATAGTAACGTGACACAAGCTTGCTGAAAGGTGGCTATGTAACCTAGAGGATGTGATAATATACAAGCTTGTTGAAACAGTTGTGAGCAAATTGGACAGCTATGTAAGCTTGCTGAAGCAGCCGTTTGTAAGCTACGAATATGCTAAAGCTCATTCACCAGGTTTTCATCAGCTTGGCATCTCAAACTGATAACCATCTCCATGGAATGGAAATGAGAAGTTGTTTGATCCAGTAACATGTTGAAGGATAAAGCTTAGCACATCTGTAGCTGAAGTGGTCATAGGTAAGTTTGCTGGAGTGATGGCCTTTGTTGACCATATATATGCTGTATATAAGGTTGCATAAGTGGCGATATACAAGTTTGCTGTAGGAGTGGCGTGCAAGTCTGCTGAAGAGGTCAACGGTAAGGTTAATTACGAGGCGTTATGTATTATTTGCTGAGCTGTTATGTAATGTTGCTCATAAAGTGATATTATACAATATGGAGGGAGTGACCACAAATGGTGCCAAATAGGGAAATGTCTCTATAACTAGTACAGCTCTACAGTAGTTACCCATATATTATGATGCTAAAGGATAGGAAAGGATTTATTGGCTGATTTTTACCTTTTTACATCAGGTTTGAACTTTTATGGAGTAAGCTTGTGTGGCCAGATTTGTTGGCCACCCACCATTGATTTGTAATAAACACAGAAACTACAGCTGCGTTAACAAAAGAAACTTTATTTTTCCCAAACCTCATCCCAATTGCTACTGATTTCCGATTAGGCAAGTAAAGACGGAATCAGCGCCACAAATTACAACGAAACAATTCGAACAGACGAGATGTAAAAACTGTGAAATGTGCCGTCCAGAGATCCTTAAAAGCTTCTCAGAAAAATATAATGCAGAATTACCTTATGAAAACTATATAATCGATTCTCTTCACATTAGAACAGATTGTGAATTATGTGCACCTTTGGACGATTCCCTTTTCAAAAATAGCTTTATTTTCCATATATATCTCTTTGTATATACTTTATCATCTTGAAACATACTCTTTTCATTGGAATTTAAATTGGTCAGTTTCAAAAATTTCAAACAAAAAAAGAAATAAAATAATAAACTAGTGATTTCCAAGCTTAGTCCTCAATTTGTCTCAGGCTTATGCGAATTTTGGGAGTAACCAAAAAGTGGGCACAATGTACAATTGTTTGTGGGTTTACCTGAAATACAGCAGTGTTTTCTAGTTGGCATATGGGCATGAATCATTAAGGTAAAACTCCTATTACAAATTTATTTATATGTTAACATTGGTTCTTTAGCTGAAGACATTTTTTAGACTGTGCAAAATTCTTTTTGGTTAATTCCAAAATGGTGGACTGGCTGCTAGTGCCTGAGAACAGCTATATTAAATATTAAGTCACAGATCTATGTATGGAGTGGTTGCATTGTCCCCTCTGGCTATGAAGGGGTTAAATAGGTTGACATTTGATATATATATACACACACAAATATTTTTTTTTGTGGGTGATGCAAATCTTTGTATTAAAGCAGCCGTCCATGTCTTAGTGGGAGTGCCGATAGTGGAGTATAACCACAAACTTCCACTCATACTCGCACCATCCTACAGACCCCACGAGGCTCTGCACGCATCAGCTTGCCCTCTAAATTTCGGAGCTGCTAGCAGACATCAAAAAGGAATTTCAAACTACATTAAAAGCATTTTTTTCCAGAAAAAAATTAAAATAAAAAGGTTTATTGCTGGACAAAAAAACGTATCCAACATGGTGGGCAGTGTGTTACGGTGGATGGATACAGACACAACTATCTATTGCCAGTGAAAACTAGATTTTAATATATATTTTATTTATTATAAATTCGATTTTATTTTCCTCTATTTAAAATTAAAAATAAATTGAGGTTATATTTTCACAGGCAACAGAATAACAATATATAGCACATCCAAAGAATAACGGCTGCTTTAATTACACAAGTGTTGGAGGATGCCAGAACCAGAACCTTTTTATTATTTATTAGTCTGATTACTTTAGAGGCCCATTGTACTGGTCATAAAATTAGTTTTCATGTTCATATAACAAAATCAGTTTTTAAAGAAGAATAACTGTAGCTTTTAACTCTTACATTGGAACATTAGTTTTACAGCTTCCAGCAGATTTGCTTTACTCCGCCCCCTATTATGTGTCACGAGGGCGGGAGCAAATCTTAGTAGCACTCTTCCACTCTTTTCCTACAGTGGTCAATGCAGGAAATCAGACTGGTCTGAAAGACATTTTAGGACAGCCTCCTGGTCAGATCCACTTCTACCCACTGGGACACAATAGGGGATGGAGAGAAGAAGATATTTTGGGGGCTGCGATAATGATGCCCACATCTAAATCCTAAAAGCTACTGATTTTTTTCTTCTTTTATAATTATTACATTGCTCTTTAGAGATCGTTACCACTTTGTGTACAGTATAATTGTCACACCCTAATAACCCTGTTGAATTAGCCCAAATCTTAGCACAATTCAGCACATAATCCAAAACCTGACCTGAGCATTAACCCCTCATCTTCCAAACAGAGTAAAGCAATACGGGGGCCAAATATTAGTGGTGTGTCTGGAGTCCAATTAACTCCATAAGTGCTGTGCTTCATTAAAACTCACCAAGCAGACATTGCAGTAAAAAAAAAAAAAAAAAATCATCTCTTGCAAAGTCCTAAAACATTGTTTTTGCAGATTCTTGCTGCTTAGTTTAAAAGAAAATACAAGATTATAATCCCTGCACCACGCCCAAATTATTAAAGTGCCCAGAATGTAAGAGTGGTTTTTCTATGGAACAAGGAGGGACAGTGCAGCGGCCGGGCTGCTCGCCTCGCTTGTGCTTATTTTTCAAAAGTTAAAAACAAACAAAAAAAAAAAACTTCAGAGATCATGCATGTAGTGAACAGTGATGCTCTGGAATGATCAATGTGGTAGACAATTAGATCCCCCAGAAGTGAATGTAACAACAATTAGACTGTTTAACCCTTTCTTTGCAGTCAAGGGCAGAAGAGTTTGCTCTGCAGCGAAAAAAAAAAAAAAAACATTAAAAAACACACAAAACTGAGCATCAGATTGCTCCGTGGAAGGCTTGAAAAAAAGGAAAGGTTCACATTGAAAAACGTCGAAGAAATACAAGAATGAAATTATTCACCAGCCTGCTGGCTTTAGAAATAGCTGTGTGACTGGGGAAATGGGCAAGCTGGAATCTAACGGGGGTCCTGAGGGGCAAAGCCCATGATCAGCACAGCTGACCCTTGGCCGTCCAGCCTCTCTCAGTAATAATTTTGGTGGAATGCATTTTTTTTTTAAAAGAAAAACTCCAGTACAGAATTGGCCTGGACAGTCCTGATCTCAGTTTGGAGACTTTGGACGTCCGTAATCAGGGGGCTACACTGTCCAGCTGTATCCCCCCTGAACTGGTTCCCTAAGAGATCGTCACAGTCCTGCTGTTTTTATACCATGTTTCTTTAAGGATTTCCACAGCACAGCTGTGTTGTTTTTCTCCTACCTGCGGAGTCCTTAAGAGTTAAGTACAGTCCAGCTGCCTTTCTTGACCCCCTACCTGAGGAGGTATACAGACCAGCTGCTTTGTTTAGCCCCTTCCAGAGGGTGCCTTATTGCCTTTACAGTCCAGCTGCATACTATTTTAGGGACTTGGCTCTGTTCTGCACTGGCGTCTTTCTTTTTTGCTGTGTGATGAAGGACCCAGAAGAGCGCCATATAACCGGACTCACAACATGAAAGGAATGGTACCATGTAGTAAAGGAATGTAAGGACATAGCTTTAACCCTTTCGGCTTTCTGCAGCTAAGTTTGCCATGGAGGTTGCAGATCCAGGAATGCGACTCCGACATTGACATAATGGATATAACAACATGAAAACAATGGCCAGTCTGTATTCTGACCTGTGATTCATCATTAATAAGCACTTATAAGACTTGTTTGGAGTGAATATTTGCAACTGCTCACACGATATAGAACGATTTTCTGTCAGTGGTTTTGTGTATTGCATTGCAATTTAAATGATTAGATTGTGTATGTAAACAACGGGTCATCATGGAGGTCTCTTGGATCTGCAACCCCATGAGGTTCACTTCAAAACTGGCAAAAGGTCCAGTGAAGCATTTCTTTGCTGGCCTCACTGCCTCTCAAGGGTTAAGAAGGGTTTAAAGGGATAGGCAGGAGAATCCGTTGTGGGTTAGAATGATGCGAGTACCGTCCCGTCCTCTGCAGCGTCTGTGCATTGGCGAGGAGCTGTAAAATGGAGTAGGAATGCGGAGTCAGGGTCTCTCTCCTGGTTAGATTCACAGTGATTAGAAGCAGATGGAATCGGTCACACGCTGGATAGCAGGAACATGCACAACTGGACAGGTGCCAGGACGAGGCGGCAGTGGGAGGAGGGACTGATGGGGCTTTCAGCCCTAGAAACTATGCAGTGTCCTGTCATCCCTCTCACATGAGAAGGGGTCCCAGCTTTGAGGCCTGGAATGATGAAGTTTGGCTTGAAGCCTGGGAGCGATGATCGTGTCTGTGCTCTCTCTTGGATTTAATGTATTTCAATTACCACGGGTTCAAACACTCCGGCAGAGACCCTGAAGGAAAAAAAGATCAGATGGTTTATGTACTCACAAACTAAATATGCTGTACAAAGAAACTGTAAATTGTCCCCAAGGGACTATGTGTGGTTTACGTTCTTATAATATGACATCTACCCACCGATCTTCCTTTTATGTGATCTTTGTTTCAGATAATAATATACATTATAAACACCAACACAATATTACATTTAGGCTTGGTTAAAGACCACAGTCTGTCCATATACACTTTACACATCTGCCCAGGTGTTAGGTAATATATTATCATTATCTATCATCTGGATGAATACTTGGACATGGGGAGTATTCCCAAAGGAGTCAAAGAAACAAACAGAGGAATGTAACGCTCTGCAGAATCCAACAGGCAGAAAATACTGAGACATTGATGGATTTAGTATAAGCATCAGGGGTCAGCATACTTCTAGCAGGAATCCAACAAATAGTCAAAATTCCTAGGGAAATGTAGTTAAGATAAGCGATATTTATGAACATGTTCACTTGGCTAACCTGGGTTTAAAAATGTGCTACTCCGTTAAAGGGACACAACCTCCCATGATTTTGTTAATCAAGTAGGGAATACAGAAACATACTCCTATAGGTGTAAGGGACTATTGTAATTCTCTAATAAGTGGAGCTAGTTTTAATTAAGCATTGATAATTAAAATGTTCCTATTTAATTAGAATATCTGTATTCAATATTAAATCGATTTTCAGAGATTTATAGCCTCCAGTTTCGATGTATCCAAAAACACAATCATAGGCTGTGCCTACAGCAAAACCTTGTTGCCAAGAGAAACCACTTAAACACAGCCAAGGAAGAGCATTGTGTGTATATAATTATGTTGTTGAAAATGTCACACTACCTGCTAGACAAAGTCACCATTTTCAATTGACCGTATCATGGTGTAGACCAGCTGCAGCTGAATCTGATCTTTGAAAGTACTTTCAATATTGAATATTGTTTTTTATTTCACTGAATATATTTTTGTTATCAAAGATAAATGCTTAATTAAAAAACATGTAGGTAACTATAAATATTCTCATATATATATATATATATATATATATATATATAAAAATAAAATAAATACATTAGTAAGCTCATCCACGTGTCTAAAAGGCGGGGACATGCAAATGAGAATACAACATACCTCACTCTTTCAATCCAAAAATATAAATGTGAGACATTTAAAGCATATGCCCACTGTATTAAAGCAGCTTTTAAGCACGGGTTGGATTTTGCACAAACCAAGAATCACTCATATACAGAACTGTATAGCTATTGGCTATCATCAGTGTGAGGTAGATTCTGGTGTTCACCATATACTAAATGATTGTTGTGAAATACCCAGACCTAAAAAAAAAAAAAAAATCTACTGCACAAACCAGAATCTACCTGACACTGATGATAGCCAATAGCTTGAAACAGTTCTGTATGCGAGTGATTATTGTTTTGTGCAAAATCCAACCCGGTGCGGTGCTTTGCTTGAAAGCTGTTTAACACAACGGGCATAAGCTTTAAGGGAGCAATGTATAAAATTGCTATTTTTGGATTGAAAGAGTGAGGTACATTGCATTCTCATTTGCATGTCCCCGCCTTTTAGACATGCGGATGAACTTACTAATGCAATATTCATTTTCTGTACGATGGAGAGCTTTTCTCACTCTAGTGCTCATCACACACACACACAATTTTACCAACCACTTTCCTAAATATTTTTTTTACAATTCTTTCTACGAAGGCCGTTTGCATTGCGACATTTCACAACCTCCCTACACAAAACTCGGTCATGCCCTAAATATGACAATCTGTATACATTTATGTGCTGTACAATTTGAACAGATACATACTGGCTATAAATAACAATGATAACAACACTGATATTGTCCTTAAGAGGACATGGGTGGGAGGAGGTGACCCGACACAAACAAAAGCTGCACTGTACACAGAAGTGTGCGTTTGTTTGAGGAGGGCTTGCGTGCAAGTTTCATAATAACTGCCTCAAGATGGAGCCGATAACATGACATCTGAGAGATAAGGACCTGTTCCAAAATAGAAACTAGACACGCTCCTATAGAGAAATATGTGAACTACATACTATCTACAAATTCTCTTTGTAATATCTAGTACAATAAGAGATGGTCATTTGATAGAGCCCCGTTCTTATTTAAAAACATGATGAGACTCTGGTTATTTACCTGTTACTGAGATGGGTGCCGCTTAACGTGGTTGAACCATCTCTGCTGACAAAGAGCCTCAGATGACTATCTGAAAAGTAGAAAACATGAAAGGTTATTACAGTAAGTGTAGCAGACAGACGCAGCTCCATTTTACAGAAAGCTCTGGCTTGAAGGCAGTACTAAATGGTTAGACACAAACTTATATCTAGTCAGCGCACTGAAATGGCTGCCTCCCAGGCAGAGATCAGATCTGATTTCCCAAGAGGAATCACAGTAAAATAGCATAGCGTTATAATTTATTATTCTTGCATATAAAAGTACCAGCATTTTCGGTAGCAATATTTACGAAGTAAAGTAAGTACAAAGTAAGTAAGTACAAAGGATACAAAAAGCAAACTACAAATTCTGAAGTAAAAATACAAGCTCAGATACTATACAAATATGATACAAATGGGTCGGCAGACCGCTTGGTGCAACAGAGTTAAAGTCCTTTTTGAGGAAATGTTACAATCAAGAAGATAAGGGTGGGGTGCGAGATAATAGGGTGACAGATGTAAGATAGCAGAGATCCAGGCTGATGCAAGTGGAGGTGGTTATTTATTATACTGTTGGCTGTGAGAGCAATCTGGTAGAGCACGCAGATTGTGCATGTTAAGGTTGATAAGCTTTATTAAACAGAATGAAGGACACCCTCTCCTGTCCGGACACAAATCTTGCGTCAGGCTTTACCAGTACCTCCTAATCCATGGGCAGGATTACTCGCAGGACAGAAAGCAGTGCACCTGGTGTAATGCAAAGGGGGGCCCTGTTCAGGGGAGGGGATTGCTGAAGTGACCCTCAAAAACTTTTTATTTTTTTTATTTATAAAAACATATTATATATATATATATACACATATATGTATTTATTTATATGTCTATATTTCGCCTTATTATGTGCCTATATACACATACATACACCCATATAAATTATGGGTCAACGCTTTAATTGGAAAGCCATACTGCTCCATAGCCCTTGGTGATGCATGATTAAGTTTACTTTTGCTACTTTTTTGTGTCCCCTGTTCATTTAATCTTGGGGGGACCCCCCCCAGTTCCTATGACCCTCTCCTTATCAGAGTCACTCCCAACCCCTTGATGACTGCACAGAGGTTGGAGACAAGCGACTTAAAGGGACCTTGAGGGTTTCTGGACTTTACAGGGTATAAAATATACATATGAACTTATTTTACGTGCATACTTTATTACAAAGTGCTTATAAACTTTGTTTTTACTGCCTAAGAATCAAACAAATAGTACTTACTTGGGTCTATACATATCTGCTCATAAAGACACAGACTCTGTAGTGCAGGATGTTCTCATACTAGCCAATCAGTGAGCATGTATCTGCAGCATGTTTCAGAATGTTGCTGAGACTTTGCCCCTCATTGGCTAGTATGAGACCTCTGTGTCGTGCAATCTCAAGACTCATCATGTTTTTCAGTAGCAATCATCTCTTCAATGCACATACATTCCTTTTATTGTCTTTCTTGTTTGCTATACTGTCCTTATGGTATGTGCTACAAAAACACACACAATTACTAATGTACCTAAATGTGTTGGCTACAAAATGTATTCGTTCCTTTGTGTACACACACCCTGAATGTCAGCACAAGAGCATTTCACAATAGAATAGGCTTTAGTCCAGTCTTCATCTTACTGTTTACAAACAGATCTGGTTTCCTTCACACTAAATTATAGACATACCTTCCAAAGAATCGCTTTTGGCATTCTATGAAATGTTCCCTTCCCAAATATATGAAGCACATCATCACTTAAAGAGGCTTTGGATCCATTGATATTAACCTTGTAGACAGAGCTTTGTATGGAAGACTCACAAACAGGCAATAACTTCCACTAAGATCAGCATTGGTTGTTTATCCTGGAGACTCTATGCAACACACAATAAGTAACTAAGTTGTATTCTAGAAGACCAGTTAAAGAACCACTGTGGTCCATATTTTCTATATGGGTCTGAATAACTAAACTTGATAAAAAGTAATAGTAATAAACACAGTTGTGTTCCATGTCCCTTTAAATAGTGTATATTAGTTCTATTGTTGTGCATATATCAAAATCCAGTCACCCGTTTATAAGCTGTATTAAAAGACTACTCTAGTCATATGTTTAAAATACACTATTCTAATTAATACGCAATTTGGCCAATTGAATAGGGCTCTATATAAGCACAGAGCATATTTTTTACAGAAGTTTTTAGTTCGTGAACTTCTATCCAAAAGCAAGGTCTTCACGAACTAAAAACTTCTGTAAAAAATATGCTCTGTGCTTATACAGAGCCCTATTCAATTGGCCAAATCACAATTGAATGAGGCCCAGAGTGCCCAATATCAAGATTAGTTATTTGAAGAAACATATCGATTAATGTGACCACAGTGGATGTTTAAGTTGCTTGTTCCTCGTGCTGATTAAACAGGCGTCATAACATCCGAGGGTCTCAATGAGGCACCAACTGGTGTCTGGTTAGTGACTACTAAAGCCCCATATTTACAGTATGCTTTTTGAAGAACTATACTTAATAATGGGAACATGTTTTACAAAGCAAACAATAAAAAAAAACAGTCCACTGGAGCGTAGGACTAGCCCCTATCGGCATGCTTATCTGCCTTGTTAACGGATATATGCAGTGCACAACTTGCTTTTTGATAAAAACCACCAAGCAACAAGAAATGAAGCTGCTATGTTTAATGATATACATTACTTATGTATATATATTTTTATCTATTATCAATTTTAGTTCTTCAAAAAAAGCTTACTGTAAATCTCACATGGTTAAATGGCCTTTTATCCAGCTGGAAAGGAACCAACAACACTGCTAATGGAACGACCATAAAACCAATAAAAAAGGAAATTAAAGCCAAAGTTATTTTTAAAACAATGTCCCAATTTATCCATTATTTACACTGGAATTGTATGAGACTTGTGTAAATAGGGCTTTTATGTATAGCTTTGAATCTTATTGAACAGAACTAGTCCTCCAATGATCTGTAAACTTTGACCAAAAGCTCAAAAATACAGATTATAAGGCCCCTTTGTGCAATTAATTTTATTTTATATAAATGTTCCAACTAGGTTTATTTAATTAATTTATTGGTTTATTTAATTAATTTGTTGGTTTATTTAATTAATTTATTGGCAAAATATTTAATTAGTTTTCCACATAATAGAATTATTGTATAAAATTGATGTGAAACATGGCAGCATGCAGAGGAGTGTACAGTGAGATGGAGGTTGTTGAATCATTTAAAAAATAGTGAATATTGATTTACACTATTGCTGACAAAATTTAGCTCTGGGGCTGGCCTTTATATTGTACATAGAAGAGAAGCCTGGCATTTTGGTCTGGACTTTCACTGTGGATGGGATTAAAGGGCCACGGTCCTCTAAAACTTTCTGTCATGCAATAAAATAAACACTCAAACAACAGACAAGCAGATAAAACAAACAAACAATCTGCCTTTATCTTACCAGTGAGTTAAGAGGAAATGTAAACATCAGCTCATGTAGACCCTGTTGTGTTTTCTTAAATTAAAAGCAAATGCAAAAACCCCCACAATAACTTGCAGTCCAGAAATCCATAAGGCTCACTGTCCAGGATTCCTGAAAATATTCCCACACTGTCTATATTTAATGTAGTTTTCCGCACTATAGATCAATGATTAAAATGTTTTTTTTGCAGAGTTTAAATAGCATTTTTTACGATACAGTGACCCTTTAAGCGTTTGACTTGAATAGACAAGACCTTATAGAACAAGCTACAGTTTGTAGTGTTGTACATCCGACACCCTCCAGCTCAGCCATATTACAGATACATCTCTCCTCCATTTACCTTCATTGTTGCTGACGTCTGTGAAGTCCTGGCTCTGCATGATTTTCTCCACAATGTCATCAGCGTCTATCCTGGTATCGTCCACCCATGTTGGATGGCTCTCCACCGAATCCTTCTTTCTTCTACCGAGTAAAAAAAATAAAGACATCAGATCTGGGGCACATGGAATTTGTTTTAGTGATGATACTCTGTATTCGTAAATCTCTATTCGGATCACTGGTGTTGTTGGACCTCAGAGGAATCTATGATACATTGGTGACAGCTCTGTGTGTGAGAGGCGTTTACATTTCTGGAGGGCTGTGGCTGCACTCAATAATACTGGGTCAGTGAGGGGGGAAAGTGTGGAGTCAATTTCAGTCTTATCCTACTGTCACACAAAGGGCTCTGGATTTATTTCTGTTCCATCCTCACCCCCCAATGATAACAAACATCCTCCCATCATCCAGTGTCTTTTTTCTTGAACTACACTTAAGTCTAAGTATTATGAGAGGGGAGTGGAATAAAGGACTGTATATCCTAGCACATATAAATAAATAATGCTTCCACTTAATGAAGAGTTAAATAGCAAGGAACTCCCAGTAGGATAACTTTCAGGCCAACTAGCAGTGCAAGATGGAACAAGCAGAGCTTGCAAAATGTAGGTTTCCTATTTATGCAACTCTTTGCGGTCCTGGCAATCTCCATTGATGTCTTGTAATATATTCCCATATATGTGAGTATATATTTCTTAAGTAGGTTGGAACATTGGAGGTTGGGATTGTCCCACCTTCACTCCAATTGCAACTCTGCTTATCTGCTCTTCAAGCATGAAGCAACCTTGGAATTTGAGACAATACTATAGGGGCATTTTTATAGGACAATGGAGATGATATTGATTACATATAAATGGTAAATTATCATTCTAAGAACATTGTGGCCAATATTATTTTAATACTTTAAAAACAGAGCTCTGATAATACAGGGCTGCAGGGCCTTTAAACAGAGCTTTGTGGAAGAGGTTCCATTTTTGTGCTTCTAATATATATTCCTAGGAAACAAACCATTGCTGTTTGTTTGGAGAAACATCCCACGTTATACTTGGATAGTTCGGTTTATGACCCATCAGTGGTTTTACTGAGTTACTCCACTGGCCAACATTCAAATACAGTGCTTATTGTGCTGAACGCAGCAAAGGGATCATTAAGGGAATCTCTAACCAGAGCGGTTCGCAAAATAACAAAAGTCCTTCAGTAAAAGCCAAGTGGGAAAATCACAAGCTATTCTGTGTCACCAGAACTTGGCTACAGAATCCAAGGAGAGATGAAGCAAAAGTTCCAGCCTGAGTCAGACCCAGCTGAGTCACATCAAATATTCCATCATAGCGACAGAAAAACGAATAACACGGCGCTGTCACAGACTTGACATTTCAAAGAAAGAGTGTTTCTTGTAGCTTGTGGTTGGGAGGCGCGAATGAATACACGGAGCTGGAAACTCTGATAGAAAGCCCAGAATCCATATAGATACTAGATTTCTGCAGCTCTATAAATAACGCAAGGCAACAAAGGGTTAAAGGACCACAAAAGTCCCCATATGTGCTCTGCACCATCAGTTAGAGGGGGGAAATTATGTGAAAACTTTGTCTACATTTTTAAAAGATTTTAATTTAGTCATTGTAGCTCTTCCACAAGAATCTGCATAAATAATCAGGCTGCAGTCTAACTGTAATATACTGTATTATTGATTTAGACCCTCTTTAAAAGCAGAGTAAAAAAAACACTCTGTGAGATTTGAACCAGGACCTGCTCCACCACAGACAGCAATATTAAGCTGCGTGCCACTTGATCTGGTGCTACTCAAGCTGTTAGAGTAGTTACAAATCACTTAGCCACTGCCTCATTCAAAGCTTCTACACCTGATTCTAATTAATATTCATTATGTTCCGTGTGGTACAGAGCTAATTACTCATTCAGGCAGAGGCAACACACTGAAATAGCCTGACGTCAATCGATCATAACTCCATGAATACAGCATCAATTTTAAAAATGAATACACTTTTAATAATACATGCATTTCATTCATTATCTAATGGTGCAGAACACATTTAGGGGACTTTTGTGGTCCTTCAGGCGTAAAACAGACTGGGTTAACCCTTTCAGGGGGGAATGCGGTGAGATGAACCAGTTGTGTATGTGGTGCAGCCATGATGTATTTCTTTGATAATCGCGGTTTTCAATGCGTGCACTGTGTTTATATGGATTTGTTTGTATTGTCATTGTGAATTCAAGCATTGTCTGCATTAGAGATACAAATCTGAAAATTATAAAATTGTGTACAGTGGCAAATAAAAATACTTTTTTTTTCATATACATCCCCATGTTCTCTATGCGTGCTCCTTTTTTCTTTTTTAGTTACTCTTTTTGTTTATATCCTGTTTTCCCAACACTAACTTAAAAAGGAGACATATCATATAAACACTAGCTGTGCGCACATGAAATTTTGCGCTTGAACAAGTTTATATTTACTTAAATCTTAATGCCCCCTGTTTAATGAATTATATATTAGCACTATTATATTTATTATATTTATATATTGTGCTATTGATTGTTTCAACAAAGGCAGGCAAAGAAGGACGCTACAACCTAGATTCAGTCTCTGCCAGTTTGATTAATTTATTTTTCCATTATTTTGAAGCTCATGTGCCTCTGAAAATACAGACTTCTTGCAGAAATAGCATATAAAGAGGTCAGTGTTGGGAAGGTTTGCTATGTTGGTCATGTTTTTGCGTCCTTCGCGAAGCATTGGCGCACGCAGGACTTTGCACTGCGAGCCTCGCAAAGCGTGACGAGCAGTTGAGGCACGCAGGACTTAGGCGGCGAGCAGTTTCACTCGAATGTGGGCCTCGAAATGCAAGGCACATGACTGTGAGGGTCGCAACTGCGAGCCAAGCGCGTAACTCTAAAACCCCAAAAAACAAACAAAATAATAAAAAAAAAATAATAACACACACAGCACAGGGGGAGAGCCACGAAGCCTCGGAGTGAGGTTGCAAGTGAATTTGAGCCATATTTGGGGGTTTTCATCAATCCAAAATAGGCTAAGCGAGGAAAAAAACGGCGAATGAAAAATGTAAAAATTCTGAAACTGGATGAAAACGAGGTGGAGCAAAGCCAGGCACACAGGACATAAAATACACAAACGGCAAAGACAGTAACACTTACACCGACAACGCCAGGCACGCGGGACTTTGAAAATAAAACCAACGACAGTCAGCGCGCGCCACGCAAACATTGCACACGCACACAGAGGAGAAAGACACAGGGAAGGGACAGGGGGGAGATGGTGGAAAGACACACATGGCATTACCAAGCACAAAACCTGCAATTAGCGGCCCATACAGTAGGCGGGAGGAAAGGGTCTAAGCGTGGGGCTCACAATGAGCGCCGAAGGTGCGAAGAGGAGCAAAAGCCTCACATTGTGTGGCAAACAGCATTGCCAGCCTTACAATTTTAATCCAGTTTGACGGGCAATTTCCTAGTGTTCTATATTTACATGTGTATTTAGAGGTCTCTAAGAACAACTTTCATTTAGTAGGAACTTCCCCTTTAAAAGGGTCATTGTACTCACATTTAAATGTTAAACTTATTTTTTTAGTTCACCATTAATTAACATTAAAAATAAATGTTCAAAACAGCAGTAAAGCAAACCTTTAACCAGAAAATAAAATAAAATGTTTTTAAAAAACACAGATTACCTCATTAATGGTCACTGTTGTACTCATCCACGTCTCTGTTTGTTCTGAGCACTACTGAAGGGCACTACTGAACATCATCAAAGCCTTGCCAAGATAGCATAAACAATGTTATTGTGGTTGAAATCTCCCACTTCCTTTCAGTAGTGCTCAGAACAAATCTAGAGACATGGAGGAGTACAACCCTGACCATTAATGAGGTGTTTTTTTCTAAATTATACTTTCTGGTTAAAGGTTTGCTTTACAGCTGTTTGAACAGAGAGCTGGGGAGGGGTACAGCAGTGATCATTAATGAAGTAAACTGTGGGCTCCATTCAATTCCCAGCTCGTAACTCGATTGCATGTCTGCGATCGAGTTGCGGCCTCCCGTTGGACTCCGTTTGTGAGACTATTCAATTGCTCCAGGTCGCGAGTTACGATCTTGAAGCCAGCTCCGTTACCCATGACCTGGTTTGGAGCAGTTGTGGGCGGGAACAGTATCAATTCACCAAGCCCGTAACTGCCCATTTCGGATTGGCCAATAGAAAATGAGACTGTCATAATTACGGCAGTAAAACATGGAGGGTACATGTAAATCAATCAGGTTTGGGGGTCCGATATGCGATCAGACTCGCACAACTTTGAAAATTAAGATTTATGAAAATGAATGCCAATACTGTTCTAGTCCATACAGGTGGCCTGATATGTACTACTTCATCGATACCCAAGATCATTTAACCCTGAAATGGCACATAAAAATAAAAAACGAATTTCCTGAAGATTTGCAAGCTTGAGACTGTTGTGCAATTAATTCTAATGTCTATCATTGCTCCCCCCGTAATTTACACTGCAGGATTACGGTTTTATTTGCATTTAAAGTGCTACGAATTGGTGTTTAACCCCTTTGCGGGTCCTCTTGAGTACATGTAGGATTTTCTCCTCCATTTGCAGTTTATGAGTGCGGATATGTTTGCAAGCTTGGGGAATTGGAGCAATTGAATAGCGATTTGCGATTTTATCCCCGCGAAAGTGACAGATCAAAGGCTCCTGGAGGGTGTAACCCAATCCAAGGCCGCAAAAAGACGCCAATTGAATAGCAAATTTGACTGCGAGCTCACTTACAGCCTCTGGATCTCAAATCCTGCCAATTGAATGATCTGCTGTGGAATATGCTGGCTTTTTATAAATAAAGGATAATAATAATAATATTCTTGTGTCCTCAAGTATAATTGCCCTTTCTCCCAAGGCCTTCTTTTAGTTAGTGTGTACATTTTAAAAATACTTTCAGCTCTTCTTAAAGTATAAATACAAATATTAAAAGGAATTGTTTGTGTTTTTTTTTTTTACTGTATTAAAAGTAGTTTATGAATATTTAAAATTGTATTTTTTATTTTAAATGTAACTTTAATGTAAAAAGACTCCGAAACTTTCTGAGAGAATGATTTGTACTATTTAACGTTAAGAGGTTAAATTAGAAGAAGCTGACAGACTGCTGACCCACTAACTTTTTGTTCGGCTGGCATATCTTATGCCTATAACCCGATTCTCTTACATTTGTGACTTGGCACAGATCCACTGTAGGCCAAAACAAGAAGTTAGTGGCTGGAGCTTGCAATCAATAGCTTGTCAGTTTCGTCTAATTTAGCTTATAAACTAAAGTTAAATAATAAATATAGTTTAACGGTCTTATTTTAGGTATCAAATTACAAATTAAACAAAGCAATTTCACAGGCATGTACCATTTTATCACTACATCCCTCCTGATTGATCGCTGTAGTATACCTGGACTGTCTCTCCAGTAGCAGGGGTGGTCTGGCAGGCCGTGGGGGCTTTTCTGGCTTGGTTTCCCGCTCTCCTTCGGGTCCCTCCGCTGTGAGGCTGACACCCCCAGATGCGCTGCTGCTTGTGGACGTGTTCCGTCTGTGAGTCAGGTCGGACATACTGGAGCAGCGAGAGTGTTCGGAGCTGTGACCTGTACACACAAAACACGTTCAAGAGACACAGCTAAGGATGAAGATGCACTGTAGCACGTGGCACCATAACTTTATGACATAAGCATGAAATTGGAAGTGCCATAACATGGCATTTATGATGAATAGTAGAATAGTAGATTGATGAAAAGCTGCCCAGTAGCTTTGGTAGACACTCAGGAGACTTAAAGGGATATGGAAGGTTCCTTATTTTTAACATTAAAATGATCTACTAAGTATTTATTTGCATATCTAAGCATCATTTAATTTAACAAGTATTTAAAAGATTTGGTTTTACTCACTTAAAATGTTCCAAATAGTCCCTACAAAGATCTGCCCCTTGTAGTTCATGCACACAGTGATTATATTGGTACTATATATTCTAGCCAATCAAAGACGGTCCTTCAACAGCATATTGTTGAAATGCTGCTCATAGACAATCTGTGATTGGCTAGTACACCCAGTACTATAGAAACATTATATGCATGAATTATAGGTGGTAGACCTTCGTAGGGACAGAACATTTATGCACTTGCTAATTAAACAGGGAACCTTCCATGTCCCTTTAAAGTTTGGATGAAACACAATCCCACTACACACAAATACTACCATGCATCGTTATCACTTCTTTCCAAAAAGCAAACACCTTATATTAGCACCTAGCTCCCAGTAACAAAGCACAAAATGCACTAATTACGTGTCTCATTGATGTAGCACTAGACAAATGTCCAAAGTGGCGATAAGTAAACACTGAGGCAATAAAGCTGCCTCTGCAATTTGGTGACATCTGAGTGCTTTTATCCTTTGAAAGGTTTAATAGCACAACTCTGGTTCTGTTATTATAAAATACCATGGTGAGTGAAGCAGGGAGGGCTCACCAGATACTTTGGATTGCTGGCTGGCCTGGCTGGAGTTCCGAGAATGTCCAGAATGGGACGTCTCCTCTGGGCTTGAGAGATTCTGGTCTGTTTCTTCAAACACCCCTGGGGTAAAAAACAAGATATACATGAGCAATGGCAAAGATATGCATCTCAATCACAAACATTGGGGAACCCGTTTCCAAGCCTGCATGAAAATCCACGGGGCTGGGTCACTCTAGTGAGTGGGACCAGACTGATATACTACAGGATATTACTCCATGTGAAGGGCACAAGAGAGCTAAACGAGGCCGCTCTCAAAGTGGGTTATCTTGTCCAAAGAACTAACCTATTAAAGGTTAGTTTGTTCTCTAATTGAGCGCCTCTAATTAGTTTTTTCATATGAACCTTAGCGCTTAGTCTCCGTAAGGGTGACAGAGGGGTCTAGACGTGGACTCCTTGCTCACTGTGCCTTAAGGAATTCAGCTACAACCCAGTGACGAGGCCCAATGAAGGCTGAAACCTACATTTGGGGTTTGCTGTTCAGAGTACAATTGCCTGGTATTTCAGGGCTGGATCACGCTATTGCGTGAGACCAGACTGATATATTACAGGATATTTCTCTCTGTGTCGGGCGCAAGTGAGCTAATAGTGGCTAACCCCCAATCTTATTTTCACCTCTCTTTCGTTACTCCTACTTTATCTTGTCTTTTGATCCCTTCTCTATAACTACAGTCTCCCTCTCTGACTCCTCTTCTAACGCCAGTCCTCCTCCTGTGTGACGATAGTCATTCTCTCTATCCACCTACCCTCCTCCTCCTCTCTAAACGCCATTCTCCCTAATCCCTTCTATAATTATTATTCTCATTTCTGAGAAACCCTTCTTCTTTCCCTATCTAACTTCTCTTCCTCTCTCAAGTTATGTCTCATTCTTTCCTACTGCAAGGCTGGCTGAATATAGAAGACAAATTACATCCAGACCTAGATACGTGCTTTTAAAGACACAGCTGTAAAAGTTTTGCTCTAATACCTGAGCCCAGCATGGTCTGTCGACTCCTGTTCTGGCGCAAGCTGCTGCTTGTTGAACGCACAGTCCCTTCCCCCTTACAGGTCAACTGCAAGGAAGAGTCCTGTCCTGGGGCCGAGACAGTTTTTGCGGTTGATAGTGGTCTACAAAAGAGATACAGAGATCTGTTATTATATATAGTGACCTGTTACTGGCGTTTCCGGCTTGTTTTGTCATTTACACTTCCTACATATTTTAGTGTATTATTATTATATTGTATGTGTGGAATGGTAGCTGATGATGAAGGGCTAGGATTACAATAAATACAAAAGTAACATTTAAACATTTGACGATGGTTTAAATAAGACATCACATTTGTACTCCAGTTTAGTGTCTAAAACAACTGATAAAAGGAGAGCACCTTTCACATGAAAGGACCAGGCATTCATCATCCCAATAAATATACCCCAAGGCGGATAATGAACACAACTTACGTTTTGAAGCAGGGATCTCCAGAGAGAAGAGACATCCCAATGGTGACCTAGCAAGAGAAACAAGAAATGAGTAAAGTGTAGGATGTGCAGGTGGAAGTAGGGAAACCGTGTTTGAGAGACAGTGTGAAAGGAGGATGTTGTGGAGAGAGTAAGAGAAAGGAGGAGGAGTGATGAGCAGGATCATGGTGGTAGTATTGAAGGTTTGTGGTCAAGAAGAAAAAGAAAGAAGGAAAGAAAGAAAGAAAGAGAGAGAGAGAGAGAGAGAGAGAGAGAGAAAAGAGAGAAAAGAGAGAGAGCGAGAGAGAGAGAGCGAGAGAGAGAGAGAGCGAGAGAGAGAGAGAGCGAGAAAAAGAGAGAGCGAGAAAAAGAGAGAGCGAGAAAAAGAGAGAGCGAGAAAAAGAGAGAGCGAGAAAAAGAGAGAGCGAGAAAAAGAGAGAGCGAGAAAAAGAGAGAGCGAGAAAAAGAGAGAGCGAGAAAAAGAGAGAGCGAGAAAAAGAGAGAGCGAGAAAAAGAGAGAGCGAGAAAAAGAGAGAGCGAGAAAAAGAGAGAGCGAGAAAAAGAAAGAGAGCGAAAGCGAGAGTAGAAGAAGGAAGAGGCAGTGAATGGTGTGAGCAATGAAAAAGTTGTGATTTTTTGATGATTAAAATGAGGTGGATGGTAGCAGAATGGCAGAAGGAGGGAGGTAACGTGAGATAGAAATGGCGGGTTGAGGGTGGTTGGTGAGAGTGGCAGGATAGCGGGTGCTGTGGGCAGCAGAATAGCATGAAGCCTGTTTGGTAGAGAGCGGCAGGAGGTTGGAGTAAAGTTCATGAGAGTATCAGAAAGGAGTGGATTTGTGTATCTGTACCTTCAGGATAGAGTTGTCCTGTCTGGTGTTCCTCGTATCGTATCCTTCCAGGAGGCAGC
The DNA here is from genome assembly GCA_027410445.1 of Discoglossus pictus. Taxonomy (NCBI): domain Eukaryota; kingdom Metazoa; phylum Chordata; class Amphibia; order Anura; family Alytidae; genus Discoglossus; species Discoglossus pictus. The sequence goes on from CM050168.1 coordinate 12,155,566, forward strand.
AGCGTCCTATAGATCCAGAGCCAGCAAACTCAGCCAGGTTCAGGTCAGCAAAGCCCAGCTGAAAAAAATAGCAGAATTTAGATCACAAATGTTCACACCAGTAAGACAGCGAAAGATAATAATATTAAACTCACAGCAGAACAAACCATCCTACTGTAATAATGGTTTCCTAATAGTATGGCCCAGGGCTCAGATAATATAATGGATTCCCACACACTAGAGCCAAGAGGAATACGGAGAGTTCATAGTCCTCTTTAACTAACAAGAGTTTTATTAGCCTTTTAAGACTGTGTGAATACTTAAAAAAAAGTCTGTAAAATTGTTTGTGTACAGACAAAACAATAATGCAAAATAATTTGCCAGAAACGGGTGTGCGGTCAATCATTCATAAAAAAAAACAGCTACTTTCACCAGGGATTACAATTATTTCATAGAAAAACTAAATATTTAAAATTGTATTGGATGGTGACAATTAATTCTCCATACTAGTTTTATATCATGGAACCAGGCCTAGCATTCGGCATACGTAAATCCTTAGAAATGGCTGTGCTATGAGCCACGCCATCTTTGTTACTGATAGGGGGGGGGTCCCACGTCAGTACAACCTGTCAGGAAGCTAGTAGAGGAAGGGGCTAATCATGAAAGGATGCTCTGCCCTGGGTCCCCTCACTGCAGTTTCCTTCACTCATTTGCTGATTCCACTATTCTTTCTGGATCTTTCTGAACTTTGTCTATTTTCTTTCCGCTCAGAGATGGCGTACGAGTGGATTTAGTCAGAGCTGCTGTCGTGATCCTTCCTGAATATGTTTTGACCACAGACAGACAAAATACAGAATATGGTACAATACTGCACACTTACCACTCATTTAA